>WOXC01003716.1:0-723835 GCA_011680675.1 Gymnobelideus leadbeateri
AGTGCTGTTTCTACTCTGCCATCTTGGCTCCACCCTGAGTAGAAGGAAGTTTTGATAGAGAAAGCTTCCTGGAAGGAGAAGGACTTGAGGTGGCCTAGAAGAGTGGGTAAGATCTGGACAGATGGAGATCAGGATATTATAGACTAATGGAACAACACAGGCGAAGCCATAGGGGCCAAAATGATTATGCTCTCTTATGGTACAGGCAGGGGGACCAACCTGATTTAAATGGGGGCTAAAATCACAGAACTAGAAGGTACCTTAGATACCACCTAGACATAGAGCTTGTGACATTATAGGTGTTTAATGCTTTCCATTCATTCACTAGTTCATTCTTTAATTAATTCATTCATCTAGTACATCTTTCAGGGTGAGGCAGCATGAAAATATTATGCCAATTGAAGACCCATTGAAGGAAATTGGAAGGAAGAAAGGAAAGAAAAAACAAACTTTTATTAAATAACTACTAGGTTCCAGGAATTGTTCTAAGCACTTGACAAATGTTCTCATTTGATCCTTACAACAACTCTGGGAGGCAGATGATGTTATGATCCCTATTTTACAGATGAAGAAACTGGAGGAATTAGTCTACTCAAGTTCTTTCCACTATTTCACTAGTGAGGAATAAGCAGTGAGAGTGATCAGAATCCTATGCAACACAGGGAATGAACAGTTGTGCCGGGACACAGTCAGAGATGAAGGCAGGCTGAAGGCAGAATGGGAAGTTCTTGCCAGTGAAAATAGTGGTCATTGGAGTAGTCCCTGGTTGATGAGTTCTCCAGTTTTCTGAACTTTTACTCTTCAGGACCCTATGAGTAAAAAAGATTGGGCAATGCTCCCTAGTTCCTGGGGTTTGGGGGTTCTGAGTCTAAGCACCCAAACTGTGTCCTGGGACTTCTGATTGGGTTGCACTAGAGTCTGATTGGTTTCTGGCTACCTGTGTTTGGTAGGAACTATGACCATGCAGCTTGTGAAACCCCTTCATTCGGATCCCTATTTGCTTAAAATTTTTTTTCAGTTAATAAGCATTTATTTTCTTTCCCTCCTATCCCTTCATTTAAAGAAAACAAACAACAACAACACCATTTAAAAAAATGTACACAATAAAGCAAAAGAAATTTCCACATTCTCTGTGTCCAAAAATCTAGGTTTCATTCTGCTTGCTGAATCCATCATTTTTCTGTCAGGAGGTAGGTAGCATCAGTCATCATCATGAATCCTTTGGAATCATGGTTGATCATTGCATTAACCAGAGATCTTCAGTTTTACAAAGTTGTTTTTCTTTACAATACTGTTATATACATTATATACATTTTCCTCCTGGTTTTACTTACTTCACACTCCATCAGTTTATGCAAGTTTTCCCAAGTTTCTCTGAAACCATCTCTTTCATCATTTCTTATAATACTATAGTATTCCATTGTATTAATATACCATAATTTATTTAGCCATTCCCCAACTGAAGGGCTATTTCAATTTCCCATTCTTTGCCACCATAAAGAGAGTTGCTATAAATATTTTTGTAGACATTGGTCTTTTTCCTTTTTCTTTTTTTTTAAACAAATGCTTTATTAACTTCTGTTTTACATCATTCATTTCCACCAGATTTTGAGTTACAATCATTTTCCCCCCGTTATTCCCCTTCCCAACCTCCCAGAATAGCAGTCCCACAAGATATCGCTTCCTCCAATATGCTCTCTCCCATACCTCCTCCCATACCCCCTTCGACTTTTCCATTAGAGGAAGGTGAATCTTTGTGTCCCAATGCCTGCACATCTTATCTCACAATTATAAGCAAAAGAGTATTAATAATAGTATTTATATATATTTGAAACATTTAATCTTAAGACCTCGAATTTCAGATCCATTTCCTTCCTCCCTTGTCACCCATTCCCTCTTGGGAGATAAGTAATTGAGTATATGTTGTACATGTCTAGCTATGCAAAACATTATCATAGTAGGTATATTGTACAAGGCTGCTTATAATTCCCTCCCACTCATCCCACCCCCCACCTGGTCCATTCCCTACATGATCCTGTCCCTCTTCTATAGTGGGTACTTCCAACCTCCCCTCCCCCCAAGGATGCCCTCCCATCCATCATCCCTCCTCTCATCCCCCTTCCCCCTATTCTGCTGCAGTTTGAGATATCCCATTTAGTATGTATGTCATTCTCTCCCTGAACCAAATTCAATGAGAATGTGGATTTGCCTTTTTTTTCCCTTCCTATTCTCCCCCTCCCTTGCAACCACTTCCCCTTGCTTCTTCTACATGAGATAGTTTACCCTACCCTGTCTTTCCCCATCTCCTCTTGCCACTTTCCTCTCTCACATCATAATTTCATCCCTTGAGTATTCTCCCTTCCCAACAAATTCAACCTATGCCCTCTATCCATATACACACACATTCACATATGTATTCATATGACCACACATCCTTCTTCCATTATTTTCATAGTGAGAAAGATATCATCACTCACAGTTATTATTTTTCCATATAGGAATGTAAATAGTTCAACTTTGATAAGTTCCTTTTGATTTCTTTTCCCTGATTACCTTCTCAGGCATCTCTTGCTTCTTCTGTCTGGATGTCAAATTTTCTATTCAACTCTGGTTTTTCCTCAAGAATGCTTGAAAGTCCTCTATTCCACTGAATGACCATATTTTCCCCTGAAACAAAATACTCAGTTTTGCTGGGTAGGTGACCCTTGGGTTCATTCCCAATTCTTTTGCCCTCTGGAATATCATATTCCATGCCCTTCAATCCCTCAGCGTAGAAGCTGCCAGGTCCTGGGCTATTCTGATTGTGTTTCCACAATATTGAAATTGTTTCTTCCTGGCTGCTTGTAGTATTTTCTCCTTGATCTGGGGATTCTGGAACCTGGCTATAATATTCCTGGGAGTTTTCTTTTTGGGATCTTTTTCAGGAGGTGATTGGTGGTTTCTTTCAACCTCTATTTTGCCCTCTGGATCTAAAACATCAGGGCAATTTTCTTGAGAATTTCTTGAAGGGTGATTTCTAGGTTCTTTCTTTGATCATGGCTTTCAGGTTGTCCAATAATTTTTAAATTGTCTCTCCTGGATCTATTTTCCAGGTCAGTGGTTTTTCCCATGAGATATTTCACATTGCCTTCTAATCTTTCATTTGTTTGGATCTGCTTAACAGCATCTTGATTTCTTATAAAGTTATTAGCTTCCATTTGCTTCAGTCTAACTCTGAAGGAATGAATCTCATCAGTGAACTTTTGAGATTCTTTTTCCATCTGGCAAATTCGACTTTTTAAGGCATTCTTCTCCTCATTGCCCTTTTGGGCCTCCTTTGCCATTTGAGCTAGTCTATTTTTTAAGGTGTTGTTTTCTCAGTCAGGCTGTTGACCCTCATTTCATACTTTTCCTGCATCCTTCTCATTTCTCTTTCCAATTTTTCCTCCACTTCTCTTATTTGATTTTTAAAGTCCTTCTTAAGGTCCTCTATGGCCTGCAACCCACTCATGTTTTCCCCTGGGGCTTTTGGAGCAGGACTTCTGACCTCACAGTCCTTTTCCTGCTCTATGCCCCCAAAATAGGAGTCTAGGGTTGCATTTTTCTGTTTCCTTTGCCTTGGCATGTTGCCACTTAATTACTTGACTTTTGGGCTTGTTGCCACACTATGGCTTTAAGGCCAGATAGAGAAATTTTCGTCCTGAACGTGTGGGGGGCAACTTCCGTTTCTGGCAAGCTGTAAACCCACCCACGACTTCCACCCTAGATCACAGTCCAGATCCAGGGAGGTTAAAGCAAGAGCGATTACCCCCCAAGACTGATCACTGTATCTCCCCACGATTTGTAGGCTGGGAGCCAGAGCTGCCTCTGAAAACTACAAAATGGCGTGTCTCCTCAGTGGCTTCTAGCCCCCAGGGGAGGGAGCCAACACATTCCCCAAATACTGGTCCCAAAGTCCATAGGACACTAACCTCTTACTTTGTCCTAGGCATGTCTATGTTGATAATTCTGGAGTCGTCACAGCTGCTGGTGTTCTGGGGTTCCTCCAACCGGCTGCTGGCCCTGCTGCCCTGGGGCTAAAACCTCGGCTCACGCGGACCCGCTCGGCTCTGCTTCCTGCGCTCCGCGCATTGCGTGCTGCCAGCTCCCAGACCGCTGCGCTGGTCCTTCCTGCAGGGCTGCTGGGCTGTCCTCAGCGGGAGGTTAGCTTCTCTGTGTCGTTCTGTGGGTGCTGGGGCTCCAGAAGTTGTTCAGAGTCCCCTTTTACATAGTTTGGGGGGAATCTGGGGGCAGAGTGGCTTGGATGAGCTGTTTCTACTCCGCCATCTTGGCTCCGCCTCTAGGATCTTTTTCCTTTTTCTTTTATCTTCTTAGGGTATGGGCCTGGTAGAGTTATTGCTGGGTCAAAGGGGATGCACAGTGTAGTCATTCTTTGACCATAGTTCCAAATTGCTTCCCAGAAAATGATTAGTCCAATTCATGTCTCTACCACTAGGGCATAAACGTACCTGTTTTCCCTCAGCTCCTCCAGTATTTTTCATTTTCCCTTTTTGCTGTCTTTGACAATCTAATGGGAATGCAGAGATCCTCGGAGCTGTTTTAATTTGCATGTCTTTAATTATTAGCCCAAAATTGCTTTCTGGGACAAAAATTCCTTGAACAGGAGCCAGAGTTGTCTTAATTCTATAACAAGACCAGAGCAGGACTACCTTGGAGAGAGAATAAATGAACTAATCATATACATAGGGTATAGAAGTTAGTGTGGTGAAATGGAAGAAACCCTGAACTTGGAAATCAAGATATCTGGGTTCTAATCGTGAATTTTTCACTCATTCATCATGTGACCTTCGACATAGTACTTCATCCCTCTTCAGCCTCAGTTTCCACATCTGTCAAGTGAGGGAAGTAGACTAGGTTGGTGATGTCAAACTCAAAAAGAAATAGAGGGGAGTGGCACTAAACCATACATTAAGGGTCCCTGTGGCCACCTTATTGACTTAGAAAATCACATGTTTGGGGTGGCTAGGTGGCACAGTGAGTAAGAGTGCTGGCTCCAGAGTTGGGATGATCCGGGATAGGATCTGGCCTCAGAAAATGAGCACCCATACATAAATAATTACTGGCTATGTAACTTTGAGCAAGTTACTTAACCCCAATTGCTTAAAAAGAAAAAGAAAATCACATGTTAGCATTATTTATGTTCTGTTGAATTTGATTTATTTTGTTAAATATTTTCCAGATACATTTTAATCTGGTTTAGCTCTTGGCAGTGTTAATGGTTGGTGTTTGGCACCTCTGAATTAGATATTCTCTTTTAGTTCCAACAACATGCTCTTTCAGTGTGGTTGATATCAAAACCTTTCCTAGAAAAGCAGGGGATTCTGAATCAATGAAGGAGATGGAAGTCTACTATGGGATGGACTGGACAGGGGGAAAGGAGGAAGAAGGGAGGCTTTATAGATCAGAGGAGGCAGAGAGTAGAGCAACAGAGGAAAATATTTGCCAATTTCATGTTGTTCTTCCTTTGATTTTGAGGAGGACCAATGACATCATGGGGTGATATCTTGACTTGTGGGTGAATTGGATTTAAATGAGGTAGAGTTGGACAAAATCATCAGCCTCACTCTCTCTTCCTGAGTCATTGAAGTTCAATGGTAATTTCATATAATTTTGTCTGCCATCCTTCAATTTAATCTTAGAGATCGGAGGATCTCTAAGATTAGAGAGCTGGAAGGAATTTAAGAGATTATATTGTCCAGCTCCCATTTTAATGGTGAGGAAACTGAAGAGAAGGGGGAAGTGACTTGACCAAGGTCATATAGGGAAATAGAAAGTAGCAGACCTGGAATTTGACCCAAGGTCCACAGACTCCAAAACTAGTGCTCTTGTCACCACATCCCAGTCTTGTTGGGCCAGTCCTTCCCTCCCTCCTTGCAGGATCCTTGACTGCCTATTCTCCTGGGTACTGCCAGTACTGTGCCAGGCTGAGCAGCCCTTGGTAATTCCCAGCCTCCTCAGGAGGCCAGGGAAGCTGAGGGCTGGGAACATTCATCTTCTCTGGGAGCCTGGTCATGAGCCATAGCATTGTTCCCCTCCCCTCCCCCCCAACTTATGACTTCATTTATCCCGCTAATGCCCACCATTGATTCAGCGTGGGGGGAAAAAAGCCCAGGCACATTTGGGGAGCCAACATCATTAACGTTTAATAATTTAGACCTAGTTAATGGGATAATGAATTTACTGACAACTAGAGTGCGGTTTCAGTACTTACACTTCAAGAAATACTGACTCCTCAGATCAGCTTTGCAGGCAGGAAAGTTATAACTCAGGGAATTGTTGGGGGGTGAATTCACCAGCTTCAATCCTGCCTGGAAAATACAGATTGGAGCAGAGTAACCTGCTCCTGTCTCCCCAGGAGGCAATGGGAACCCATATGTTAGGGAGGTGTGTACAGACCCTGCCCCATTGGCCTTTTAGGGGGCAGGGGAACTGGGGAAGAGGTAGCAGTGGCCTTGCCAGATATAGAACCTTGAACTATAAGGGTCGTCAGAGGCCATCGAGTACAATCCTTTCTGATATATCCAACAATCATCCAGCCTGGGCTTGAACTTTCCTTCCAACCAACCCAGTTCTCGACCTCTCTGTCCATTTTTTTTACCATCAAGTTTAAATTTGGCTTTTTGCAATTTTCACCCAGTGATCAAATAAATGAAAAAAGAATTTGTTAAATACTTACTATGTACCTGGTACTGTGCTACAAATGCAAAAGCAAGGCAGTCCCTTCTCAGGGAGCTTAATTCTCCAACTATCTGCCAGGAAAGGAGAACAGAGATAGAAAATCCTTGAGGAGGTGCATTAACATAGCTTTTCCAGGGGTGATGCTGATGTTTATTTGATTACTGAACCCAGAAGAAGAGGTAGAAAGCAGGGTAGGGTTTATATGAACATCTGTGGCAAGATGGAAAACAACCAGGGAGAAGATGAGGATTCCTGGTCCTGGTAAGTTCAGAGTTGAGGAGTTCAGTTCTTCCCAGAGCACAGTTTCTGGAGATCTGTTTTGGAGGGTGGAGCTTGCATCAGTATCAGGACAGAAAAAGGCATTCTGGTGACTCCCCAGTCCAAAACTCCCTTTCTTGGTCCCCATTGGTTCAGAAATCCAAAGTACCCATTGCTCCAGTTCTCCCATCCTCACATCCCCAGGAAGGAAAAGGCTAATCTCTCTTACAAGTGTCAGTCTTTTAAATACTTGAAGACAGCTATTAAATCTCTACCTCCTCCCCTTCCCTCCTTCTCTTTCCCCCCAACAAAGTTTTCTCTTCTCTAGACTAAATATCCCGAATTCTATTTTGTTTCCAGTTTGGCAGGCTTGATCTAACTGTGGTGAAACCATTTTGTCTCTTTGTGATTGCTTTATCTGTTTCTAGATTTTTATCAACCATCCATCCCTTTAAAAATATGAGTTCAGTTTTGGACATTTTTTTTTTTGCTTTTTTTTGGAGGGCAATTGGGGCGTTAAGTAACTTGCCTAAGGTCACACGGCTAGGTTTTTTGTTTGTGTGTGCGTTAAGTGTCTGAGGCTGGATCCGAACTCAGGTCCTTCTGACTCCAGGGCCAACACTCTACTCACTGCGACACCTAGCCGCCCCAAGTTTTGGACACTTTGTATTTAAGATGTCTCCTGGCTAGCCAGTTTGAGATGTCTGAAAGGCAGTTGGAGATTTGAGACTGGAGGTCAACAGAGAGTGTAGGGCCAGATAAGTAGATTTGACAGAGATGGTACTTAAATCCAGGAGAGCAGATGAGATCACTGAGTGAAGTAATATAGATGGAGGAAATAAGAGGGTCCAGGATCCTTGTAGGACCCCTCATAGTTAGTGGGCATATCCTCGATTAAGATACAGCAAAGGAGATTGAGAAGGAGTGTTCAGAAAGGCTAAAGGGGGAGAACCAGGAGATAGAGGTGTCCCCAAAATCTAAAGAGAAGAGAGTATCAAGGACAAGGTGGGGATCAATAGCATCAAAGTCTTCAGAGAGGTCAAGAAGAATGAAGACTGAGAAAAGATCACTGGGTTTGGTCATTAGGAAATCATTGGTAATTTGAGGGGGAGCAGCTTTAATGAAATGATGAGGTCAGAAGTTGGATTGTAAGGGTTATGAAGAGAGTGAGAGGAGAGAAAGCAGAGGCACCAGCTGTAGACGGCCTTCTCAAGGAGTTTAGCCACAAAGGGCAGAAGATTGAGTGAGGGTTTTTCATTGAGGATGTGGGATTGTTTGTAGGCAGTAGGGAAGGAGAGAGTTGACAGTGGAAGGAATCTTCTGGGGGAGACCAGATGGAATGGGAGCTCTTGTATGCTTGTAAAGGGGTTTCCTTTGGCAAGGAATAGGGGCATTTCTTGTGAGATGGGTAGAACAAGAAATGGTGGCAGAAAGCATCTGAGTGATAGGAGATGAACTGGGGTCAAGTTCATTGGCCCAGGTGTGCACAGGCCCAGAGTCTTCCTTTTATGTGTGAAGGGGGGTGGCATGTTGAGTCAATCAATGACAAGATGCTAATCCCTGATAACTTGATCAGGCAAAAAACAGTCAATTAACCAATCAATCAGAAGTATGAACTAGGTGTGAACAAGTCCTAGAAATTTTTATTGATTCAATCAATCACAGGTTTTAGATTAAGCTGAAAATTTTCTGATCAATTTAGAAGTCCTTGAAAGCAACTAGATAAAAGGGAGTGATGTTACACAGAGAATGTATTAGTGTTGACTGAAGAAATTTTGGTCATGTTCTTGGATCATCTATAAAACAGCCAGTTAGGCATTTGAGGGGAGAGAAAGAGAAGCATTCTAGCCAAGCATGTGAGAAAGACTTGCCCAGGGGCAAGGGTGAAGAGCACTGGCTTTGGCTCCCACCTCAGCCTTGATCTGTTTCTTTCAGCCAGAGGAGGACCTTGTGAACTTTGGAGAGCTGGAGGATTTGGACTTTTAAAAATGGCATGCTAGCCTTGTCACAGGAACGGCAATGATTGGTGGCCATGCCTGAATTGGGAATTGAGGACAAATTAGAAACACCGCGGAATGCTAGTTTCAAAATTCTACATGGAGTCTGGCAGAAGTCTACAATATACCTAAAGGTCATAGCCAGAGTCAATTAAGTGCCTACTATGTGCACTGTACTAAGCTGGGGATACAAATAAGAAATATAAAGCCCTTAAGAAGCTTATAATCTAATGGGGGAACAATATGTAAAAGGTAGGGGGAAATGGGGTGTAAATGAGAGGGTATTCAGGGAGGGGTTAAAACCAAGAAGATCAACTGATGAAAAATGAAGAATTTAGCTGGAGAGTTCTCTCTAAAGCTGGCTTTGGGAGTAGTTTATTTCTCTCCCATCCAGGCCTCCAATCAGAGGAGAGGTAACCAAGAGCTCTGAGAAGGTTTGAGTGCCAGAGCTGGACAGCTCCACAATGGTAAGATTTCAGGTGCTAGAGCTTATCCTTGATGAGGCAGGAGGTTGGTGAAGTTGGAACCAAGCAGAACAGCTGATGGGAGATGAAGTGGAAACTTCATGGGTTCTCCATGAAAAGATGTACTTCCAGGAACAGAGCAATGCCCCTTTGCCCATGTGCTTGTGAATTAATCTCACTTTACATACCTCTCACTATCCTGGTCGGCAATCAGTTCTTGAGTCTTTTAGGGGAATGCTTTGTACCAACTGTTGCTACTGTATCACCTTGGAAAATACTTCTTTCTAAAAGCTAATTAAGTCTGGCTGAGTAAGAGATACCACTGATATTCAACATGCACAAGCTCAATGTGCACAACTCTGGGGGCTCACGAGTATTAGCATTCGACTAGGGATTCTTCACCTTGGGGTGTGTGTGTGTGTGTGTGTGTGTGTGATCCCTTTGGCAGCTTATGGAACCTTTCTCAGAATAATGTTTTTAAATGCATAAAATATGTAGGTTTATAAAAGAAATTAATTACATTGAAATAAATTTATCAAAATATTGAAAAAAAAAACCCTACCAAATTCTCTGATCCCAGATTAAGAACTTCTCTATTAGATAAACACCCTACAATCCCAAACCTGGAATTCTGAGTTCAAATCTGGAAGTCCTGAGTTCAAAGTGACCTCCAACACTTACGAGCTATGTGATGCTGGGTAAGTCACTTAATCTTTTCTGCCTCAGTTTCCTTATCTGTAAAATGAGCTGGAGAAGAAAATGGCAAACCACTCCAATATCTTTGCCAAGAAAACCCCAATGAAGTTGGGAAGAGTTGGGTACAACTTAACCAATTATTGGACAACAACAAAGTGGCCAGAAATGAAATGACATCCACCAATTCTTTCAGTATCTGATCATGTGCTTCCTCTGAACCCAGAGACTTGAACTCAGCTAGGTGTTTTCTTCTTTCCTGGTTTATTTTTGTAATCTCCCCCACCCCCTTAATTGCTCTCCTTGCCTTAACTTTCTTCCCACTTCAATCCAAGCTCCATCCACTTACCATATTGATTGTCCTGAAACACAGGACATTATGTCACTCCCTATTTTAAAAACAAAAACCCTTTAGTGACTCTTGTACCTTTAGAACAAATATAACCCCCTCTGTTTGGCTTTTAAAACCTGTCCCAACCTGGCCCTAAACCGTCTTTTTAGCCTCAGTCTATATTATTCCAATTCCTATGCCTTATGTTGTAATCACACTGGCCTCTCCTCTGTCCCTACCACACAGGGCTCTATCTGTCATCCCTGTGCCTTCCTGACAGCCGTTCCCCAGGCTTGTGTTGTGGTGGTGGTGGTGGGTGTCAAACTCAAATGGAAACAGGAGTGACTCATTTGGGTGTGAGGATCCCTGCTGGTCACAGGTTTGAAAATGTAATGTTATCTATGCTTTATCATATTTTTATTTATTTTGTTAGATATTTCTCAGTTACGTTTTAATCTGGTTCTGGGCCAAGAGCCAACCCATGGTTTCATGCTTGACCCTTCTACACTGTAATACACTCCACTTTCACTTCTGCCTCATAGAATCCCTCATTTCTTTCAAGGCTCAGCTCAAGGACACACAACCTTCCTGATCCCCTTAGGGGTCAGTAGTCCCCTCCCCCAACAATCATCCCCCTTTCCTGGCTCCCTGGTTAGTATTTTTTATTCATTTTGTCACATACTTATGGGATTCCCCTGGTGCCTAGCACAGTGCTTACTTAATGAGTGACTGTTAATTGAATGACTGATTATCCTTTTCAATCCAAAGATCAACCTTTATAGAAAAAATCGAAACAAAATAGGAGTCAAAAAGTTCCAACATCTTTGCCTTCTCTTATCATTGCCCCACCCACCCAGAAGAATAGTTCTAGTCTGTGACCCTCCTCTTTTCCCCAATATAGCTTCAAAAAGTCCTGTATGTGTTATCTCAGCTTCCCTCCCTAGCTCCCCCCATTCCTTGTCTGACCAGTCCTGACGGTTTTCTTTGTAGACATTCTATTGATCTGGTTTTCTTTTCTTAACATCACTGTTGCTTCCCAATGGCTGGCCCTGCAGGGGTACTTTATGCACACACACATGTATGTATGTGCACATACATGTGTATGTGTATGTATGTACACATACACACGTATATACACACATCCATGTTATTTCCCCGAATAATGATGACAGTTAGCATTTTATAGCATTTATTTGTTAAGGTTTGCAAAATGCTTTATATATGTTGTCTTATTGACTCTCACAAAAACCCTGGGAGGTAGATGCTATTATCCTCATCTTCCAGATGAGGAAACTGAGGCAAAGAGAAGTTAAGTGACTTGCCCAGGGTCATTCAGCTAGTAAGTATCTGAGGATTAGAACACAGGTCTTTCTGATTCCAAGTCGTGCACTCTGATATTCACTGTGTCAACTACATTTCTCAAAGAGATTGTGTTTTTGTTTTGTTTTTTTTTTTTTGCTTTTTGGAGGGCAATTGGGGTTAAGTAACTTGCCCAAGGTCACATGGCTAGGTTTGGTTTTTTTTGTTTGTGTGTGCATTAAGTGTCTGAGGCCGGATCCGAATTCAGGTCCTTCTGACTCCAGGGCTGACACTCTACTCATTACGCCACCTAGCCGCCCTGAGATTGTGTTTTATATACGTATAAATATATATCTTTATCTCTATCACTGTATCTATATCTATATTCATATCCATTTCTATATCCATATATACACAAGAATATACTATATAATAAATATTATACTATACAATATTATAGCTTATACTATCCAGAATTATATAACACTGTTGTTTCAGCCATCTCTGACTCTTTATGACCCCATCTAGGGGTTTCTTGGCAAAGAGACTGGAGTGGTTTGCCATTTCCTTCGCCAGCTCATTTTACAGATGAGGGAACTGAAGCAAACAGGGTTAAGTGACTTGCCCAGGGTCACACAGCTTCTTGACTCCAGGCCTGGTGCTCTATCTACTATACCACCTAGCTGCTCATAATCATATAAGATGCAACACATTATTATATATGCACATGTGTATCATGTACATAAAATATAGACACACAAGGCATATAGGTATGCATGTACATACACATAGACCTCTAGATGTGAATATACATACATATACACAGGCATATATATCAATATCTATTACTTACATGTCTCTATATCTTTATCTCTGTCACTGTATCTGTATCATATTTATATCTACATATATAGCCATATCCATAGCTATGTTGATATCCATTTATATCTCTGTCCATGTCTGTATTAATATCCACATCTCTATATCTGTAATAGGAGATTATCTTGGAAGCTGGTGCTTTTAAGCATGTGCAGAAGGCTGAGTGGACACAGTTTCTACAGGGATGCTGAAGCATGAAGAGATGATTGTCTGTCAATGACTCTAGAATGTTATTAACATGGCAGATAATAAGTCTTTGATTGGCCTCGAGCAGCTGGAACTGGGAATGCCTTCGATGCACAATAGTTGACCAAGACTCATTCCTTCTCAGGGTCTGGTTTCTCTCCTGTCTTGTATATTCTGGAGAGAGGATGCTGGAAGGGAAGAGGCCTTGGGCCCTTGCCCTTCAGGGCTGATGTGCAGCTTGTGAACATGGGCCTGGATCCTTTGCCTTGTTTGTTCTTTCATTTTAGGTGAAGAAGGAGACTGGAGCTGAAGATCTAGGAGCAAGTCCAGCATTGGTGTCCTGAGGAGTGAGGAGCAGCCTTCAGGCCCATCCTCAGCTGAGACAGGCACACATCTAGCAGCAGCAGTCACATTTGGACCAGAACTTGGTGGGACCAATGCTATGTATAAATGGTGTAAAATCTGAGATCAGGGTGGTAGAGGGAAGAGTGTGTCCCCCAGGTATTTAGGGGAAATGTTAGTGCTTCTGTTCTTGCTGGATCTTCAAAGGTAAACATCCCTTTGTTTATGTTAATTGGTTAAGTGGAATTGAGACATTAAATATGGGCAGCTAACAGTGGAGGGGAGACATTGGAATGGGGGTTCAAGTAGCTAGCAGTAGAGAAAGACACTCTAAACCTTTAGGGGTCCCTCTGGAAATCTGAATGGAAGATGCCATCAGCCTGGCTCTTGGAGGGTAAAGCCAGATTAATCACTATATATGAAGAGGGAGTGATGTTACTGACTTGTGAATGCATGGAAGTAGAAGATGGAGTTTCAAGCCCAGGAAATGACTCTCAATCCAGTTGGGCTAAAATACAGTCATTGATGGTAGTCAGTATGAAATGAGGCTGGTTAGGGAGGTGAGAACCAGGTTAAGTGCTATGCTAAAAGAATTTGTATTTTATCCTCTAAATGATGGGGAACCACTGAGAGTTTTTAAGTGAGGGAGTAGAGTGGTCAAATCTGTATCTCAGGAAGACAATTTTGGCAGCTCTGGGGATGATGGCCTCTTGTGGTTCCATCAGTAGCATGTATCTGCTTTGGGAAGGTCATCCTTGCTGAGTACAAAAGGACATACTGCCCACTTAGGGATTAATTCTTTGGCCATTGCAACAAATAAAACAGATACATTTGCAAAATGGTCCTTATTTCTGACACATCTGTAGTCTTGGTGGCAGAATGGCAGTAATGGGGGACAATTGTAACATCTATGAACATTAAATTAGCAGTTGGAACTCAAAACGTGAGATCCTTGACCGACCATCAATGAGTGGACATACCACTAGGGAAACTCAATCACATCATCCCTTGACACTCAACATAAACAAAAGACAGAGGACAGAAGGAAGTTGAAGTTAAGTGAGATGTTGTCTAACAGGTTCTCCCTTGGAGAGGCAGATAAAGGACTTGGCAGAGCTGGTTTTTCATGAATCCAAAGGAAAAAAGAAAGATTATTTCACAGACATTTGGTCATCTTGTTTTACACTGCTTGTGACAAGTACTTACAAAAGCAAATGCCGTGGCAGAGCCAACATCTATCATAGAGAATGAAGAGGTAAAGGAATCATATGAAAAATTTGGTCATGCCTTCTAAATTAAAGCAACATCTATACTTGGTGACTTCAGTGCAAAGGCAGCGGTAGGCAAGGATGGTGAAAAATATGGCTCACCAATAAGGAATGAGAAAGTCCCAAAGGCTGTAATGTATACTGCAAGAAGCCTCTCATCTTGGCATCTTGAATACTTTCTCTGGGAAAGAAAAAGTAATGGATCTGATGAGTATTAAATACAATCACAAAAAAACATGGGGCCTTATTACCCCCAGAATGACAATGGAGACAACTGGCCCACGTCCCTACTTTTCTGTCCATGTACAATTTTTATGAAAAGAATCTACATTGAGGATGTTGTTTATGAGGATATTAGAAGTTCTAAAACAGGGGCTTCTGAAAGTTATAGTTCACAGTTAACTACATATTTACAACCCCACAGTTGACTAGAAGATGTAGAAAATGCCAGATCTCATTGTACTTAATTTTTGTTGGTTAAAAAAGGAAAGGCAAAACTCCATCTTAATGGTTCTTCCCAAACATTATATTTCTGGTGAATAAGGCAAAAATTATATAATAATTAACGTTTATGTAGAGCTCACTGTGTACCAGGCGCGATGCTAAGTTATTTACAAATATTATCTTGCTTTTCTCTTCACAACAAGTTAAGTGACCGGTCCAGGGTCACAGAGCTAGTTAGATTTGAAGCAAGATTTGAACTCATGTCTTCCTGACACTAGGCCTGGAGCACAATCCACTGTGCCACCAAATTTCCCCTTGACAACATTCCTTAAAAGATACAACAACTTTTTCCATGACCTTTTTTTGGTCTTTTGTTTGGAGGGGGGAAGGCAGGGCAATTGGGGTTAAGTGACTTGCCCAAGGTCATATACCTAGTAAATGTTAAGTGTCTGAGGCTAGATTTGAACTCAGGTCCTCCTGACTCTAGGGCTGGTGCTCAATTCACTGTGCTGCCTAGCTGCTCCTTCAATGACCTTTTGATCATTAATATCAAGTATGGAATAAAACAGGGAGATGACTATTTGCCAAAAATCTTTTCCGCTGTCATGGCGGAGATCTAGCTCAGTGTTCAAGGTGAGGAACATGAGGTCCTATAGAGATTCCAATGGGCAGAAGATTTTACTGATTGCAACAGAGCCTTCTAAATGAGATCCATACATCTCAAGAATTTGGCCTGACTATAAGCAAAATCTAGAATACCTATTATCAAATGGGCTACTTGCAAAGTTGGTCTTGCAGTATCTATATCTGTCTCTGAGACACACACAATGGACAGTGCATTGGGTCAGAGTTGAGCTATATGGCATGAGCAAATGGGGACTTGATGGAAGTGTTTGAGAGGGACATGGGGGGGGGTCTGTGAGGAGCTGACCTGGGTGGATGGCAGCATCTGTTGGGAGTATGCCATGATGGGGGGAAAGGGGCAAAGAGTCAGAGGTGGGTGCTACTATAGGCCAAGCCCAAAGTAGACTGGTTTGATAGTTGAGGTCCAAGTTGGGAATGAAATGAAGCTCTCACAGCTCATTTAACAGTTTAAAAAAGGAGGTTTACTTAAGCAAGGATATAGGACATGCCCTCACCCCCATCTCTCCAATAGAGAAATATTTCTGGTCATCGGGGCAGGCAAGCTTGAAGGCCTCTGACCCCTGGAGGACTGGCCACTTGTATGCCCATAGCCTACTAGGAACTTCCACATCAAGAACTAAATAAAGCCTTAGCTTCTGGATTGGTCAAATCTGGGAACAGCTTCTTTGCTATTTGGGGGAAACCCTCCTCAAAACCAAATAGAAAACCAGTCTCAGCACATCTGGAGGGCATTCTAACAGATATTGCCTTTACTACAGGAAGATCTTGCTCACATTTTTCTTTATGCCTGGAATGTTCTCCATTTCCTCTTCCCTGTTGGACTTTGTCTGCACTTTAAAGCCCAACTCAAAAGCCTCCTTCACCACAAAATTTTCCCTGATCCCTCCCCAGTCAGCAGAAGCCCTGGGATCTCACATATCACATTGGTTCTTTTTTTTTTATCTCTAATATACATATTATCGTGTATTATAGTGTTCATGTTTTCTCATATCTCCCTGTTCTAGCTAAGCTTCATGAGGTTTGAGACCAGTATCTTAAACTTTTTGTTGCTCCCAGCTTTGCATATAGTGGACACTTAATGAATGCTTGCTAAATTCAAGTGCATTGACAGGTTTTCTTCTTCAAGGTTTTGTCTAGGTCTGACCTTGCTCCCTGACCCTGTGTCTTTCCTGTCCCTGGACACCAGATGACACATTGGGATATCATCCTGTCTAGGAAGTCTTTCTTGGCCGCCCGAGTCATCATTTGCTTGGAACCACCCTCTCAAGCTCAGATATATCCAGAACATCTACTTTTCAGTCCCAGGAGCCAGAGCCTCTGCCTCATTCTGAGCCACAGCTTTCATGTACTTTCCTGGGGAAGTCCATAATGAGATCTCCTGCCCATTCCCTGATTGGTTCCTTTCCTGTTTCTCCACTGAGTTGGGAACTAGATGAAATGCACTTAAGTAGCTGCAGGAGAAATTGCTATTTCTCATAGCACGGGGTCATTCAACTAAGAGTAGCCATGGAACCTTCCTCTTTAGAGACCTTCTGAAACAAGATTCTCCTCCCTTCCTCTCCACCATTTTTTTTTCTGGCAGAGATGAAGAGGCACTGTCCTGTCCATTGGCAGAGGATGACCTCAGGAAGGCTACACCAATCAAGGGGAGGGTGTGCTGCTTGCTCATCCATTGTTTTTTGAAGAGGACCAATGATATGGAGAATGTCTTGAACTGGATTTAAGTGAGGCAGAGTTGCACAAAGTTGTTAGTCTCGTTCTCTCTTCCAGAGTCATTGAAATCCAATGGCAGAACAAAAGTTGAGATAACTGACAATGGCCCAAGATGCAGTGGTTGACCTTGGTGTCTTCCATGTCTGACCAAGCTCTAAGCACTCCCCTAAGCCTGCTTTAACCACCTTCATGGCTGCCCCTGGTGTGAGATACTGGATAGAATATTGGGCTTGAAGTCCAAAAGACCTGTATCCCACCTCCAGTTCTCACTAGCTGTAAGGCCCTGGTAAATCACTTAGCTTTCATGTGTTTCAGGCAACTCTCTAGGACTTGTCTGCCAAGTCACAGAGATGGTTGTGAACAGCATTGATTGAGGGAATTCTGTACACTGATAAAATCTTGCATTCTTCTTGTACCCATGTAATAACTGTAGATATCTACATGGTGCTTTAAGCATTTCCTTAGAGCTACCTTCCAAAATACATGGTGCAAATATTATTGTTCCTGTTTTACAGAAAGTTGAGGGATGTTGTGCCCCCCTGGGCACACAGCTAGCAAGTGTCAGTGTCAGAATCCATCTCTAGCTTAGCTCTCCCATATCTTGGATACTTTCCATCCTTGGGATGTGAGAGGAGGCCCAAGTCATATCTGACTGAACCTTTGGATATGTTTTAGCTGCCTCTTTTCAAAGAAGGCTGCTTGGTTGGACTCCAGGTTGCTTGGAGCCCAGCAGAGGGAGGAGCCAGTGAAGAAGCAGAAAAGATATTTGATGAAACTGGAAGGAGAAGCTGGACCTGATAAGTTTCATGTGGGAGAAATACGTGCTGGAGATGATACAGTCTTGAAGTTTCTCAAGGGTCAATTCTCAAGATTTACTCATATTTCCACAATATTTTAGGGTTTACAAAGTCCTTTCCTCAAAATAATGTTGTGAGGTAGGTACTGCAAGCATCATACCCATTTCACAGATAATAGAACTGAATCTTTGAGGGGTCTGGAGATTTGCCCATGGTGTTAGAGTTAGTGTGTCATATGTACCAAAAGTGTGAAGATAAAAGAATGTGGGGGAAAATATCACATATTATTACCCCTAAAACAGGGACTGAGAAAACATTAGCAACTACTGACCCATCTGTCTACTTTATTAAAAAAATAATAATAAATAAAATTTAAAATCTCTAAAATCTCTAAAAAAATAAATAATAAATAAAATTTGAAATCTCTATGCAAATGGTCTATGCACATATTAAGAGCATCCTTGATGAAACATAACAAGGGAAAAGGTTGGCTTTTGCAAATAAGTTTCTGTAGCTAACCAGTTATACAATTGACCAAAATGTAGAAAGAATCTAAGAACTTGATTTGCTTATTATTTGTTAATCATTCATACACACATATTTAGAACCAGAGCAAAACATATCCTTAAAAACTGTTCTCCAATAAGATCCTTCTATTATTTCTTACCTCAAAATAACATTCTACTCCATTTCCACACATATACTGAGATCAGATAAGATTCTTTAATAGATGCAAATACAAAGATAATTTGGTTCAAAAATCCTGATTGCTACTGTTTGGGGCATGAAACTAGAGGGACAGATGGCTTTGTTGCTGTCTCAGAGGATACCCTATCCTCTAGATGCTCTTCTTTGTGGATGATGTTGGCACTGATTGTATTAGTAAATGCCCAAGGCAGTTCAAGGATTTGAACTCTGGTTTCTTCTGACTCTGGGTCCAGCGAGCTTTCTATCACATTCCTGCCAGAATTCTATAGAGCTTCCTCAATGAATTATACAATCTCAGAATCATAGAATTTCAGGGTTGGAAGGACTTTAGTGGCTATCTAGTCCAAGACATAGGTCCAATGAGCTAATTTGTTTTGTTTTATTGTATTCTTTGTTAGAAAGAAATGTTCTGGTATGTATATGCTTCTGTCTATGTGTGTGTGTGTGTGTGTGTGTATTCATTGGAAAATAATATATAAAACGATATATAAAACTATCATTATATATATCAGTTTATATACATGCATATATACACACACACACACACATACATATAACAAACCAATTTCATCCAGAGAACTTATCTCAGATATTACGAGAGAGGGTGACATGAAGATGGACTGAGAGGTAGAGGAATCAAAGTCTGTACTGGCCTACACTCCAAAAAAAGGTCAAAGAGGAAAAAGATTCACATATACTAAAATATTTATAGCAGATCTTTTTGTGTTGGTGAAAAACTGGAAGCTGAGGTTCCAGATTCCCTATTAATTGGGATGAGCAAAGTATCATATATAAATTTGATGGAATACTACTGTGTTGTAAGAAATGATGAAGAGATTGGTTTCAGAAAAACCTAGGAAGACTCATATGAACTGATGCAGGGTGAAGTGAGCAGAACCAGGAGAATGATTTCTATGGTAAAGCTATTGTAAAGACAAACAACTTTGGAAGATGTAAGAACTCTGATAAAGGCTATGATCAGTTGTTCTGGAGTACCAAAGATGAAGCATGCTACCCACTTCCTGACAGAGAGGTGGTGAACTCAGGGTGAAGAATAAGATTTTTTGGATGTGGCCAATATGTGGATTTGTTTTGCTTGAATTATGCGTATTATAAGGGTTTCATTCTTTTTTTTTTTTCATGAGGGGTGGTAGGAGGGAGAGAAAATAAATTTTTGTTCACTGAAAAAACAAAATAAGATTTTAAGAAAAGATAGCATGATGAGGTGGATAGTGTTTTGGAATTGGTGAAGGGAAGACCTACCTTTGAGTCTCACCTCTCATAGTAACCACCCCACCCATGGCTATTGATGTTTAACTCCTGTGAGCCTCATTCTTCCCATCTGTCAAATGGGAATACCAATAACTGTCATATTCACCTCATAAGGTGAATTTAAAATTTTAAAATTAAAATGCTTTGTAATCATCAACTACTGTCAGTGACCCTGTGGCCCAGAAGGACTGCTCAGCCTGGCTTATTTGGTTTTATAGGGAATTCTGACACACCAGCATCAGCCAGCAGATCAGGATGGAGGGAAGGTTTGTTGCAGAGACCATCTGTCTGGCCCAGACCTACTGATGACTAGGCCCTATTTCTGAAAGGGGCCTGATCATTTGGGAGGAAGATGAAGGGATGATTAGACTGATTTCAGGTGCAGGGGAATTGCCTAAAGGAAAATTCTGAAGTCAGGACTGGCAGACTTGGTTGAGAGGGTGATTGTAAATCAGTCCTCCATGATGAATGCTGAGCTTATCCTCACCTAATTACCTCCTCTAATGAGTCACAAAGCAGACCACGATGGAGTTGGGGATAATGAGGAACATGAGTTTGTCTTTTTCTTCACAGTGACTCTGTGTGTGTGCACACACGCGTGAGCACATGCATTTGCATTTTTGTGTATGTTTGGGCATATATGCCTTTGCATGTGTATGAATCCATGTATGTCTCGGGGCTAGGATTCTCAGGAGCTGGACTCTCACAAAGTCTCTTCCATAGATGCCTCCCCATATTTTTGGACCTCTGTCTTCCCCAGTCCCAGCCCTTTTCCATCTGCATTTGTTCCAACTACCTCGGGTAGGGGATCTTGGCTTCAAGCTGACCTGCTCTGTGGTTAGCTGGAGGATTTAATGAGGGAGGTGGTCTGTCTGGAACATCTCATGGGGCCTAAGGGTCCTTAGACCCCCACTCTCCTTTAAGAAGCCAGAGGGCCATCACCCATCATCCTGTTCCTGCTTTTCAGACATAATCTCAGGTTTCCCCCCAATTTCTCCCAGAAAGCCCAGACTGGTGCTCACAGAGTTGGAGGGTTCCCTCAACCTACTCTTATTGGTTGGATTTTAAGTCCCCCCACCTCCAACTTGGTTCTTTAACTGTGGCAACTTGGCCTTTTGACCTCTAGGATTTTCTACCTCTCCAGGGCTGGGGAGAACAGAGTGAAACTGGATTTGTAGATTTTAGGTGGGATTCTTCATCCTCAGGGATTAAGGTGCCATTTTGTAGCTACCTGTCTTGCCTGGAATACTCCCTCTCAGTATTACCTCAGGCTCCAAAGTGGACTCTCCCATATTGCCAGGTAAGTTGGCATAGTTGACTAGGTTTTGGGAGACCTGGCTTCTAGAACTAACTCTGTGGCCTTGGGTGAGTCACCTAACTAATGGGAGAACAATCCTGGCCCTACCTACCGCATAGGAATGTTGTGAGAATTAAATGTGATAAAGCTGTGGGAGAGCAGTATGAAAAGGATGGGGTGCCTCTATATTTATCTCTGTATTCTCCTTAGGGTCTGGAATCAGCAAATGGCAGCTCGACCTCTCTTCTCCCCACTATAGACCCCACAGTAGTCTTCAGTTGCCCATCTCTTCCAAGCTGCCTCCTCCATCTGACCTCCAAGGTCCTTGGTCACTATTCCTACCTTTGCTTAGTTCTTGAGAGGGATACTCTAGCCTGTTTCCTGCTCCTGCCCCATCCCTTCTGTTCTTTCTGTAATGCCATTCTCCAAGCTTGGAATGCCCTTTCCTTTCGGTCTTCAGATCTCTGTTTAAGCAAGGCAGCTTTTCTCTCCTGTAGTTCCTCATTGGTCTCCCCACCTCAAATCTCTCACCCATTCCAATCCATCCTACACATTGCCGCCAAAAGCAATTTTCCTTACAGGCAGATCTGACTGTGTGACTCCCCTAATCAACCAATTCTAATTGTCTTTCTCTTGCCTCTAGAATAAAATACTGTATAAGCTTGTTTAGCTTTGAAAGCCCTTCATAACCTGACCCCAACTGCCTTCACACTTCCTTCACCAGACTGGCCCTCTCTCTGTTCCTCATTCTCCACTCTCCATCTCCCACCTCCCTGCCTTTGCACTGGCTGTCCCTCATGCCTGTAACACACTCCCTCCTTGCCTCTTCTCACAGTCCTCTTTCTTTTAAGATGCGGCTCAGACCCCATCTTCTGCATGAAGCCTTTCCTGATCTCACCCTCTAGTGCCCTCCCTCTCAAACTACCTTGTATTTAATGACTTTGTGTGCCCATACACTTCTGTATGCATTGACTTTATATTTGTGAAGTAGATGTTCTTTTAAATTGTTTTTGTTGATTTTTTTGTTTTTCATATCATAGATTCCCCAGCATCCTTTCTCCTTCCCCTCCCAGAGAGTCATTCCATATAACAAAACAGTATTTTTTAAAGACAAAAAAGAAAAGAAAAAGAGAAGGAAAAAATTAGTAAAACTGATCAATACATCAAAAAAGTCTGAAAGCGTGTGTGCCATGATCAGCACTCGTGACCCTTCCTCCTCCCGGTAGGGGAGAGTGGGAGCCTCCTCGAGTCTCTCTCACATCATTTTTCATGCTTTTGCCCAGCTGATTCTGCTTTCAGATGCACTTATTGCCCCTCCACCCCCCCTCCAATGTACATTTATTGTGAGTAGGAATTGTTTTGTTGTTCTTCCATCTCCAGGGTCTAGTATGGGCCAGGTGGAAAAATACTTGTTGATCATTGATTAGCTCACCTGAGATCTCAGTATCCCTTTAGAGAAAGGGGAGTAGGGTCCTTTGGAGATGGAGGACAGTCTCACAGATCCTGAGGCTTCCTCCCTATGACAGACGTGCAGTGAAAGACATCGCATTTGGATTCAGGGCTTATTAATCAATCAAAAAGGGCAGCTGGGTGGTACAGTGGCTAGTGCCTGGCCTGAAGTCAGGAAGATTCATTAGGAGTTCAAATCCAGCCTCAGACACATACTAGCTATGACTTTGGGCAAGTCATTTAACCCTGTTTGCCTCAGTTTCCTCATCTGTAAAATGGGCTGGAGAAGGAAATGGCTAACCATGCTGGAATCTTTGCCAAGAAAACCCTAAATGGGATCATAAAGAGTCAGACATGACTGAACAACAATAATCATCCAGTAAAACAAGCATTAATTTAGTACCTCATGTGCTAGTCACTATTCTAAGGCTGGGAGAAACAAAGAGAAAACAGTCTTCAAGGCATTACCTCTGTGACCCTAAGCCAAACTCTCTGGGCTTGAGTTTCCTCATCTGTCAAATGGGACAATAATCCCTCTCCTGCCTCCTTGTGGGATTATAATGAGCACCCAGTAAAGCAGTTTTAAAGGTATAAAGTGATTGTAAGAACAAGGTGGGCTGTAAGATGGCTCTTGTTGCCTCTCTGTTGCTTAGCTCAGGCTTTTGGACGGTGGGGGGTGGGAGATCCTGGTGTGTGTCTCTTTGTGTACGTGATCTCTACTGGGGTCTTGTCGATATACCCTAGACTCAATTCACTTTTTCAGAATCCCAGGCAAAGAAAGACCCACCTGAAAGTAACTTGGGTTTTAGGGCTTGACTTCCCAGGAAAGAGGCTGCTACTAAGATTACTTTTAGATCACAGTTGAAGAGCTGGAAAGGCATTCTAGTCCAACCCTTTCATTTTATAGATGGGGAAACCGAGGGCAATAAAGTGTGTTGCCTGAGGTGATTCAACTAGAAAATGGTAGATCGAGTATTTGAAGTCAGAAGAGAGGGTAAGAGGGAAGGGAAGAGGAAAGGGGGCATTTGAGGTCAGATCTTGGTTTCCCCAGGGTGATTCTAGGGCCCAGCCCGAACTTTGTAGGCCACTCTTCTAGAGTTCACCTTCCTTCAAACATGTGTTGGTTCTCAATCTGGTTTAATGTGAGCTCACATCAGAACTACTGATCTTTACAGAGAATGGTCTATCTTTTTTGTTTGTTTTGTTTTTTGGAGGGCAGTTGGGGTTAAGTGACCTGCCCAAGGTCACATGGCCAGCAAGTACCAAGTGTCTGAGGTTGGATATGAACCCAGGTCCTCCTGACTCCAGGGCCAGTGCTCCATTCACTGCACCACCTAGTGCCCCCTAGAGAATGGTCATCTTAAAACTTCCCAGAAGGGTAGGCAGACAAGAGGACAACCAGCTGTGGGAAGGTGTGGGAATTTCCCTACAGTATCTGTCTGATGTGAAGAGGGAGGTGGAGATTTTGACAGAACAAAGTCTGGCCCTGCTCCCAATCTTCAACCCATTCCTTCCTCTGTAGTCCTCTCTGAACCCTGGCCGGGCCTGTCAAGAACATGAGATTGGCCAAAGCTTTCCCATCTGACAGCAAAACGTGGCCTTGGCCAGGGGCAGCCATAGTAACAAGAAACAGACACCCATCAAGGGGGGACTGGAGGAGAGGAAGACAACGTCCAGCAGCCCTTACTCAGCCATCCAGCAGCCCTTACTCAGCCATCAAAGAATTCTGATTCTGCTTAATAATTCAATTCATTTCCCTCTGTGGCGCCCCCACCCCCATGTCTTCACTCACTGTCAGATACAGTGCTGGCCATTAGGAATTCTCAACTCTGCTCCTCTCTACCCAATCCTATTCAGAAAATCTCAGCATAGAGACCTGTGGTCTCTTGGGGAAGGGAGAGGGGAGGTCAGTTCAGCCTTTGAAGGTCTCTTGGTACTCCTTGACACTAGATTTTGGCATCTTGGTATCTTGATTTCTCCTTGATACTAGAGGTGGAAGCAGTCCCTTTTTCTTGGGAATGATTCTTGCCCTTAAATAGTCCCACAGCCCCTTGTGAAGAAGGTCATGGAGGGACACTGACTTTCTCCCATGCCTGCGACTTTTCTCCTAACCTGGGCCTCTTAGAATCCTTCACTCCAGAATCAGCTTTTTAATGAAGTTGATACTCCCAGGTGCTTCCCATTCCCCTCCCTGAACAATTCATTTACATTTACTTCGTACTTCTGTCTGTGTGTTGTATTCCTCCATCCATCATCCTGGTAGAATGTAAGCCCTTCGAGGGTTTACTTTATTTCAACTTTGTTCAGTCATGTCCGACTCTTTTCTTAGCATTTCCTATTTTTAACCTTTGTATATTTAGCACCTAGCCCAGTGCCTGACATGTGGGAGGAACAAAAAGCATTGGTTGTTGAATTGGATGGACTTGAGAAGGTGAAAAGGGATGAAAACCTGAGAGGGCTGCAAAGAAAGAAGGTAAGACAAGGTAGGTCCTGAAGACAGAGTGAGACAAAGAAGGGTATCTCTTGCCTATGTCTTCCTTCACACATTGGTCATTCTCTGATGTATCTCTTAGCCCAGTGCTAGGCCACGTGTCCTGTCCACCTCCAGCTCCTCCTCCATCCCCTCTCTGTCCCTTGAATCCGGTTAGAGGGGTGGCAGTTTGGGAGGGGGGCAGGTTGCTGGTGTTCATGGCTACCTCCAGGTGGGGGCCAGAGCAAAGGGTCATTGCTGAATTTGCCTCTTAGTCCTTCCCCTTCAAAAAGGAATGGGAGGGTAGCTTGTTCCCGGGGCCCAGGGGCCTCATGGAGAGGGAGAGTTCCAGGCCTCCTTCCCTCCCTCCCTCTACTCTCCTGTTGCTTTGTCTGTCACACATAATAAGGAACAGATTAAGTAATTCCAGGTGATCATGTCAGCCCATTCTACCTAATCCTTTACAGGAAATGCAGCCCAATCAGAATTACCAAGCAATCCCAGAAATTCATTTGTCTTCCTCTACTTGTCAGGGCAGACAGAGTGTGTGTGTGTGTGTGTGTGTGTGTGTGTGTGTGTGTGTGTGTGTGTGTGTGTGTGTGTGTGTGTGTGTGTGTGTGACTATCATTTACAGCCAACCAGGAAAGGCTACCTGTCCCCTCTGCTCTGATCGCTGAGCCTAACGCCCCTCCAGGAATCCTATACCGAGAGACTGAGGGGTCTCCCTGAGACAGGAGGGGAGGAATAAAGGCTTGGTACCTTAGATAAGGACAATGGAAGGCTGCTGTCTGGTCACAAAAAGTACCAGAAGTATGGACCACAGTCCCACCAGCCCACTTTCACGTGGAATTTGCATAATTTGTATAAATGCCTCCATCTTACTGAAAGTCTGTTATGGGGGCATCATTTTGAGGAAGCCAATGAAGGTAGTAGGCTCACTAGGACTGGGAGGCTGGGTGCAGGAAAGAGAGGGAGGGAGGGGGAATGGAAGGAAGGAAGGAAAGGAGGAAGAAAGGGAGGAATGGAAAAGGAAGGGAGGGATGGAGAAAGGAAAGAAAGGAAGGAGGGAGGGAAGGAGAAAGGAAGTGAAGAAAAGGAGCGAGGAAGAGAGGAAAGGAGGAAAAAAGGGTGGGAGGAATGAAAAAAGGAAGGAAAGAAGGGAGGTAGTGAGGAAGAAAGGGAAGGAAGAGAGGGAGGGAGGACTGTAAAGACTATTACTAGGCATTAGACAAATGTCTTAGTCCAACCTGGAAGAGGCTGTGGGGGGAAGACCTGAGCCAGAATGGGCTTAGAGAATGACTCCCTGTGGGGAAAGGAGACAGAGTCATGGGAAGGAAAGGGAAGAATGAAGAAATCCGAATGAGTCTATGAAGCTCTCTAGACAAGGCACTGGGGGAAGGGGAAGAGGGCAGAGGGCTCCCCTCCCCTGTTTCTCTTCCTTTCTCTCCCCCCTCCCCCTGCTCCAGCAGGAGATGCAAGGACTCATCAACCTCTCAGCCCACATCTGGCCTCTGATTGAACAGACCTGCAACTCATCCATCTCCCCACACGCCTGCAAATTTGGAACAGCTCATGTGGGGGGCGGGGCGGGGAATGAAATGGCAGGACACCCCAGCCCAGAGAGGAAGAAAAGACTGACAGACTGACAGAGATAGGGCTGGTGGGAGGAGGCAGTGGGACAAGGGACAGAGAGAGAGAGAGACAGACAGAAAGACAGACAGACAGAAAGGGAGAGGGAGAAAAGAATCTAGCCAGAAGGCCAAAGAGACATCGGCTGACCTCAGGGTGCCTGGGAGTTGGGGAGGCCTATGACAGGCTCAGAGGAGCTCAGCTTTGGCTGAAAGGGAGGAGGCTTCAGAGGTGTTCACTCGGAACCATTAATTCGAATACATTCCACTCAACAAGCATACACTATGTATAAGGATCTGTGCTAGGCCCTTGGGATACAAAAGACAAAATTAAAAATAGTCCCTCCACTTGATAGCTTAAATCCTTAGGGGAGAAGGATTTGTGGAGATAGAACCTATAGTCCAGTAGGCAAATGCAAAACAATTTGATAGGGAGAAACTACTAACAAATAAGAAAATCAGAAAAGGAATCTGTTAGAAAGTCGTACTTGAACTGAACCTTGACATAAGCTAAATATTCCAAGAGGCATACATAGGTGGGGAGAGAATGCACTCCAGGCATAGGGGACAGTCTGGACAAAGGCATGGAGGTAGGACTAAACAAACCATTCTGGAAAGATTGAAGCTGACTTGGGAAGGATTTATATGCTGAACTAAGGAGCTTGTATTTTATCTTAGAGACAAGAGGGATCCATTGAAGGTTCTTGAACAGGACAACAATACCACGAGGCTTATGCTTTAGGAAGATTGATGGATTGGAGAGGGAAGAAAATGGAAGAAAGGAGACCAATTAGCAGGTTACTGTTCAGTCAAGAGAGAATTAAAAAAAAATGTGTCCTGAACTTGGAAAGTGGCCCTGTGCGTGGAGATAATAGTAAAAATATTAACTGATGTTTATATGCTGCTTTAAATTTATGTAAAGTTCTTCATGTATATTATCTCATTTGAGCCTTACTACAATCCTGGGCATTATTATTCCAATTTTATAGATGAATTAACTGAGGCTAATTGATGCTAAGTAACTCACCCCTGGTCACTCAGCTATGATTTGTAAGTCAGTCAACAAATGTTAATTAAAAACTTACTATGTGCCAAGCACTGTGCTAGGCACCAAGGCTACAAAGAGAGGCCAAATGAGTCCCTGCCCTCAGGAAGCATACATTCTAAAGGAGGAGCCAAAAAATACTTAAGTAACGAGGTTCATACAAGAAAAATGCAGAGAGTAGAAAGTAATCTCAGAGGGGGAAGGTACTAGCAGCTGGAAGAGGACCTGGGAAAGGCTTCCTGTAGAAGGTGGTACATGAACTCGATCTTGAAGGAAGCCAGGAAAGCTCTGAGGTGGGTGCGGAGGATGGAAGGACCAACAAGGTGTAATCAGAAAACGTGGCGATTGGCGGGCCTGGAATTCGGTAGGTGGATAATGTAGTATTGGGGCTCTGTTAGTTTTCAGGTCTCTCTAAATGCAGGAGGAGGGGTGTGGTAAGAGTCCCCTCCCTGCCCCTACTCCTTCCAGACACAGTCATGGATTAAGATTCTCAAACACATCTGGACCCCAGGTTAGCTGGTGGACAGCCTGTTCTGGTGGCATATGGTGATGTTGGGAAAGAAGGTCATTTCAGGGAAATGGATCATGAGATCATAAGCCTGACAGCTGGGAGAGCTCTTAGGGAACCATCTAGTTTTTGTTTTACAGATGAGGAAACTGAGACCCAGAGAGCATAAATGATTTGGCCAAAGGGATAGGGTTAGAACAATGAGAGACTATTGAGTAGCTGAGGAGAGAAAGATAGGGGCTGGGGAACAAGGACATTCCCCTCAGGGAGATTCCGATATCTTCCCCACCCCCAACAGGATACCACTGAGCAATAAACCATGTCTAGGACATGGAGAAGACTAGCCATTTGTGTTGTTCCCAGTCCAGGTGGCTAGTGGGGAAGGGAGGGGGCTCGAGTCACCAGAATTCCAGGGTTGCAAGAAAAGAGAGGGAAGGGAAAGACCCAACCGAGCCTACCAGTGTGCTTATGCAGGTCTGGGTGTGTCAGGGTATCAGTGGGTGCATGTGTCCGAGGCATCCTCCTCAGTGAGTGTGTGCATATATGTGTGTGTGCGTGTCAATGTCTGCTTGTCAGAGCATACAGCATCTGGAAAGGCAATCAGGGAATGTTGCTGAAAAATTGCTTGGGTGAGTCCGACATGGGCTGATGGAAGGTGTGTGTGTGTCTTGGCAAGTTTAATTGGATTTGTTGGGGATGGAGTAGTGAGGAGTGTGATGTATTTCCTTTAATGGGTTTCTCTCCTCTTTTCCCCATTACCCTCCCCCCTCAGCTAGATTGATGCTCCTTGAATTTCTCACTGCTGTCTGCATAGAAATGCCACTATCACTCCGTCTACCTCATCTCCTGGGCCCTCTGTTTGGGGACAAAACCCAATAGTCCTGAGCCAACTAATCGATTCTGTTCTTTGGGTCAGTCCCTGTGATGTGGCCCTACACTGAGTCAAAGAAACATGGATTTAAGGTTGGGAGGGATCTGCCTCAGATATCAAACGTGCAGATGGATAGAAGAAAGGGAACCTAGGATTGAACCCAAACGAGTCTATAAGAGGATACATAGTCATTCTTTGTCTTTTGGAATCAAGGGCTGTGATAGAATGTCTGGATCTGGATGATAGCATTGTAGGCTTTCAAGCCTGAAAAGACTATAGATATATTTTCTAGTTCAAAACTTCAATTTTAGGGCGGCTAGGTGGCGCAGTGAATAGAGCGCCGGCCCTGGAATCAGAAGGACCTGAGTTCGGAGCCGGCCTCCGACACTTAATCCGCACAAACAAAAACCTAGCCGTGTAACCTTGGGCAAGTTACTTAACCCCAATTGCCCTAAAGGGGCGGCTAGGTGGCGCAGTGAGTAAGAGCGCCGGCCTCGGAGTTTGGATGACCCGAGATCAGATCCGGCCTCAAATGAGCACCCACGCATAAATCAAATGACTAGCCGTGTAACCTTGAGCAAGTTACTTAACCCCAATTGCTTTAAAAAAAAAAAAAAAACTTCAATTTTAGTGATGAGGAAACTGAGGTCCATAGAGGTTGTGACTTTCCCAGTGTCATGCAAGTATATAGTAGGGATGGGATCTGAATCCTGGTAAATCAAGGGATCTTTTCACTGTACCACCCTACATTAAACAGCCATCCCTTGTCTCCTCCTCCTCCTCCTTCTTCTTCTCCTTCTCCTCCTCCTCCTCCTCCTCCTTCTCCTCCTCCTCCTCCTCCTCCTCCCCTCCTCCTCCCTCCTCCTCCTCCTCCTCCCTCCTCCTCCTTCTCCTCCTCCTCCTCTTCCTCCTCCTCCTCCTCCTCCTTCTTCTCCTCCTTCTCCTTCTCTCTAGCTTTAAAAAGTTTTTGCTATTTTAAAAATAGTGCTTTCACTCCCCAATGAATCCATCTTTCTTCACTCTAATAGAACCTTCCCTTGTAATGGAAAAGTAGTTAAAATAAATCACTTTATTGGCCATAGCTGAAAATGTATGTCTGATTCCACACTTATAGTCTACCACCTTTCTGTGAGAGGTGGAAGGCATGCTTTATCATCAATTCTTTGAAGTCATGACTGGTCACTGAATTGATTAGAGCTCTGTAGACTTCCAATGCTGTTTTCTTTTATATTATTGTGGTTGTCATGTAAATTGTTCTTTTGGTGCCACTTACTTTGCTCTGTATCAGTCCAGGCAAATCTTCCCAAGTTTTTCTGACTTCTTCATGTTCATCATGTCTTACAGTGCCAAAATGTGTCCAGACATTCTCCACCTGACAGGTACCCCTTGGCTACTACAAGAAGTGCTGCTCTAAATGTTTTTGAAGATATAGCTCTTCCTCTGCTTTGATCTCCTCTCTTTTCTTCCCTTCCTCAGTTGTCTCCCATGGCACAGTTGTTTACCTGTCCTCACCTAAGGGCTCAGGGCTGCCCCTGCCTTATGATCAATTTCTGCTTAGTCTGGAATTATAGGACTATCCCGATTGAACCAAAGCCCTACCTCATCAGTAAGTTTGCTGTTAGTAAGTATTTCTTACCTACTTTGGTCAGGCCCTGTGCTAAGCACTGAAGATACAAAGAAAGGCAAAAGACAATCTCTGCCCTTGAGGATCTCATGGTCTAAGGAGGGGAGACAACATGCTGGTGTAAGTATGTACAGATAAACAATCTACAGGATAAAGAGGAAATAATCAACAGAGGGAAGGCACTGGAATTAAGAGAGATCAAGAAAAATTTCCTTTAGAGGATGGAATTTTAGCTGGGACTTGAAGGAAGCCAGGGGAATCAGGAGATGGAAATGAGGAAGAAGAATATTCCAGGCTTGGGGGAATAGCAAGTCAAAATGCCATGAGGGATAACTTTCCAATCCCCTGCTTACCAAGATGCCTGACTTATTGCTTATCATGACCTTGGATTCTTAGAGGTGGGTTCCTCCTTGTCTCATCTACCTGGTCTTCTGACCTCCCATCTACTTATTTGGTTCTGGATAACTGGTATTACTGTTTGGCACCTCCCTCACTCTCCACACCTACCTTGATTCCATTGTGACACTAAGGTTCCAGCCCCTCTTTTCTTCCAAGGCTGATTCCATGGCTCTCCCCAAGAAGCAACAAGAGGAGCATGGCAAGTTTTTGCAGTGAACAGAGCACTGGCCCTGGAGTCAAGAGGACCTGAGTTCAAATCCAACCTCAGACATTTAACACTTACTAGCCATGTGACCTCGGGCAAGTCATTTAACCTCAACTGCCCTGCCTTCCCCCCTCCAAAAAAAAAGAGGCTCCATTTTCAGATACATACATACACATATTTAAATAATTACTTCACTATACTTGGTTTTTATTTTATGCACTTTAACAACATGATTTTGAGAAGGGTTTCACCAGACTTCCAAAAGGGTCCATCAGCACCCCCCCAAAAGTTAAGAAACTTTGGGCTAAATCTTTATACCATTAATGTAGATTGTGTAAAATTAAGATGTTCTCGAGTCCTTGAGCACTGACTAAGACAGAAAAGGGCTGGAAGTACAAAGCACCAGATTATCATTGTATGGAAGGGATCTTAGTATATCCCCTGGCCATTCTGAATCCTAGGGTCTTTCCTGAGCACTGATGTGACAAATCATTTCCTTTCTATCATAAGTAAAGCTCTGGATTCCCTGGAGACCAGAGCTGAAAACTCCATAGTAAATTGATTTCCTAGACCAGGTTCACAAGTCAGGAGATAGAGTTATTATTATTATTTTTTTGGTGGGGGGAGTGGTCCAGATTTCAGTGCAAGGAACCCGTAACATGAAACTCAACAATGCAGAATGGCACCTACTTTGCAGTGTATAATCTTAAAGAATTGCCCAGGGCAGCAGTTCTCAAACTTTTGAATCTTAGAAACCCTTTACACACTTAAAATTTTTGGAGGACTCCAAAGAACTTTTGTTTATGTGTGTTATAGCTATTGATATCTACTATAAGAGAAATTAAAGCATATTAGTATTTTTAGAAAATTGCTTTGACCTTTCAGACTCCCTAAAGTGGGAATCTCTTCTCTTACTCCATCTTTTGGGGATCTTGAGTTTTGAGAACCTCTGGCCTGGGTACTGAGAAGTTAAGTGACTTCCCTCTGGTTAGTTCTCCCTAATTCCAGGGACTGTTCCCTGCACATCAAGCTGCTATTATTTTTCAGTCAATCAACCAATCAACATGTATTAAGCACCTATTTATTTATCATTGTTAAATAGCTCATATTTCTATAGCACTTTAAGGTATAAAAAAAAAAAACACTTTTTCCCCCTCACAATTCTGGAGTAGATAATAACCCAAGTATTCTCTCATCCCCATTCTACAGATGATGAAATGGAAACCTAGATTGGTAGAGGGACTTGCCAAAAGTCACAGTCTGTAAGTTTCTGAGTTGGGATTTGAACTCAGATCCTACTTGACTCCAAAGTCAGTGTACTTTCTGCTATCCCACACACTGTAAATGTCCTAGTACTGCCATGCCCTCACCCAGCATACACAACTTCTCACATAATCCCCTTAGCAAGATGGAGAGGTATGATAATGATAGCTGGTAATGATAGATTTATGTTGATTAGTCATTTGACTCTCAACAACATTCTGAGGTGAGTGCTATTGTTATTCCCATCTTACAGACAGGGAAACTGAGATTCAGAAAAGTGAAGTCCCTTCCTCAAGCTCACATAGCTGGGGGGTATGGGAGGCAAGATTCACACTCAGGTCTTCCCAACTCCAAGTCCAGAACTCTAACCACTACACCCTATGAGAAGTTTCAGATCCCTAACTTCTCTCCTTTTTACTTCTAATTTCTCCTTCCTTCCTTGTCACTATACATGGAAATTCTGAGCCCAAACCTTTCCTGAGGTCAGAAGAGGACCTAGTAACTTGGAATATCATTTCTAGTAATAACATTCAATTGTAAGCTCTTTTTTTTTTTTTTTTGCTTTTTTTGGAGGGCAATTAGGGTTAAGTGGCTTGCCCGAGGTCACATGGCTAGTAAGTGTTAAATGTCTGAGGCTGGATTTGAACCCAGATCCTCCTGACTCCAGAGCTGGTGTTCTATTCACTATGTCACCTAGCCACCCCTTTGATTGTAAGCTCTTTGAGGGCAGGCATTGTTTTTTGCCTCTTTTTGTTTCCCCAGTACAGTATCTGGCACATAGGTAGATGCTTAATAAATGTTAATTGATCTATTCTCCATCATTAGGATAGAGGAAAGATACGTGTGTGTTTGCCTTGGTCTCTATGCAATAGAGAAATGCAATGGCTGTAGCTATCCTCCTTCTCCCCCCAAGTTATTATCAACATCATTCTAACTATTAGTATGCACAATCTGTCAGACAGTCTGCAGCATGACCAAGCCCCATCCAAGCTCTCATTTGGGAGAGGGAAAATGAATGATGGACCTTCCCCAGCCTGTAGATATCACCTGTCTTTTCCTCATTCTTTCCTGAAGGGTATCCCTAGGGGTCCAGCTCCTAGTTGGGCACCTTGTCAAATCTGGCCTTTCAGACAGGGCCCCAAGGTCCCTTATTTCTTATCCTCATTCATGTTTCTTGTACCCTACACTAAAGTCTAACTTGATTCTAGAGAAGGGGACTTGGGCAAGGTGACATTGTACAATGAGAGACAGAAGTCACCTAAGAGTCTCCTTCTCAAAGTAACTCCCCCAGAACTGGGGAGATGGAGCATATACCTACATAGAACTCTCCCCCTGCCCAAGGAGAAGCTCTTTCCTCTGCAGGCCTCCCATCCCAGGCTTAGAGTCCTGGTCAAGCACAGGCCCCCAGATGCTGCCAGTCAAGTCCCAGAGCCCCCGGCCACTTGTTATCCTTCAATCAGTCCCTGGAGCCCAACCCAGAAAATTATGATTCAGTGAAAGCTTGGACCCCAAACACATCGTTGGCCTCTGCTCTCTGAACATTTCCAGAGTGCAGTTGTACAAGCTGGGCCCAGTCATGGGGACATGGTGGGGACATCGAGGGTCCCTTGCTGCCGCAGGAACATCTGCTGAGGCATTTACCAAGTTAATAGATTAGCTCTGAGAACTGGGCAGGTGTTTTTCACCACAGCCAGAAAACATCAAAATCAGATTGTTCTCCAAGCCTTTTCCGTGCAGGCAATCGAGTTAGAATGACTCATACAGTCTAACAGATAATAAAACACACATAACATTTGCTTTAAGGTACAGGTGGGGGTATTTTGTCCCGCGCTTAGGAGAAACAAAAACTAACTCTATTTGGGAATAGAGTAATTGAATACAGATGGGAGGAGGTAAATGAAAGAATTTAGCAAATATCTCAGTGGAATAGCTAATGGGAATGAGACAGAATAGGAAATTAAAAATTATTCGAAGCAGATGGACCATTCTTTGAGTTTTTTAAAATTTATTAGGGCTGCAAAAAAAATGTGTCTGTTTATTTTCTACGGCCATGAAATTAATGACTTGGTGAGTTTTGCTTGTGCAATTTTATGACTGCCATGTCATCTGTCATAATTTGGGTGCTGTTTGATATGGATTTATGAATGTCACAGCCCCCTCCCCCCCACTGTGATTTATTGGTCTTGGTCATATGTGAATTAGACCATCACCTTTCTTAGGGAGAAATGCCAATGACAGATTGAACCAGCAGGCCCAAAGCTGGGGCCACAGGGATTTCCCAACCCCCCGGCAGGTTTGTGAGTTGGGGGGTTCATTTAGGGGCTATGGGGGTGCCATAGGAACAGGACTGCCTGAGCTTCCTCAGTTGGGGTGATCACTTCCTGCCCTGACTCATCGAGGCCCAGAGGAAGAAAAGAAAAAAGATATGTCCAGGGGTCTCTATGAGCTTCTTTAGCTACAAGCAGGAATCTCAAGGGGTTTTCTCTTGTGCTCAGTTCATCCGATTGTGGCTTGCATGGGATTCCTAACACAGAAGAGGCTAACTTCTGCCCCGCCTATCACAAATGATGCCCCAGGATGTTGCATTGGAAGGTGACCTCCTATGATGCCAAGTCTCAGGAATTGCTCTGGGTGATGTCACCACCCTCTTATCCAAGGCCAATGACCCCTTGGGAATTTGTAGTTTGTCCAGGACAGACCATATCAAAAGATTGGGAGCAGCCTCTGTCCTAACCCCATCCCTATGTCCCAAGCAGATGGACTCTCTCCAGGAGGCCAGCTCCCTCTGCTTTCCTGACATTGCTTTGGCCCCACTCCAGCTACAGGTCCAATCTCCTCTCTTTTCTCTCTGCCCCACCTCCCCCATCCCATACAGAGATGACAAATAACCTCCATAGACCATGTGTTCTAGAGCAGCAGGGGGTTGACAACCAAAGGGAGGGGATGCTGTAGGCTGGGAACAGGCAGGGAAAGAATTGTTCCGGCAGGCAGTGGTCATTGTCTGCCATGGCTCTTTGCCAGGGGGCCCAGTGGATTGCAAAATGGAGAGGGTGGTGAATCAAAGTGGGTCTAGGACAGAGAGCTTGATCTTTACTTGGGTCTGTTTGTCTGACCCTCAATTGGTTATTAATCATTGGCATTAGGTGGGTCAGTCAGAATAAGGAGTTAACCCCTTGCTTCACACCAATGGAGAACAGAGTCAAGGAACACTGCTTCAGAGGTACTGGTCACTCTATTTTCCTTTTATAGTTAATGAGACTTTCAAACACTCATCACCACCAAATTCCTGGTGGGAAATGACTAGAATAGGGCACTTTCAAGGACACTGATCCTTTGGTTCCCAGCACCATACCATAATGGAGGATGGGTCTACAGGGCAAACCTGACCACATCTGGAAATATACATGCTCTTTTCTGAAGGACTCAATGTTTTGTAATGATGTAGCAATCCCTGAGTGGTCCCTCAGTCCCTGACCCCAGGATGGGTGATGAAGGGTGAGGCTGTGTCAAAGCTTCATCAGATAGGATGGACCACTAAATCACAAGGAGTAGCCCATTAAGTGGACCTTAACAACAGAGTGACTGCCCTCTATCTCTCTTCTGTTGATTCCTTTTGTCTTATTTTTAATTTATGGAATAAAACAAGCATTTCCATAACATTGTATAATTAAAAAAAAAGGTAATTGCACAGCTTTGAGTCTGCCAGTGGCATCGTATAACCCTGAGACTTCCTAAGAAGGGGTGACCTTCTCTTCTCTGGTAGCATAGTGACTGTTCTCACAAGCCATCTCAAGTAAGGGACTCTTTCTGAGTCTAGGATCTTGAAGCCCCTGGATGTCCTTTCCATTTTGTTTTTCCTTCCTGCGCATAGGTGATCAAACAGAGATCTTGAGATGGACCTACCTTGAAGGTAAGCATGTGGACTTGAGAGATTATAGTCTTTGGGTTCTTTAGTTGCTGCTACCTGAGGAATCTAGGTTGTGAGGTGAGTGCTTTGTAAAGCAGTATATAAATATAACTACTAATTAATAGTGATTCTACTTTTCCTAAACAAAAATGTGCTAATGCAGATAATCTTGTTAGCCATTAGAATATAGACCAATGACAACAGATAAGCTCAAGTCACATATATTCTAGCGTCATTGCTGTTTTCCTTGGGGATGTAACTGCCCAGTGGGGTGGGAAGGGTTAGTTAGTTGACCTAGATTCTAATTCCAGCTCTTCAGCTAATAAATGGTATGACCTTGGGCTAGTCACTAACTTCTCTGGCTTGAGTTTCTTCATTTGTAAAATAAGGTTGGATTAGATGGTTTTTGAGGTTCCTTCTAGCTGTATGATCCTTCCAGCTCTAACATTTTTGTGACTTTCTGAGTACATTAAGTGACACCATAACAAATGTCCCTTATGTTTACACCTTCTTTACTCTGTACCCCTTCAGAATTAGCTCCCTTAATTCTATACTGCTTGGGTTGATGTCATGTTGAGGCTAGGATCATAGCTTTAGAAACAGATTGGTCCTTAGAAGCCACTGAGTCAATCTCAATCTCTGTCTCTGTCTCTGTCTCTGTCTCTCTCTCTCTGTCTCTCTCAAAGACACACACTTTTTTTCTCTCCCCCTCCCTTTCTCTCTTTCTCTGTCTCTCTCCCTTTCTCTCTCTCTCACTTTTCCTCTCTCCCCCACAGATATGAACATATGCACACACACACATATAAATATATATGTATACATATAAAGATGAATGTATTTGTGTGTGTATGTGTGTGTAAGTGTGTGTGTGTGTTTAAGTGTAAGTGTGTAAACTGGGGTCCATAGAGATTAAATGACTTATTCATTCAGCTTGTGAGCAGCAGAGACTGGTTGGAACCTGGGTCTCCTAGACCCAATGCAGCACCCTTTCCATGAGATCATGCATACTGGTCCCTGAGACTAAGGGATGAGGAAGTGTTTTGGAAGCCCATGGAAGAGGGCCAGGAAAGTGGCATCAGATAATTCCCAAGATGGATAATGAAGAGGGGCTGCTGCACAGGCCTTCTTTCTCTGAGCCTGGATGGACTTGGGCTGTCAGAGCTGGCCCAGACATGTCCTCCAGCCCAAGGTCAGGCATGCTGCTCTGGGCAGGCTGGAAGGCCCCTCCCCCAGTCCCAGCTGCAAAGATTCTTTAAGATCCTAGTCCTTGGCCCTGAAGGGGCAAGATTTATGGGGAGATTTCAGTTTTGGTAGCTGGACTGGGGTTTCCTGAATGCTTTTCATCCAGATGGCCCCCAGAGAACAAGGTTGGATGAGATTTATTTTCTGGGAAGAGAGAATGTGAAGGAGAAATAAGGGAGGGGGTGCCAGCCTTTGGCCAGGGCCTGCCCCAGGGGGTGGAAACTTCTCCTGTCTTTGAATAAAGGAAATGAGCCCCTTTGAAATGTTCTAGGGCTGTCCGGGTTTAGCAACCTGGTGTGATTCTCAGGGCCTGGAAGTTTTGAGGGAGGATGGAAAAACAAGGCTTGGGGGAGGGGGTGAAGAGTTGGAGATTTTTCTGCTTGAAACCAAGGATGAAGAGACTACATAGAGAACTGGTAAAAACAGTTTTTCATTTATTCCTTCCTCTGAACCCCATACAGTGTTTATTGTTTACACTGGGGGTATCAAACCTAAGTAAAAACCAAGTCACTAAACTGTATCTCGAAATCCCTTCATACGGATTTAGAAACCCTCATATTAACAGTATCTATGTTTTGTTGTATTTTTACTTATTTTGTTAAATATTTCTCAATTACATTTCATTTTGGTTTAGCCTCATTGGAGAGTTTTGTGGCTCCAATCGGAACCTTAGGGCACGTGTTGATACCTTTGGTTTACATCACATGGAAAATTATGTAGGAGTCTATAAAATCTACTCTCTCGACCAAGCACCACTCAGTGCTATTCTAGAGCTCCAACAGGTTGGGCTGGTAGTTAAATTTTCAACATGAGCATTTTCCACCTCAGGGTTTGATTTATTGATTTATTTATTTGTCTAAATTATGTTGATTGTCTAGATTTGAGAAAGTGATGGAAAAATGTTACTAATGTAGATTAAATTTTAAAATGGGGCCTACATTCATTAAAGAGCTAGTTGTTAAACATTAATTAGCATACCTCTGTGCTTCCCTAATTCCCCTGAAGATCTTTTGTGAAGTAGCATTGGGGTTATTTTGGAGTAGCTAGGTGATACAGTGGATAGAGTGCCAGGTCTGGAGTCTAGAAGATTCACCTTCCTGAGTTCAAATCCGGCCTCAGACACTTACTAGCTGTGTGACTCTGGGAAAGTCACTTAACTCTGTTTACCTCAGTTTTCTCATCTATAAAATAAACTGGAGAAGAAAATAGCAAACCACTCCAGTGTCTTTGCCAAGAAAACCCCAAAAGGGGTCATGAAGAGTTGGACATGACTGAAAAATGACTGAATGACAAAAAATGGTGTTATTTGAATGACTCAGCCCAACCAAGTAACCAAGCAACAAGCTTTTGTTAAATGCTTACTATGTACCAGGCCTTGTTCTAGGCCCTGGAGATAAAGGAAAACTGAAAACAGTTTCTACCCTCCCAGTGCTTATATTCTTTTTTTTTTTTTCATTTTGGAGGGCAGTTGGGATTAAGTAACTTGCCCAAGGTCACATGGCTAGGTTTTTGTTTGTGTGTGCATTAAGTGTCTGAGGCTGGATCCGAACTCAGGTCCTTCTGACTCCAGGGCTGATGCTCTCCTCACTGCGCCACCTAGCCACCCCGCAGTGCTTATATTCTGACAGGAGAGATAACACAGATATATTTGTGTGTGTGTGTGTGTGTGTGTGTGTGTGTGTGTGTGTGTGTATAAATAAATATACATAAAATATGTAGTTACAAAATACATGTAAAGGAGATACAAGGTAACCTTAGAGGGAAAACCCTAATCTCCTGGGGAGACCAGGATGGGCTTCATACAGAAAGGTATTTCAGCTTTGAATCTTAAGGAAGCCAAAGATTCTAAGAGATAGGGGTAAGGAGGGAGAGCATGGGGGTGGGATGGGTAATAATCAATGCAAAGGCACGGAGGTGGTAAATGGAATATGTGTGTGAGGAACAGTAATGAGGGTAGTATGGCTGTAGCTTAGAGTGTGTGGAGGTGAATAATGTGTAAGAAGACTTACCCAGTTAACCTGGAGTAAGAGGGTACAGAAAGACAAGTAGGGTTGCAGTTGGGGTACCTCCACTGAACCATAAGACTCAGTGGAAGTTATAGATATGAATTGGAGGCATACTGCCCAGGTATTAAGGAAGAGGAGGGGGAAATGGGCAGGGACCATGTTTTTGCCTTTCTTTGTATCCCCAGTGCTTGACAGAGTGAATGGCACTGCTTAATAAATACTTGTTGATTGATTAACTATAAGCTGGTTTACAATAGAAAACAGTCTTGACTGAGTGGTTTAGGAAGTGTTCCTATAGATACCTGAAGGTGCTTTGTGTGAGAGAGATCAAGATCTGTGGGGTCTGTGTAGATAATGATGATGATGATATTACAATATTATTAATACTATAACATAGTTTTTACAAAATGATATAAAGTTTACATGTATGTTGGCATATTATTATTTTATATGTTTATATATGTATATATTTATTGCACAAAACACATATGATGCTCACAACAAGTCCGTGAGATACATGCTATAATTATTCTTTTTATCCTGAGGGCTTTGCACAGTGTCATTTTACAAATGAGGAAACTGAGGCTGAGACAATGTGATTTGCCCAGAGTCACACAGTTAGTGTCTGAAGCAGAATTCAAACTCAGGTCTTCCTGACTCCAAGTTCAGGGCTCTATCCACTGAATCACTTGGCTGCAATAGGAAGTTTTCAGAAGAATAGAGTCATTCTGACCTGGAAAAGTCAGGTTGCTAATATGAAAGCATCAAAGTGGTCTCTCCATACTGTTAGAGTTGGTCTGTTAGGAATGGTGATAAAAGCTTCTGAGTCTGTGGTCACTTGTAACTTTCTAAGAGAAGGAGTTTTTATTGTTTTGAATAATAGTGTCCGTGATCTGTGCCAACAAAGGTAACAGTAGCAAGGACAAAGCAGAGCCCCAAATAATTCCAAATGTTTCTCTCTGTAATGTTCTAGAAAGTGACTTTAAGGAAATTAACGAAAGCCATTCAGTAGAGATGGAGCTCAGGAGATGTTAGGAAACTACCTAGTTTACCAGTCTTTGGGGCTAGTTGACTTGGCTTCCCAGATTGATACAAAGTATCAGCCTAAAGAGCCTCCTTCCATACCTAAGCTTCTCTGGCTGTCTTAGACCTCTGGAGCATGGGAAGGAAGTATTTTGGTTCCCTTCTATCTTTTAGCTATAAAAGAGAGGTAACTCTTGAGGGAGAAGGGAAGGAAAGGGAAATAGGTCCAGACCTTTACTTGATTTCATCTAGTAATGGAGTATTATTGTTCTGTTCAGATGGCTGCTGTAGCCCAGAGAATAATTTCCACTATAGTGGGCTCCTTTCATTATCCCAAATCAGAGTGACCTCTAAACTTTTAGAGTTTAGAACAATTGAAGAACTGAGAACAATGGTTAATCAACTAATCAGCATTTCAAAGATCAATCGGTAAAAGGCGATAACCTCCTCAAACCCAAGTGAACAGTCACTTCAAAACCTAAACGCCTTTCTTCAGTCTCTCCACTTTTTTCCACCTTTCATTCTCTTTTTCAGGATCTGTGTGTACAAATTATTTTCTCACTTATCTTGCCCCATTTTGCTAGTCATTATGAGAACTGCTTGAGTATTTTTTTTTTTATGTTTCCATTCCAAAATCAAAGAGAGATAAGTTTTGGATGTATGGACTTAATAAAGTTGTAGGCTCCCTAGAATTCATTTTAAAATCAGGAGAACATTTTGTCCTCTAAGAAAAAAAAAAACTAACAAAATTACATTGCTTTTGATATGTGACCTTTGATTGATCTTTTCCCCTTTGGGTTGGTGTCCCTTAATATAACAAAATTCCCCCATATTGAGTATATAAGAAACCCCCAAGGGGGAGGGCAGTGCTGAAGGCTCCCTAGAAGTTTAAGCCCTTGCTGAGAATTTTGGGATCTGGAGTTTTTGTTCATGGAGAGGTTTGGATTGAGCTGTTTGAGATAATGTTGTTGTTCAGTTGTGTGACTCTTTCTTGGCAAAGATACTGAAGTGGTTTGCCATTTTCTTCTCCAGCTAATTTTACAGAGGAGGAAACTGAGGTGAAATAACTTGCCCAGGGTAGTAAGTGTCTGAACCCGGGTTTGAATTCAAGTCTTTCTTATTCCAGGCCTGGTACTCTGTCCACTGAGGCACCTAGATGCCCTGTTTGAGATAATACAACCCTGGATGAGGTGGATGTCACCTTAAGTATGTCCCTTGGATAAGGCCGCAAGGGCAGCTCCTACCCAAGTGGCAGCAGCTGGAAGCTGGAAGCAGCAACAAAAGCAGAGGGCTGATGGGTGTGAGAGCTTATAGGTGTATGCTATGCTGGCCCCAGGGAGAAGGAGAGGAAGGTGGAGCTAGAGAGCTGAGTGGGGGCTGCTCTTAGCAGATGGTACTTGAGTCAGGAAGACGTGTTCAAATCTCACCTCAAACACTTACTAGCTGGCTGACCCTGGGTGAGCTGCTTAACATCTCCAGGCCTCAGTTTCCTCCTCTGTAAAATGAAAGGGATTGGACTTGATGGCTCTGTCAACCTCTTGTTTTATCCCTTTGGGCCTGTTTTCTCTTCACATAAAGCATCCATGGCTGACCCAGAGGAGCATATTTCCCTGTGCATATTCCGGTTTGAGTCAATTTGGAGAAAAGCTCTCCTTGTTTTAACCACATAGAAAGAAATTGCTTAGGAAGTTTCCTTCTTAGTTTAGGACAGAGATCCCAGTCTCGGATCAAGTTAGAGGAAAGAAATCTCTTCTCTTAGGAGCAAAGGAGCTGTTAATGTGGGAAACACACTTTTGGGGTTCTCAGGACTTCCAGGTAGGTCAGGGAGGTAGCCTGGACAAGCTTCCAGGTCCACTGCTCTCTTGGGGGCCCTTAGGAATTGTCATGAAGAGTCAGACATGAATGATATGACTGAACAACAACAGTTTATATACTACCTTTCCCGTCTATTATCATTTGAGCCTCATGACAATGTGTGAGGTGGAATAATTTCCATTAAAAAGAAGTAACATGTAGGGAGGCTAGGTGGTACATTGATGGGCCCTGGAGTCATGAGGACCTGAGTTCAAATTTGACCTCAGACACTTAACACTTACTAGTTATGTGACGTTGGGCAAGTCACTTAACCCCAATTACCCTACTTACCCCCTGCAAAAATTTACATTTAGTTAATTAACAATCATTTATTAAGTATGCACCAGGCACATTGTGTCTAGGTACTGACAAAAAAAAAGACAAAAATGAAACAGTGAATTTACTTTCTACCAGGTATATTGAAACTTAAAGTCTATTGATGCCTTTTGTTTTTACCTCCCTAAGGTGTGTATGTTGCCCAAATAGGTTATGTGTGTGCCTATGTCTGTTTGTTTAGATGTGCCTTCCTGGGGCTCTCCAAGGGAGACTTTGTTTCCTATGTGGGTGGGGGTAAAAGACTGGGGTTATGAGGCTGGTTGGTTCTACCCTCCTCAGAGAGGGGATATTGATCTATAGGAAATAATTCTTAGGTTCAAGGTGTGTTCCTAGTCACTGTCTTTTAATGGTGCCCCAAGTTATATCTGAAGACTTTTTCACCAAATATCAGTTACACAAAGACCATTATACATAGAGAATAGTTGTTGTTGTGTTTGTCCTTTGTTTTCAAAAAGGACCATGGCATCAGAGGAGTGATGACATGACTTGCAGTTGACTTGGATTTGAGTGAGGGAGGGCTGTGCAAGGTCACCAGCCTCGTTTTCTTCTCTAGAGCCATCTGGGTCCAGTGGCCAAATATTTATCAGGATGACTGGAGGTGGCCCAGGATGCAATGGTAGACCTTGACCTTTTTAGGTTAAGGCCCTTTCAGGTTCTCACTTCCTATTCACTGAATGGGCCTCTTTAAGAAGTGAGTCAAGGGATGGCCCCAACAGTAAGCAGAAATGAAAGAAGTTATATAAATCAGAATATACCAGACAGTATGCAGAGTGAATGAGGTCTTCCACTGGAATTGAGATGAGAAACACAGACAGAGAGAGAGAGAGACAGAGACAGAGACAGAGAGAAAAACTGAGTTCCAGATCTCACTCAAGGGTAAATTCCTGAAGTCTCTAATCTGGTACAGTGGGAACAGGGACATGCTCAAGGTGACAGCTTCTCTAAATGTTGGCTTCTGCCTGGAATCTCTCTCTTCTTCCATAGAACCTTTCCTTAGGAGAGGCTGGAAGTGCATATGTGTATTTCTTCTATCTGAAGTGAAAGGCAGAAACTCAGGGTCTCTCCCAAGCTCTTCTCCAACTGCACCCTTCTCGGGCAGGCATGGAGCACCAGATAATTCTGCTCTCCACAGATGAGGAGGGTCTTATGCAGATAGAAGGCTTGAGCTCAGGGTTACACATCACAGTAATTTCTGGAAATATTCTCTCTCCCCATATGCTCACCCACATATTCCCCTTCCCTGTTAATCCTCTCAGGTAAGAAGAAGCCTAAAAACAGCTGATGCCATAATCACATAGCCAAGTATGATGATGTAAAAGGAGGGAGGGACGTTTCATTGTTTATACTCCAGGACATTATTGGTTGTTCATTCTTTTCCATTGATATTACTCTAGCCTACTCTAGCCATTTATTCTTATACTTCAGCTTTTCACCCTATATCAGTTCATATAAATCTTCTCATGTTTCTCTTAATCCCTTATATTCATCATTCCTTATTGCACAATGATATTCTATAACATTCATATGGTCCAGTTTGTTCAATAATTTTCTACTTGATGGTTATAACCCCAATTTTACAGAGGAGAAAACTAAGGCTTAGTGAGGTTAAGTGACTTGTCAATGGTTACAAAGTTTATAAGTGTCAGAGGCTGGTTTTGAATCCATGACTCCTCTGACTAGAGGCCCAGTTCTCTTTCTAATATATCTTGCTGCCTCTCCATAACAAAGGAGTGATAGGGGGCTGAGCTTAGGCTGTGGCAATAGCAATGATGCCACGTGATTTCTATATCCTTGGCCCCATTAATACCCTGTTCTAACTAACTCACAGAGCCAAGAGGCCAGATTTTTGGAGCCTAGCACAGTCATCCCCATGCCCACCTCCACAGAGAGATGAGGAGCCTTCCCATTACTACACGGCCCCTCTCATTGATAATACTCTCTGTGTCTACAGCAGGTTCTTGGAACTCTCTCTGTGCCAGCCTAGGGTCATGCATTTGGTTCTGACTGCTCCACAATGTCTTTAGGAGGTGAACTATTAAAAATACATTAGCCCGGTGAGGGTGGTAATGAGCCAAATGCTGCCTGTTTGGGAGATAATCTGGGAGTCTCTCTGCCTCCTTCCCGCCTGCTGGCCTCCTTTCTCTCTCCCACTTGCCGTTTGGAACTCATTTGCTTTTGCCATTATTGGCTTTAAACGGAGAGATTAGCAGCTTGAGGTGCCACTGATCTCTGGTTATAGATTTGGAGCAAGGAAAAGGGGGTGTTTGAGCATGGCCTTCTGTGCCTGTCCATCTGTCTGTCTCTGTTCATCTGTCTCTGTCCACCCCCGTCTGTCCAGAGGTTTTTGTATTAGTCTCTGTGTCTGTTTGCACATGTTCATTCATCTATCTCTATTTGCCCATGTCCTTTTCTGTGTCTGTCTGTGTCCATATCTGCCTGTCCTTCTGTCTGGGTCCACGTCTTCACATTCATTTGGGTTTATTCATCTGTGCCAATCCACCCATTTGTCTCCATCTGTGTGTCTGTGTCCATTCCTGTGTTCCTGTCTGGGTATCCACCTGTGCCCATGTCTGCATGCCCATCTGTGCCCATGTCTGTGTTTTTCTTCTTCTTTTTTTGCCAGCTCATTCAAAACTTAAAATTAACTCATATTTTCACACTGCCAGATCTCAGAACCTTCCAAAGATCCTTAGGTATTGCTCAAGCCTGTGGGCAACAGATGATCCAAGTATGAACGTTTGCCTTCTGCAGCTCACTGTTGAGAGGAGAAGGTGTCTGGATGAAATTTTCTTCCTCAAATCTGTGCTGCCAATTTCTGGAACTAGTTTTGAGGGGTCAGCCTCATCTAACAGGTAGGCAGGCAGGCACTAGGGGGTGCCCTCCTCTTTGGTACCTAGATCAGATGACAATGGGGGACACAACAGAAGGCTTACTTATCCTTGGACTAGGACTGAACCAGGAAAGGTTCATAAGAGCTCTCAATGTGGGGAAAATGCCTCCCTCTCTGAAAAGCCTAGCCCAGAACATAGGGTGTGGTTATACACATAAATATAATTAGTCTAAACATGACAGATCAGAATTTTTTAAAAAAATGGGCCACCATAGGCAAAAGAAAAGAAAAGAAAACTGAGGAGGATTTTTATTGATTGGAGAATGATTGAACAAGTTGTGGTATGTGTATGTGACAGAAAACTACTGTGTTATAAGAAATAATGAAGGGAATAGTTTCAGTGAAAGCTGAGAAGACTTATCTGAACAGATGCAAAGTGAGGTGAGCAAAACCAGGAGAATAAATTATACAATTAAGTTAAATGTAAAGACAAATAACTCTGAACAATTAAGAGTTTTGATCAATACAACAAGCAACCACAGTTCCAAAGGAGGCAAGACGAAACTAGATTCAGATTGGGACACAATTTCTTTTCTTTTCTGGACATGGTCAGTGTGGAAATTTTTCTTGTTGATTATACATGTTTCTGACAGGTATTTTGTTTTTCTTGTTTTCTCAATGTGGGGAGGAGGGAGAGAATGTGAATCTGAAACTAAAATTTAATTAAAAAAAAAAAAGACCACCACAAGTCCTCTGTTGCTTTATTGTGGTGTGACCATGACCTTGGGTTCTCAAAGGATTTACCAATGAAGTATAAAGCCTTGAAGTTTATCTGAAACCAGAAAGGCTTTGAGTATGGTTTAAGAATCACCCTGTGCCTGGGATTAGAGGACTGATCAGTGGGTTGGTTGCCACTCACTGAATTCTTTGTCCATAGCCATTCTAGAAAAGATAAAAACACACAATTAAATTCAGCAGCATTTATTATTTACCCTGTGCTAGATGCCATACTAGGAAAAAATGCAACAACCCCACAAGAAAATAGCCCTTAGTCCTGTGTATAAATTAATAAAGGGATGAATGGGTGCAAAAGCCTTTATGAAGACCATTTTGTGACAAGTACTTTGCTGGGACCTGAGGATACAAAAACCAAAATGAGGAAATCCCTGCCTTGAAGGAGCTGGTGTTCCAATGGGGGAGATAAAGGAGCGGTGACCAGAGGAGAGAACTTTGGTATGGGGAGTGACAGTGATGGACAGTTGAGTCACTGGGCAATCCATTGTCATGCCCTTTGCAGGAGCAATGGTAGTTTTAATTTGATGGCTATTGTCCGTGCCTGGAATGACCTTCCTCATCTCTGCCTCCTGTTTTCTCTGGCTTCCTTCAAGTCCCAGCTAAAATCCTGCCTTTTGTAGGAAGCCTTTGTTGATCCTCCTTAACCCTTAATGCCTTCCCTCTCTTGATTATCTCTAATTTATCCTGTATATAGTATATTTATCCACTATTGTTTACATGTTGTGTTCGTCTTTAGACTGTGAGCTCCCTGAGAGTAGGAACTCTCTTTTTGCCCTTCTTTGTATCCTCAGTGCTTAGCACAGTGCCTGGCATATAGCAAGTGCTTAATAAGTATTTAGTGGAAAGTAGGGGTGTAAGACATATAGAACATGCATGTGGTGACAAGGCAGGATAACTGGATGGGAGGGGAAACGTGGTCTGAGGCTGGCTGCATATAATTAGGTAAATGAGCCTGCACCTACCTATCAGGACAGCTTAGCCATAGGATGGGGTTCTAAAGCTGAGTGATTAACTGAATGGAAATGGTCTCTAGAGATTTGGAGTGTGGAATACTGTTCCAGGTGGGGAGAGAGGGAGCAAAATCAGGGTAGTTGGCAAAATGTCCAGCCTAGACATGTGGATGGTATATAGCCCCTTCTAGTTCCATGGTAATGGTGACAGAACAATGGAAAAGGGTATGCTGTACGCTAAGAATCATACAGCTTTTAGGATACAGATAAACATTACTTTAACTGCTGCTCTTTGTGAGTTTTCTAGCCAATGATGAATCAAATGATATACTGCTAGAGGAACTTGAGCCTATCCTTATTTTCATTATCATTATAAAAGAAGGCACAAGACACAAAGAAGTTGGATTTTAATGGAGAAATGGCTCACAGGTTAGTCTCAGAGAAATAAGTGAATGAGTTGGTAGAGTTGGTTTTGTGGTGTGTCTAAAGGCAACAAGAAACATTTCATAGGACGTTTGTTGCTATTATGTTGTAGTTGTCAAGATGAGCAAGGGCAGGAAGTTGTCATATTTAATACTGTTTACTATATGTATTTATACAATGCCTTAACATTTACAAATTTAAAACCTATATGACACAATCTGTTGCAAAGGATGAAGTTGAGAAATTCTACAAATAACTTGACAAGATCCTTCAAAAAAAAGTCAACAGATGCCCTGACACCTGATCACTTTAGTTTCCCCAAGTCCTTGGTACAAGGTAAGCTGGTGTAAAAATATGGCTGGGGATTAAGAAATGAAAAGGGCCAAAGATCATAGATTAGTTAGAAACTCTAGGTTTGTATATGAATGCTTTCATGTATCATGAAGACTTTCTTCAACAATGCAGCTAGAAGCCTACAAAAATGGTGAGTACTAAATGATACCACAAAAAAGTGGTCAGGAAATGACTTGTTGATGATGTGGGAACCCCTTCAGAATCCCCTCTCTCTGTGTTGTCACATCTTTGCTTTAGCAAAATAAAAATTAACATAAAATTAGAAGAAAGGGTAAGTATTAGAGGGCACTGTGTGTAATTACAGGAGTTCTAACCCATCTTATTTAATTAAAGTATTGATGGTAAAAAAAATGGGAAATGGATGAAAGTCAAGACATTGACTCTGATCATTATTATTATTTTTTTTTTTTAAAAGCAATTGGGGTTAAGTAACTTGCTCAAGGTTACACAGCTAGTCATTTGATTTATGCGTGGGTGCTCATTTTCTGAGGCCGGATCTGATCTCGGGTCATCCAAACTCCGAGGCCGGCGCTCTTACTCACTGCGCCACCTAGCCGCCCCTTTAGGGTAATTGGGGTTAAGTAACTTGCCCAAGGTTACATGGCTAGGTTTTTGTTTGTGCGGATTAAGTGTCGGAGGCCGGCTCCGAACTCAGGTCCTTCTGATTCCAGGGCCGGCGCTCTATTCACTGCGCCACCTAGCTGCCCCTGACTCTGATCATTATTATTTGGAGAATTTAACTAATGTAAAATAATCACTACAGTACAGAGGCCCATAGAATCCAGAAAATGCCTTAACTAACAAAACACTTTTTTTTGGTCAAAGACACTTGGCAACAAAGGACAATACTGTTCTAGAAGAAAAGTTCATTTACAAAACATCATTGAAGATGATAAGAAATTCAAAACAGTATTTCCTCATAAACCAGTGAAAATCAGTGGAGGAGAAAATAAGCCTGCATAATATATAGTGTGAAATTCAATAAAGACAGAGCACTTATAGATGAAACCAGGTAGACAAGTGGATTGAAATCAATCAATAAGCTTTTATTAAGTACCAAGCATCACACTAGCCACTTGATATACAAAACCCAAAATGAAACAGTCTCTAATCTCAACAAGGTAGTTTCCAAGGAAAATATGAGGTAATTTCAGGAGGTAGAGAATAGCAGTTGACAGTGAACAAGCTGTATTATTTATTATAATTATATTATGTTATACATGTATATATTTATTAAGCACTTATTGTATAACAGGCACTGTGTTGCTGAAGGAATCAAAAATGTATCTGATAAGAAATTATGCTTGAGCTGAGCTTTGGAGAGAGGGATTCTAAGAGAAGGAGGAAAAGAAGGAGAACATTCCAGACAGGAAGGATATAGCCTGTCTACAAAGGTGTGGGAATGAGGAATGGAATGTCCTCTGTGAAGAACAACTAGAAGACCAATTTGGTTGGACTGTACAGTATCCGAAGGGGAGTAATACATAATAAACCTCAAAATGTAGGTTGGAACTAGATTTATAAGGGGCTCTAGATGTCAAACATAGGAGTTTACATTTTATCCTAGATTATTTTGATCAGGAGACTGACATGGTTGGATCTGCATTTTAGCAATATCAATTTGACTCTGGAAGGTGGATGAGAGAGGAGATAGAGTGGGGTTAGGGAGACCAATAAGTATGTTATTATAATAGTCTGGATGAGAGGTGTTAAGAACCTAAAGTAGGACAGTATCTTGTGAATGTAGCACAAGGAATAGACATGCAAAATGTAGAGCTAGAATTGAAGAGACTTAACAATTTATTGGACATGGTGAGGGGAGTAGGGGAAAGCAAAGATTTGAAAATGACACTGATTTTGTGAATCTATTCTATAAGGATGACAATGTCCTTGATGGAAATAGAGAAATTAGGAAGATAGGAGGCTTTGGAGAAAATCAAGTGATGGACATGTTGAATTTGAGCTTATTATGGGAAATCCACTGGGAAATTTTCAATAAACAGTTGATATGGGATTGGAACTCAGGAGAGAAACTAGGACTGACTCTAGATCTGGGAATTGTCTCCACAGAAGTGATCATTGAACCTATGGGAACTGATGATGTCACTGAGAGGGTATAGAGAAAGAAGAGAAGAGGGTTTGGGGCAGAGATTTGGGGTACAGCCAGAGTTAAGGGATGATCACTAACAAAGGACACTGGACAAGGAATGCTCATTCAACTAGGAGAGCAAGGAGAAAGCAGAGCATGAGAAAACAGAGGAGAGACACATCAGAAGAAAATAGAACCTAAAACCTGTCCTCATCCTTCTCTACTAATGTTTATCTTCTAATATGACCTGCCATTTATGACATGATATATACATATAATGTGTGTTTGTGTGTGTATTTGTGCACATACACACCATACATATATATGTATATATCTTATACATACCTAGTTATTTAGACGCTATCTCCTCTATTAGAATGTGAGATCATTGATGGCATTTTTGCTTTCTTTTTATCTTCAGAGCCTAATACAATGCCTGGCACACACTAAGTGCTTATTAAATGTTTATTGACTGATTAATAAAGGAACCACAGAGATAAGTTTATTCAATGATTGTTTGCTTATCAAGCAAGGCATGAAACAGGGAGACATACTCACCAAAGGCGGACCCAGTTTTGTGTCTTATGCAAGGGCCAAATGGAAGTGATGTTTTATATAAAAGAAAGTTCTCCAGATGTTCTCTTTTGCAGAAGTGGTATTTGTATGAAGCCCTACAGTGCTTTTCAGCGAACTATATGATTACTCAAAAGACACGGGCCCAGTCATCCAGATAGGGAAAACAAACAAAGTAGATGAAGAATAAATATTGTTCAAATTATGGCATTCCATTGAATGGACAACATGTTGAGTTAGATCATTGGGAAATACTACAAATAAACAATGAGCTGGACTGATAGTTGAAAAGGAGGAAGAAAGTGGAATAGGATGTACTTAGGAAACCCTGTCTCATTTTTCAATGATCTCAAGCTGCTCTCAGTTGGCAAAGACTATCTTTTTTTGAACTAATATTATATTTTATTCAATTAATTGAACAAACATTTTTATTCAGTACTGATTATATGTGGGGCATTGTAATGGTCATATGGGATACAAAGAGGAAAAATAATACAATTCTTAAATTCTTATTCTCAGGAAAATACTCTGGGAAAGTATAACCTGCTAATAGGTCAGTATAATACGAGGCAGAGTGTTATGAGGGACAAAAAGGCATGTATATTGCTCTAATAAAATTTGAGAAGGGAAAACACTTTCTGCTTGTGGGGACAAAGTAAGACTTCACTGAGGACTGATGTTGAAGTAAAGAAGGGATTTGGCAGGTAAAAATGAGAAAGGCGGGTGTTCTAGATATGGAAGATGACCTGTGTGAATGCCTGGCTATAGGAGGCTACATATTGAGTTCAAGTAAAAGATGGTCATCTAGTTGGATAGGAGGAATTTTTTTTTAAAAAGCTTGAGGGGCATCTAGATGGCTCAATGAATAGATCACCAGCCCTGGAGTCAGTAGGGCCTGAATTCAAATTCAGCCTCAGACACTCACTGTGTGACCCTGAACAAGTTTTTTTTTTTTTTAACCCCAATTACCTCCAAAACCAAACAGACAATAAAATAAAGCTCGAAAGATATTAGAGTGGGATTATGGAGGGTCTTAAACCTCAGGGTCATATAGATTTTACATTTTTAAAAATTTTTATTTTTTATTTTTTTGCTTTTTGGAGGGGGGAAGGTAGGGCAATTGGGGCTAAGTGACTTGCCCAAAGTCACATGGCTAGTAAGTGTTAGGTGTCTGAGGTCAGATTTGAACTTAGGTTCTCCTGACTCTAGGACCAGTGCCACTTAGTTGCTACTGTTAAATTATTTTTGAAAAATCCCTGTATCCCAATGGATGGGGCAGTTATAAATAATATTTGTTTGCTAGTAACTGGTCAGTTGCTTTCATCGATTTTGTTAGACAAACAAGTGAATTTCTTCTTCTTTATATACTTTTTTAAAATTTAAAAGCAATTGGGGTTAAGTAACTTGCTCAAGGTTACATGGCTAGCTATTTATTTATGCGTGGGTGCTAATTTTCTGAGGTCAGAACCCATCCCGGGTCCTCCCAACTCTGGGGCTAGTGCTCTTACTCACTGCGCCACCTAGCCACCCCTTTTATATACTTCTTTATTGAGGGAAACATAGTACAACAATCAAATAAGAGGTCTCATGGTCAGGGCATATAAGAATATATCAGCAAGAGTCATATTTATCTAGGTCTAAATGTTGTTCAGGGGCTCAGTGGTATCTGATACTTTTGTGGACCATATCATACTAATGTTGTCCATAGGGTTTTCTTGACAAAGATACTGGAGTGCTTTGCTATTTATTTCTCCAGCTAATTCTGCAGATGAGGAAGCTGAGGCAAACATGGTGAAGTGACTTGCCCAGGGTCACACAGCTAGTAAGTGTCTGAGGCTGGATTTGAACTCAGGAAGATGAGGCTTCCTGACTCCCGGCTCAGTGTTCTGTCCACTGCTCCACCAAGTAGCCTCCCTGTCTAAGTAGTCACTGTATATGATGCAAAAAAAAATGAGGAAAAAGTGAGTTGCCTGTGATTTCAACTCAGCAGAAAATCTTCAATATAAACTTGTTCTTTCATTACATGGTTCTGCTTAATGGGTGTTATCATGCCTTAATTTCCTATTCATGTTCAGATATTAATTGGTGAGGTTTTTTTGTTTTTGTTTTTTGTTTTTTAATGAGTGAAGAGTAGCGAGTAGGCCAGGTGAACTGGACCTTGGCTTTCAGAAAGGGAAGCCATGTGTAATAAGGCTGGAAAAGTAGATTTGGGCCAGATTGTAAAGGGTTTTAAATGCTAAACAGATGAGTTTGTATTTGATTCTACAGTCAATAGGGACTCTGTGGAATTTATTGAGTAAAGGTGTGACATCGTCAGACTGTGCTTTAAGAAAATCTCTTTGGCAGGTGTGCCGAGAATGGATTAGAGAGAGGGATGAAGTATGGAGACTGATTAAGAAGCTATTTTAACAGTCCAAGTGAGAGGTGGTGAGTACTATTCTATGGTGGTAGCCAAGTGAGTAAAGACAAATGGCTGGATGGAGGTGATAGAATCATAATTTTAGAGCTAGAAGGGGCCTTAGAAGCCATCAGGCCCCAAGTGCTTTATTTGACAGACCAGGAAACTGAGAGGTTAAGTGATTTGTCCAGGATCACACAGCTAAATAACATCTGAGGTGGGAGATGTAAAGATAGAAATGACAAGATTTGGCCACCACTTGTATGTGGGGTGAGTGTGAAAATGACAGTCTGAGGATGCCTCTTAGGTTGTAAACCTGAGTGACTGGAAGGATGGTGGTGACAACAGAAAGAGAAATTTGGAAGAGGAAGGGATTTGGGTAGAGAGGTAATCTAATGGCATCCGAGAAGTGGGTCCCAAAGGTTTGAGACCTCACTCCCACCCTTCCCAAATGAAAGGGCTGGAGGAGGGAAGGATTTTCATTCACTGGTCATTGCCTTGAATGTAGAGCCTGACCTCCAAGGGTTACCTGCCGAAACCATGAGGTGATCGAGAAGACGGGGGCAAGGGGCAGCGAGGTGGTACAATGGATAGAGTGCCAGGTCTGAGGTCAGGAAGACTCATCTTCATTGCCAGGATTGGCAATAGCCCAGGCTTGTCTTGTCATTTTTGTTGTCTGAGCAACCTCTGAGCTTTCCACAGAGCCTGCTTCAGCCACCTTCATGGACATTGGAACAAATAGTCCTTATCCAATCATTCCCCCCAGGGAAGTCTTCAGCTTAACTGATGAGTTGAGTTCCAGAGGACCTGATAAGCTTTTCTCCTTGGAGTTCTAGGACAATCCCTGGGGGACAATGGGCTCCTTCTATTTCCATCAGCTTGAGCCCCCATCTGGTATATTTTCCCCAGTATCAATTGATAGTTACAGTCTTCTTCTTTGTCATTGATTTACCCAGTGCTTAGCATCTCACCACCAATAGAACATCAGGTAGTGTTTACAAAGTTTTTACGTTAATTAATGTAAAGTTTTTATACTAGTTAATTATTAGCCAATTAACATCAACTAGTTTTTGCATTATCAATATAAAGCTTTTACAGTAGTTGACTATTGACCTATGTAATGGAAATGCAGATTTGAAGATCTTCCCTGCCCCTAGGCCCTTTGATTGGCTTAAGTGACTCTGAGAACCTTCCTTGATTTGAAAATATACTCTGCCTCCTAATAGGCTGAATGTGGTCACATGGTGCCTGTGGTAGGAGGCTAGGTTTTCAGGAATGACCACACCTTGATGCTGTGTGATTGGTCAGTGGGTCAAGAGGGTGGTTACATTCTCTGAGCCAGGAGAAGACTATATAATCCCTGATTTGAGGCTTTGCTTTGGGGCTCACTTTGAGAAGTGTTGTGTGATTTGACCAGATGAGACTCTGGGAAGCCGTTGAGAGCCCCCCGGCTTTGAAAACCCAGATGGTGATGCTTCCCTCTCTGGTAACTGTGATTTGTTATTGATAATGGTTGGACAGTTTGGAAGCCTGTCTGATTTGTCTGTATACTCTGAAATTCGGGGTGCTGACATTTTCCCCCTGAAGTAGGTAATATATGTTTGTTTGATTAAAGTAAGCTTGTTAACCCATTTTGAGTTGCTTTCCTTTTGAAAGGCAGATCTAAGAACCTGTGTTGGCAGCCACTCTGGGGATACTGGGGTGCTTGCCACTACAACCTATTATCAATAGGTGCTAGAAGATGTCTTCTCTTATTGAGAAGATATAGCAAACACAAAGCCTTTTCCCCCAGCACCAAGGGCATGCTCTTCCACAAAAACATAAGAATCAAGGGGGAAAAAGAGTGGGCTCAGATTGAAAGTACTTGCTACGTGGCATTTGCCCCACCAAGTTTGCTTCCAAAGGCCCAATCGCTGGTGGAGGATGGACAAGAAGGGACGGTGGTTTCATATTGGTCCACTGCTGGGCCAGCTCCAGGCGCGGCTGCCAGCAGACTCTGAATGGACTCAGGTTCCTAGACCATGGGTATCTCCTCCTGATTTTGAAACTCACAGGGCCATAGCCATCTGGAATACTCGAGTTAAGAGCAAGAATGGACAAAGAAAGGAGACCAATGATAGAGGCACCAAGGCGGGGAGAGTCGGATCCTGGCTCTAGCACTACCCCTCCCCCCTACCAGGTAACTTATGGCATCTAATGCCTTAGTCACCACCAGAAATCTGCCAGGCCATGCTTTCTCTATGCATGTGTTTTCAGTGCCCTCACTGGGACTGACCCCATGCAAGACATTTTTCTCCCTAGGTTTAGCTGTTTCACTTTAAAAATGTGAATAGCAACTTTTTTGCTACCTATTTCACAGAGTAGTGTGGAAGGTTTTTTGCAAGTCTAGAATAATCTAGCACCTTGCATAATGTCTTGCCTGTAGTAGGTACTAACAAATAAGTCAAATTGGATTCAGCTATCTGCATGACTTTCATTCATTTATTCAATAGTCTTTTTTTTTTTTAAAGCAATTGGGGTTAAGTAACTTGCTCAAGGTTACACGGCCAGTCATTATTTATGTGTGAGTGCTCATTTTCTGAGGCTAGATTCGATCCCGGGTCATCCCAACTCCGAGGCCGCCACTCTTACTCACTGTCAATAGTCTTTTAAATTAAGCACTATCATGTGTACTATTCTAGGGCTATAAATGGACAGCTAGGTGGATAGAACTCTAGTCCAGGAGTCAGGAAGACCTGAGTTCAAATCCAGCCTCAGACACCTCCTAGCTGTGTGACCCTTGTCAAATCGTGTAACCCTGTTTGCCTCAGTTTCCTCATCTATAAAATGAGCTGGAGAAAGAAATGGCAAACTGCTCCAGTGCCTCTGCCAAGAAAACCCCAGATGGAGTCATGAAGAGTCAGACATGACTGAAATGATTGGACAATGACAGAGATACAAAGACTAAAATTAAATGGCCCCTGCTCTCACAGAGTTCACATTCTCCTGGTGGGTGGGATTGGGGAGGACATATCATACACATAAATAAATGTAAAATAAATAATTGATGATGATGAAATAGGTACTTGACCAATGATTTAATTTATATAGGGAAATTCCCAGATGAGGAAATTCACTTCTACCAATACATGTTGGCACCTTCTCTGCAACTTAGAGAATTAAGGAAGAGGTATTTAAACTTTTGGCATGCCACAGGCCCCCTTGGTGGTCTGGTGAAGCCCACTCATCTCTTCTCAAAATCCTGATCGGTCATGATATAGTTTGACATGAGACTTTGCCCAGAGGCAGCTAGAGGTCATCTCCCCCAAATGTAGGTATTGGTGTTAGTGTCTTGCTGGGAGGACACAGGAAATTCCTCTGATTGGCTTCTAACAGCTGGGGTTGCCTCTGGAATAATTGGGAGGCTGAGAGCCAGGGGCACAGACTCTTACTGGGGGAGTCTCTCCTCATGGTCTATATAAAATGAGCTGCTTTCTCACCCTTTAGGAATCCCTCCTTACCTTCTCCCTTGAACTTTTCTTCAGAGTAAACAACAGTGGGGGGTGGGATGGTGTATGATGGGATATTTACCTTCCTCCCACTCTTGAAGCCTTGTAGGAGATGCATATGGCAGGTGATATGCTTGCCCAGTTGGCCTGAGAGGAGGAGTCTATGGAGAGGTGCATTGGCCAGGTAACTGTTAACCCTGATTTTAATGTTGTTTACTGGCTGTGGCTGTAATAAATCTACTAATGTAGATTGCTTGGTATTGTCCATGCTTCCTTGATTCAGACTATTTGTCACATGTTACAGTATGTCACAGCCTCTGATGTATGCTGACTGTGTGACCTTGGACCAGTCAGTTAAACTCTCAATGTGGTGGGCACCTCTCTAAGACACTTGGGGCATCTTCACTTGAAGCCCATAGATACATGAAGGAGTTGTGGAAAATTTTCAAAAGGTCCATGAAGCTGAATGGGAAAAAAATTACATCTTTATTTTTACTAAGTTTAACTGGAATTTAGCATTTCCTCCAATTATTTAGAAGCATTATTTTGGGAAGGGGTTAATGAAATTCATTCTTTAGTTTTTTTTTGTTTTTTTTTAGTTATGTCCTCATGATCCCATTTGAGGTTTTATTGGCAAAGATACTGGAATGGTCTGTCATTTCCTTCTCCAGCTCATTTTACAGATCAGGAAACTGAGGCAAACAGGGTTAAATTACTTGTCCAGGGTCACCAGACTGCCAAAGGGTCCCATGACACAAAAGTTTAAAAATCTCTGCTTTATTCCTGTAAATTGCAGAAAAGGTGCCGATTTGTATTGGTAGGAGTGAATGTACCATCTGGGAGTTTCCCTATATCAAAGAAATAATAGGTCAAGTCACTGTCCCTATAGCTGATGCCTTCCTGTGACACCTCATGGTCCTGGCTGCATCCTCGTCCATCTCCAGTTGTCCTGATCTATATCTGGCCATTGACCCCAGATGACTCTGAAGGAGAAAGTGAGGCTGGTGACTTTGCATAGCCCTCCCTCGCTCAAATCCAATTCCAAGTCACAGTGTCACCTTCCTGATGTTATGATCCTCCTTGAGAATGAAGAACAAACAATACACAGCCTATACTGGGGAACTTAGTCTGATTTTCAAAGGTCATGCCACAGAGATGAAATTGGGTAGATTGTACTGAGATCCAAAGGCTTTGGGAGCCATGGGAGCCAGCCAAGCACCGTCCAAGCCAACTAAACTTGGCCAAACTCATATTCCAAAGATTGGCCGTCAGGTATGGCTGTTGTTTAGCTACAGTTGTAGACTCACTCAGACACTTGGGCAGGGGGATTACTCACACGCATGAAGTCTCAGATTTTGGGAATACCTGGTGAATGTGTCTTGTCCCTCTACTAGGCTGGAAGTTCCGTGAGAGCTGCCTCTGCTGCTGTATTTTATTTAGGCCTTGTGTCTGTCTCAGGACCCAACACAGTCTTTCTGCAAAGCAGGCACTTAACAAAGGTATTCAATTGAATTGAATAGAGTGGGGGCTGGGGTGGGGAACTCACTGCTACCCTGGATGACCCTTGGTCCAGGTGCTTTTCTCTGGGGCCTTTGTCCCTCTTCTCCTTCGGGTCTCCCTGTGTCCACTGTCTTTGGCCTAGGAATGAGGCTCCAGGCTCCAAGTGCCCACAGTGACAGCCTTATCTCAGAGGAGGAGGATGAGCCAGGATGAGGAGGAAAGGACCAAGAGAGACAGAAGAGGCAGGAGGCATGAAATAACAGACACCAGCAGGTGGATGTGGGTGAATCGAGGAGAAAAGGAAGTCTGGGCTGTCTTCTGTAAAGCGGGCAGGTGAGGCTGCTTGACATTCATAATTAAACGTCTGACAAGTTGACACCAGGGGCAGGGATCAAAGGAAATAGTAATACAAACGGAATTTCATTAATATACCAGGACCTCATTGGTGGGAGGGGAGGGAGACAAGGAAGAGCCTCTGCCTTTTCTTAGCTTCCTCCCTTCAGGCTCTGAGGGTGCTGTGCTTTAGACAAAGCATACATTCCAACGGACTAGGTAACTGCTGAGGCAATGGGGCAGTTTTGTTTGTTTTTGCATAAATTCTAGGACAGGGGGACTCATTTCTAGGCTTGGAACTCAGGGTCTCAAGCTTTTCTTAATCCTTTCTTCCTTCTCTGTCAAAAGCAAACCAGTCAGGGCCCCTTCCCAAGGCCCTGGACAGAAGTCCCAGGACCTTCTGATGGCAGATAAATGACTATCCGCTTCTAACAGAGGCAGCTAGGTAGTATAGTGCCAGGGGTAGGAACTTGGGGCCTCCAGGCCACATATGGCCCTGTAGGTCCTCAAGTGACTACCCCTGGTATACCCCAAGCCCTCTAAGTCACAAGCCCTCTGTAGGCCTCTTGTTCTTTGCATCTGGGAGATTCAGGGCTGGGGGGTGGGAGTGGGAGGTTAGAATGATTGACAAGCCTATAGCCTGATTTCTACAGATTGAGAGCCTGTACTTACCCTTGGAGGGGATCTAATCCAAAATGCCTCATTTTATAGATGGGGAAACTGAGGCCTCAAGAGGTTAAATGTCTTGCCCAAGGACACATAACAAGGTAAGAGACGTGGTGAAGGTAGAGGTGACAAGATCTGGCAGGGGGCTGTATAGGTATGAGAGTGAGGAGTTGAAAATAAAACCAAGGTTGTGAGTCCAGAAGGATGGTGGTACTGTGGACAATAACAAGGAAATCTGGAAGTGGGATAAAGTTTGTGGGAAAAGGTTCAGCTTGAGGCAGGGAGGAGGGGATCTTTGCTTTATATAATAAAATCATGGAATGACTAGGAATGATGCTCCTTAGGAATTGAAGACTGGGGATTGGGCAGGGAGAAGGAGGGACAGCCGAGGATGAAAAGAGGTTGCTGGAAAACAAGACAATTTTGGCCCTCCCACTCTGGTTCCAGAGCCTAGAGCAGGTGGTTTGCATCCCATTACATTGCTGGTGGAAGCTTTGGCTGCATCCCTCAGCTTGTCTGCCCTGGATGCTGACTGGCAGCCCCAGTGGCTGTGCTCTCTGCCAAATGGGTCTGGGGATGGGAGCAGGTGAACAGGGCAGGGCAATGCCCTTCAGGGGAAAGGTGAGAAAGAAGGATGGCCAGCAAGACAGTTCCTCTTCATCTTTCCCCTAAGCCCAGAATTTGCCATTTCAGGCCTAGTTTAAGGAGACCCTAGGAAAATGGAGGCGAGGAGAAGAGCTTCTGCTGAGAGATTTTGGCAATCTTTACCCAGTTTGAGACCCCAGTTGGAAGATGGGAGGGATCAAAGGGGAGTTGAAGGAGAGAAGCCTCTCATCTTGGGAGCCATCTGGTGCCAAGTGTGCTGGCTGCCCGGTCACTCACTGGAAAACAAGAGTTACTTACCATCCCTCTGCTAAAACACCCATGAAATCGACCTCTTGACATATTTCCACAGCCAGCTAATCTGGCCATGATTAGTTCAGAATGAGAGGGAAATGAGAAAATTCCAGTCCACTCTGTAGACGGGTAGGTGATTGCCCAGGCTCCATCCCCAACCCTGGCTGGTAGGAGAGATTAGGAGAGGAGGCCCGGGAGAAGGCAGAATTCCCCCCTCCCCTCTTTGTAAAAGCCAAAATCAATTTGATTTTAAGTGATTTTCAACTGATTTTTAAAAGCAATGGTGTGGAACTTATGTGTAAGGTTAAAAGGCTTCTGTTTTATTCCCTGCAGACTAAAGCAGGCATATTCCCTCCACCCCCAACACGCATTTTATTTAATTTGCTCCTCAAACCACCAGAAGCTTTTCCAGGCCCCTTAGTCAATTGGGCTCAGCTATCAGCAGGGCAAGGCAAAGTAATCCCTGCTAGCTTCAAGAGGGGTCAGAGGTTCTAGGGGAAGGGAGGGCATTTGCTTCATCTTAAGTAGAGAGGTCTTCTAGTCCAATCTTTCATTTTTACAGATTTGGAAACTGAGGTCCAGAGAGGGGAGTTAGTATCTAGTTTTAAGTCACTCAGTTGCCCTGGAGCCCTTTCTTAATGAACACAGCCATGCTAATGTGGAATTTCACCCTTCTTTCTCCTTCTTCTCTCCCCTCACCCTCCATCTTTACTTTTCCAATCTTCAGCCCCTGGTTTAAGCCTAAAAAGCAGGGCTTGACTAAATTCTCCAGCTTCAACCTTCTATCATTTAGGTCAGGTAATCAACATATGTGGAGTCTCTTATACTACCTACAAAGTACTGTAGAGATTGCTGTTGAGTAGGTAGGTAAGTTACCAGAGGAATAGACCCATAATCAGGTCTGACTTTATGTAATCACTTATGTGAGGGACTTGAATGGCCTTTGGACCAACCCTCCTGGTCTAAAATATCTACCCTTACACCCGATGTTCTCACCATTAGACATTTATTTTATGAAAGCCTTTCCTGTGCATATCTCAATATTGTCTTGAAGTAGAAGGGGAAGGTAAGAGGGGAAAAGTCCTCACTCTTTTCTCTGGCTTCCACCTTTGAAATGTTTGTCTTTAGACAGATCTTAATCCCTAGACACCATGCTCAACTCTACCCCAGCAGAGAGAATGCATAGAGAGGGAAGGGAATAAGCAAGGCTATATGTCTCAGTAGCTCAGCTTTGTTTTAAAAAGCCAAAAATGGCACACAGACTAATTTTTAGCTTAGGTCAAACTAAGCTCCAGCTTAGTTCTGCCTTTTTGGAAATTAACTTTTAAAAAATTGCTAATCAATCAAAACCATAAGATTCTCTCATTTTTAGCTCAGAGCCCCCAGTCATGAGAAAGTTTGACTTTCTGGGGGTCAGAGTTTAGATCCTAGTCCTTTCTATATATCAGCACCCAAATGTGGTTCCTCTTTACTATAGCAGTCCATTTCCAAATGAGGCAGTTTATAGACCAACAGCCATTAGAATGCTTGGATTTATCTAGCCAGCAAAAACAAAACCCTCTGACTACCCTTAAACAGAAATTATAAAAGTAATCTTGCAGAATAAAATAAGCTTTTGCCCTAGTTGGTCAGAGAGGAGCGGGGGAAGGGAAAGGACATTGTATTTGAGTGTTTTTTCTCCCAAATGGAAAATGAGCCACCACTAATCTGACCTCTGAAAGTGAAGTCCTCTATTGCACAGGGCTCCAGCCATGGCCTCCCAGCTCAGAGCTCAGGGAGAACTTGGAGGGTCCTGTGTCTCTAAGCTTGGATCCTCAGCCTCTAGGTTCTCATTCCAGCTACTCTACCATTTCCTCACTGGATTGGCATGTATGTTGCCGTGGTTGCTGCTGCTGCTGCCACCTCTCTGGTCACTCCTGCCCCACATTCAATGCTCTGTTTAGATACTTCCTGTGCTATTCAAATCTGTCCCAAACTCTTTCACTCACATAGCTGTGGGGTGGGAATGTTTTCAAAGTGTATTGTACATATTATCTCAATCTTCACAATCCCTGGAAGGTAGATACTATTATTAAACCCAATTTATAGATAAGGAAAATGAGGCATTTTGTAGATAAGGAAAATGAGAACTCAAATGACTTTCCTAAGATCACAGAGATAGTAAGTGTCTAAGGCCTCATTTGAACTCAGGTCTTCCTGACTCCAAGCTCTATTCACTGAGCAGCCTATCTACCTCTGAAAAGTACTGAGGCAGATAGGCTGATTTGCTCAGGGTCACATAGCCAGTAGGAGTTTGAGGTCAAATTTGAATTCAGGTCTTCCTGATTCCAGGCCCATTACCCTATCCATTGCACTCCTTAGCTGTCTAACATTTTTGAACATTTGTCCCTGACCACTGGTAACTCTCTTAAAAGCTTATTAAAATTCTTTTAGGTACTGAGAACCTATTTGTTCTTCCAGAGTCTCCTATCAAATGTTTTTGTTATATCAGCAGAGTAGTGTATTTGTCCCACCTTTCAGGATAACCACAGTTATCATGGAAAAGTGATTAAAATGTTCATTCTCTTTAACTCAGCTATCCCACTACTGGAATATGGAATATACTGAAAGGAGGTCAAAGATAGAAACAAATATACACTAAAAGATTGGGGCATAAATTAAGAAACATGTATGGGGGCGGCTAGGTGGTGCAGTGAATAGAGTGCCGGCCCTGGAGTCAGAAGGACCTGAGTTCGGAGCAGGCCTCCGACACTTAATCCACACAAACAAAAACCTAGCCGTGTAACCTTGGGCAAGTTACTTAACCCCAATTGCCCTATAGGGGTGGCTAGGTGGCGCAGTGAGTAAGAGTGCCGGCCTCGGAGTTTGGATGACCCGAGATCAGATCCGGCCTCAGAAAATGAGCACCCACGCATAAATAATGACTAGCTGTGTAACCTTGAGCAAGTTACTTAACCCCAATTGCTTTAAAAAAAAAAAGAAACATGTATGGATGGAATAGAATGTGATTGTTCAGGAAAAGAAATGGTGACAATGAGAAATACAGAAGATTTGCATGAACTGATCCAGAGAACCAGAATGCCTCATTGCAAATTATAAACTCATTAAAAGGAAGCCAGACTGTGAGTAAACAGAAAAACTGATAATGAATAGAGAGAAAGAAGAGATATTAAATAGATTTCCTTCTTCTCAATAGAAGGACACATAGCTAGAAATCACTATTTTGGTTGTTTTGGTTTAATTACTTCCTTTGATAACAAAGAGAGAGTTTAGTTTCAGGGTGGTGGAAGTGGGGGTGGGATAGGGAGTATATCCATAAATGATGGATATAAAGACAAAAGACGTCAATAAGACTTACTAAAAACAAAAATAAAATTAATGTGTTAATATATAGCACCCGTAGCTGATATCAGGTGGCCTGTAGGAGGACTGGATAACAGCTTATAGAGAGCAAGGAGCTATAGGATAGAGATTAGTGTGTCAAAACACAATGCTGAATGGGAAAAGGTGAGAGTGACCCCAAGGAATTCCATTAACCACCATTTTTCTAATTCCCGGCTCTGTCACAACATTATAAAGTTGGAAAGGAACTCAATATAGAAGTTGGAAATAGTTGGAAAGTCACAGCAATATAAAATTGATGTTACATGTATCTGCCTAGTTTGACAGAAAAATCACACAAGGCAAACACTCACAGGGAGGTCAGAAGAAGTGATACAAGGACACTCTCACTGTTTCTTTGAAGAACTTTGGAATCGATGGGGAGACATGAGAAACACTGGCACAGGACAGTCCAGCATGATGTATCTACATCAAAGAAGACACTGTGCTTTATGAGCAAAGCAGAATTCCAATAGTTCAAAGAAACATGAGATACAAGAATTTAGACACATCTCCACTCCAAATGTTCATACGGACTATTTGTGCCCGAACTGTGGTAGAGCCTTCCAAACTCCCATAGTGTGATCAGCCACAGCAGGACACACTGTACCTTGACCCAACATAGGGATGTCATTTTGGTCCTCTTCAAGGATGAAAGATGACAACTAATCTGCCTGATAGAGTGAACAGAGGGCTCAACCTGGCATCAGGAAAGACCTGAATTCAAATTTTGCCTTTGTGACTATAGGTAAGCTATTTAATTTAATTTAAATTAAGTTATTTAATTTTTTTGTTTTTTTTTATACTATTTATTTTATCTATTAGATTATTTTACTTAAGCTATTTAATTTCTCTGCTTTTTTTTTCTTTTTGGAGGGCAATTGAGTTAAGTGACTTGCTCAAGGTCACATGGCTAGTTTTTGTGTTACGTGTCTGAGGCCAAATTTGAACTCAGGTCCTCCTGACTCCAGGGCTGGTGCTCTATTCACTGTGCCACCTAGCTGCCCCCTCTCTCTGTTTTCTTCATCTATAAAACAGGAATAATAATCATTGTAATTATTGACTGGTTGACTAATGCTATATAAATATCACTTATCACACTCATGACCCCTAACTTCTGACCTAGTCCAGACAGCTATTGGTTCTATAGGACCAGATTTAGAAAGCTTGGTGGCAGGAAACGATAGTCCACAGACCTCTCCAGAGTGAACAACTGAGTTGTTTTCAGTCACATCTGACTCCTCATGACCCTGTTTGGGGTCTTCTTGACAGAGATACTACAGTGGTTTGCCAAGTCCTTCTCTAGCTCATTTTACAGATGAGGAAACTGAGGCAGACAAGGTTAAGTAACTTGTCCAGGGTCACATAGCTAGTAAGTATCTGAGGCCAGATTTGAACTAGAGAAGATGAGTCTTCCTGATTTCAGGCTGGAGGTCTTTCTACTGAGTGACAGAATCTCAACATTTAATTCTGTGCTCTCATTCCTCCTGCTTTTATGGGTATCAAAAAATATGTCTAAATCTCTGAGTATTCCCAACTCTTCAGTATGGATATTTAACCCTTCTAAGTAAGTCTTCAAATTCAGGAGATAAAGCTCTCCTGCCTCAGTCAAGGCAGGGAAAGCAATTCGGCAGACTTCAGCTTTCATAAATTCAAGGATCGGTCTTTCCCCCCCAATATACACACCCTACCTCCAGTGCCAATATACCCGTCCCCATCTCCTAAGCAGCTCTGGTTTATCTACATCAGATTTTCTACTCCCTTGGCAATGACCAAATCTCCCCCATCTTATTGGGAATTTCTGGAGAGGGGAGACTAAATTTCTTTTCCTCTTCCTCTCTGACACCAAGCCAATACCGCCCAGAGGAGAGAGATCACTGTTATGCCCAATCTAGGGATCTTTCTTAAGGGATTGGGGATACAGAGAAAGGAGAAAGGAGCTATATCCAGCCCATCCCACCTCCGCCTTCTGGGGGTGAAGGGGGAACGTCTAAGATTGAGTGCACACCCTTACCTCTGCTATTCCCGAGTATATCCTTGAGGAAGATACTGAAGTACATAAAAAAGTGGTGGTGGGGGGAGTGGGGGTGGGGAGGGGATGTGGAAAGCAGGAGGAAGCATTGCCCAAAACCCTGGCTGTCAAATCAAATGCTCCTCAGCTTTATCACCATTATTTTTAGTGAGATTTTGCATTATGGTACCTTGAGTTCTAAATTAAATGTCAAATATAATTTGGCATTACAAAGAATGAATTATGTGACTGCCCTTAGAAGAAAGCATCGAGTTCAGTCCTGGGTGTGAAATTGGTATCTGCCTTATAAGGAAGGGAGCCCCCCCCCCCCCCAATGCAAACTAATTGATTAGGGGCTGACACTGAGAGCAAACTGCTAATTCTGTATGATTCCTGTCTTGGAGACCTCTGGCGCCTGGAGGAAAAAGGGGAACCTATCACTGAAGAGAAGGGACTAAGGAGAAATCATTTCCCTGGGTTGTCCCTGGACATGAGGCGTCTTATACTCCCCTCCCCCAGAACCATGCCTACATCTGTCTGACTTCAGGGCGAAGGGATGGGGGAAACACATCTGGCCCATGTCATCCTCTCTCCTTTAAAGAAAAGGGAAGTATTTCCCGTAGTGGGAGGGTGGAAGGGGAGGAGGTTAATGAGAGAAAGGCTGCATTTGTCTCCACACTTGATGACAAGGTGCCAATTCAGAGCCTTAGTGGAGAGCAGTGCATCTTCCCAGATGGAGGACAAACTGAGACCTCAGAAAGCCAAGGCCTCTCAAAGGGGCCTAGACTCATTTCCCCCAGGGAGGGCAGGAGGGAGGGAGAAGGAGGCCAGGGGTGTGGAGGATTGGAGATAGCAGCAGGGGAGGGAGTGAGCCCAGAAGCGTGTGTGTGTGTGTGTGTGTGTGTGTGTGTGTGTGTGTGTGAAAAACCATCCATGGAGTAAACAGTTCTGGCACTGGGGCTGTGGCCTCCCCCTCTGAGGAGTCTGGGTTTAATTTTCAGGTCAGTCCAAGGCAGTGTTAGAAGGAGGAGGAGGAAGAGAAAAGAATTAAGTTGAAGTTCTGATGTAGCCGGGCTGGGATCTGTCACTCAGCTTACAGCCCACTGATGACGCAGGGCAGTTTCAGCTGTAAGCAGACCATGATTTATGGACACTGAGTGAACTCCTGCGGCAAAACCCAGTCATGAGATCAGAGCAGCAAGAGGGCCTTTTTTTGGCAGGAGACAGGGCCTGCATTTTTCTCATTCATGCCAAACTGCTTTGCACGGCAATTAGCTCTGTCCTCATTTAGTCTCCAGTCCCAAAGGGTAATGAAAGTCATATATCATCTTCAAGGCTGCTAATTATCGAGCTCAGTCACAGGTAGGCTTTGTAACTGTGAGAAGGGCCTGTCGACTTGATATTTATTACTCTTCCAATAAGCAGGCAAGGGAGGGGGTGATGGGAGAGGATGAAGGGGTGGGGGGGGGCAGGGGAAAAAACTTTCTTGAAAGGCTGCCCAAACCCCAAGCTCTGAGATCTCTGACATACCTTCTGCAAATGTGCTAGTCAGAGGGGAAACGTCTTTATTCCACTGAACCATTTTTCAGACTGTAACTAAACATTCCTCAAGAACAGAGAGCAGGGTGTTTGCAACAGGGAAAGAGGCACGTTGAAGGGATTGGCCTGACCTTCACTTGTGTCAGTGGGGCAGGGTGACTGTGGGAATGGGCAGGGGAGTTTGGGTAGCAAGAGAGGAGTGGGTATGGGGGAGACAGACACAAAGTGAATAGAATGGAAGTGAGTCATGAAAATCTTCATATCCCTGACTCTCGTTGTCTATGTAGGACCTCTTTCCTAGAACTTCCCAGGCTAAATGTGTGTATATGTGTGTGTGTATGTATTAAAATGTACGTGCATGTTTTGTATATGTATATATATATCCACATATATAAATACACACAAACACACACATATATATGTATATGTATATGTATGTGATAATAATTGCCTCTTACAGATTTAGGTTTGCCAAAGACTTCAGAGGCTATTTATTTCCAGGAAGAGACTTTGCTTTTAATTATTATATGCTATCATTGTGGGGATGGGGGGTAGTGGTGCCTTAGTTCATACTCTGAACTAATAGACTTTCTATTAGTCATCCTATTTATTTGGGAGAGGCAGTAGTCTTTTTTTTTATTTAATTATGCTTTTTAAAATTTTTTAAAAAGATATTAAAGTAACTTAACATTGACATTAAGCAGTATGAGTCATCATTAAAAAAAGACATACAATGAGAGCAAGATTTAAAGGAATTCAAATACCCATCTACATATAATTACAGAATCACAGAACTTCAGAGTTTGAAGAGACCTCAGCAATCATCTAGTCTAACACATTCCTGAAACATAATTCTTTCTACAACATGCCCAGCAATTAGTTATTAAAGTTTTTTCTTGAAGACCTCCAGTAAAGGGGAACTCCCTACCTTCTGAGTCAGCTCTTTCAACTTTTTTTTTTTTTTTGGTTTTTTGGAGGGCAATTGGGGTTAAGTAACTTGCCCAAGGCCACACGGCTAGGTTTTTATTTGTGTGTGCGTTAAGTGTCTGAGGACAGATCTGAACTCAGGTCCTTCTGACTCCAGGGCTGACGCTCTACTCACTGCACCACCTAGCCACCCCAGCTCTTTCAACTTTTGATAATATTATTAGGGGGTTGTTTAAAAAAAAATTAATTAATTAATTTTTAGTTTACAACATTCAGTTCCACAAACTTGAATTTTAAAATTTCTCCCCTTCTCTTCCCTCCCCAGGACAGAGTACAATCTGATATTGGTTCTATATATACATTCATATTAAACACATGGTTCTTTTCTTATACATTCTATATATTTTATGTATTTTATATTAAAGCCCAAGTTTGTATCTTTGCATCCTTCCTTTATTGCCCCTACTTCTACCCTCTGTGACCAAACAGAACAAATTTGATCCCTCTTCTAAATGACAGCCCTTGAAATATTAGAAAACACTTATCATGACTCCCTTGAGTCTTCTCTTGGTTAAACAGCCACTACTTCCTTCAACCAATCCTCATTAGCCTGCTCCTTCCCCACCCTAGGTGCCCATCTCTAGATATCCTTCCTGAATTGTGGTCCCCAAAACTAAACACAATACTTCAGATGTTGTCTGAGCAGGATCATTACCCAGTCAAATCTCAGCTTTTCACCTAGTCTCAAATAGAACAGTTCCTTAAATTTATCATGAATATCAATAAAATCTTCCTGAGCATGTACATGGATAGCTTTGGTCCTTCTAGCTACTTAGCCCTTTCAAGCAGTTCTCCATATCTGCCCAAGGCTTCCCCCTTCCCTTTGATCTAAATTCAGGGTGAAGGAGACCTACTAAATAACTAAAGAGAAAGTATTAATTAAGTTGTCCTCTTAAAATTGCCTTTTGGCATTATGGTTTCTTATACTCTTTCTCTACTATGGTAGAAGTTGAAAGGGAAACTTACTAGAATGAAATCTCATGACTTTTTTTTCCCAGTAAGATGGTAAGATGAACACTAGAAAAGATACGTTCCGGGAAAATATAGACATGGCCAGATGTATGAAAAAGAACTGGATTTTGCATTGTACTCTGACCTCAACATAAGCTGATGTGTTCTTGGGCTACATCAGTAGAAGCAGAGGGAGAAAGGATTATGGTCCTGTGGTACTCTGTTCCAGTCAGACCCCATTGAAGCTTTTGTGTCAGTTCTGAGAAGAACATTTTAGGAGGGAGCACATCCAGAGAAGGGTGGTCAGGATGGAGAGGAGTCTGGAAAACATACATTATATGGAACATAGATATAGAGTGTGAAGGGTCCTCAGAGGCATTCACATCTAACCACCTCATTTTACTGATGAGGGAACTGAAATCTAGGGAGGTTAAGTGAGCCACCCAGAGTCACATAGATAGGGTTGGTTGAAGGATATAGAGGTGTCTAACCTTGAAAAGAGAAGACTTAGAAGGAGGAAAATGGTAGCTGTTTTCAAATATTTAAAGGACTGGTTTACAGAAGGTGGATTAGATTTATTTTGCTTGGCCCCAGAAGGCAGAACTAGGAGCAGTGAGAAGTTAAAGGTGAATCATAAAAAAAAATTTAAAATAAAATAAAAAATAATTAGAGTTGTCCAGAAATGGAATAGGCTGTTTTGCAAGGTAATGAGTTTCCTGTCACTGGAGGTACTCAAACAAAGGCTAGACAATCCTTGGTGAAGGATGTCCCAGGGAGATTCATGATTCAGGACTAGAGGAGCTTCATGGGTCCTTCAAACACTAAACCTTTGTGACTCTGCCAGTGATCTGTCATTAGTGACTTATGTAGCTAATAATCTCTGTACTGAACGATCCATGCCTCTTTTCTGATCAGAAATCAGGGCCACCTGTTATGTTCTGAGTGAAGTTCAAACTTCTTTGCCTGGCATTCAAGACCCTCTATAATCCACATCTGCTTTATTTCATTAGTTTATTGCAGTATCTAGAGTGCTGGTCTTGAAGTCAGGAAGACCTGAGTTCAAATCTAGCCTCAGATACTCACTAGCTGTGTGACCCTGGACAAGTCACTTAACTGCTACTGCCTTAGTTTCTTCAATTGTAAGATGAGGATAATAATAGAACCTGTCTCCCAGAGCCAACGACAGCAGCTAACATTAGAGATCCAGCCTGCTCCGACCTCTGTCCTCAGTGGGGAGAGAGTCTGGATGTTCTAATCACCCCTGACAGAGTTCTTGTCCAAATTCTGTGTCATTGCTCTTAATTATGGATGTAAGGGCAGCTCTTCACACCTAGCCTCTCTCCAGAAATGAGACTAGAATGTGTGTGTGTGTGTATGCATGTGCACATGCGTGTGTTCGTGTGTGCAGACTCCCTCCTCCCCCTCTGCTTTATCTCCCTGCAGCCCCTATTGTATTATCTTCTATTCTTTGCCCATTGCCTTTAGATAGAATAGACCCTGGAGTCAGGAAGATTTGAGGGTGAATCCTTCCTCAGACACTTACTGGCTGTATGACCTTGGGCAAGTCTCAACCTCTGCCTTAGTTTCTTCATTTGTAAAGTGGTGCCTATCTCACTAAGTGTAGCACCAATGCAATATTTACAGTGCCCATGATCATGATAAAGACCGTGACTATAAATATCGCAGATGTTTGATTGTAAAATATACCAGATTCTCCAGGTAGAGGACAGAACTGAAGCATTTATTTAGACACCAGAAAACCAAATCTCCAAACCAGTAAGCCAATTCCATCATAGTACCAAAGATATTCAGAAGCCATGATAACACTTAGAGCCACAGCATCCTTCAGCCTTCCCACAAACCAATACAAGATCAGTATCTACTCACAAGCCTATCTGACTCCTTGCCTGAGCATCCTCTCTCCTCCACCATCCTACTAGCTCTGACTATCAGCTTCCTGCGGGCTCTGTTTCCCTTTAGCAAACTTCTCCCACTATAGGCTCCATGTGACTATATTCAGCCTATCAGGGGGCAGAGTTTACTTTCAAAGTAGGGGAGGTCTACAAACTCCCCTCTAGGTCTATTAAGGGGTGGGGAAGATCTTCAAATTCCCATTCCCATTACATTGGGTTGTTGTAAGAATTAATTAAGATAACATGTGTAAAGTGCTTTGCAAGCTTTAAACCATCATATAAATGTTAGGTGTTTTGTGGTTGTTTGCTAGTATCATCATTGAAAATCATTATGATTTTCAAGTTCTCCAGGCCACAGACCTGTTCTAGTGGTTACTTTTATTTCACAGACTATTCCTAAGCTAAGAAAGGAAAGACCTCTGGGGTCAGTGGGGATATCTGGTGCTCAGGTCTGGATTCAGTCCATGCATACCAATGATCTCTTGGGAGAAGTTCAGGGGCAGTTTCTTGCAGTGTAAACAAATATTTCTTCTCAAATCTTCCTTCATTTACTACAATTCCTTTGAATAATAATAAATAATAAACAACTAGCATTTGCATAGTACTTTAGGCTTTCAAAATGCATTATAAATATTATTTCATTTGATCCTCATAACAACCTGGGGAGGTAGGTGCTATTATTATCCCCATTTCATAGATGAGGAAACTGAGGCCTGATAGAGCTTAAGTGACTTGCCCAGGGTCACACAGCTGAGTTCAGATTTGTACTTGGCCTTTTCCTGACTCTAGCCCCAGTGCTCTACCCACTATATTACCTAGGTGCCTTTAACATCTCTAAGGATCTTTTTTTTTTCTTTGAAGATGGGATGGCAGGGAAATTGGGGTTAAGTGACTTGCCCAAGGTTACATTGCTAGTAAGTGTTAAGTGTCTGAGGTCACATTTGAACTCAAGTCCTCCTGACTCCAGGGTCAGTGTTCTATTCACTGTGCTACCCAGCTGCCCCTCAAGGATTTCTTTAAAATGTAAAGGGAGAGGGTGGAGGTGGGAGGATATATCAAACTCTATTAGTCATTAATAATTTAATATGAATTAGCAAATGAGATTATTTTCCCATTAGCTCAGGGTAGGGCCTTGGGGCCAGTTTGCATAGGGAAAGGTACAGGAATGGATGGGTTTATAGGGTAGGCCAACATCCAGGAAGGACAGACCAGTTAAGGATCATAGTAATGAATCCTGAGTGACCAGATTACAATAGTCACCATCAGGGCTGGTGGGAGGGCAATAAAGGCTGATATCTATGCAGATGTTTTAGAAAGTCTCCAATTCTGGCTCACATCTCCATCTGGAAGTCTTGCTAGAACCTCCCCAACCAAACTTATCTTTCCCTCAAAACCTACCCCTCATTCTGACTTAGATGTCTCTGTATGAGGCACCATCATTTAGCTTGGATTCTACATTTGTAACCTTGGGCCTAGGGTTGACTCTTTCCTCCCTCTCACCTTTGGGTTCTCATCATTAATAAAGTTCTGTTGATTCTGCTATTGTAACATTTTCCTTGACTGTTCCTACCTCTCTACCAGTAGAGGTCTCCTCATTGCTAGGTACCTGGACTACTACTATCTTCTCACCTTTACTCCCTCACCACTCTCTTGCTCATCCATCTTTCATGCCATTCTATAACTCCCTATTGATACTGAGTAAAGCTCAACCTTCTTTGCATGGTATTCAAAGCCCTCCCCAAACTGCAACTTATCCCATATATTCTGTGCTTCACCAGTGAGTCTCTCTCTCTAACCCCAAGTGCTGGAAGCTCATCACATAGGAATAGCTTGGGTGCACAACTAACTCTTTGCTACAGTGCAAACTTTTTACAGTTGAGGAACAATATCAGTAAAGTTTCATGATAATCTCAGTATCTTTTTGTCCAGGAAGTTGTTCGTCCTTCATTTTTGAAGAGGACCAATGACATCATGGTGTGCTGTTCTTGAATTGTGTGTGAGTTAGATTTAAGTGAGGCAGAGCTGTGCAAAGTCAGCAGCCTCGCTCTTCTGGAGTTTTTGAAGTCCAGTGGCAAGACAGAAGTCAAGATGACTGGCGATGGTCAGGGAGGTAGACCTTGGTGTCTTCAATGTCCAGGAAGTGGTTTCAGGCTAAAGATGCCACATTATCTTGCAGCTAGAGCAGTTCAGGTTTAAAGAAACCCTCCTTGGTGTTATCATCTTCACTTGAGTTTAGTCTGTCCACCTATGCCCTACTGGGCTACTTTCTTTGGACTTCTCTAAGGGAATAATTAATTAATTAATTAATAATGATAGCTAGCATTAGTATATCCCCTTAAGGTTTGCAAAGTGCTTTATAGGTGCTATACTATATGGTCCTTACAACAGCCCTGGAGGTCAGTGTTATTATTATCTCCACTTGACAGATGAGGAAACTGAGGCTGAGAGAGGTTAAGCAACTTCTTTGGGGCTGAATAGCTAGTGAATATCGAATTTGGGCCTTCCTGACTCTAAGTCCAGCCCTCTACCCACTGTACCACCTACAAGTCTAAGGATCATTTATAGAGTGTTTACTATGTCCCAGGCACCATGCTTAACACTGGGGATACAAAGGCAGAAAACACTGTCCTCACCCTCCTGCAGGGAAGACAACATGCACATAACTTGTTATGTATAAAATCTATGCAGTGGAATGGGTTACTTTCAAGTAGGCTGCATACCCAGCTACGCGTCTGGCACATCATGGAAGGATTCCTTTTGAGAATGGGTTAAACTAAATGATTGCTGCCTAGGGACAGCCATAGGGGTAGAGGGGTGGGTAGAGCTCTGGGCCTGGAGTCAGGAAAGCCTACTTCAAATCTGGTCTTTGATACTAGCTGGGTGACCTTGGGCCAGTCACTTAACCTCTGCCTTCCAGTTTCCTAAACTGTAGAATGAGGATAACAGTAGAACCTTCCTCTCAGGGTTGTCAAGAGGATCAAATAAGATGATATTTGTGGAGCACTTTACCCAACGCCAAGCACATAATAAAATATTTATTTCCATTGTTCCTGCTGAGGGTCCTTCCAGTTCCAAAATTCTCTGATTCTGCAGGTAATAAAAAGGGAATTGAATTTGGAGCTGTTTGATTTCTTGTCTATCTAGAATTTACTACCAGGGTGACCAAGTTACTTAAGTTTCCTTCCTCTTTGTGGTCCAGGACTAATTATCTCTCTGATTCCTGGTCCGAATAACACCGATATTACTGACCGCTTCTTTTGCACATGGGATTGGTATTTTCCTGGTTTTAGCCTTAAAAAGTAAGATGGGAGGGGCGGCTAGGTGGCACAGTGAGTAGAGCGTTGGCCCTGGAGTCAGAAGGACCTGAGTTCGGATCCGGCCTCAGACACTTAAGGCACACACAAACAAAATCCTAGCTGTGTGACCTTGGGCAAGTTACTTAACCCCAATTGCCCTCCAAAAAGCAAAAAAAAAAAAAAAAAAAGTAAGATGGGAATTTTAAGAGATAAACTCTAATTAGGATAACTGCATCCTTGAGTTGTTTTTTTTTTTTTAAATCAACCCCCCAAGAATATAATGGAAAAGATGTGGCTAGCCACTGTTTCATATGAAAGCAATGTCGTGGTTTAGTGAAATCCAAGGTCCATATGAGTCAACAGTCTGACATGCCACATGGGGGGCTACATTAAAAGGGGCATCATGTGGAGAATGAGGCCAGTATCATTCTTCTGCTTCATTAGACCCCATCTGGAGCACCATGTTTAGTTCTGGACCTCACATTTAAGGAAAGAAATAGACATGTTGGAGGGTGTTCCAAGAAGGTATTGGGATGATGAGAGGGCTGGAGAACAGGCCATATGAGGATCAGTGGAAGGAACTGGGAATGTTTAATCTGGAGATGGGAAGAATTAGTGGAGGCATGGCGGATGCTGCCTTCAAGTATTTGATGGGTTGTCAGGTCAAAGAAGGCATAGATTTATTCTGCTTGGCTTCCAAGGACTGAAAAAAGAACAGCTGGTAGAGGTCATAGAAAGTCAGATTTAAGCTCCACAGGAGGAAAATCTTCCTAATGTATAATGGGCTGCTACAGGAGGTAGAGAGTTCCCCCTTATCCAAGGTCTTCAGTACAAAACTGGATGATCACTTGGAGATATTGTAGAAGAAATTGCTGTTCAGGTATAGCCTCTGAGGTTCCTTCCAGCTCTGTCTGAGGTTCTGTGGGTTCTAGCATTCCCATTACTTCCTCTCTCCAGGCCCAACACTTTTCTCTACCCAGTTTTTCATGTTCTATTCTTCCTTCAGACTTTTGTGGGACTGAAGGAGCCTCGTGGGCTTTGTTCCTTAGGCCTCTTTTCCAAACCTGCCATCTTGGATCCATCATCTTCTCTGCTTACTCCCCTCTTCCAACCCCCTTTCCAGGACCTTTCATCACCCCTTCTCTCTCTTCTGTTCTCATTCTTTCTCTTATAATACCTGTCTTGGTCCAACATCTCATTTTTTTGGCCTGTACTTGGCCCAACATGGCTATTTCCAACCCCAAATATAAGTATTGTAGATATGATCTTGGTTACACAATTCCCACCTGCATTTTCAAAGCCATTCCCACTGACTCTTCTACGTTTAGCCTAAGATCCCATGATTAGGGAAGCAGAATTATGTGGTAGAAGGTATTGGATTCGGAAGGGGGAGAGATCTATGTTTGTATCTTGGCTCTGACACTTACCATGGATGAGTCACTTAATCACTGTAGGTCTCTATTTCTTCATTTGTGAAATGGGGATGAAAATACACGTATTGCCTGTCTCACAGGGCTGATGTGAGGGAAGAGCTTTGGAAACCTTGAGATTCAATAGATCTGAGTTATTGTTATTATGTGTGAACCTTGCTAATTATAGTGTCCTGTTTGGAATTCCCTCTCCCCCCCTCCCAAAGACCCACAAGCACTTTCTTGGAGAGTAGTGTTTTATTGAAGGTAGTGGCATCTATAATGAAATGGGAGAAGGCGAACAGACAGAAATGGAAAGAAATTTTCAGAAGTTTTGAAGTCATGGTGGCAGAGGGAATTATTATGTTTTTAATGTGAAGGATGTGAATACTTGGGAAAGAATGGAAAATTTCAACGAAAATATTTTTCGGAAAAATAGCTCCCCCTCTAATGTTTCTTCTGCACACTCAAAGGCTTTCACATCTCAAAACCCAGGGGAATGAATCTCTTACTGTTTGTGTTTTGGTGAGAGAGGGAGCTGTTATGGTCTCTGCCCTCTGTCCTGGTCTTCTGGGGACTTGTTTGGTTAGGTCAGGGGAGGGAACCCCAATTAGGCTGAAAATTCACCCACTCCCGTCCTCACACTGGCTCACAGAGAGTTAGTCTGCCTCTGTTACCAGTTCTCATGAGCTGGAGGTAGAGGAAAGGTAAGGGTAGGCTGGCCAGGATCACTCAGTCAACATTTATTAAGCACCTACTATGTGTCAGACACTGTGCAAGGGGAATGGAAAAGTAGAGGGCACAGACGTCACTTTATCCTCCAACAAAGTGTGGCTCCCATGTTCTTATCATTTGTTATGGTGGGGCAGAAGACACCACAGAGTCGGGCAGGGGGCTTATTAAAGAGCAGGGTTCAGTTTTTATGTGTTGTGGGAAAGCAAGTCTATAGAACAGAGAGGGTAAAGGAAAGGTATGATATAATAATATAGGATAACAACCATGTGAATATGCCAAGCTTATCTCATGCCTGCAGGGTTCAGTGAGAGCTCCCAATAGGGTCTCCTATACCCTACGCAGTCCCGGGAAGGGATATGTTTGTACAGGCCTAGGGAGAAAAAGAAACTTCACTCCTATTTCACAGAGTATCACCTGAGGTTTCAGGATCATGGCACCTGAAAGGTGGAAGGGCCTTTAGGGTTCTCTAATCCAACTTCTTCCCTAATACAGGAATCTCTTCTATGACACTGATGACAGATAGCCATCCAGTCTGTTCCATTGTGGAGTACGGCTAGTTTTAAGAGAGCTCTTCTCTCTCCTCTCCTTCCCTCCAAAGGACTGTAAGATTTAAGGCTAGAAGGGACAGTGGAGATCATCTTATCCAACCCTCACTTTACATCACAGAGGTGGCTTACCTAAGGTCACGCTGGTATCACAGAATCTCAGAGAAGAATGAATTCTTAGAGGCCAGCGAATCTAGCCTGTACCTGACTGAGAAGGTAGTATGTAGCAAAACCAGTATTTGTATCCAGACCTCCAATCTGGTGCTTTTCCCCTTCACTAGGGGTTCTTAACCTGGTTTTTGTGAATTTGTCCGGTGCTTAGCAGAATTTGGCACATAGTAGGTGCTTAAAAACCAAACCATTTATCGACTAACTGGGTCCCCTCCCCAATATTTGACAATTATGTATTTCATTATAATTGTTTTCCTCCATAATCATTATGTATTTTATTTTAATGAATTTAAAGATATTATTCTGAGAAGTGGTCTTTGGGCTTTACCAGACTGCCAGGCCTGGGCCATTGACATCATCTCAACTTTTGTCTTGTCACTGGACTTTGATGACTCGGGAAGTGAAAGTGAGCCCGATGATTTTGTGCCACTGGGTCTCACTAAAATCCAGTTCACACATGGGTAAAGATGTCAATGGTTCCCTTTGCAAACAAAGGACCAACAGCAATAGCAACAAGGGGCCCAGTACACAAGAAAGTCTAAGAACCCCTGCCCAAACCATGATCCCTCCCTCTATTTGAACTGTGCATCCCTCTCATTTCACCCACTGGTCCTGGTTCTGCCCTTTGGAAAACAAGCCTTGGAGAGTAAATATTTGTTAAGTGAACCAGGCCATTTAGACTAGCTCTATACTGACAGCCCTTTAAATATTTGAAGGCTCCAATCATATCTCCTCTTCTCCATTCCTGGCTCCTTTCAGCCAGTCTTCAAATGACATGATTTCTAGACATCTCACCAACCTCGTTGTCTTCCCAGGGATATTCTCCAGCTGTGGTTTGGGTAGCAGAATACAGGGGTCCATTATATTCTTCAGCTGGAAGGCTACTATTAGAGAAATAGCTTTTTTTTAAAGCAGCTTCATGAAACTGTTGGCTGAAATCGAGCTTTTGATTAATGCCTACTCCCAGATCTTCATATGAACAGGTGTCAAGTGAGATCTCTTCTGTCCGTTACTTGTACAGGGACCCCACCCCCAATCCAAGCAAGTCAGGGTCAAAGAGGAGTCAAGAATCCAGCTCCTGTTGGCACTGGAAGGGCTTGGAGAATTGGCCCAGATATGCACAATGGAGAGACAGGGATTGCTCCCCTCCCAGCACGTGCCTTGGTCATTCTGAGCCAGACAAATAGTTAGCTCTAGGCCTGGCTATTTGTTGTGCTGGCTGAGATGTTGAGTTAAATGGTTTCAGACAGAGAATACAAATGACATGGGTCTACCTACTGCTTACACTTCTTGGGGTTGGGAGAAGATGGGGAAAGGAAAAGAAACATTCTGTGAGGCTGTGGGATTGGGTGAGTACAATCATTGTAAAGATTATTAGTGAACAGCTGGGTTTTTGCTGATGGCAAGCTCATTGGGATTGCTAGGAAGGGGGCCAAAGCTATAAGGGAGATGGGGGTGGGTAGAGAGAGTAAGGAGGGCACATGGAAGCTGCTTCCCCCTCAATATAAGGGTGTGCATGTGACCAGCACTGGTTGATTTAATCTGGTACAAGTCACCCTCCTAAACTGGATTAGTTTAAAGCTCTACACTAGATTTAGATCCCTATGCAATTAAATTCAAATCGGCAAACATTTATTAAGCAACTACTATGTTCAAGGCACAGTGCTGAGCATTGGATTCTAATCAATAAACAAACATTAAGTTCCCATTATGTTCAAATTACTGCATGGAAGATGATAGTAAATGCAGGTATAACAACACAGGACCAACGCTCAGCTCATGGGGGGGCCTTTGGGTCCCTTAAGGGAGTCCCTAACTTTGTTGTTGTTTGTCCTTTGTTTCAAAGAGGACCAGTGACATCACAGGTGATGTCTTGACGTGCACGTGAATGAGATTTAAGCAAGGCAGAGTTGCAAGGTCATTAGTCTCACTGTCTTTTCCAGAGTCATTGAAGTGCAGTGGCGAAACAAAAGTCAAGATGACTGGTGATGGCCCTGGATGTAGTGGATGACCTTGGCATCTTCAATGTTTGACCAAGTTCTAAGTGCTCTTTGGTGCCTGCTTTCATGGCCTTTAGAACAAATTGTCTCATCTGCCCTGACTTTAGACTCAGGGGTATACACTAGGTTTAATCCTGGGAGAACCTGGTCTCTGAAGAGAGGTAATAGGCTCTTTCTCCTACTCACTAGCTCTTTGTGCTCCCAGCCCAGTGCCCCAGGGAAAAATAACTCAAAGGTTAGTTTTGGCTCATGTATTGGGATTTATTCACCAAGACAATAGGAAGATATTCAGTGTATAATATAGATCAGGTATGGGATGGCTATTTATTTCCTTGACATAAAAGAAATACTAAAAGACACAAAGGACTCAAAAAGTGTGCATTGACAAAGACTTCAACATAAAGCAGTAACTTAGCCACTACTCTCTCAGGTGGTCGATACCTAAACTATCCAAACATGAAATACTTTTCAGGACTGCCAAATGAGCATTTCAGCTACTTTTTAGCTCTGTGTTGTCTTCCTAAAGATCTATGTCTTCTGGCAAGGTAGGCCAAGGGGATGAATGTCTTTTTCTATTGGTAGTCATCTTCTCCTCCAAGAAACACTAGTACTTGTAGGAGAGACACAGACAGACAGACACACAGATAGATAACAGACAGAGACAGAGACACAGAGACAGAGAAACAGAGAAAAAGACTGAAAGAGACAGAGACAGAGTCAGAGAGACAGTGATAGACAGAAACAGATAGAAAGACAGAGTTATATGCCTAGATACAGGAAGGAAGAGAGTAGAGTCACTTTTATTTAGATCTGAGCATAAATCAGTCATCTTGGTTCAGTGGTCAGTCCTCTCTGCATGGCTTCAAAAAAGCATTGCCCTCCTGCAGCTATTATTGGTGACCATTAAGTATGTGATCCCAAAGCATCAAACCTTTGTAGATGGGAGAAGGGAGCTAACCTGTTTGTCAGGTTTCTCCTCAAGAAGTTCACAGTATGGTTGAAGGAGTGGATCCTATATATTAAAAATCCCAAATGGTATGAGACAACACAAACAGTAAGCACTATTGAAACACAGAGGAAAAAGCACATTGTGAACTTGAGAGAAGATAGAAGACCATGAAAGAGGTGGAACTCTGCAAAACTATAGGCACAGGTCTGACCATGTCATTCCCCTTGCTCAAAAAACCTTCCATGGTTCCGTACTACTTCTAGGATGAGACAAAAAACTTTCTGCCTGGCTTAAAGCTCTTTACCATCTGTCTTCATGGGATCACAGAAAAAGAGAATCAGAGATGAGAGTTTACTTCACTTTATTCATCGCTCTGAATTCTGACCAAACTGGGCGACATTCCCGTCTCCTGTGCATTTGAACACATGGTCTCCCTGCCTGGGATGCACGCCCTCCTCTTCTCTACCTTTTAGAATCCTTAGTTTCATTTAAGGTTCAGGTTGTGCACTTCCTCCCCTAACCTCCCCAATCATTAATGCTCTCTCTCCTTGAATCACCTTGTGTTTATATCGAAGCATGTTATATTCTCCTGTCCCCCTTGTAGAATGTAAGCTCACTGAAGGTGGAGACCGTTCTGCTTTTATCTTTGTATCCCCTGGCACAGTGGCTAAACACAGTAGGCACTTAACAGATGATTGTTGAATAGAATGACAGTGAAGAAGGATAGCAACAAGGATAGGGGGATACCCCAGAATTATAGCCTCCCATGAGCAACGCCCTAATGAACTGAAGGTGTTCCTCATATTTCACTTAGGGTCTCTGGTGTGCTACATGCAAATTAGAATGCAAATAAGCAGGCCATAACTCCCTTCTTGTCTCTTTCCATGAGTCCATTATAGGACCCACCTATAGGGATGTATGGGGTATTCAGGAGGACTAACACCTCTGGTGTGAGGGCTTGTCAAGCCTTTTTCAGGGCTGCTCATTCATCTTTGATGTATGCCTGATTCACCCAAGTCCAAGAAGCTGTAGCATGAGCAGTGTCCACACCTAGTAAACCATCTTGGTAGATGGGCTAAACCAGACTGAGGGTAATCAAAAGGTCTCAGACCGGATTGTGAGTTAAGGGGATGTTTCCCCCAAATGTGTGAAGATCTTCCCTGGTAGAATGGGCAGATCAGAACAATTTGCTCCAATAGCCATGAAGGTGGCCAAAGAGAGTGTTTGTGGATTGCTTATAACTCGGTCAGACATTGAAGATGCCAAGGGCATCCACTGCATCCTGGGCTATCCAGTCATCTCGACTTTTGTCTTGCCATTGAATTTTGATAACTCTGGAAGAGAGAGTGAGGCTGTCAACTATGTGCAACTCTACCTCACTTAAATCCAATTCAAGCATAAGTCAAGACATCACTTCATGATGCCACTGGTCCTCTTTGAAAACCAAGGACAAAAACCAGTAAGACCACCCCTCTACCTAAACTGGAGTGAATGAACAAGCATTTAGTAAAAACATCTCCCATGTCCAAAGTACTGTGCTAAGCAATGGAGATTCAAGTAGAAAGGGCAATGCCTACTTTCAAGGAGCTCCCATTCATGTGTGTGTGTGTGTGTGTGTGTGTGTGTGTGTAGGGTAAGGAGACAATACACGTGGAAAATATCTGCTGAGGTCAGATGGGAACGTCCCTCAGGAAGCAGTGGCATGGCAGATGTTAATGCCTCTTTAATGTCATTTCCACAGTTAAAATCATATTAATTTCTGATGTGGAACCATATGACATTGGCTAGGACTTTGTTAGTGAGAAATTTCTCTTTCTGGGTCTTCAGGAGCTAAAGTTGCAGTGCCTAAGGAAGAAGTCACTGGGTCATATCTCCACACGAGATACTCCCAGTGTGATGGCTACAAGAGCTCCTGGGAAACAGGATTGTTGGTCTTGGGAGAAGGGGATGCTGTGTCTCCCAGACTCTTGTATTTAACTGCCTGATGTGTGGTAGCAGTTGTTAGTGGTGGTGAGGCAGTTGGGGTCCTTCTCCATACTGATTACTTCCCTCAATGATGGATATTAGGAGGTGGGGAGGAGAGAAGGAACTACGATTCTGGGAGGTAGTTATATTCCCATGACTCTTCTCATGGCTCATCGTCTTGGGCTGTCTTCACTGGGGTTTGGGGGGAGATGGTGGTCAAGGGGCAGGCAAAGGTTTAACCTGGCTGCAATGGGTCTCTCATGTCTCATACTCACCTTTTTCCCTCAAGATGCCTTGTTTCAACTAGGCTGACTTGCCTGCCCCCATAGATGGCAGCTGGTGGGGATAGCTGGTTCATTCTCCACCGGAGTTCCTTCCTGGGATGATGGCTATGGGGATTAGGCTGGAAGCAAGAATGCTGATTTAGGGGGCACTGCTATTCCTAAGACTCTTGGGTTCAGGATCCTGGACTATCTCCATCAGGATTGGTCAGAATATAGTGTAAAATTTGAGGGGTTTTAGTTGCTGACAGATACTCATAATAAAAGCAGGAATATGAATCAGTAATGGCTATAGTCTCCTCATATATCTTTTCTCCTTATCCAACTTCATTTGTGTGGCTTTATAGCCCTAGGTTCCATGTAGATACTCTGTCTTTCAGTCTCTAAAATGGGTCTTGTTGGCACATGATCTCTATGAGAGGGTTAAAAAATTACAAGAAATTTCTAGGAGGCGCCTAGGTAGTACAGTGAATAGAGCACCGGCCCTGGAGTCAGGAGGACCCGAGTTCAAATCCATCCTCAGACACAACACACAAAAAAAACTAGCCGTGTGACCTTGGGCAAGTCACTTCACCCCAATTGCCCTACCTTCCCCCCTCCAAAAAAGCAAAAAAAAAAAATTCTGGCTCTAATTCAGAGAGTTGTCTGGGAATGTGGATTTTGAATCAGATCCAGACACAAACATTCAGAAGAATAGATTTAATCTTAATTTTGAAGGTGCTCTGACTGACTGTAGCTAGCTACACTGACTGTACCTAGCTTTAGCTAGGTGGGGTCCAACACGGTGCCAGTTGCTATGTGATAAAAGACCTGCCCTTGCCAGGGAGGGTCTTCCTAGCTTTAGTGGACGGGAGGAAAGAGCCAGTAGATGACCTTGTAGAGCTTGAAGGCCAGTAGATGGTGATAGAGAGCAACTCGACAGCCAGAGAACCCAAAGAGCCAGAAAGAAAAGCCAATAGAGGGGGCAAATATGGTGCCCAGCAGAGATAAAACAACCCACAGAGAGCAGCAGAAAGCAACAAGGATGGACTTTAGCAAGTAGTCCAGTAACTTTGGTGGCATGAATGATCCAGGGCTGCACGTCCTAGATGTGCATGCTTCTTCCATCTGTGTCCTTCCCACACAGGCTCTGTGTATGTAGCCTTCAAACATGCCTACCATGTGCATGCATTTCCTGGTCATGAGTGATTTCTGCATTTGTTCCCTCTCACCCTCTTACCCCTACTCTCTGTGGTCAGTAGAGAAGAGCATACATTATGTTTACATGGAAGAAATCTTTTGTTATCACTTTATTTTCTATTTGATTAAATATATTTCCTTTTGAACTAATAAGTCCTCTGGCTGGCTAATAAAAGTAGATGCATCAGTGGGGGCTCATGAGCTATGGTCTTTGAGTGGGTGCTGATCCCTAGAAACCTCCAACCTAGGTAGTTTTTCTGGAAGTCCATATATGAGAGGGGGGTGCCCCAGGGAATGCAAATATAATCCCTTGCATTTATATGTTTCATATTAAAAAAAATAACTAGATGTTCATTATCTCCTGTTAGCTTCATAATGACCTAAGACAGGGATTTTAATCCATACTTTACAGATAAGGAAACAGGTTCTGAGAAATTGATTTGCCCCAAGTTACCTAACTAATTAGTAGCAAAAATAGAACTAGAACCTGGGACTCCTGATTCCTAGCCTAGACCTCCTTCCACTATGCCACACTGATAATGTATGACTAAGTGGTATGAAAATGAGGACCTACGATGCCATCAGCTTCTGCTAAATGATTATGGAAGCCATTCCAGTTACAGACATGAAGGCCCACTCCACTCCTTTATCTTCATAAGTGGGCAGGCCTCTCTTAGACTTTGTGAAGGGAAAACAGTGGGAGACCACAGGCCTAGATAGGAGCTTAAGGAAAAGAACTTTTTCTGAGAGTTCAGAACGTCTGGATCCCAGGGCAGAGGTTAACAGAAAAGGGGCACTAGTTTCTCCTGGGGGAGAGTCAATAGCAGCCTGTCTAATAAACTTTGTCTATGAAGATTTCATTTTCCCAAGATGAAAAAGGAAAAGATCTTTGTTTCTTTTCTTCTGTCTGGTGTTTTTTTTCCTGTTCAGGCAGACCAGAAATAAGATCGTGCCAGATAACTCCAACCAAAAAAATAAAGAGGAAGTGGAAATGACAGACAGATACACACACACACACACACACACACACACACACACACACACACACGCACATGTATATAGTATAAGACTTACCAAGAGACAGATATACACATACAAAAAAGATAATCAGAGGGAGGGAGGGAGAGGGAGAGAGACAGACAGACAGAGACAGAGACAGAGAAAGACAGAGAGAGAGAAGAGTAAGACAGGAAATTCACAGTGGCAGAGAACATTGGATTTGTAGGACATGAGTTCAAACCCTCTTCAGATACTTACTGTATGACTGGGGGAGAGTGGGTCAACCTCTCTGAGCCTCACTTTCCTTATCTGCAAAATGGGGAAAATAATAGAACCTTCCCCAAAGGATTGTTATGAGGATCAAGTGAGCTTATGTATGCAAAGTGCTTTGCAAACTTTATAGTACTATATAAACGTGGGTTTATTATAGAGAGGAAATGGAGAGAAGGGGAGGAGGAAGAGAGGGAGACAGAGACAGGGAGACAGAAAGGAAGGTGAGAGAAAGGCAGACAGTAAGAAGTAGATGAAGAGAGTGAAAGAAAGAGAGGAGAGTGAAAGAGAAGGCGAGATAGAGAGGAAAGTGAAAAGAGGGGGGAGAGAGAGAGATAGAGACAGAGAGAGACAGAGACAGAGAGAGAGACAGAGACAGAGAGAGAGACAGAGAGACAGAGACAGACAGAGACAGAGACAGAGAGACACAGAGAGAGAGAGAGAGAGAGAGAGAGAGAGAGAGAGAGAGAGAGAGGGAGGGAGGGAGGGAGAGAGAGAGAGAGAGAGAGAGAGAGAGAGAGAGAGAGAGAGAGAGAGAGGGAGGGAGAGGGAGAGAAGGGGCTGGGAAGGAGGAGAGACAAACGCCAAAGAGAGAGAAACTCAAAGAGACGGTCACACAAAAACTGTCAGAGAACAGAAAGAGGTAACAGAGACAGAGGGAATGGAAAGAGGCGCCGACAGAGACAGACAAGAGACTAAGAAGAGAGAGAGAGAGAGGGAGACCAGAGCGAGCAGGAGAGAGAAAGGTTAGTGTGAGGATCAGCGAGGGGGCTAATTGTCAAGGTTATATCTGCACCGATGACTGATGGGAGGCCGGGCTTTCTGTCAGCCTGTCGCGGAGCAGGAATGTTGAATGTTCTCATTATTGGTTACGCTGTTGTGTATATTTCTCTGTCAGCACCACGGGCCCAGCTGAACTGCCAAGGCACTTCAAAGCCCTGCGGGCCATTCATCATCCCCCTGACGCTCCAGCAAACGCTCAGGCTCAGCTCAGTGCCAAGGATTTGTTATGACTTGTGAGCCGGCTGACAGACAGGTCTGCTGCGGGAAAGGATCCTTTTTTGTCACTCTGTGCAAACATCAATGCTCCCCTAATGGCCTGGCCACTGGCAGAGGGGCCGGGCAGCCCCTGGGGCCAGGCTGGCCAGAGCCGCCAGGCTGTCCTCCTCACTTTCCACCACGCAGGAGGGTCACACGCAATCAGGCCGCCATCTGTTGGCCTGCCAGGGCCACGTGGGAGGTGGAGGGAGAGGGGAGTGATAGAATGGGAGACTTAGAAAAGGAGGGCATCGTGGCACAGGGGAAACACCACCGACCCTGGAGTCAATGGTCCTGGTTTCAAATCTTAGCTCTCTGAATTTACCTGTGTGACCTTGGACAAGTCACTCCCTGGGTCTCAGTTTTTTCCTCTCTAAATTGAGGGGATCAGGCCTTGGAATTCACTTTTAACTCTAAAACTATGATGCCATGAAAGGAGGGAAAGAGGAGTCCCTATGAAGCAGGAGGGGACAAAAAGTGGGGAGGAAGTAGGTTGTGGTGGTCAGAGATCAAAAATTGGGAAAAAAAATTATGGCTCATACCAAATTGAATCCATGTCTTTATCCTGTCCCCAACTCCTTTCCCTCCCTCCCCCCCGCCGCTGGGGTGTCAGCTGGGTCTAGGTGGGTATCTCTGAAAGTTGTGATGAAAACTGAGACATAAGAGCAGAAAGGCAACCTTGCAAAGAGCCAGGGTACATGAGAGAGACAGAGACAGAGAGAGACAGAAAGAGAGATAGAGAGAGGAGAGAGAGAGAGAGAGAGAGAGAGAGAGAGAGAGAGAGAGAGAGAGAAGGGGGGAAGGATGGGGACGGGAGAGAATATCAGAGCTTTGTTTCCTTTCCCAGGCCATGACATGATTAATCGTTTTCTTCTGATCTAATTTTGGAACATGAAAAACAGCACATTTGTCTCGAAGAAAAATGATGTGCCGAACTGCGCAGATGGAAATTTCGAGCAATGAGAAAGATTAAAGTGAAACTCCGCTCCTTAGACCTAATCATGAGTTGTAGATTATTCTGTCGGCCTAGCCAGATGGTAGCCCTGACTCCGCAGCCCCTTCTTATATTAATGAATACTAGACTGTTATATTTGACTTAGGTAAGTGAAATGTCTATCAGGCGTAATGGACTGCCAGGCAGTATAACACATGTTGTACCACTAAGGGTCCTTGCTGCATTTTTCATGTTTTATACTAATGGAGAACATTTTGTTTCCTACTGTTTTCCATCATTGTCACTGTTTGCTAAATATTTTCACATGTAAGGGGGGGGAGGGAAGAAGGAAGGAGAGGGGGAAAAAAAGCCCCACCACCAAACTTGTGTCCAGAGCTAATTTCCTTCACGTTGGGCTTCGGCTATAATTCTACAAGTAAAACAGTCACCCGAAGCGGTGAGTACAGGAACTCAATAGTAACGTGATTAAGTTCCTAGTCAACAAGACTACACTAGACTGTATGTTAACAAACCTAATTATAGGCAGCATGTTGATGAATGGGGCCCAGGTCTTTGCTGCACATCTCTGAGGTCATGGCTAGAAGAAAAGTTTGACCTGACAGTCTCCTGGGATGGGGGGATGAGGAGGACTGCCCCAAAGAGGGGGCCTCCGGGTTGCCCCCTCCCACTCCTGAACCCCTTAGGAATTCCTAGGGCAGGAGGCTGCTGCCAAAAAGCATTTTGGAAGAGAGGGTCAGAGAAATGAGCAACTGGGAATTTTCCTTCTCCTTTTCCCTCCCCACTCCCATTAAGCTGGTGGGGTGGTTTCCCAAGCCATTTGCACCAAGCTAGGCCCCATTAAAGTTATGAATGTCATTGGGATTCTATTAGGATGGATTGGTGCTTCTGGCTTATTTGTCATAGAGACCAGACTGACCCTAGGGAATGCTCCAGACCAGTTTTCTTCTCCTGGCTAGGTAGACAGGGCATCTCTTTTACCTTCTCCCACCCAGTCCCACACCTCTTGGGTACACATCCATATTCTCCCAAAGGTAAAATCCGAGGTTTCTGACTTTTGAAAGACAACTAACAGCTACTATGTCCAAGACTATTTTCTGAATTATGGGAAAAATTTTTTTTCAGTTTGAGGACAAGAGAGTTGGGAGGGCTACTGGTGAAATGAATAGCTAGGAAGAGAAATAGATGGAGACATTTGAAATATAATAAATACAAGGACACACCCAGAGAGAGACAATAAAGGCAGCTGTGATATAGGACGGAAAGAGCCCTGGCTTTGGAGCCAGTGATCTGGATTTGAATCCAAGTTCTTGTAAGTTAATGCCTGCGTGACCTTGTATCACTTTGTGTCCTCTGTAAAATAATGGGTCTCTTTCAGCTATAAGCCAAAGATCTTATGCAATACCAGAGATGGAGAATTTGAGAGAAGGAAGTAGGCCTGTGGAAGGGTGAGAAAGGGACACAGATGAAGGAGGAGATACAGAGAAAACTACCCACAGAAAGGCATATACCCAGAGACAGAGAGACAGAGAGACAGAGAGACAGACAGACAGACAGACACACACACACACACACACACACACACACACACACACACACACACACGGCAGGGCTGGGGGCAAAGGAGAGTGGGGGGGGGCAATAATGCAAATAGGCAGTCACACAACAATTCACCTCAACAAAGCAGTCCTACTAAGAAACACTGATGAATGCACCTGCAGCAGGCATCCCACCTGAATAGCCTTAGTTTATGTAACAAAACCCTGCCTTTAGTAGGGTAAGTCTGGGAGAAAAAAGGCCTACTTTCTGTTCCTCAAATTTAGTATTCTGGCTCCTGTCTCCATTTCCCCTGCTTGGAATGCTCTCCCTTCTCACCTGTCTCTTAAAATCCTTATCTTCCTTTAAGGCTAGCTCCTGTGCCACAAGCCTTCAGGGTGTTTGTACTGTCTCCCTTCCTTAAATTATCTTGTATTTACTTACCATTGTCCATGTTATCCTAGTGGAAATAGAAATTCCTTGAAGTTAGAGACTGGTTTTCTTTTTCCTTTTTCTTCTTGTCTTCATCTCCCCTGAACTTAGCTCAGTAACTTATTCACAATAGGGCTTTGACATGAGTTTGTTGATTTGAAGCAAAGCAATCTCATGACTCTGGCGCTATTATCTCCCAACTTTTTGGATTAGTAATCACTCTCATTATTGCATTGTAGAACCCACCAACAAGGGCAAATCTGAGCATTCTTTATGTCTGTTGGCCAGTGCGTCCATTATTTGTGTATAATTACTTATTTATAAATTACATACATGTACATATAATGATATACATCATAAAGCTTATATAAAACATAGAAATGAAAGAAGGATGAAATAAATAGAGATGAAATGATATTCATCCTAGAGACAACAGGAAATAACTTATTGAATAGGAGAATGACATGGTCAGACCTGTACTTGAGCAGAAATCACCTTGGCAGCTGTGTGGAGGAAGGATCAGAAGGGAAAAATTTGAGGTCTGGAGGTAAATTAGGAGACTCTTGCAACAGTGTAGGCTAGAATTTTGCCTAAACTAGAGTCTTGGCTATGTAAGTAGAGAGAAGGACACAGATGCTAGAGATGTTTTAGAGAAAGAAATGACAAAATTTGGCAACTAATGTTCGAAGGTAGCATGAGTGAGAGTGAGGAATTCCGGGTGGCACCAAGGTTAAAAACATGGGTAATTAGAAAGATGATGATACCTTGGAAGAAATAGGGAAAATTAGAAGTGGAGAGGAGGGAGAGAGGAAACAATGAGTTCTGTTTTGGATATAATCAGTGTCAATTGTCTACAGGACATCAAGTAGGAAATGTGTAAGAGAGCTGATGATGGAGACCAGTAGCTCAGGAGAGAGACTAGGAGTGGATATATAGATCTGGTAGCCAGATGCATAGAGATGGTAATTAAACTTATGGGAGCTTATGAGGTCACAAAGCAAAAGAGAGGGCCCAGACAGACTCTCATGTATACCTACAGCCGGAAGAGGTGATAGGAATGAAGATCTAGCAAAGGAACTAGAAGGAATGGTCAGACAGGTAAGAGAAGAACCAAGGGAGAATGGTGACCTGATAACCCAGAGAGGGGAGAGTGTCCAAGAGGAAAGCATAGTCAATAATGTCATATTCTGTAGAGAGGCCAAAAAAGGATGCAAATTGAGAAAGATGATTAGATTTGCAACTAAATGACCATTGACAATTTTGCAGAAGGTGATTCTTGTTGATCAAGAAGCCAATGAGAAGCAAGAGGCTGAAAACCTGGAATACTGGGAGGATGTTGATGTCCTAGACAGAAATAGGGAAAGGGAAAGTAGAATAGGGATGGATTTTGGGAAAAGAAAATCTTCCATAATTCACAAAGTGCCCTATCCATGTCTGCTCATCCTGTGAGAAATACTCTATTCCACTGGAAAAAAAAAAGGGAGAGTGGAGGAATAAGGCCCTTACTCACTGGCTACTGCCCTAAAGAACTTCCTGTTTGCTTAGGGAGAGGGAACAGTGAGTTTCATGACCTTCTAGACACTGTCCAGTGACTTAGTCAGCCTTCTAAGGACAGATCAGGCCTAGCATAGGGAAGATATTTGGGTCTGGGGTAACAAACTCTCTGACTTTGACTTTGTCACTGAGCTACATTGGGTAGAGGGGAAGGGAAAAGAGCATTTATTATTTATTTATTTATTTAGTCACTCATGCCATGAATTCATAGGGGATTGGTTCCAACAGCTCAGATTCCTTGCCATTGGTTCTCACAAAGTGTGTTTCTCTGGGTGGAGCAGGCTGGTGTTTCAGTTGAACCCAAGTGCCTTTTTCTTTGGCTTCCTTCTTCTTCTGATCATTTTCCTTTACCTGCTTCGGGAAGCTATCTCTGCTCTTGGAATGCTTAATATGCTCAATATGCACATTAATTCTTTTGGCTAGAATCTTGCCCTTAACTTGTTTGTTTACAACAATGCCTACAGCATGCTGAGTAACATTATAGACCCGTCCAGTCTTGCCATGATAACATTTGTGGGGCATTCCTTGCTGAACTGTGCCCATACCCTTGATATCTACAATATCACCTTTCTTGTATATTCGAATATATATATAGCCAAAGGGACAACACCATGTTTTTGAAAGGGCCTAGAAAACATGTATCGTGTTCCTCTCCTTTTTCCTTTTGTGTTCGTCATTTTGGCAACTCACTGGAATATGGCAGAGCTGGCAGAAAGGAACGGGAAAAGAGCATTTATTATGCAACTACTGTTTGCCAGGCACCATGTGAAATGCAAAAAAGTATAGGATGCAGTCCCTGCTCCCAAGGAACTTACATTCTAGCTAGAGAGATGAGACAGTAAACAATAGTACAAAGCATTATCTGAATCTGCTTGGGTCTCCTTCCACATGATCCCAGGGTCAAGGTACTCTTTGGGTCAGCATATCCTCAAAGCTGGTATATTCTCTTATAGACCAAACCAGATTTGTTATACGAAATCACAGTAAAAAAGCAACTAACCCCTCATACCTAGTAATTTGTTGTAACTTATTGATTCACCTTTTGAGACAGTTCTAACATCCACCCCCTTTTCTCATACAACCCCTACTCTAGTTCAGGGTCTCATTCCCTCTCACCTAGATGATCACTATAGCCTTCTAATTGGTCTTCCTGCCTCTCTGCCTCCCCTATGCATTCCATTCTCCATAAAGCTGTCAAACTGATATTCCTAAATCAAAACTGACCATATCACTATGCTACTCAAGAAGCTATGGTGACTCCCTATTACCTCTAGAATCAACTACAAACTCCTCCATCTAACATCTAAAGCCCTTTGCAACCTGGCCCCAGACATATTAATTTCCTTCTTGTATTCTATGTTCCAGCCAAATTGACCAACTTCCTATTTCTTGTACATTCTGTTTCCCATTTCTATGCCTTTGAACAGACTATCTTGTATGCCCAGAATGTGTTCTCTTCTCCCTTCTGAGTTTTGGAATCCCTAGCTGCCTTTGAAGTTCAGCTCAAGTCTCCTATCCACCACTAAGTCCTCCTGAAATCACTGTGTCTTGTCCTTACTTATATTGTTTATACCCAAGAGAAGGTAATCCTTTAGGACAGGGACTTTTCCTCAGTGCCTAGCACAGAGTGTCAGATAGTAGGAACTTAATGAATGCTTATTGAATGAGTGACTCTTCATCTCCATATATAACAAGGGAGTCTGATTCTGATGCTAAAAGTGATATATGAAGAGGATATATGACCCGGACAGCTGTGTCTTGGTTGGGGTGTTTTTCTCTCTATAAAACTTCCATTTGCTCCTTCCCCCAAGAGTTCCTGATAGTTTCTGTTGAGTTTCTTCCTCAGCTGAGTTGTTATCTGTTGCCTGTACAATGAAATACAGCTGGGTGGCTTCTTTCCTTTAGGGAGTGGTTATAGCTCTTTTGTGAGTCAGATTCCTAGCCAAAGCCATCAGGAGTCTGATGTCATCTGGGTTTTTTGACTCTTCAGCAGGAGCTCACCTAAGCTTATTTGATATTTGGTTTGGAATTAGTAAAATCCCTGGATCTCTCATCATGTCCCTGGCAGCTTGCACCAGAGATATGCCAATCACCCTGGAGCTTTATTTAGCAATATTGGAAGGGTGGGGTGTAGCTGAGGACATTTTACTGAATTTTTACACTTATTCCCCAAATGCAGCCTTCCTTAAATGGTAAATGCCAGTAGGCTGGTTCAGAAGAGGAGGAAAATGTGGTCTCCAAGATCGAAGAAATAGCATCTTCTCCAAACACAGCAGATGGCATGATGGTGAGACCCATTACAGCCCTATTTGTAGAGGGCTTAAATTAGGCAGTGGGAGTGATTTTCTCTCATTCTGTTGGGAGGGAGTTCAAAAGAGTTTCACATTGGAGTGCTGGGGAGGGTAGGAGAGAGATAACTCTAAAGGTGTTTGTTATAGGCAACTACCATCAGTTTTTGAGCCCAGAGAGATGGGAGGGGAAAGAATGATCAAGGAGAAGCAGAGAATGATTGCTCAAGGTAGAAGGACCAAAGAAAGCTTTTTCCTCCTGTAAGTATTTTTTTTTAAGTGGCCTGGTATCCTCAATGAGCTCACCTTAGTTGTTCAGAAAATGTTAAAACTGAAATGACCTTAGAGATCACAGAGGCTGTACCCCTTCATCTCACAGATGGAGAAACTAATAAAACTCAGAGAGGTTAGGGCCTTGTCTCCCTTACAAATAGAAAACTAAAAAAAACTGGAACCATGAGTAATGTCAAGGAATAGTGGTGTTAACAAATCCAGTTCTAATCAAAACTTATTTGTTCAACCCTACAAATTTGGAATTTATGAACATTTGGAAATTGGCTCTGCTGATGTTTACTTTTTTCACCATCTGTGAAGAAAGGATTTACTCAGCAAAGGAACAGTATAAACAAGATTACAAGGGGTACCTTTGCTAACTTCAGTCAGTGTTTTTTACTGACTTTAGTACCTTGATCCTTGACATGCAAGTAGATTCTGATAATTACAAATGAGGGTTATGAGTTTATTCAAATATTACCAGTCAAGACCTACTTTTGGGAAAATATGTCCCACTTTGGGCTGGATGGTTTTTCCTTCTCTAGCTTTGACTCTTCCTTCTCCCTCATTGGTTTCTCCATCTCCAGCTTTTCCCCTATCCAATCTATCTTCAATAGGTGTCAAAGGCCTTTAAAATACAGGTCAGACACTATGGAAAATATTCAAGCAAGGAAGAAACTATTAGAACATATCATTTTGCATAGAGCAGATGCACAAAGTAAATGTTTGCTGGATATATCCCTTTAAAATAAATCACCATTGTATTATAGGAGCAAAGACATCTAGAAGGGTTCGAAGAGTCCCAATCCCCTCAGCTTGTCAGCAATTTTTCAGTTGTGCTCAATTCTTCCCAACCCCAGTTGGGATTTTCTTGGTGAAGATACTGGAGTGGTTTGCCATTTCCTTCTCCAGCTCATTTTACAAATGAGAAAACTGAGGCAAACAGGGTTAAGTGACTCGCCCAGGGTCACACAAGTAGTAAGTGTTTGAGGCCAGATTGAACTCAGGAAGATGAGTCTTTCTCCAGTCCTTTGCTCGATCCACTGTGCCACTTAGCTGCCCTCAATTTAAAAGTTGAGGAAACTAAAGCCAAGGGAGATTTAGTTATTTGCCCAAGGTTGTGCAGGTAATAAGAGGCAAGATTTCAACTCAGATCCTCTCACTCCAAAGCAAGTACCCTTTTCACTGTACCATGCAGTTATCCCACCCATTAGGATATCTGTGACTTCGTCAGTGTCTGAATTCCTTCTGCCAATACAGAACTCAACTCACCTCCTCTCTGACTTAATAGATCCTCTTTGAGAGTTGCTATAGTCAAAATAATCCATCGCCCAGGAGCCAACCTGACCAGTCACTCCAAACTTGGCAGGGCTGGTCCTTTAATAACAGGCCCTCACCCAAAGTTTGTCAGAAGGGGCCAGTGCTTAGGTTCTGACAACATTGCCTTGGAGGGTCCAGAATCACCCCCGGAGCTTTGCTTAGACATTGGAGAAGGAATTTACTATAACATACTTGTCACCAATTCAGATTTTTCTTTTAATTAGTGTCAATCAATAAATCAAACAATAATAATTTATTAAATATGATATGCCAAGACAAAAGATAAGGCTGAAACTTCCACTTTTACTATGTAATCTCTCCCTTGTTACCCCCCCCCCCTGCTTTCAAGGATTTTAATTTCGAAGACAACACGTAAATAAACAAGCACACAAGGGATATTCAGAAGAGGTGGCAAGTGAACTTGCAAGGGAAGGCTCTAGTGAGGAGAGAGTGAAGAGTATCATCACTTCCACTTAGTTACTCCTTTCCTCAAAAGCCCTCGATGACTCCCCCTTACCTACACCTCTTCCTGGCATTCAAGAACCTTCTACCTCACTCAGGGCAACTTTTTATTTTATAGTTCCCCAATAGTCACCCTTCTATTCTGGCTAAGCTATTTTTCTTCTTACTCCCAGCTCACATAACCCACATTTCTACATCTGATCATCTCTGCCAATTCCAATGCCACCTACCATTCAAGGTTCCAATCAAGCTTCCATGACATCTTTCCCCACTACTTGCACTCTGGTTTCCCTTTGTTTGCCTTCCTATAGCACTTGGGATCTTTACCACAAAGTTTTAGTTCCAGCTTATACACTGAGTAGTGTTTGTTGATTATTTCAACAGGAGGCAGGTTGGCACAGGGGAAAACCAGCTGGACTTAGAAGGAGGGAGAAACCTGGGTTTGAATCTCACCTTCGACTCTTAACTATTTGTGTGGCCATAGGCAAGTCATTGAAATTCTCCAATCTATTTTCTCATCTACAAAATGGGAATAATAACAACCTGGGGTATCTAATTTATAGGATGTTGTAAAATGAGATAATATATGTAAAGGGTGTCATAAACTTTAAGCACTACATAAATGTCAGCTATTATAATTATACGGCTTACTTATCTCTTCAAATAGATCCTACAGTTTTAGGAACATTTTGAACAATGAAAGGTTAGGTTGACTCCCCCAAGGTCACACAACCAGAAAGTCAGAAGCTGGACTTTAAGCTAGGTCTTCCTCATTCCAAGGCCACCTTCCTTCTCGACTTCTCGAAGCAGCTTCCATAAAAGCAAGTAGGGGGTGAGGAAATTCAGAGCCTTGGGGCAAAGTCCAACCTGGGCTAGTCATTTCTCTCTTTTAAGCTATTGGCTAATCACTAAATGTTCAAATCTTCTGGAAGCCCCTGGGTTTGTTTACACTTTAGCTGTTTAAGTTAATTACTCTGCAATCTGCTTTCTTTTTCAAAATGGAGCTAAACCAGTTTAGGGAGCCACTGGGGCTGGGGCACTGAGAAGGGGAAAGGAGAAGGAGAAAGAGCTTATTATGTCTATGGGTAAAAAAAAGCCCATCCCCTTTCATTTGGGGTGATTTAAGGAGTGCTGAAAAGCCTGCTGGCCCCCAAATCTCTCCCCTACCAGACAGTCAGAGCACTGGAACTCCCACCTTTAGCACATAATGTCTTTCTCCCTCCTTTTCCCCCCTAATCTAGAACTTTTGCTTCTGCCCTTGAAGAATTCACACCCTTACTCCTACTCCAAATTAATCTATCCTTTTCCTGGTAGATAGTACACAGCAACACTTTCTCTATCTAGACACTTTCATATGATTTATCATAAGTGGGAACACAAACTTTACCTAGGTTGGCACACTAGAAGGAGCACTAGATTTGGAGTCAGAGAAGGACCTGAGTTCAAATCGTAGCTCTGACTTATGATCTTGAACTTATGGACTCATTTGCTCATCTTTAAAATGAAGCTCTTGATGGACCTTAAAGGTGCTTCCTGGTGTAAATCTATGACCCCATCACCACTAAAGTCCCTTTATCTCTAAATGGATGATCCTGTAAAAAAAGTCCATCTTTCCCTAGCTTGGATGGGCATTCAGAAGCCCTATGATAGAGTGGAAAGTGCTGTCCTTGAGGTCAGGAGGCACTTAGGTTTGAGAACCAGGATCATCCTCCTCTTCCCTTCTTCTCCCACACCCCATGGACACTTTCTAACTGTGTGGCTGGAGACAAGTCACAATCTCTCATTTTCTTAGTCTATTACATGGAGTTAATGATACCCAAAGCACCTTCCTCACAAGGTTGTTTTGAGACAATATGTCATTGGAAGGAAAGCACTTTCTAAACCATAAAGCACTATGAAAATGTCAGGTGGTTATGAGTCTTACTCAGTGATGCCCTCTGCCTGTGTGAAAGAGGATTTCAAGGACTGAAAGGCTCCTTTGACACCCATGTGTCCAGTACCTGGTCTCTCCTACCCAGTGCCAGTCTCCTTGGGATATGGGCACTGAGGCAAGGACAGAGGGTGTGGTCTTGCAGGGAGGCTTGAATTATCTCACCAACCATTACTCTCATTTAAAAAAAATTTTTTTTGTTTTAAGCTGGGCCTTCCTATCTCACTGGGGTTGAAAGTGCAGTGGCCATTGGGGGCCCCAACCCCCACTTTGATGCTCATGGAAGCTTTAATCTGGTTCAAAGTGGGCTAGCTTTGTACCTTTTTAAAAAAATCAATTTATTTATTTTTAATTTTCAACATTTACTTTGATAAGATTTTGAGTTCTAAATTTTCCCCTTCTCCAAGATGGAATGCATTCTGATATAGGTTATACATGTATGATCCTATTAAACATATTTTCACATGAGGCATGTTGTGAAAGCAGAATCAGAGAAAAAGGGAAAAACCACGAAAAAGAAAAAAAACAACAAAAGAAAGAGAAAATAGTATGCTTCCATCTGCATTCAGACTCCATAGTTCTTTCTTTGGATGTGGATAGCATTTTCTTTCATGAGTCTTTTGGAATTGTCTTAGATCACTGCATTGCTCAGAAGAACTAAGTCTAACAAGTTTGTCATCACACGATGTTGCTGTTACTGTGTACAATGTTCTCCTGGTTCTGCACACTTCACTCAGTATCAGTTCATGTAAGTCTAGGTTTTTCTAAAGTCTGCTTGCTCACTATTTCTTATAACAATAGTATTCCATTATATTCATATATCACAATTTGCTCAGTCATTCCCCAATTGATGGGCATTCCCTTAATTTCCAATTCTTTGCTACCACAAAACGAGCTACTATAAATACTTTTGTGCATATGGGTCCTTTTGTCTTTTTTATGATCTTTTTGGAATACAGCCCTAGAAGTGGTATTGCTGGATCAAAGAGTATGCACAGTTTTGTAGCCTTTGGGGAATGTTCCCAAATTGTTCTCCAAAATAGTTGGATCAGTTCACAACTCCACCAACAATGTATTAGTGTTCCAATTTTCCCACATCTCCTCCAACATTTATCATTTTCCTGTTTTGTCATGTTAGCCAATGCCTCAGAGTTGTGGTACCTCAGAGTTGTTTTAATTTGCATTTCTCTAATCAACAGTGATTTAAAGCATTTTTTCATATGACTATAGATTAGCTTATACCTTCTTTTTTAAAAAAATTTATTTGTTTATTTTTAGTTTACAAGATTCAATTCCATAGTTCCTTGAGTTTCAAATTTCCCTTCCCTCCCTTCCCCCACCCCCCACAATAGCATATAGCATATATGGGATCTGCAAATACTTTCACAACAGACATTAGTCAAGTTACAAAGGCATATTGTACTAGATGGGATGAAAAATGGTAAAGAAGAAATAAAACCAAACAATGAAAAGAAAAAGATCAATTAGTTTTCTTCCATCAGGATTTAAGCTCAGTTCTTTCTAGTTATTTCTCTGGATGTAGGCATCTCTCTCCTTCATGAGTCTTTCGGGATTGACTTATATCACTGCATTGCTGAGAAGAGTCCAGTCTGTCATAGTTGGTCATCACACATATGTAATGTCTGTGATTGTATACAGATTTCTCCTGGTTCTACTCTTCTCACTCAGCATCAGTTTGTATAAGTCTCTCCAGGTAAATATGAAAACCGTCTCCTCCCCGTTTCTTATAGCACAATAGTATTCCATTACATTCATATACCACAACTTGTTTAGCCATTCCCCAATTGATGGGCACCCCTTTAATTTCCAATTCTTTGCAACCATGAAAAGAGCTGCTATAAATATTTTTGTACATATGGGTCTTCCTCCCTCTTCTATGATCTCTTTGGGATATAACCCTAGAAGTGGTATTGCTGGGTCAAAGGGTATGAAATTATTTATAGCCCTTTGGGCATAATTCCAGATTGCTCTCCAGAATGGGTGGATAAGTTTGTGGAGTTTCACAACTCCACCAGCAATGCATTAGTATTCCAATTTGCCCACATCCTCTCCAGCATTTGTCATTTTCCTGTTTTGTCATCTTAGCCAATGTGACTGGTGAGATGTGGTACCTCAGAGTTGTTTTGATTTGCATTTCTCTAATCAATAGTGATTTAGAGCATTTCTTCATATGCTTATAAATATCTTTAATTTCTTTCTCTGAAAACTGCGTTCATATCCTTTGACCATTTATCAATTGGGAAATGACTTGAATTCTTATAGATTTGACTCAATTCTCTATATATTTTAGAAATGAGTCCTTTATCAGAGACATAGATTGTAAAAATTCTTTCCCAATTTCCTACCTCCCTCTTGATCTTGGTTACATTGGCTTTGTTTGTACAGAAGCTTTTCAATTTAATGTAATCAAAATTATCCATTTTGCATTTTTATAATGCTCTCTAATTCTTGTTTGGTCCTAAAGTAGTCTTCCCCTCTCCACAAATCTGACAGGTAAACTATTCCTTGCTTTCTCAGATTGCTTACAGTATCATCCTTTATACCTAGATCATTCACCCATTTAGACTTGATTTTGGTATATGGTGTTAGATAATGGTCTATGCCCAGTTTCTGCCATACTGTATTCCAGTTTTTCCAGCAGTTTTTGTCAAATAGTGCATTCTTATCTCAAAAACTGGGGTCTTTGGGTTTATCAAACAATAGATTACTATACTCATTAACTGCTGGGTCTTGTGCACCCAGTCTATTCCATTGATCCACTACTCTACTCCTCAGCCAGTACCAAGCAGTTTTGATGACTGCTGCTGTATAATACAGATTAAAATCTGGTATAGCTAGTTCACCTTTCCTAGCATTTCTTTTCATTGATTCCCTTGATATACTAGACCGTTTGTTCTTCCAAATAAATTTTGTTACTATTTTGTCTAACTCTATAAAGGTTTTTTGGTAAATTGATTGATATGGCACTAAATATATAGTTTAGTTTGGGTAAAATTGTCATTTTTATTATATTAGCTCAACCCAGCCATGAGCAATTGATATTTTTCCAATTAGTTAGATCTATTTGTGTGAGAAGTGTTTTGTAGTTGTGATCATATAGGTCCTGGGTTTGTTTTGGCAGGTAGATTCCCAAATATTTTATAATGTCTACAGTGACTTTAAATGGGATTTCTCTTTCTATCTCTTGCTGTTGAATTTCATTAGAGATGTACAGGAATGCTGAGGATTTATGTGGGTTTATTTTATATCCTGTAACTTTGCCAAATTTATTTATTGTCTCAAGTAGTTTTTTACTTGATTCTCTAGGATTCTCAAAATATCATCATATCATCTGCCAAGAGTGATAGCTTGGTCTCTTCTTTTCCTAATTTGATTCCTTTGATTCCTTTTTCTTCTCTAATTGCTCCTGCTATTGAATATTGCTATAATTGAATAAGAGGGGTGATAGTGGACACCTTTATTTCACTCCTGATCTTATTGGAAAGACTTCTAGTTTGACCCCATTGCATATAATACTTGCTGATGGTTTAAAATAGATGCTATCTACTATTTTAGGCTCCATTTATTTCTATACTTTCTAGCTTATACCTTCTTAGGCAGCCTAGTGACCCTCTGCTCCCAGGAGGTTCACCATATTGGTGCCAGATTTAGTTTGGACACCTAATCAGTTTTAGCTTTGCTACAGTCAAAACTTTGAAACTCCTCAGCCTCCTCAACAGCAGAGCCTCATAGGCACCACCACTTCTGACATTGCTCTCAGTTCTAAGCATTCTCTCTAAACCCACTTCCATCCATCCTTAACCAGCTAGTACTAGCACCAGTACCAGTAGTCTTCCAAAATCTCAAAATGAAAGAATGGAGGAGCAAATGCCAGACACCCAGCACCTACTTGACCCTTGTCTGCCTACATGGGCCAAGATGGAGAAAAAATTTTTCCTTCTGACTCCTTTTCCCCACAAGTCTCCCCAAACAGTGCCAGAAGTCCAAATTTATAAATGTCACCAACTAGTGAACTCTGGGACAGCATCTGCTTGAATTTCATCTCCATAGCAACATAACCATCGTACCAATATATGTCATTTTATCAGATTTGGCCTACCATTTCAGTCTATCAAGATCTTTTGGGATTCTAATTTTATTTTCTAACATACTAACTATCCCTCCCAGCTCTGCCACCTTCAAAATGGAAAAGCATGGCTTCAGTGTCTTCATCTAAGTCCTTGGTAAAAGTGGTAAATGGCATCAGTCTCTGGGGTACATATCCCTAGGGAATGCCACTAGAAATACCCTTTAAGCATAATGGAAGTCAATATTTTTGTCCAGTCATTCAACATTTTGAGTTTTAGAGAAGCTCCAAGTACAGTGAGGGAGCTGTCCTTGTGTGGCTCAAAAGAAGTATAATACAAGTCTCTAGCTTCATTCCTTGCCCCCACCTCTACCCAGCCACCAGCCCTTCTTCAAGGGAGACTTTCATTCTGGTTAGGACAAGAAGCAGGAAGTTGGAGCTAGAAGATACCACTCTTCTGTTCTCAAAGAGAGGGGATACTGGCTAGGATTATATTTATGCGATCCCTTAAATATTATCAGCCGATGGCATATAATCCTGTTCTAACTTCTGATTGCTTTGTCATTTTGAGGGGAAGGGGGGGATTCCAAGCTCTATACCCAAAGTTTGACCCCTTTCCCACCCAATCCCACAATGAACATACATAGAGAACAATAAGGAAACCCATTTATCCAAGTGGCAGGTAAATTTAACGGAGTATTACTTTTTGGTAAGAAATAATGAATTTGAAGAATTAAGAGAAACATGGGAAGACACTAACTGATGTAGAATAAATAAGGAGAAGCAGGAAAATAATATGTGCAAAATTGCAACTGGGCTTGAAATCAGGAAGACTCATCTTCCTGAGTTTCAATCCATTCTCAGGTCCCTTCCAGCTATGTGACCCTGACTGGGCAAGTAATTTCATCCTGTTTGCCTCAGTTTTCTCATCTGTAAAATAAATCAGAGAAGGAAATGTCAGACCCCTCACAGTATCTCTGCCAAGAAAACCCCATTGGGGTCACAGAGTCAAATAACTAAAAAATGACTAAAAATAATGGAAAAGGGAAAAAATAAAACTGAAAGCTGTATAATTGCAATGACCAAGTATAGCAGCAAGCACCCTAGCATACCCAGGGTGGCTGCTAGCATAGGTTCTTAGATCTGTTTTTCTAAAGCAAAGCAACTCAAAATGGGTTAACAATCTTACTTTAATCAATCAAACATATATCATCTACGTAGTTCAGGGGGAAAAGTCAGCACCCTGAACTTCAGAGAGTACAAACAGAAGTTACAACAGAAAATAACACAATTCAGCAGACAGGCTTCCAGCTATCTGACCATTACATCCATACCTAGTTAGTTACCAGAGAGGGAAGCACCAACATCTAGGTTTTCAAAGTGGGGGGAGGGAGTTCAATGGCTGCCCAGAATCTCATCTGGCCAAATCACACAACTCTTCCCAAAGTGAGCCCCAAGGCAAAAACCTCACATCAGGGTCTATATAGCCTTCTCCTGGGTCAGAGACCATCCCAACCCTCATGACCCACTGCTCAAGCACAAAGTAACAAGGTGTGGGCATTCCTGAAAAACAAGCCTCCCTCCACAGGCTCTAGGTGAGCACATTCAGCCTATTAGGGGGTAGAGTATATTTTCAAATCAGGGAAGGTTCTCAGAGTCACTTAAGCCTGTCGAGGGGCCAAGGGGAACGGAGGATCTTCAGATTCCCATTCCCATAACACTAAGCTTGGCTCTGAAGACATGAGAAAATGCCTCCTGCCCTTCTTTGCAGAATTAGGGGACTATGAGTATTGAACACTGCACACACCATCAGACTTGGTTGATGAGTTGGTTAGTTTTATTGAGCTTTTTCCTCCCTCTTCTCTTATTCTTTGTTACAAGAGATAGCTTGTTGGACAAGGGATGGGAGAGGGATATATTTGAAAAAGAGATATAAAATGTATCAATAAAAATCTAAAAATAGGGCGGCTAGGTGGCACAGTGAGTAGAGCACCAGCCTTGGAGTCAGAAGGACCTGAGTTCGGATCCGGCCTCAGACACTTAAACAAAAACCTAGCTGTGTGACCTTGGGCAAGTTACTTAACCCCAATTGCCCTCCAAAAAGAAAAAAAAATCCAAAAATAGTAACAATATTTTCTAGAATTTTGCTTCGAGTGTCACATAATGCTTTGTACCTCTCATGGAATGGAATGAAAAAGCATTTATTAAGTGCTTACCATGTGCCAAGCTAAGTTGGTGCTAAGAAAAGTGAGGTGGTCCCTACTCTCAAAGAGTTCACGTTGCAACTGGAGAAGACAACATGTGTAGGAGAGTTCAGATACAGAAATGAAAAAACCCAATGGCTCTTCCGATATATCAGAGAGGTGAAAGAAAAGACCCAAGGTAAATTGGTGGGAAGGGGAGATCCTCATGGTCTCTGCATTGTCAGGGTGTGAGCTAGGGTGGTTGGGGGATGGCAGAAGGGCCCCTGAAGATATTTTTTCTATTATGATCTAATTTTATTTTATTCATTATTGCATTTCTATTATATTCCGTGTGTCACTATAGTTGCAATATAGTTATTGTGTACTTGTGTGTGTCATCCTTCTTCTGTCTCTATTAAATTTTAAGTTCTGCAAGGGCTGGTATAGTGTTTTAATCATCTTAATATTTCTCCCAGCATCTAGGATAATGCTTTTGTATATAATAGGCACTAATAAATGACTATCGAAGGAATACAAATAGCTTGTAACAACATGCAGTCAGATATTTGATGGTATGGGGCAGATTAAAAATCCTTGTTGGAGTTTAAAAAGGGAGAGGTAAACTTTAAACTTGGGTCAGCCTCTTCCTTGTTGCTCATTTAGCAGCCTCTTTCCCTGTCACACTCAATTTCCATGTGTCCAGAGATGTCATGTTTTCTACTTTTTCTTTAGCCTTATTCTTCCCTATCCCATGGATTGGGGTGCTACTGACAAGTGAATTTTTACTTGTAGAAGTGGATCAAACCACTACCACCAGCAGCAGCAGCAGCAGCAATATCTTATTCTTCTCATAGTTTTTTCTAATGGGAATTAAGTTGCTTTCCTGCTAATATTCTTTTATATTAATTGTTTTGCATACCAGATAGATATTGATAACAATCTTCCAATACCTTTTGTAGGTCTTCAGTAGTTAAGTTGCTTCTGCCATGATATTTAATACCTGCCCTTAGAGATATTCCTTGAGAGCTCTGCTTTGCCTCCTATGATTCTCATCATAGCAATGACTGCCACACGCACTATTGTGTGCAGGTCTTGACATATTTTCACACATTCTGTCAAATACTGTGTTCATTCATGATGCCTCTAATGCCATCATGTAATTTGACAATTACTCTGTTTCGGTATAATTAGTCTGCTAAAGCTGGGTTCATCTAGTCTAACTCAAAAGGTTTCTTGGAATTCCAGTCTAAATATGCCTCTCTCCTTCACAAATCATTTGAAACTGTGGTGCTACTTTTGTTCTCTATTTTGTCGTTAGATATACTTTTTGGAGTTTGTATTCAGTGAAGATTTTCAGTGACCTGAGATTCTCTAGATTAGTGACTTCTTGACTTCTTATCTTACTCCTAGACTTAGACATATAGTTGTTATTTTGTATGATTATGTGGCACCAGTTGGTATTTGTGTAACTTGATTTGAAGAAACTATGACAAATAGCAGTATGAAGTCCTTTCCTTTACCCGGTGTGGCTTGTTTCCAATTTTTTTTATGAGAAATTACTGGCACATACTGAAAGTCATAAGACTGTAGGACCATAGGAAGTATCTATGCCTTCTGTCCATTTCATGAACACTTGTGGTGGGGGGAGGGAAAGGAGGGAGATAGGGGAATGGAGAAGGGGAAGAAAGAGCAAAGAGGGAGATTCTAAAAGCCATCACACTGAGAATAGATGGATGAGGTTGATAGAAGAAACAAAAACTAGCACATGTGTGCTTTTCTAAGCACATCTCTGTCAGGTAAAATAGCTCTATATTCTTTAATAGCCCCCTTCACAAAGACCACAATTCAACATGCCCAGTAAGATATAATAACCAGTGTTACCAAGTCACAGAATCTTGGAGCTGGGAGATATTTCAGATGCCATCTAGTCCAACTCATGACCCCAGAACAAGAATCCTCTCTATCACATTTCCAACCCCTGTTCCTTAAGCCTTTACTTGAAGACTTCACAAGAGAGGGAACTCACTCCCTGACCCAGTGACCCATTTCTACCTCTGTTCTAAATGATGATCCAAATCACCAAGAAAAGTCCTGTCTACTGTCCAGTCAAACTTTGAGTTTCTTGGGAGAAGTATTTCTGAGAAAACACTATTCCCTGAAAGAGAGCCATTGGAATGACTCTGTCCATGGACTTAATGTTTGTAGGGAGCTGCACATTCTGGAAACATTACTAGATGATGGCAGTGGGAGGAGTAAGGGGCAAGAGATGGGAGATAGGAAGCAAAATAAAGTAAAAGAATGCCAAGGTGTGGTCTTCCCTCGAAGACCAGCAGAAAGTAATTCTTCTCTTCAGAAAACAAGGCCCAAGAGGAAGGGTAGACCTGTAGCCCTTTTCTACCTTACTGCATCTTCCTGGGGAACTTGGAGGTGCAAGACAAGAAGACTAAAGGTAGGCAAGGCCAGAGAGAAGCTTCTTCTGATTAAACTATTCCTCCCCTACCCCAATTTCACCAACAGGAATTGATTTGAGTTATAAACACCTCTTTAAAAGTAAACAGTCCAAGTATACTGTAATTCCCATTTCAACCTTATGACCTGAGATCCCTGGAGATTAGTTTCAGTTCAATGTAATTAATATTTAGTTTGAATCTGGGAGAGACAGATAAGGAAAGAAGAGATGGTTTGATATCATGAGGTATTGATGAGGAGGAGGGGCTTAGGAAAGGCCTGGGTTGAGGTATGGTTTGAACTTCCAGTGGACGTCTTGAGGACATTGACTGGGGTAGGAGATAGGGACTCTAGGAGGTGAGGAACAGAAAGGAAGATGGGAAGGCAGAAGAGACAAGCTTAGTCAGCTTCCTAATGTCACTAAGGTGGGTCCTGGCTTTAGAAAGGCCTGTAAGTATTGCCACAAATTGTGGGAATTCTTCTCCAGTCATTGAGAGGAGATGGGGTTGGTATATGAGGTCAATTAGATTACTAAACAGTGGGATAAACTTGGAATAGGCTGGAGCAGCACCTCAAGGTGAAGAGGTCTTATAGCTGCCCATCGTGATGAATTACCCCTAATCCTCTGTCAGGATGATCTTTTGATGCTGTTAAATTTTGAGTAGGTTGCTGGAGCTGGCATGGAAGGAAGCTGGCCCCTGGCTGCTTGTGATGGAGAGAATGGAAGGTGATTGGCAGATTCAGTGTGATTCATGTTCTAAGTCAGTGAAAGAAAGTGATTAGTTAGTGACTTGTGTTCCTGAAAAGCTCTGCTACTTTAAAAATCTACCCAAGGGAGAGTGAGTCAAGATACATGAATGGGGATGAGTGTTTGGGTGCAAATCCCTGGGTTTTAATTTTGGGGTGCTACCTCAGGCAAACCTTAAAGGAAGCATGGAGGTGACTAAAAATGAAGGCAACACTGGAGGCATGAGCCTGTCTATACCTCATGAGCTTGAGGCTAGCATTGGGGTCCTAAAGATTGATCCCCATAGAGCTATTCTAGTATTTGGAAACAAGATTTGGAAACTGATTGGAACTGCTCTGAGCACCCCCCACTCCACCCAGGAAAAGAGAACACAGAGGCAGTACAAAGATACCTAATGATTGTTTAGGTCTGGGGGCCTCCATGAGACAGCAGGTCATTTGGCTAAGGCAATCTGAAAAGAGAGAAAGGGTGCACAAGGTGGTCAGTTAGGGCCTTCCTGATCAAGGTGGATGAACACCTGTTTTGCCTACACATGTGGCCAGCCCTGATTACTTTCTCCCAGGGATCTTGCCAGCTGAGATTTAGGACACAGCCTCTTCTCTTTTAGGGACGGGCCATCTTAGGACATTAAGGGACAAAATGATTAGTTCGACTGACCTTTCTACCTGAATTCTCCAGGTCCCAGCCTCCCCTAGCAAGTACCTCTGGAAGGCAAAGGAGAAAAAGTGTGTGGAAAATGCTTGTATTTCTGAGTATTTTGAGTTAAGCAAGTTACATAGAAGGGGGTATGCAAAACATGCAAACAATGCAAACATTATTTTTGAGTCTACACTGTAGGTACTTTTGCTAACAAATACATCATGGATCAAAATGCCTTCTTGGGGTGGCTTAGTGAGAAGATGAGGAGTTAATACCAGTGATGAAATCTCATGTGACTCATCATCAGAATCCCAGAGAAACAGATCCAACTGTCCCTATTGCTGTCTCTCCCCTCACTCAAAGTTTAAAAAAAAATTACTTTAATTACTGATATAAAGTAAAACAATTACTTGTTGTTTGGCTCAGAATTGCTGGAAATTAATAAATATTTTGGAAATTATTTGGTAAATTCTAATTACTTAGCAAAAGTAATTAAAATATTTATAAGAGAACACCCATAAAATACCACTGAGCAAATACATTACTCAATAAATGGCTTAATTAGTATTTCATTACTAGAAATTAATCTCAGTTACTAAACATTACTACAAATTACATGCAGGACAAGGAAATTATTTTACTGCTATTAATGATTTCAATTACCAAGTTTGTGCAAATGTAATTCCTTTCCCCTCCCCAAATCCCCACTTGGACTCTCCTCCCTCAGGCTAATTCTCATGTTTTGGGTCTGATATCAGGATGCTTGGTGCTGGGCTTCTGCAGTCCTCTTCCTTGGGGGATCCCCAATGCACAGATTAACTCAGTTTATTTCTTAGCTGTCTCACTGAAATACAGGCCTCTTGGTGTCTCTTAATCAGCTGAAATCCAGCTCTGGGTGGGGGCAGACAGATCTCTCACTGCAGATATACCCTCCTCCTGAGTTTTCTAAATCACCATGCCAAGCTCAGAAACTATTTTAGCACTCCCAGGTTGGGAGGTGCTGCCACTCACCCCATTGTTACCAGTTTAGTTATTGGCTGGTAAGGCTCAGTCGCTGATGCTGACACTTGGGCCCTCAGAGATGCAATCTGGGCGTCCATCCTGAAGAGGACAATGGTGTATGTGGCCCCAGAGGCAATCTGGCTGAGAAACTAGTCGTTTTCCACTAGGGAAAGGAATAGAAGACACATATTTCTTCTTATTCCTTAAACATTTATTAACCTCATACCAGATACAATAGCACTTTATACCTCTCTTGCTTAATTGTGTATTATTTCATGCTGTTATTCTATTACACAGTGGCACTGTAGTTTAATGGAGTATTGGCCTTGGCATATGGAAAACCTGTGTTCCAAACCTGCCACACTCAATAACTGTTGAGCTTTGGGCAAATCCTTTAACCTCTATGTATCTCACACATATAAAGTGAGATAATTACCTAGTGTAGGATTTAATGACTAAATTATAGATGGGTGGGGCTCTATGCAGATGGAGGAAGCTCATCCCTGGGATCCTTAGGAAGTCACAACTCTTCTCATAGCCACTTGTCTTGCAATTGTTATTTCTTTTTCTTTTTTTTTTGGCTTTTTGGAGGGCAATTGGGGTTAAGTAACTTGCCCAAGGTCACAGGGCTAGGTTTTTGTTTGTGTGTGTTAAGTGTCTGAGGCTGGATATGAACTCAGGTCCTTCTGACTCCAGGGCCAACACTGTACTCACTGCGCCACCTAGCTGCCCCTTGCATTGGTTATTTCTATAGAAGATCCCCCCAAATGAATTGTAAACACCTCCACAGCAGTTACTATGTCTGTATCCTTTAAGAAAAATCACTTAGGCACTTTCAGAGATGAGATATGAGCCCAAGGCTTCTAGCGCCTTGCATTGTACCCTCTATATCTCAAGGACATGTAATTTCTTTGATGTGGGCAGTCTGTTCGCTGATGCTAGTTGCAACTCTCTCATCATTTAGAAGAGGGATTTTAAGGATTTCTAGGGTTAAAAAATTTTATCAGCTTATGAACCATCTTGGTAATTAAGTTTAGTTGAGACTAGTCCTTGGACAAGTTGGATCCACCACCAGATCTTCACTTTTAGGTTTTCTAACTCTTAGAACCTACCAGAGGTGACTTATCTTATGCTGGTCAAGCTTTGAGGAACCTAGAGTCATCACTACACCAAGAATGTTGTTGAATTATTTCAGTCGTGTCTGATTCTTTGTGTCCCCATTTGGAGTGGTTTGCTATTTCTTTCTACAGCTCTTTTTACATATGAGGAAACTGAGGCAAACAGGGTTAAGTGACTTGCCCAGGGTCACACAGCTAGGAAATGTCTGAGGCCAGATGTGAACTCAGGAAGATGAGTCTTCTTGACTCCAGGCCCAAAACTCTGTGCACTAAGGTGTCACCTAGCAGCCTTCACACCAAGGCTAGGCATCCCAAAAGGACTTAGGTGGAAGCTCCTGTATTCCATAGATACTTAATAAATGTTTGTTGAGTTGGATTTCTTTTCTACTGTGGCTTCACAAGAATGAATGAATGACAGAAAAACACTTATTAAATGCTTACTATGGGTCAAATACCTAGTTTGGTAAGGGGGAAGGGTAAAATGCAATAAACAAAAGTGAAGACAATTCCTGCCCTCAAGGAGCTTACATGCTAATGAAAGAGACAACACATGTAGGGGAGCCATCGCCAGGGAAGGGCATTTTGGTGTGGAAAGTTACCGGGGCAGTGAGTGGAGCCGTGAGGCATAGATTGACACACCTTGTCCAGTACCTGTGGCAGTGTTGAGTGGATTATGGTTTCAGAAAGGTATGTGCAGGAGTGGCCCAAGGTACCCAGTGGCAAGGTGGCTGGTGAGATGTTGAGGCAGTAAATTGATGCCATGGTTGGACCAGCCAGCCTCATCTAGCTGGCCACATGTGAGTCACTCACCGATCAGGATCTAGGTGCCCCAGGGCATTGGCTGCAGAGATGAAAGAGTTAAGCCCTCCAAAACATGGACTCTGGTATGGGTGCCAGGGAAGCAGGTGAGAAGAAGGTGAAGCAGTAAGAAGCCAGTCTTATATATCTCCTGTGCATGTCTCATCTCCCAAACCGGACTGGAGGGTAGGAGCTGCCTTGTCTCTATCCTTCCAGGCAGGTATCCCAGGATGATGCATGGGGTGTAAACTGCCCGCCTACGTGCTCAGTATTTGTTGACCTCACTCAGCTCCTGATTGACGGGTGGGGCCATGCCTAGCTTGAGGAGAGCCTGCTGCCAGCCAGCTACCCAATCCCAATGATAATGATTCACGTTTACATGGCATGTGGAGATTCACCAAACAATGCACAAGAACCTTGCAGATAGTGCAACTATCATTTCCTTCATTATTTAAATGAAGAAACGGAGTGAGGTGAGAGAGTAACCATAATAACTGGTATTTAGGGAACTCTTTAAAGTTTACAAAGTTCTTTTCAAATACCTCACTTTATTTTCACAGCAGCCCTGGGATATAGGTACTATTATCATCCCCCATTATACAGATGGGAAAACTTAGAAAGAGAAGTGGCTTGCCCAGGTCACGTAGCCAGCAAGTGTCTGAAGCAGGATTCAAACCCAGGTGTTTCTGACTCCAAGTCTGGCACTTTGTCCACCCTGTCACCATGGCTGCTCTTGAATCGAGGCCTTCCAGATCCTATAGTCAGCTCTCTGTCTACCAGGCAATGGCTTCTTCCCGTGGACAAAATAAATTGATTCAGTTTTGACTATAAACATAATAACCATCGACAAAAACAATCGAACACACCAAATAAAGAGTTCTAGTCTTCCTTTTGTTCTTACTAGAGTTGTTTAAGCAGATGACTACGTGTCTGAGATGTCATGGAGCAGATTCCCATTCAGGAACAGGTTGGACTAGACCTCCTGGGGATCATTTTAACTTGGTGATTCTGAGTGAAATCTTATACAAATCCTTAGCATTTAACAAGGAAGAGATGAATTAGCAAACAAGCCAAAAATGTTTTTCTCCCATATACCTTCCCAGACTGTCTGAAGTTTCCATTCTTCCCCTTCCTCTTTTCTTCCATTTCCTTCCTTCTTTCCTTCCCTCCCTCCCCTCCTGTCCCCTCCCCTTCCCTCCCCTCTCCTCTCCTCTCCTCTCCTCTCCTCTCCTCTCCTCTCCTCTCCTCTCCTCTCCTCCATCCTTTCCTTTCCTTTCCTTACATCTGTCCTTCCTTCTTCCCTCCATTCCCTCCATTTCTTCCTTCCTTCCTTCCTCCCTCCCTTCTTTCCCCCTTCCTTCCTTCCCTCCCTCCCTCTTTCCTTCTTCCCCCCTCCCTCCCTTCCTTCCTCCCTCTCCCCTCTATCCTCTCTCTCCTTTCCTCCCTTCTTCCCTCCCTCCTTTGTTCTTCTTCCCTTCCTTCCTTCCTTCCTCCTTCCTTCCTCCTTCCTTCCTTCCTTCCTTCCTTCCTTCCTTCCTTCCTTCCTTCCTTCCTTCCTTCCTTCCTTCCTTCCTTCTTTCCTTCCTTCCTTCCTTCCTTCCTTCCTTCCTTCCTTCCTTCCTTCCTTCCTTCCTTCCTTCCTCTCCCTCTACCAGTGCAGGTCAGCACATTCCCTGTAAGAGTCTTAGCTGAAACATTGAGTGGCTAAATGATATTCAGACAGTGTGTGTCAGTCAGTCTTCCTGGTTCTGATACTAGATCTCTCTGCTGTGCATGTGTTTCTGCCTGTGTCTCCTATTAGGCCTTAAGCTTTCACTTGTGTAGATAAAATGTACCACAATAAAGTCCGATTGCTCTGTGCATTACTGGTCTATCTAATTCTTTTGTAAAACCTCCTCTAAGTCCCCAGGCTGCAGTGCTGTGCTGGGACACTATCCATCCTTCTTTGTATTCCCTTCACAGAGCCAGACCCATAAGAGGAGCTCAAAAAATCCTTGTAGGTTGATTGAGTCAGCAGCCTTGAGGAGAAAGCCCACTGTAAATGAGAACAGAATTTTGGCTGTAGAAGCGGGTCCCCGGTGGCTTTTGTATGCCAACCAACCCCATGGCCAGGGAGTGGAGGGGAAATGCTTTTTAAATCCAGGGGTATTCTTGAGGCCAGAAGAATCAATCTTCCATAAAATCAATTCTTCCACCCCTTTATTTAATCCCCCTCCTATCTTTCTTCCATTCCCATGTCTTGGACCTGGGGGCTCACTGAGATTCAGTAGAGGGAGGGTGGGAGGGAATGGGTGCCACCTGGGTGGGTAGGGAAGTATTTTGTAGTCTTTCGAGGAGGAGTTGGCTAGTTTGAACTTCCTTGCACCTTGAATAGCACACATAGCATGGCCAGGAGCTGTGACCCAGAGAAGGTACTCATTAATGTGTCTAACACATGCACATTCACAGATCCACATACTTCATGACAACCTGAAGGGGAAGGGATGAGCAGGAAGAGAGGGCTGCTCTGGGGACTTGAAATCATTTAATTTCTGAAAGTGGAGTCTGATCCATTCAATAACCATGACAATTACATTATCTACTGGCATGGGGAAGGTGGGGGTGGGGAGAAGGAGCTGAGCCAGGAAATGAATGGAAAGGGGTCCCATTTCTTCAGGTCCCCCCGTCCTAAGGAAAGTTTCCAAGTAGGATACACTCATAGCCTTTCCTTTGGGGTCTGCTGCCCATTGCTCCCTTCAAGATGCCCCTCTCTGAACTGCAGTCTTTTCTCCTTTTCCATCTGGCTCTCTCTACCATCCCTTAGGGATGCCAGGCAGATAGTTCCTTTGAAAACTGCCTTATTTAGCTTTGTTCTTGTGCTCTTCCTAGTGTCTGTTTTAATTAATTGAGTCCAAAGGAGAGACCATCATAGATCACAGGATTGTGTAATTTAGAACCGGAAGGTACCTTAGAATACATCAAGTCCAACCCTTATTTTATAGATGGGGAAACCGAGGCACAGAGAAGTTAAGTGATTTGCCCAGGATCATGCAGCTAACAAGTATCTGAGGCAGGATTTGAGCCCGGGTTATCCTGACTCTTGCTATGATATTTCAGGTCGAGGTTGAGAATACAGCACATAGTTTAGATCTGGAAGAAAACTTATGGGTCATCTAAAAGTTCAACCCATTCACTTTACAGAGAAGGAAATTCAAGTTCAGGTGTTGTGACTTGCCCAAGGTCACAAGGGTATCAAGTGACAGAGCCAAGATCCAAGCTCAGGTCTGCTTAACTTTAGACTAGCATTCTTTCCACTTCTCCATGCAATGCATTTTTTTAACTTTGGGAGGGGCGGTAAGAGAGACAAGTCCATGATCATCTTAAGTCTCATAGGGAAATGGAAGTTCTGTAGCTGGAGTCTCCATATTCTCCTGCTCCTCTACTCTTGGCCAGGGGCGAAGTAGATTGCTTCTTTGAACAGCAGAGAAAGGGGTCAGGCAACCTTAGAACTCAGAAAGAAAGAGAGATTCAACTTCTTTCCTTCTAGTGAATATGCTGGGTGAGCTCCATCTTTAGCTTTCTTTGGATATATTCAGCAGAGTCAGTGGTGGGGCTCCCCAAGTGGGCAATGGGATTCTCCCTTCAGTATGGCTCATTGAGGATGAAGGTTCCACTCACATCTCAATCCTCTCGCTTCTATACTTTGCTGAAATTGCTCTCCAAAGTCACCAGTAGTCTCCTTATGGCCAGATGCAATGGTCCTAATGCTCCTTGAATCTCACTCCCTTGAAACTCTCTCCTCTCTTGACATCTGTGAGAGTTCATTATCCTGATTCTTCTCCTACCTCTCTTATTATGACTTTGTCTCCTTATTGGTTCTTCTTCCTCTCTTTCCCAAAATATCCTAAATGGCTGTCTCTCTGTTTTTTTTTTTCATTCTTTTCCCTAATCTAAAATATCTTCTCCTTTCTTCTTGACGCTTCCAATTTCTACCCATTTAGACCAAGCTCAAGTTTCATACCCAATGAGAAACTTACTTTCCATCTCACCCCACAGTGGTAACTGCCTCCCAGAGCACTAATTATCTGTACTATCCATTTGGTTTGTAGAGACCTCATATAATCTTTCAATTTCCTTTGGACATGTCTCTCGTATTTACACTAATGTCTCTGCATTGTTGAGCTGCATCTCTTCCATTCTTCTCTTTCTGGAAGTCTAGTGCTTTGTTAACATTTTGTACTTTTTCTCCCAAATCATGTTTTCTTTTTTGAATTTTGCTTTGGAAACTCTAATTTTGTTCCTTAATTTTTCTTTTAGTTTCTTTATTAAGCTTTGAAACCACTTTGGTGGTTGTTGTCATTGCCACATTCTTTTTTCTCTTTTCTGGGATTCTAATGATAGTTATTACAATATTATTTTCTACTCACAGAGAAATCTCTTGGCATTCTCATTGATTTAGAAGCCCTTTTTACTTACTCTGCTGGTTTGTAAGGTTTTTCTTATAAGAATTTCTTTCTTTTCCCTCTGTTCTTTTTGTGTTCTTTAGCTTATTTCTCACTGTCTTGAGGTGCCGAAGGAGAGCAGGGCTTAGATTCAACCTCTCACTTGACTGTCTTGCCAGCCTTGCTCATGCTATTGACATTTGCTCTATGTTGACTTGTATTATTAGTTAACTTTTTAGTTGTATATGACCTCTTTCTCCAACTGGATGGTGAGCTGAAGAGGGTGTTTTACATTTTGTTGTTTCTCCCACATCACCTAGAAGAGTATAGATATAGATATATACATATATATAATTATATGGAGAGAGAGAGAAAGAGAGAGAGAGAGAGAGAGAGAGAGAGAGAGAGAGAGAGAGAGAGAGAGAGAAGGCTCCTAATATTATTTTTGCTGACCACAACAATAACTCATTTATAATTTTATAGTTGACTGAGCACTTTCCTCTGTACAGTCTAACTAGGTAGGTAAGGCAAGTATTATAACTGAATTACCCAAGATCCTAGAGTCACTTAGTGGCCAAGGCAGGTCTCAAAGCTAGGTTTTCCAATTACAAATCCAGTGGCCTTTACAAAAATCAGAGCCATGTCAGGTGACTTTTGCCTTCGCTGGTCTGAGTTTCTCTTTTGTGAAAGAAAGATCTCATGATATGAGGTGGAAATCTCAAGGACAAGGTCAGTGCCAGGCTCACAGGGACTCCTAGGGATGTTGCTAAATTCTGAAAGGGTCTCAGAGAAAGTGTCAGAGAATGGCCAAGAAGGAAGATCTGAAAGCAGGGAGGAGGCCAGAGGGGAAATTCTACCATTCTTTTGTATCAGCCTTGGTGCTAGATCATGTGTGCAATGGCTTTCAGTGACATTTCTGCCCCATTCCCCATGACCTGGCTATGAAAGGCCCCATATGCCTGACTTAATTTTGGTTGGGGGGTGGGGATTTGGGAAGAAGGAAAGTTCTTCAAGTCCTGGAGTTTGTCTGCCACATCTTTAATCAGTCTGCAGCTAATTAGCTGCCTCTCCCCAGCTAGGAGGAGAGTCATTAATCATGGCAGGCAAGAGCCATCAACCTCAGTACCTTTGGGCTTCAGGAAAGCCCCCAGCTCCCTGGGTGGGCCCTGCTAGAGCATTGAGATGGCACAGAGAAGATGTGGGAGGTGTTGACAGGTTTGGCAGCTTTGGGCAGAGACCTCAGCCCCTTCCTGGGCAGGCAAGAAAACAGGCATGTTAGGCAGTGGGCGATCAACTCTTGGGAGGAAGCAAAATGCTGGAGCACAGGTGACACAGGGTGCAAGGCCAGTTTTTCCAAGACAGGTAAGGGTATCAGAACTTCCACAAAGCTGAGTTGGGGAACCTGTCTCTTAAACCCTCATTGTCTCCTAGTCTAGGGGGCCATCACTTGAGGTATAGTGGAAGAGAATGGGACAAGAGGATGGGAGAGAGACTCTCTAGAGTCTGAACAGGCATCCCAGACATCCATGTGCAGTGTCCAGGGACTCAGATCATGGTCCTCCTAAGGATTAGTAGACAAGGCAGGTCTCCTATTTTCCAGATACTCTTAGTAGACTATCCTCTGGCGATGACTAGAAAAATAAAGCTGAGACCATGATCAGTGGCCGTGCTCATGACATTTATAACCTGAAAACTGTTTAAGAATCAACTGTACAGAACTCTAACTGAAAATCAGTGATGGTCCCTGAGAACAGAAAATCAAATATACTGTACCCCCCTCCTCATGGTAGAGATATAGGATGCTGCTAGAGTGGAATGATGTATATATGCACTGCCAAACATAGGCACAGAGGTAGCATGTGTTTTTACTTAATTGCTTTTCTTTGTTACAAAGGAAGGTTCAGTCTGTGGTGGGGGGGGGGGTGAGGGGAGGAAGTTCCCCAGAAATAACTATGTAAAGACCAAAAGCATTGATAAAATGTATTTTTTTTTTAAAAAGAGAATCAACTGGACAGCTTATCCAGGTGTATGTTAATCATATGCAAATAAAATGCTAATAATCATGCAACTCTCCTTCTTTTGGACTGCGGTCAGCAAGAAAATCCCAAAGGGGAAAAATGACTAAATTAAGGGGAAACTGCTCAGCAGAGTGGGCATGGGGAGGAGGGGGCACGGGCAACAGAAACAGTAGAAATCCTTCTATTACCTCAGTCTCTCTTTGCCATGCCATGAACCATCACACACAGATAGTGCCTAATAACATTAAACTCACAGCAAGAATGCTCCGATGGTACCAAAAGGAACTCAGACTGGGGTAGCAGGAGAGGCTAGTCTTTCTTGTGACAGACTGTCTTAGCTCTAGACACACTCCCCTTCTTTTGTCTGGATTTTATACCCCCTTCTTTTTCTTGGAATTTTCTGTGCCTGGAACCTTTCTGTTAAAGCCTTCCTATTTAACCTCCTGGAGGTGGCTCTCTGCCTCTGACATTAGAAGTGGGAAACCAATTAGACATACCTGCTAGAGATCCCACTCTTACCTATAACCCCTGGCTCTTGTCCATGTCACTAAGTTTCCCCAGTGGGTGGGATGGGATGTAGGCATTCTTGTGTTGAGCTAGTAAGCATGATAAGAACCTGACAGAAGCTGGTGGTCATTTCCAGAGGAGGGTTCTTTCAGGGTCATTGATTCCCTTTTTCCTGATGTCTTATCCTGTATAACATCTCATCTAGGGTCCAACGGGTGCGGAGTTGTACAAGTATCCTGTCACTTCTGGAAGCTGTAACCTGGTTGTACCATTATCTCTCTAGTGATTGAGATCTGGATGAAGATGAAGACTTATGAGAAAAAAGGGAAGATTTATATGGACTGTTCTAAAGCAAAATATGCAGAACCAAGAAAACAACAATTCCAATAACTACAGCAATGAGAATGAGATCAATGAAATGAAGTTAAATTCTGAGTAATGAAAAGTACCTGGAAAAGAAATAATGATACTGTACCTTTTCCTTCATAGCAAAGAAGTGGGAGATCACGAGGGCAGAAAATCATATACTTTGTTAGACATGGTCTCTGTATTAGATTTTTGCTAAATTAATTTCTCTGTCACAACAGAAGGGTTAGTCTGGAGAAGGGTGGGTAGAAAATTATTGTGATGTAAAGACAAACAACATCAATGGAACAAATAAAGAAAAAAGAAAAAATATATTCCCTCCTCAAGGCTCTAGGTCTCCTATTAAGTCTTATAATGAAACAATGTAAGTGTGACTTGGTTTAATGCTCCTCAAATGAATGTATTATCTCACCATTTAACAAGTAAAAGCTCATTAATATACATATGTAATGATATATATGCAAATATAACTTATATGGGCAGAGATGGACTCTACCCTTAGTGGACCTTCTCCTACATATTTTCACTTGTGTGGCAGGGATACCCATGGTTCATTGGATACCAGGGTATCAGATTCCAGGGGGGCTTTCTGCCTAGTTCCAGCATTGTATTAGGTGACAAGGACTTGGAAAAGGAAGAAAAAAATGAGCTAGGTAGAGAGGAGAGATGGAGTAGAAGCAGATAGGGGTCAGTGTCCATAGTGACCTTTTAGGCATTTCTGAGCAGCTGTAAGCAGAGAACTGCTTGGAGATAGATGTAAGCAAAGCAAGATGGACAGAGCTATAGGAACAAGCAGAGACAGAGAAAAGCCTTTGAAGGTTGTCTTTTGCTTTGCTTGGTTAAATGTTATTTTTGTAATCCACAAACAGAATAGGAGTTTTATCCTATACAATTTTTAACAAATTGTGTGATAGTGAAAAGGTGAGGAGCATCACTTGCAAAAATCTCCCTCTCCCCTTCTCATATCTTCATCAAGGATACCCTTGATACTTGCATAGATCATTCTCAGAAAAGATTTTGTAGAGATAAAAAAGTAGGTGTATAGGTTATCAATAGCTTTTTGGCTGTCTCTTTGATACCATCCAAATGGGAATGCCATCCAAAATTTCAGTTATTATAATCACAATTTTTTATTGTCCCTGATTTAGTCTATTCTTTCCCTCATAGAGATACATCAAAAATTGATCCCTCAGTGTATTAAAATTGTGCCATGTCCTATATGGATTCATTCATATGGATTTGGTTGGACTTGACCACTTTTTGTGACATTTTTATTTCTTCCTTTATGACATTAGGTACTGAGATGTTAAGGACCAAATGTACTGTTCCTACCATTAATATGAATGAGAGTCAATGTAGAATTGCTGATAGATCTGTTCTATTTTCTTTGTATTTGTTGTTCTACCAATTTCATCTATAAATCCAATTGGGATTTATATCTATCTGTATACAGGTACCATTTTCCATTACCTTCCTTTTCATTATTTGTTGAGGTTATGTTCTTACTTGCCCATCCTCTTCCCCCATGATGCTTTGCCTCTCCACTTGGACTCTAAAATGGTTTTGCCTTTGACTCTTATGGCTCCACATTTGGCAAGGAGCTCAAATGTTTCCTGGCTGAGGTTTCTGGGCTCTTTAGGCTTCCTTGTGGTAAATGTATTATATTGTTTAAATTTCTCTCAAGTGTGGCAAAAACAATCATCAATGTCTTTAATTCATTTGCAATTTTTCCAGAGTCAACAGTTTCTTCAAATAGGTTTAGAACTATTGTAACGGTACACAGTATCATCTCATGTTTACCTTTCCTTTTAATTTAGCCTTAATTGACTTTTACTCAGGGATGTTGTGAGATTCAAGTGAAATAATGGTTATATATTAAAAAAACACTTTGCAAACCTTGAAGTGCTGTATAAATGCTGGGTATTATTGTTATTATTAATTATTAGCCTATAACCACCAGGCCTCCAGTCTTATGATGATTTAAATTCTCTTAGCCTTCTATTGCATTTAAACTCTCTTAGATTCAGTTTCCTGACCCATAAAATGGGGATAATAATTACACCTACATCGCAGGGTTGTTGTAAGTATCAAATGAAATAACATAAATCAAACACTATATAAATGCTAGCTTTTTTTTACTCACGGGGAGAGGGAATAAGCATTTGTTAAACACCTACTGTCTACTCTACTAAACACTTGTACAAATAGTATCTCATTCAATACTTGCAACAACCCTGTGAGGTAGGTGCCATTATTTTCCCATTTTACAGTTGAGGAAACTGAGGCAGAGTTTAAGTGATGTGCCCAAAATCATGGAGATAGGAAATGCCTAAGGCCAGATTTGAACTCCAGTCTTCCTGAGTGCTTAATCTCCTGTTCCACCAGTTGCCTTATAGTAGGTTTTCAATTTACTAAAATCCCTAGATCATCTTCTAGTCTCATCTCTTGATTTTTTTTAATTCAAGTGTAATACTTTACATTATTCTATTTGCCCCCAAATTCCAGGCACCGTCCACAGGCAAAGAACTGATGCTGTGACTACTGAGAGTTTAAATTTGCACTAACTACAGCAAGCAGTTGTCCCCCACCTAAGGTTGTATCTAGAATTTTAAAATGCAAAAGCATCATTTGCATATATTACTTTACAAACATCACAAATTTGACTCATTTTGATTTCACCAGTATGCCAAGAAAAACTCCAAATATGGTTCGACTATGTTGGTCATATCTCATTGACCATTAAGATTCTTATCTATTTCATCACTGAACAAAGAAACACACATTATAGTTTAGCATATCTTTAATTGTGTGGAGAAGAACAAAAATAAAACACAATATTGAGATTCTCCAAGTTGCTCCCCGCCACTCAGAGAAGAGAATCAGGTCTCTCCATGTCCAGCAGTCCAGTTAATGGCTTTGTTCATACATTTACTCTTCTCAAAGAAACTGACAAGTTATAAATCTGGATACTTCTACTCCTGGCTCTTGTATTTACTACCTATAATCAGGTGAACTCTGAATATTTACATTAGAGAAGCATTCTACCTACCCTGCAGTCAAAGTCTTATCTAGAAAGGAAAGGAATTATCTCACCAACCTGCACTTCAATTCTGTGGGGTGCCTGGGGTCCCCTGAATTCCTGCTGCCAGCACACTATAATATGGTAGGTAGCGAGGGAGCCTCATAGTCAGGAAGACTCAGGTTAAAGTGTTGTCTCTGACTCATCCTGACTATATGATCCTGGGCAGGTCATTTGAAGCAAAACAATAGGAAGATCTATTTTATTTTATTTTTTTATTATTATTATTTTTTTAAAGCAATTGGGGTTAAGTAACTTGCTCAAGGTTACATGGCTAGTCATTATTTATGCGTGGGTGCTCATTTTCTGAGGCCGGATCTGATCTCTGGTCATCCCAACTCCGAGGCTGGCGCTCTTACTCACTGCGCCACCTAGCCGCCCCTTTAGGGCAATTGGGGTTAAGTAACTTGCCCAAGGTTACACGGCTAGGTTTTTTTGTTTGTGCGGATTAAGTGTCGGAGGCCGGCTCCGAACTCAGGTCCTTCTGACTCCAGGGCCGGTGCTCTATTCACTGCGCCACCTAGCCGCCCTGGAAGGTCTATTTTAAACTGGGTATTTGCTGTTATCCAGAACAGAGGGTGATAGTTATAGAGCTATAAGGAACCCTCTCAATTTACAGATAAGGAAACTTCTGGGAGTTTAAGTGACTTGCCCAGAATAACATGGGTAACAAGAGTGTTAGTTTCAGAGCAGTTATCAATCCACATTTGTAGAAGTTTCTTTGCTAGAACTTCCCTTTACCCTTTATCAAAACCAAACCAAACCCTAGCATGCAGTAGGTATTTAATAAATGCTTATTGAATTGAATAAAGGAGAGAGGAGAGAAAAGGCAGCTTACTAGCAAAAAAAGGAGTTACTGTTGTTTCTCTCTGACTTCCTTGGCACTAGAGGTTGCTGATAATCTGTACCTCTGGGGTCATTCCCCTGGACCCTAGCCAGTGCTACAGAGGTAGAAATAGAAATTAAATAAGTACAACTAAAAACCTCTGGGATTGAAGGTTTGAGATGGCCATCTGACTGGAGCATGAACCCATGACACCTTGAAAAAAAGATTGACAGAAACATCTCAGGATCTTAAATTACCCTAATAGATTGGACATTGATTGTCTGGAAAGTTTTGTCCTAAATAGAAAAATCCCAGGGTAGACACGTTGCTAACTCTCTCTGGAAGGGGAACAGAGTTTCCCTGTTTCTTGGGATCTGAAGAAGATCACATGGGCAGAGCAGGATGCACTCTCTGGATACAATAATATCCACTTTATTCAATCCTAATACTCTGATTAAAACTTTTATATAATATGCTTCATAAGTGAATCAATCAAGCACATAATCATTGACATAAGAAGTGGTTCGAGCTAGTAGGATTGGGGCTAGAGCCCAAATCTGACTGGGTAAAACCACATACAAAATACTTTGGCTAACAAGTGTTACCACCCACAGCCAGCTCTCTGAGCTTCAGAGAATTTGACTTCCTTGAGTATAGACCAATTTAGAACTGTAAAGGTGTTTACTGAACTTTTACAAATCATCCCAAATAACCCACACGAGAATATTCTAGTGGTAACAAAAGAATGAGGAGTTTTATTAAGTTTAAGAAGAAAGGGTCCTCTTTCCCAACCATCTCACCAACAGCAAAGGCTTTGCTACTCTTAGGCAGAGAACTTGGAGAGGACCAAGTCTAGAATAATATCCATTCTCCACAGTCAGTTGGGGTTTTGGGTCACAGGAAGTTCACCTGGAATGAAACTTGCTTTTGCCTGACCTAAGTTATCCATTCTTCAAAGCTTTTCCTTCATAATAGACGCCAATTTTCACTGATTACTCCCTTTCCTTCACTATGACTCCTCTGACACTACTATACATTCGAATGCTTCATTGTATGTGACTTTGTGTTCATATTTGTCTTCTCCTCAATAAAATCTTCTTTTGTTACTCCTTGAAGACAGGGACTTTTCCATCTTCTCCTATTCCCTTTCCCTTTCCTATCACATAATAGCTTTTCAATGAATACTTATAGATTGAATGAATGAATGAATGAATGAGCCTCAATACAGACAAGGCGAGTAGCTTGAGAATGATGTTTCAGTGATTTTCTTCCTGGGGCCCCTAAGTTGATGTAAATGACAGACGAGGACGTGTATCTCCCATCTCAGAGAACTTTTTGGTGATACTGTGAGAGGGCCACCATCTGTGCCCTGAGGGAGATTTTGGTATGATTCAGGAGATGTTGTCCTCAATCTAGAACCCCCTTCCCCAAGCAAATAGGAGTCACAGAATGTCTTAGGAGGCACTTACAAAGTGACTCACTCCTAAACAAGTAGACATTGTTACTGAGCAGGAGATTTTGTTGTAAGTTCTACTGACTCTATGATTTGGCGGAGAGGTGAGATGAGATCATCCATCCTTGGATGAGGAAAAATTTACAATTTTATGTCTATTAAACCTAACTGGGATTGGACATTTCCTTCCCCTGTTAGTAGTCCAAAGGCTTCACCAGACTACCAAAGGGGACCATGTCTCAAAAAGGTTAAGAAGCCCTGATGTAGAACAAGTAGGAACATAGGATTTTGGAGCTGGACAACAATTCAGAGATCACCTAGAATCAGAGAATGAGATCACAGGTTCAGAACTGGAAGGGATCTATGGAGTCCAACTAATGCCAGTGATTCTTAACTCATGGACCCTTTCATAAGCTGCTAAAGCCTTTGGACTCTTCAAAATAACATTTTTAAATGCACAAAAATAAAACACACAGGATTACAAAGGAAACCAATGATTTTAAAACCTAGTTATGAAAATATTTTTTGAAATAAGTTCATGAATTTAAGGTTAAGAATTCCCAATCTAATCTAATCCCTTCACTTTACAAATGAGGAAAATGAGACACAGATTGAGTAATTTACCCAGTGTCACATGGATAACATAAGAGGCACTACTCAGATCTAGTTTTCTTTGAACACCAGCCATTCCAAGTGCCTCCTTTAAGGAAAATGAGGCCCAGAATGGAGAAGTAACTTGCCTGAAGTCACATAACTAGGTAGTGATAGAGCTGGGAGTAGTACCCTGGTCTTTTTAAGTCTGGTCCTGTACTCCTGTACTCCTCTTCCTCCTCCTCCTCCTCCTCCTCCTCCTCCTCCTCCTCTTCCTCCTCCTCCTCCTCATCATCACTGTCACTGTCACCGTCACCGTCACCATCACCGTCACCATCACCATCACCATCCCTGGTAAAGGAAAGAGGCAATCAGAGAGAGTTTAGAGGAGGAAGTGCCCTCTAATCCCCAACCCAGGCTATTTTCAGCTCTCATTACTCAATACCAGTTCCTGGCCTAATAGGATTATCCATTCTCCCACCTGGCACCTCTTACACCACAACCTCTGTAGTATAAGCTGAGGAGACCCCACTGAGCCTTTTTCTTTCCAGACCTTGGTGATTTGAATGAAACTGTGGATGGGGCACCTGTCTGAGTCACAGGTGGAAACAACTGCAGAAGCTTCAGACTCTGAGCTGACAGAGCTGCTGACTGAATTGCTTTCAAATAGTGGCCATTTATAAGTTAATGAATGAGAAAATAGGCAAATTACAAATACAGATTTTTCCCTAATGAGAGGAAAAAGCATTGTTTACTAATGCTCGCTCCTAATTACTTGCGTACAATGGAGTCTCCTTTCAACACCAAGAGTGTTCCACTACACAGCCACTTCATTTTAACCCTTTCCATGCCCAGGGATCAGCAACTGCTGTGATTGAATCAGTGGAAATGACCTCAGCTGTGATGCTGCCCCATCTCACTTGTTTTGCTTCCCAGAGGACCTTGGGATCTTCGCATTTGCCTCGTAGTTGAACTGTCTCCTTTAGAATGTGAGCTTCTCGGGAGTCCACTCGTCCACTCTGTCTTCTCTATTTGTATCTTCAACACTTAACACTGTACTTTGGACACAGTAAGTACTTAATTTTTTTTCATTTAATCATTATTAATATTAAATGTAATGACATAGGTCAGTATAAATAATGTATTTAATCATACTAGCTTAATGTGGGGGATGGAGAGCTGAATGAACTTATAGAATGCCTATTCAGAAAGGTCAACATCTAGCCCTGCAAGAAGTAGTGTTAGAAGGGGCAGCTAGGTGGTGCGATGGATAGAGCACCAGCCCCGAGTTCAAATCCAGCCTCAGACACTTACTGTCAGTGTGACCCTGGGCAAGTCACTTAACCCCCATAGACTTAAAAAAAATAGTGTTAAGCCTAACAGAGGAACAAACAAACCTATTCATAGGAACAGATTTGCAAAGTTCTGATTTCTGCCTGATTAAATGAGATAATATTTGTAAAGCACTTAGCACAGTGCCTAACAATATAAATATTTATCCTCTCCCTCTCCTGCCTCCTGGCCCAAGTAGTTCTGAGCTTAATCATATGTGGATGACAAAAGGGGGAGGGCCTGGAATCTAGAGCCCTGTGACAACAACTATAATAGCTAACATTTCTATAGCATTATTAGGTGCCAAGCACCTTATAATTGTTCTCTCTTGATCCTCACAACAACCCTGAGGGTAGGAGATATTGTTATCACCATTTTAAAGATGAGGAAACTAAGGCAGAGGTGATGTGACTTGCCCAGGGTCACCCAGAAAGTATCTGAGGATGGATTTGAACTCAGGTCTTCCTGATTCTGGATCTACCACTCTATCCACTGGTTTCATTCAAGTATTTGGAAACAGAAGATCTGAGATGGAATCTCAGCTCTGATATATACCATCTGTTTGTCCTTGGAAAAGCCTTGTAACTTCTATGGGTCTCAGTTTCCTCATCTGTAAAATGAAGGGGTTGAACCAGCTTACTCTAAGAGTTTTTTCAATTCTCTATTTGTAATGAACTTGAGAATACTCAGGCTAAAGAAAGAGACTTTATGAGAGGGTTTACTATCCTTAGTATAGAAAATCACAACATGATAGAAACTTGGCTTTGAATCCTATGCTCCATTCACTATGCTGTGTAAGGAAGCATGGGAAAACTTACATGAACTGATGCAAAGTTGAATAAACAGAAGGAAAACGAAATATGCAGTGAACTGTAACAATGTAAATGGAAAGAGTAACAGGAACAGCAATAAAAACAAAACAAATCTGAATACTATGTAATTAAAATGATTAAGCTTGGCCCCAGATGAGGAAGAAAGTCTTTCTCCCTACCTTCTTTGCAGAGATAGGACAGTGGTTGTGAAATACTGTGTATATTGTCAGACTTGGCTTTATTGGTTAGTTTTGCTGAGTTACTGTTTCACTTTTCCCCCCATTGCTACAAGGTATGACTATTTGGGGAGGAGAGGACTATATTTAAAAATAAAGGTGTTTTAAAAACCAATAAAAATAACTAAATTAAGAACTCCTCAATAAAATAAGATGGTTTATAATGAAAAATAATAAAAATAGTTTTTTTTGTAAAATTAAAAAAACTAGTATTATCCTACAATCTCTTTTATCAGTTTTGTTCTGTTTGAATTAAGAATAACATTTCCTAACCATTCTCATTTAAGGAATCTCATTCCACCAAATTTCAGGGGTAACTATGAAATCTAGTCTTACAATCTAGAACAGGGGTCATTATATAAAAAGAGCTACCCAAGCTCAACTCCGTCCCCCAAACTCCTTTTAGGAGAATGTCATGCATTCTTTGGAAGATCACAGTTCTCTGGAGAAGTGCTCTATGGAGGTGAGAGAGGTCTGGTCTTTTTAGGTTTCCTTCCTGGTCTTGACTGATACAGGGAGACAAAATGTCTTCCAGATTGTGGATCTTTTCTAGGACAATTTGTAGGGGGGAGAAGAATATAATGTTTTCCAGGTTACTTCATTTAGTATCTGGTGTAGGGTTCAGAGCTGAAAATAAGAGGTCATCCAACCCAACCCCAGCATTTTATAAGACAGAGCCTAGAGAAAAAGGGCTTGTTCTGCTTCACAATAAATTGGCATCATTGTGGGAACTGAAAGTCCAAATCTACTGTTTCTTGGTCTAGTATTCTTCCTATTAGATAACAAGGAGGAGGATGTTGAGGTTTCTATCATTATTCTGATCCCTAGGTAAGTTCTGAACTCAGAAGAAAAGGCAAGACAACTTAGTAGGGGAGAAAGCAAGCTGCTTTCTAATTTATGCCCCTGATGCTAACTCAAACCTAGTCCTTGAGAGAATGAGAGTAGGGTCACAAGTGTGTCTTCTCATCTAGGTACTTCCTGTCTGGTTTTCTGTATTTCTCTCCATCTGCTTAGAACTGGGCATGCTCCATCAATTGATCTCCATGATGGGAATCAATGGAAGAGAAGCCTTCTCAAAGACATCAAACTTTAATTTACTCCTTATCTTTTTATCACCACCAAAGACACAGCACATCTTGTAGACTATGATAAAGGCTCTGTTCTGGAAAAGGGATGGGGAGTGCCTCTCTGGGGTTAAGGAGACTTTATGTTTACTACTTGAAAGATTAATGGGTCACTCAAGCATCCCCATCTCATACATTTTTATGACAGTGTAGGGGAGTAAATGTGATGTATGCTCAAGGGAGAATGATAGGTTTAAATGTCTAACAGCTGCTCTTTGGAGGCTTGGAATGGCTTAAGTGTAGTTCCCACTTAGCACTTACCCTGCTCATCCTCGCAATTTATAACGAAGGGCCTTTTCCTTATTGCTGTTTGTGCAGAAAGACAAAGGGGAAGGGGTTAGCCAATGTTGTTCAGGTATAGGTTATACCAGATGGCCTTTGAAGGCTAATCCAACTCTGATATTCAGTGATTCTGTGGCATCCCATGTCTAGGGAACTGGAGCCCTAGGTAGGTTGCCATGAACCCCAAGAAAAGTTGACTTAGAAAATTGTTTTAGAGATTGGCCTGGGGGGTGGAGCCAAGATGGCGGAGTAGAAACAGTGCGTCCAAGACACTCTCCCCCCAGACCACCTCCAAACTATGTAAAAGGGGACTCTGAACAACTTCTGGAGCCCCAGCACCCACAGAACAACACAGAGAAGCTAACCTCCCTCTGAGGATGGCCCAGCAGCCCTGCAGGGAGAACCAGCGCAGCACTCTGGGAGCCGGCAGCGCACAGTGAGGAGAGCTGAGCCCAGGTCCCCATGAACTGCGGTTTTAGCCCCAGGGCGGCAGGGCCAGCAGCTGGCTGGAGGGACCCCAGAACACCAGCAGCTGTGGCAATTCCAGAATTGTCAACTCAGATATGCCTAGGACAAAGTGAGAGGTTAGTGCCCTATGGACTTTGGGGCCAATATTTGGGGAACTCGTAGGCTTCCTCCCTTGGGGGCTAGAAGCTGCTGAGGAGACACTCCATTTTGTAGTTTTCAGTGGCAGCTCCAGCTCCTGGCCTGCGAACTGTAGGGAGATCCAGTGATCAGTCTTGGGGGTTAATCACTCTTGCTTTAACCTCCCTGGATCTGGATTGTGATCTGGGGGGGAGGTCTGGGGTGGGTATCCAGCTTGCCAGAAAGCTGTGAAGACCCCAATGTTCAGGACGAAAGCTCTCCTGTCTGGTGGCAGAGTCCTACCATGGCAACAAGCCCCAAAGTCAAGTAATTAAGTGGCAACTTGTCAAGGCAAAGGAAACAAAATAAACAGAAAAATGCAACTTTAGACTCCTATTTTGGGGGCAAAGAGGATCGAAGCATAGAACAGGAAGAGAATTGTGAGATCAGAAATCCTCCTCCAAAAGCCCCAAAGGAAAATATGAGTGGGTTACAGGCCATAGAAGACCTTAAGAAGGACTTTAAAAATCAAATAAGAGAAGTAGAGGAAAAAATGGGAAGAGAAATGAGAAGGATGCAGGAAAAGTATGAAATGAGGGTCAACAGCCTGACTGAGGAAAACAACACCTTAAAAAATAGACTAACTCAAATGGCAAAGGAGGCCCAAAAGGGCAATGAGGAGAAGAATGCCTTAAAAAGTCGAATTTGCCAGATGGAAAAAGAATCTCAAAAGTTCACTGAGGAGATTCATTCCTTCAGAGTTAGACTGGAGCAAATGGAAGCTAATGACTTTATGAGAAACCAAGATGCTGTTAAGCAGATTCAAACAAATGAAAGAATAGAAGGCAATGTGAAATATCTCATGGGAAAAACCACTGACCTGGAAAATAGATTCAGGAGAGACAATTTAAAAATTATTGGACCACCTGAAAGCCGTGATCAAAGAAAGAACCTAGAAATCACCCTTCAAGAAATTCTCAAGGAAAATTGCCCTGATGTTTTAGACCCAGAGGGCAAAATAGAGGTTGAAAGAATCCACCGATCACCTCCTGAAAAAGATCCCCAAAAGAAAACTCCCAGGAATATTATAGCCAGGTTCCAGAATCCCCAGATCAAGGAGAAAATACTACAAGAGATTGGCCTATTACCTTTGACTCTTTAATGCCTGTCTTCTGCTGGAATCTCTGAGGCCCAGAATTCAACAAGCATTAATTGTTTACTAAGTACCAGGCATGAGGAATACAAATGTCAGCATGTATTCTAGAATGCTTATCCCAAATCTCACTCATATTGATGAGTCAGGTCCCCAAAAGATGGTTACTACCATTCTCCTTGAGGACCTACCCTTAGCTGGTAGGAATGGTTATCTAATGCTATCCCTCATGATCCCCAAATTGCATGCTTCCTACTGTGATGATACAATTAGCTCTTCCACATTACAACTTTCCCTATCACAGTTTCAATTTATTGTAGGTCACCATAAGAAATTAAATGAGAATTTTGGGGGGGGTTTGTGGAAGCCACAGATGATGCTCAAAGGCCAGCAGATGCCCCAGAGACTATGGCCAAATATTTAATTAAAATTTTACAATAAGGTACTATAAACACCCCATAAGAGAAAAAGAAAAAAATTTAGACTTCTCTGGCATGAAGTGAGGGCTAAAAATTTTATGCAGATTTTCCAGATCATTGGGATGCCATGGGACCCCCAAGATGTGGAAGGGAATAACTGTATCTTGTTTATCAATTACTTGGCTAGTTTAATTACTTATGGAAAGTAATATTTATTATGGTAACATAGTGAAAAAATCATTAAAAAATATTCCTCCAAAAGTCAATCTCCTGCCAAATACACACAGAGTCCAGGAGAATGTAAACTCAAGATTAGAGGTCAGATATGGTATAGCAGCAAGCACCCCAGCATCCCCAGGGTGGCTGCCAACACAGGTTCTTAGATCTGCTTTTCTAAAGGAAAGCAACTCAAAATGGGTGAACAGTCTTTCTTTAATCAATCAAACATATTACAAGCAAAAGTTACAAGACAGAGAAACATTTCAAACAGACAGGACTCCAACTGTCTAACCATTACATCCATACCTAGTCAGTCACCAGAGAGGGAAGCATCAACATCTGGGTTTTTCAAAGCCGGGGGGACTCTTAATGGCTGCCCAGAGTCTCATCTGGTCAAATCACACAACACTTCTCAGTGAGCCCTGAAACGGTCTCACATCAGGGTTTATATAGCCTTCTCCAGGCTCAGAGAATGTAACAACCCTCTTGACCCACTGCCCAATCACAAAATATCTTCTGAAAAACAAGCCTCCCAGCACAGGCTCCAGGTGCACTTAAGCCTAGGAGCAGGGAGGATCTTAAAAATGTACATTCCTATAACATGTGGTGAAGGGGTAACATAATTCCTGTTTACTGAAAGCCCTTTTTTTCCTTTGATGGAATACCTAAGAAAATCCCCTTGGGCATGGCATGGCTCCTTTGTTGAAATATAGGTGGAGGTCTCAAACAGAAAATGATCCGCTTTCAAGTCCACTCTTTCAAAGCCTCATTTCCCCATTCCCAAATCATTCCCAGACAGAGGAAGGGAGCTATCAGGACAAATAGTATGGGCTAATTTGAACATTAGGAAGCAGCAGGGGGCTAAGTGTTTATGGTGTCATCAATAAGTAACCTACCTACCAGCTTCCCATAATAGAAGTATTGTGTTAGGTTGAGCCTGGTGTGTGTGTGTGTGTGTGTGTGTGTGTGTGTGTGTGTGTGTGTGTGTGTGTAGGGGGTATGTGTGACAAATCATAGATTATTGGAGCTGGGAGGGAGCCCAACTTGACTTTAACCAGGAACTCCTTCTTATGGCATTTCCCAACAAGTGGCCATTTAGATGAAGACCTTCAGAAATGGGAAATACTGCTTCCTGAGGCAGCCCACTCCATTTTGTGACAACTCTAATTATCTATAAGTTTTCCTTCATACAGAGCCAAAATTTGCCTCTCTCTAATTTTCATCTACTCCCCACAGTTCTGCCCTCTGGGGCCAAGGAAATCAAGGTCAATTCTTCCATATTTTAGCCTTTCAAATACTTGAAGACAGCTTATCATACATCCCACCCCTAATTTTCTCCTTTTCAATTAGCTCAATGGACCTTTAGGTAGCATGTTTTTAGTCTCCAACATCCTGTTTGCCTTCCTCTGGAGATATTCCAGCTTTGAAAGGTCCTTTATCCTTCTCTTTTTCAGGACTGGGGAAAGGAGAGGTCAGGGGAGACCTCCAGTAGCTTTTTTGTTAATCATTCTCTCATCACTGTGTTATTTACAACAGGAAGTCCTAAAGTCCTGAGTATTGTGTACTATTCTGTATGTCATATGTTAGGAAGAATGTTGGATAAGGATAAGCATACAGGTAAAGATAAGAATTAGGATAAGGATTAGGAGAAGGACAAGGACATTGGACAAGGATAAGCTTTTCTTCAAAGTTCTACTCTGATGTTAGATGACCCTAGGTTCCTGAAGGTTATGCCTATGGATCAGATCCAGTAGGTTCTACCATGCTAAAAGGGATAAGAGTGCCATTGAATATGTCTATTTTCCCAGTAGGGACAGGATCATTACCTGTAAATTGCCCACCTGGGTAAAGAATTCCTTGGCAATGAGGAAAGAATGTGAAATGGCCATCAATCCCTCTTCTGATCCTGAAGTGATGGTGATGGAGTTGTTGAAAAAACATTCACTTTCATGTTGAAAAGGGGGCATAGATTGCTAAGAATGACCTGACTTTTAGACTGCCTATAAATATTAATTTAATTGTGGATACTCTAAATGTAAAAGTCTTGTCCAGTAACCAATGAATGGACTTTCTACTGGAGGAACTGAATCATTCATTCTGCATATTCTTTTTTATAAATGAAGCTAGAAGACAAAGGAAGGTGTAGCTCACAGCTTCTCTTTAGAGAGAGTTGGTTTGATTGTGAAATCAAAGGCAACAAGAAATTTTATTTTGTGGTCTACTTAGTCACCCACATTACATTCAGTGTTTATGATAAACATTATAATAAGACCACCATGAAGATAAATGTTGATTTCTGTGCCAATGTATGTTGCTGAAGAATAGGAGAAAGAGAAACCGTATGAAGAATTGATATGATCCTTCCAGTTAAATCTACACATACTTTAATATTTGATTTCAATGTAAATCAGGGCAAAAAAGGATGCTGGTAAAAATATGGCTATAGAGAAAGAAATGAGGAAGTCAGTGCTTATAGACTATGCAGAGGTTTTATGGCTATATATCATGGAATTCTAAAAAAGAAAGTCAAGAGCCACTGGACATGGTGAGCACTAAAAGCTACTGGTTATATTCTCACAGGAAGTTACTGGCTATTAATGGAGGGGTCATTTTAAAATAAGCTGTCTGTGTACAATCAGAACATTGACTTGTTAGAGCAAAAATCAAAGCCAATAACAAACTGGAAGAAATTATATAAATGAGGTGGTATGGCATGCAACTAAAACCATCATACCCTAACCTATTTTTTAAAAAAGCTTTTTACTCCTCCAAATTGAAAGGACAGAGGCTAACACAGAGTTATCACCATTTCCTAGGGAATTCTAACCAATGTAAACAAGTTATCACAATGAGAAGACCAAAAGAGTTTAGAAATTGTTGGGTGGTATCATTCTGCCAGCCAGATGGAGCAACCAGACTTGGAGGCAGAAAGCATAGAGTTTAAATTCAGCTTTAGACACTCAGTAGCTACATGACCTTGGGTCAGTCACTTAACTTTGTTTTGCTTCAGCTTCCTCATTTTAAAAATGGGGGTAATAATAGCACCTATTTCCCAGTGCTGTTGTTTTTTAATTTATTTGGGGGGGTGGGGAAAGGCAGGGCAATTGGGGTTAAGTGACTTGCCCAAGGTCACATGGCTAGTAAGTGTGTCAAGTGTCTGAGGCTAGATTTGAACTCAGGTCCTCCTGGCTCCAGGGTTGGTGCTCTATTCACTGCACTACCTAGCTGCCCCATCCAATGCTGTTAAGATAAAATGAGATAACATTTGTAAAGTGTCTTTCAAACCTTAAGGTACTACATATAAATTCTAGCTATTATTATTATCCAGCAAACATTTGACCTCTTTACAAATTGGAGATATATGGTGTTGTGCCCAAACCCAAATCACATGCTACCTGATTTGGAGCCCACCAGTAAGCCCCTTTATATTTGTCTTTGTCTCTGTCCAACACCCTGTAATAGCTTGAAACAGCTTAAGGCATAGTCTTGGGTATTGCCCAAGGCATAGTCCCCTAACCCCCTATTTCCTGAATTAGCATTCTGTATATTATCACTATGTACAAGGGTCAGTCCTGGGGTTATGGTACAAGTTTATCTAAAGTTTATCTTAAAAACAGAGCACCCTGTACTCAGAACATGACCCTAGCCTGTGCCCATTACCTAACGACCCTCTTCCCTGTTCTAGGAGGGTCCTCCTTATTCCAGGAAAGTTGTACCCTTGTTCTCTTGCGTCATTAGCCCTGAGCTATAGCTCTAACCAATGGTAGTCCTTGTCTTCTGTGCATCATTACTTATGCTAGCTCCCCTCCCCAGCTGTGGTTTTAGCCTTTATAAGCACTGCATGTACCCCAATTTGGGGCAGCCTGATTTGAGTTTATATTCCAGGCAGTGGTGTGCTTAATCAATAAATCCACACCTAAATTTACCCTGAACCCAGGTCTCAGCTTGCTCTTATTCTCTGCACAACAATGGTAGCTAATAAGATAGCAGTTTAAAATATAGGCCCCTTTAAAAAAAATCCTATGGAAGAGTGTGGAGGAAGATTATGAAAGATATCACCTCATAAAACTGAGAAACACTGGAATGGAAAACCAGTTTACAGAGAGCTTGACAAGAGACAAAATGAAATTAAATCATCCAAAGGGCATTTAATAAGACCCAGAAGGACACAGACAAAAAATGGAAAAGATCTGTTAAAATCTTTATCACAAATTCTTTTCTTCATCCATGGCAGGAGAACCACCACACTTACACTCTCATATCATATTCTCACAATTGTATTGGATGAGGAAACAGAAATTGTAGAGCTGGTGGACTATACTGTGTTCTTTAGGGAAGAAGACAAGGAAGTCCACACTAGAAGGGACATTGTTTTGATGTTGTTAAGGGACTGATTCTAAAAAGATCTAAAAAAAGATATCCAAGTCTTGGGAAACAAAATCATGGGCCATATTATTAACCCCAGAAGGCAGCTGAAATAGCTACTGAGTCATATAACTAATTTTCTGTCTCTACAAAATTTTTATGAGAATAATCTACATATGTATCAAGGGCATCCTTGGTGAAGGTATGAAAAGAGAACAGTCAGGCTTTCACAAATGATATGCTATAGCAGCCCACATCTTTATAGTCACATCATGCTTTTTGCATATTTTCTGTAAAAAGGCATTTGATTTAATAGAAAAAAAATTTCCTTGTTGCACAGCTTTGTACAACAAGGTGCTTTTCATGTATGTGTCAAAAATCATATAAGATTCCTTTAAAGAGATTAAAGTAGAAATAATTCTATTTGACAACCCTCTGTTTATTAATTTCAAGTGAAACATAAAATAGGAGATACTAGGCAAACATGTTTGACATTTTTATGCCAATTATGACATTTTTATATCCAATGCAAAGTTCAGATGGAAGAGGGATTCCCTATTGAAGTAAAGTTTTCCAGGGGCTCTTCTTTGGGAATGACATTATACTTGCATAAGTCTCAGAATATGAGAGCTATAATCACTCAAAAATTCAACCCAACCATCTATATAGGAAAAATCAAGTGGATAAAGAAGGCTTCTCTCTCTCTCTCTCTCTCTCTCTCTCTCTCTCTCTCTCTCTCTCTGTCTCTCTTTCTGTCTCTCTTTCTCTGTCTCTCCCTTTCTTTGAGTCTCTCTGTATCTTTCTCCCTCTGTTTTGCTGGTTCAATAAGTTTATTATCTTAGTCTGAAAATTTTTATAGAAAATCGTAGGCTGCAATAGTTTAGCTATCACCTTAACACTCTTGGACTCTGAGGAAACTTTCCTTCTGAGCAATCCGGTCTTTCTTTTGGGCAAGGGATGTTTTGGGATGGCTCCACCTTTTCTTTCTAAGCTTTCCTCTCAAGGTTCTTTTCATAGACTGGATTCTTCCACAGACCAACATGTGCTTTCTTCTACATCACCATCCTGGCAGCAATTATATTGTTCTTGATGTACTGCAAGGATTGTTTTTTTTTTTTACAAGCATCTTCTTCTTTCATTAGATAATGCTCAAATTTCTCAACATTCTGGCCCTTCATGTGCTTGTGATGTACTTCAGCAGTGAAGTTTTGTATTTTGAATCACAATCAGGGTAGTGTAATTGTAAGGAATAGATGGACCATCATTCACAGCTCAAGTTCAAAAGACTGCTTCCAGTCATAGTTCTGGCAAGATGTGCATCCAGGTAGTATGGAAAAATGCTAGGCTGACCAGCAAAGCTTCTACATTGTATTCATCTCCAGTCTTTTCCACCTGGCATTTATGTATCTTGTTCATACTTAATTTGTTAAGAAGTATGAAGGCTAGGAACAGGACATTAGAGGAAGCTGCAGCATACTTTATCAGGCCAGCCTTCACACCATACTTTGTCAGTTCAGCATATCCATCTAAATATCTGTCTGTCTGTCTATGCATCCACCCATCCATCTATTTATCTCTATCCATATATTGATATTTATGTATGAGTGTGTATATATACATACAGACATATATCTATATTCATTTTTCTGTATCTGTATCTATAGCTATCTGTCTATCCATCCATCTACTCATTCATCTATCTTTATCCATATATAGATATTTATGAAAGTATGTATATATTCATCTATCTGCATCTATAGCTATCTGATTCTCTCCCTCTCTCTCTCTCTCTCTCTCTCTCTCTCTCTCTCTCTCTCTCTCTCTCTTTCTCTCTCTCTCTCATCTGTCTATCTATCTAATATTGAATAGACACTCTGAATTGACAATGAGCTGGGCCCAGAACTGAACAGGAGAGTAGACTGTATTCCCTATGGGAAGTTGTACAGTTCTTTTAAGTGTCTTCAAGCTTTGTTATGAGGGAATGACTGAACACATTATGGTATATGAATGTAATGGACCATTATGCCATCAGAAATAATGAAAGAGATGGTTTAAAACCTAGGAAGACTTGTATGAATTGATACCAAGTAAAGGGAGCAGAATCAGAACAATTTATACAATAACAACAGTGGAAAAACAGGTAACTTTGAAAGCCATGAGAACTCTGAATAACTCAAGGACTGATCATGATTCCAGAGGACCAGTGATGGAACATGCTGTCCATTGTGTGACAGAAAGGAGACAGACTGAAATGTATATTTCAAGGTGCAGAATGAAATGTATATTTTTTGGACATGGCCAATGCAAGGACTTTTTTGGGAAAGGGATTGACTATGCTTATTTGTCACTAGAGTTTTGTTTTTTCTTTTTCAATGGTGGGAAAGGGGTGGGAGGGAGAGAAAATTGAATTTTGTTCATTAAAAAAATAAACTTCAAGCTTCTTCTTAAAACAAGGCTCCATCTTTTAAACCTCAATTAACTAGGGGAAGCTAGGTGGCTCAGTGAATAGAGCACTGGCTCTGGAGTCAGGAGGACCTGAGTTTAATTCTGGTATCAGACACTTAACACTTACTAGCAGTGTGACCTTGGGCAAGTCACTTAACCCCAATTGCCCAGCCTTCTCTCCTCCAAAAAGCAAAAAATATAATAAAATAAAATAATAAGCCTTAATTAACCTTCCAATGAGGCTATTACATAATACAACTGTCTCAGAAGAATTAAAGTTGAATGGTACCTAATGGTACCACAGGGTGCCTTCCAAGAGTGAGTAGATAGCTACACATTACTGATAAAGAATTGGAAAGGAAAAGTGGCATCAAACACACCATTAGAGATGAATGACCAGAAAAAGTTCATTGGTCATGTGATAATAAAGAGCATAGCTGATGGCCAGCCTATATATCCCCTTGGTATTGACCTAATGTCAAGAGATCTAGAGGAAGGTCCCCAGGATTTTGGCTGGACCTCCTGAAGAGAATTTATGAGAGGACAGAGATGACCCACACATGAGATCAGAAGTTATGGATGGGTTACAATTTTCAGCAATGGAAAGAATGCCTGCACCAGGGATCTCACTGATATATTATTGCTGTTCAGTCACATTCAAGTCTTTGTGACCCCATTTGGAGTTTTTTTGGCAATGATACTGGAATGATTTGGCATTTCCTTCTCCAGCTCATTGTATAGATAAGGAAACTGAGGCAAACAGGGTTAAGTGACTTGCCCAGGGTTACACAGTTAATGTCTAAGATTAGATTTGAACTCAGGTCCTGACTTCAGGCTGCTCTATCCACTGCACCACCTAGTGGTCCCATTAATATGCTTGATGCCATCCAGAAGAAGACCATCCAGATAGGGAAAGGTGTTATAGGCTCCCAAAGTAGGTAATATTGCCCTCTGGGAGGTGCTGGAATGATCTAGGGGGGTTGTAGTAGCCTCATGTGCAATTGGAGGGCATTGAATGAAAATAAGGGGGCAGTGGAAGCATAAGGAAAGAAGAGAATTTTGAAAAACTGTTGATATGCTTCATCTATTGTGTAACAGATTTAAAACCATAGTGATTATATTATTTTCCAAATAAACACACAAAATGAAAGTTACAACTGATCAAGTCCACCGAGAAGTCTTAACAAGCAAGTGTTGGCAGGGGAGTGGCTCATTGTTAGGAAGCCCAGAGTACATCGGCAGGAATATATGCATGTAATGACCTGTTTACAATGCCATACTATACTATTACATAATGTAATATTGTGTCACTAAAATTTCAATGCAGGAAAAGCCCCACAAATTTACAATAAATTATTAAATTTAAGATACATAATTAAAAATTTAAAAATGTTTTTGAAATAATGAAAAAATTAAAAAACCCATTTGAAGGGTTAAAGAAAGTAGATTGGGAGAGGTGCTGAGTAAAAATTTTTTAAATTTTTTTTTTGGGGGGGCAATTGGGGTTAAGTGACTTGCCCAAGGTCACATGGCTAGTTTTTTATGTTAAGTGTCTGAGGCCAGATTTGAACTCAGGTCCTCCTGACTCCAGGGCCGTTGCTCTATTCACTGTGCCCTCCAATTTTTTTTATTAAAAAGGGGCAGCAGACCAAATAAGTTTGGGAACCTCTGGTGTATATCATGAGAATCAGCTGAAGGAGCTAGAGAAGAAAAAACATAATAGTTGCTTTCAGTTAGGTGGTACAATGGTTAGAGCAGCAGGTCCAGAGTCAAATCTAGTCTCAAGCTCTTATTTGCTATGTGACCCTAGGCAAGTCACTTAACCTGCCTGTCTCAGTTTCTTTATCTGTAAAATGGAGATGATAATAGCACCTACCTCCCAGGGTTGTTGTGAGGGTCAAATAATATAATAATCATAAAGCATTTAGCGCTGTGCCTGGCACAGTGAGTGTTATATAAATATGCTCATTGTTATTACTAGTTAGAAGAAGAACACTTGCTTTGCTTGGCCCAAAAGGGCATAACTAAGAATGTTGGTAAAAGTTGCAGAAAGGGAGATTTAAGTAAGGAAAACTTCCTCACAAGGAGAGCTTTCCAACAACAGAATGAGGGGTCACAAGGAAAGGATGGATGACCATCAGTCAGGCACGTTATGCCAGACTCTTGTTCAGAAATGGCTTGGATGACAAGGTCTTTTTAGGTCCTTTCCAATTCAAGGTCCATAGTTCTCAGTCTGATAACGTCCCCAGTTGTTGCCACTAATGATTTGGGCCAGTGGTGGGCATATTTTGACCCAGTGGCCAGACTTAGCCGTCAGATGTAATTTTTCCAGTCTTCAGAGGGTCAGAAAGGCTATAACCAAGTGGATAATTTCCCCCTCGGGGGCTGCAGTTGTTTTGTATAAAGTTTTATATTTTTCACTCTTAAATGAAGTAAGTGTGCAGAGCATTATATATATATATATATATTTTTTTTTTTGGAAGGGGGAGGGCAGGACAATTGGGGTTAAGTGACATGCCCAAGGTCACATGGATAGTAAGTGTTAAGTATCTGAGGCTGAATTTGAATTTAGGGCCGGTGCTCTATTCACTGCTGCCACCTAGCCGCCTCCAGCACTGTATTTCTGTAAGAATAGGGATAGGGATAGCGACTGGAGCTTTGATTTCACCGGTCTAGGGAATGTTTCCTACCATTGCTGGTGTACACCTTCTCCACACTTACATTCTCATAGGATTACCCAGAGCACTAATAGGTCGATTGACACCAGTATATGTAAGAGGCAGGATTTGAAGTCAGGTATTCCTGGATCTGAGACCAGATCTCTACCTGCTGGGCCATGTTGTTTCTGCTGGCTGTGTCATACCAGGCCTTTGATCTTCCCTTGTATAGGCAAAATATACCATGATGAAGCCTTAGTGTTCTCTGCATTACTGACCTAATGGTTTTGTGAAGCTTCCTCTAAGTCTGTCAACAGTTGTAACAGACAGGGACATTGCCCATCTTTACTTGTATCTCCTATAGTAAAAGGAACTAAAAGAAACAGACTTCACGGCTCCAAGGTCAGCTTGCTTTTCCACTGTGGAAAGGGAAAAATCTAAATAAAGTTGGTTTTTTATGTGTATGTTGCTATTGATTAGACTATAAAAATAGCTCCTCTCCCATTAGTACATGATCATGGATGAGTGCAATCAAATCAGCTAAATTGTCACCTTGGCAGGAACGAGGACCCGAACCCAGGACAGGACATGTAAGTTTCCATGGGCACAACTGGGGCTGGAATATGGCTGGTACAGGAAGCCTCTGGGCAACCTCGAGCTCTTTGTCAGGGATTTCAGGTTTCTAGCACCCCTGTGCTCTACATATCATAGAGGGGGGTTTTAAATGATTTTATAAAAACTGCAAATGTACAAGGTAATTGAATCTTCTGTTTTATTACCCTGTGCTGCCTGGACCTTGCTCAGCCTCCCCCTCACTCATAGAGCTGCTTGAATCAAGTTGGAAATGTTTGTACTGGTAATATATAGGACTTAATTAACCTGGGCTTTTATAGCATTTCCAATGTAAGGTTGAAGCTAACTCCTAGGAAGCTTTAGGAAGTGGGGGGTGGGGGCAGAAGGTATATGCGTGACTTCATGTGTGTGTGACATGTGCTGTCTTTCCCACCCTGCTATGCATCTCTAGCACTTTAATAAGCACTTAAGGTACACCATTCCTTCCTAATCACTGGTGGGAGGAAGCCTCAGGCTGCTTCCCTCCCATCCCAGCCCCCCAGCCCCACCCTGGAGCAGCCGGGGGGGGGGGGGGCGCCCAGCTAAGCTTCCCACCCAATCACAGCGTATGCTTATTCCTGACCCATTACTTAGCAAAGGTTAATGCCATTTGCTATGGTAAAAAGCTGATGAAGTCATGATTAATACACTTGCTGGATGGAGATGTATTTCACCCATCAAACACAAACAAATCCTCAGACTGGGCTTGGGCAGGTTATTTCACATGCTAGGAGACCAAGGTGAAGGCTTCCCTATCACACTTTTCATTCCTTTCCCCTCCCCTGGCTCACCCTGAAATAAAAGGGGACCGATTACCTTGACTTCATCTCTTGGACTGGACTCTTCAGAACAAACCACAGGAGAGAATGATGGTCCTCTCCAGATAATGGCGCCGGGGTCCTCACCTGACATTGCTGGGAGGTGCAGCACAGAGGCCTCTAGAGGGACAGGGTGGGACAGGACAACCAAAGGCGCTTCATGCTTTGCAACTGTTATTTTTCAAAAGTCTAGCTAAAGGGGGCAGTCAATAAATGCTTCTCACCAACCAAGTAAATGCTTTTTGTGTCATCACCCTGCATCAGCCGGCCCATAAATCCTCCAAAGAAGCTAAGTGCTTACATCACACCGAAACTCTGCTTAATTATTCGATTTGGAAATAAAAAGCCAGGTGTTAATTGACTCTCTCCTTCTACTGCTTTTGTACTGCCCTGGCCCCATGATAGCTTTTAGCCTCACAGTTAATAAAAGTTTGGAATTTGACCCCCAGTTATGGGGCTGGAATCCAAGGGCAGAGGTAGGGACCAAAGGCCTTTAGCAGCTCTGATGAGACTCTGTGTACCAAAGGCTCCTTTCTCTCCAGGACTGGGGCAAGGTAGGTTCCTTCCCTCTTTGTTACCCAAAAGTAGTAGGATGAGGAAAGGATTAGTTTTCTATATAAGGGTAGTAAACCTTCTCCCAAACTCTTCAGTTCATCATAGATAGAGGATGGAAAGGGAGCTCAGAGTAAACTGGTCCAACTCCTCCATTTTACAGATGGGGAAACTGAGGCCCCAAGAGGTTACATGACATTTCTGGTCACACGAGTGTGACAGAGCTAAGACTCCATCCCAGATCTTCTGACTCCAAGTCCAGAGCAAGAACTTCCACTGGAATGAAGCCAGGTGATCACCACAGAGCTCTGGATTCCAGTCCTTCCTTTTTTCTTCTTCTACATATGATCAGGTTCAGAATCACTTGAGCCAGGGGCCGGGGAGGGAGGGAAAAATAAATATTTATACTGTGCCTACTTGTGATAGGCCCTGTGCTAAGCATTTTACAAATGTCTCATTGATTGGCAGAAACCAGGACCTTACAAACTCCTTCCTGTGTATTGTCTAATACTATGCTGAGCAGTCTGCTAGGAGGTTGCTTCCTATGATGACGGTTAAGGAAACTGAGGTGAAGTAGAACTAGTGGTTTAGGGGAGGGCTTGTGGCCACTATCAGAGCTCTTGTAGTTGATCAGCAATTTGGTAGTGGCAAGGAAGGTGGCCCTTTCTCTATATGAACTGGTCCCCTCATTGATGACTGCAGGTTCCTGGCTAGAAGCAAGGTCAGGGGTCTGGGGGATGCTACTATTCCCAAGGCTCTTGGGTACAGTGTCCTGAGCTGTCTCCACTGGGGTCAGAGTGGGGGTAATGCTTGGGGTGATGGTGTTGGCTTGACCTCCTGGCCTTGAGCGACCATGCTTCTTTGGTGGTGGCCCACTTGACCAGTAGATGTCAATTAATTGGCACTTGTAGGGATGGCTGGCCCTTTCTCTACAGAGGTTGTTACCCTTGATGAAGGCTGCAAGGGCTAGACAGGATATAGGACAAGTGGTCTATGAGTAACTAACTTCTTGTAGATTCAGAGTCTCAGGCTACCTCCATCAAAACCCAAGGGGAGTTGGTGGTCAAGGTGGTATTAACGATTCAACTTGCCTGGCAGTCCATGCTGCCTTCTGTCTCTCCCCCAGGCATCCTACTGCTTTATATCAAAGAGTCTGCATCTGAAGAGTCATTTTCAATCCCAATAAAGAGAAATCCTTTGTCAGAGCCCTTTTCCCAAAGTCCTATGCTCCAAGACTCTTGTCTATAATTCTGGGGAAAATAGATCTAAATCAACAGATAATCCAAAAACTCATTCTGTGTGTGTGTGTGTGTGTGTATATATATATATGTGCATGTATGTATATACATATATATGTGTGTGTGTATTATATGTATTTGTGTGGTATACACAAACACACATAGAGAGTGAGAGAGATGTTCATATATACGGTTTAAACACTGGACTTCAGTTAGGTCCATGTAAACACGTATATATCAGAATCTTGTAACTCTCATTCTGTATATTGCCCAACACAATTACTTTCAACCTTCAGTATTCAGCTCCCTGAATGGGCATTCTGCACGTCCACTCAAATCTCTATTACCTACATTCAGTTAGTATGAATGAATAAATAAATGAAAAACCATTTATTATTAAGCCCTTATACACACATTCACATACTTGACTTTGAAGTCCAGTTTTTTTTAAAACCAGATTTACCTTCCTTATTATATTTTGCCTTAGTAAATATAGAAAGAAGCATCCCAGGAGTGTGCCAAGGAACAGGAATGTGGCAGCCTGGGTGTCTCTGGAGGCAGAAGACCTAAGTATAAATTTCACTTATGACACTTGCTACTTTGTGAGTCTGGGCATATATAACCTTTCTGGGCCTCATTTTCTTAATCTATAAAATGGGTATGTTGGACTGAAATAGGGCCATAAGTTTAGAACTAGAAGGGATGATTGATGTCATCTAGTTCAAATTCTTCATTTGATGATGAAAAGGAAGCCTGGAGAAGTTCATTGATTTTCCCAAGGTCACACATGCAGAAACAGCAGAACTCAGGTCCTCCAGCACCCAGTCCTCTCTGCCCTTACCTGAGCAGGAATTCCCTCTCGTAAAATCCCCCTCTAATGTGCACTTTCATAGGCCACTAGGTGGCTCAGTGGGTCAGGTTCTGGGTCCTGAAGCCAGGAAAAATTCAAATCTTCCATAGCTTTGGGTCTCATGGCTCAGCTCTTAGTAACATTGTCACTCTCCCTCCTGAGATCCAGTTCCTTTGTTGGATTCTACAGTTCTGTAACTTTCCAAAAATTATGCTTGTGTCCATCCCCAGGAGATCATCTCTCTAACAGTTTGGAGAAACCACTTTAAAGCTTTTGTCTGAGTCACCTGAAAATACCTGTCTGTCCAGGTCAGTGGGCCTCTATTCTTCTGAAATCTTCTCTTGGCAGCTAGGTGGTGCAATGAATGAAGTGGTAGGTAAGGAGTCAGGAAGACCCGAGTTCAAATAGGACTTCAGATTATTAGTTGTGTGACCTTGGGCAAGTCACTTAACCTCTGCTCTGGTTTCCTCAATTGTAAAATGAGTACTATAATAGCACCTGGCTCCTAGAGTTGTTGTGAGGATCAAATGAGAAAATATTCATAAAATACAAATTTATAAAATGTTATGCAATCCAAAAATTATGAATTTTTGTGTTTCATAAAATGGAAAACTTTAAAGTGCTATGTAAGGGTTACTTGTCATTATTGTTGTTGTCATAATTAGGCCTTCACTTGAAAACTTCTAGTGTGGGGAAGCTCATTACCTCCTGAGGCGGTCAGTCTACTCCTTGATAGCTCTTTTAGCAAGTCAAGCCTAGATCTCCCTCTGTACAACTTCTATTACTCAGTGTGCCTGCTAGGGCTAAGGAGAAGAAGCCAGATCCTTCCTCCATAGGACAAGACTTCAAATATTCGAAGACAGCTATGAAGTCCCCTCCTCTAATTCGTTCCACCCACATGAAATGTATGAAAACGTCTCATTCTTTCATCATCTTGGTCATTCTTTTCTGGACACATTCCAGCTTGTCAAGGTCATACCTAAAATATCATACCCAGAGTTGAACACAGTACTTCAGATGGATCTGACCAGGTGAGAGTACCTTAGAGAAAATCTCCTGTCACCCTCTCCCTCCCCCATCATTTTACACAGGAGGAAACTAAGACTCTTTGTAGTAGCCAGGATTGTAGCTACTTAGTGGCAAAGCGCAAATCCCACTTCTCCCATGATCCCCTACTTCACGGTAAACCTCAGAATCTTCTGAGCTCCATCTTCTCAATCCCTATAGAATTAATTTGGTACTTGTTGCACATTTAAATACTACCTGGTATTATTAGTTCATTTTTTTCACGTATGCATATCCTGTCTCCCCAGCTATTGCATAAGGACTGAATATGTTAGGTGGTATGCTATGAAGCCAAGGGTCCTGAATTCAGAGTTAGAAAATCTGGGTTCAAATCCTGACTACTATTTACTGCCTGTTTAAAAATAGGCTAGGTGGTATAATGGTTAGTGCACTGGCACTGAAATCAGAAAGACCTCAGTTCAAATCCTGCCTTAGACGATTACTAGCTGTGTGACCATGGGCAAGTCACTTACCCCTCTTAGCCTCAGTTTCCTTAACTATAAAATGGCATCATAGTATCATTCTACCTCAGAGTTTTTCTGATGCTAGTTGTTGTTGCTGCTGATATTATTCCTGTGCACCCACCCAGTATATACCCACCTAGCCCCTGTGCCAGGCACTGTGGGGAAGGTAAGCAAATGTGGCAAAGGAAGGGCAGTAATGCTGGGATATTTACACGATCTCTTGAAACTCAATTTGCCTACTCTGTCCTCCCAAGGACCCTGAAGATGTCAGCAGCCTGTCCAACTTCTCTACCATGGCCGAGGGCTGATGTGTCAGGAAGCAGGGCTATTATAAAAAGCAGCACTAAGACCAGGGCCTGCCTCCACTGGATAGAAAACCCCACACAAGGCGCCCATTAACACTGCCCACCTTAATGCAGCCATATTTTTGGAAAGCCAATATACCCTGAATAGCTCATTGGTATGCAGCTCAGAGTTGGGGCAGAAGACTGTATGTGTGTGTGGTGGGGGGAGAACTCTGGAAGGGGAATGTAATTAGGATTTAGAATGTTCAATATGCATCCAAAAAGGGGGTGGGGGTGGGGAGCACTCTGGGACTGGGGAATAAGAACAATTGGTTTGTCCAGCAGGGTTGTTTGCTAAAGAGCTAGTTAGAATCTGGAAAATGGTGCTGGGGCTCCCAAGTCTTGCTCCTTGAGCTGCCCCCAGCCCACACTGGGCCACCCACTCATCCTATAGGTCCTTGGCTTGGAAATTTGAGAAGCAGCCCCCTATCAGCTGCGAAGGGCTCCCTCTTAGATAAAATACATCATCATTTACTCCATTAGAAAATAAATGTATGGCTATATTATGGGATTTGCATTCCATTACCTTGGCTTGCATGCCATAAAACATTTATTACACCCTTGGGCTACAGTCTTAATAATGACTGGGTGCGAGGCCTAATGTGATGCTGGCCTTGCTCAGGAACCAGAGATTAATGGGCTTTGATGTTACTCGGCTAATAGTTGTACTCACCAATTTGTTCCATCAGAAGACATTATAGTCAGGGCCGGTTCTGGGGGTAGGTTTCTCAGGTTCTCTTTCCCCTGTCAGCAGGGGGCCCAGGCTCCTCATCTAAGCCCACCCGACACCCCCAGTCAAAAGACAAGAAAGATGCTGCGGGCTTCATCCTTTTTATGCCCAGCTCTCTCTGCCCCCACTGCCCTCCCCAAGCAGCCCAAATTCTAGCCTTCAGATCATTCCCTCCACATTAGCAGTTACTGTACTAGACAACAGATACAAACAACATTCTCTTTTCCCCCTCCCTCCAGGATCAATGCTGCAGGGTGCTCAATGACTGCTGTCATTTGCCCTATTCAATTCAATTCGACAAACATCTATCTGGTTATATACGAGGCCTGTGCTATTCACAAGGACATTCTCTGTACCCTATTCCCACTCAGTCTAGCTACCACCCCCGCCCACATGCACATAGCATACACCCAGAAATCCACAGGGGACTCCAATGGCCTGGTACCACCTTTCCCACTCTTCCTTTGCAAGAAACAAATATAATGAGAGAGTCCACGGAGTAGTGATTTGGATCCAGGAAGACCTGAGTTTAAATTCTGCCTAGGAATTAGCTGTATGGCCCCGGTAATGATAATAATTAATGTTGCTGTCATTTATACAATACTCATTATGTGCCAGGCACTGTGCTTTACAAATATCTCATCTGGTCCTTATAACAACCCTGGGAGGTAGATGCTATTATTATTTCTATTTTTACAATTGAAGAAACTGAGGCAAACAGATTAAGTGACTTGCCCAGGGTCACACAGCTAGTAAGTATCTAAGGTAGGATTTGAACTCAAGTCTTCTTGACTCCAGGCCCGCTGCTCTGTGCACTGCAGTGCCACCTAGCTGCCTTCAAGTCACTTAATTTCTCTGTACTTTAGTTTCCTCATATGTCAAAGGAAGCTTGTGGACTTGATGGCTTCTAAGGTTCCTTTCTGCTTTAAACCTCAAATCTTATAATAATGATGTAAAGAGCCTGAGAGGAAGGACTGAATCTGACCTTGATTCAAAGCATGTACCACCACCACCACAAGCCAGATGCAGGAATACACTGAAACACCGAGGCCACCATGATTTGGAATAACACAACTGTATCCCTTGTATTGACCCATTTAACAAATATTTGGGAATCACTTACTAGCACTAACACTGTCCTGGGCTCTGGACACTGGGAGGAGGAGGTAAGACAGAGATATAAAAGAAGTAGAGCATCAGGCTTCCGATTATCAGGATACACTGCTTAGTGGTGTAGCCTTCAGGGGAGAGGCTACCTTATTCTTGTGGGGAGAAGGAACCCCACTTGGCACAATGAAAAGAGACCATAAGGACAGAGCCCCTCTCCTGTATTCAGATACTTCTTTTCAACATCACCACCACCACCATCATCATCATAATTGTCATCACTATAAACATCATCCCCATCATCATCATCATCACTATAACCATCATCACCACCAACCACCACCACCATCATCATAATCATTATCATAACCATAACCATCATCACATCATCATCACCACCACCATCACCATCACCATCAACATAATCGTCATCACCATAAACATCATCACCATCATCACCACCACTACCATCATCATCATAATCGTCATCACCATCATCGTCGTCATCACCACCACCAGCCACCATCATCATCATAATTGTCATCACTGTAACCATCATCACCATCATCACCACCACCAACCACAGCACTATAATATCATATCATTATAATAGTCATCACCATAACCATCATCATCACCATCATCACCACCACCATCATTATAATCACCATCACCATAACCATCATCATCACCATCATCACCACCACCACCACCACCATCATCATAATTGTCATCACCATAACCATCACAACCACCATCATCACCATAACCACCATCATTACCACCACCACCACCATCATCATCATAATTCATTTAATGAGAATTAAAAGAAACATTAGAAATCATCACATATAATGTCATATTTTACAGATGAGGAAAATGAGGCTTATAAAAAGATCAAATGAATTGCTCAAAGTCATGTAGAATATCTACAGTAGAGATGGGATCTAAGCCCAAGGTCTTCAGACTCCAAATACGGTATCCTTTTCTCTGTGCCATGTTGCCTTTTCTTTTTTTTTAATGCTTTTTATTATAATAATAAACTATTATTATAGTCATAATATTATTTGGGAATGTTCCTAGAGTAATATTATTTGTGTGGAGGTTGTATTGGAGAGGGGGGAGATTGGAAGCAAGAAGGCCAATTAGGAAGCTATTGCAATAGTTTAGATAGGAGGTGATGAGGGCCTCAACTGGGTTAGTGACCATGTATATTCTTTTTTAAAAATTTTATTTATTTATTTATTTTTGGTTAACAAGATTCAATTCCATAGTTCCTTGAGTTTCAAATTTCTTTTCCTTCCCCCCCCCCAACCCCCCACGATGGTATATAGTCCAGTATAGGATCTGCAAATACTTTCATATTAGACATTAGTCAAGTTACAAAGGCGTATCGTACTAGGTGGGATGAAAAATGGTAAAGGAGAAATAAAACCAAACAATGAAAAGAAAAAGATCAATTAGTTTGCTTCCAACAGGATTCAAGCTCAGTTCTTTCTAGTTATTTCTCTGGATGTCGCATCTCTCTCTTTCATGAGTCATTTGAGATTGACTTATATCACTGCATTGTTGAAAAGAGTCCAGTCTGTCATAGTTGGTCATCACACATATGTAGTGTCTGTGATCGTATACAGATTTCTCCTGGTTCTACTCTTCTCACTCAGCATCAGTTTGTATAAGCCTCTCCAGGTAAATATGAAAACCATCTCCTCCTCGTTTCTTATAGCACAATAATATTCCATTACATGCATATACCACAATTTGTTTAGCCATTCCCCAATTGATGGGCACCCCTTTAATTTCCAATTCTTTGCAACCACGAAAAGAGCTGCTATAAATATTTTTGTATATATGGGTTTTCCTCCCACTTCTATGATCTCTTTGGGATATAACCCTAGAAGTGGTATTGCTGCATCAAAGGGTATGAAATTATTGATAGCCCTTTGGGCATAGTTCCAGATTGCTCTCCAGAATGGTTGGATAAGTTCACAACACCACCAGCAATGCATTAGTGTTCCGGTTTGCCCACATCCTCTCCAGCATTTGTCATTTTCTTGTTTTGTCATCTTAGCCATTCTGACTGGAGAGATGCATGTTGCCTTTTCTTAAACCCATCTTGTAAGGTTGGGGATGCAAAGGGAGGTCACAAAAAGAACCAACACTCTCTCCATCGAATGGTCAAGTTTGTGAAAGGTTGTTGCTCCATAGCTTGTTTTACTTGGTCCTGTAGTGTGGAAAAAGGAGGAGTGGGTGGGAGGTAGAGGAAAAGAGATAGCTCAACATTAAAAATCCTCCAATGGGGCGGCTAGATGGCACAGTGAGTAGAGCATCAGCCCTGGAGTCAGAAGGACCTGAGTTTGGATCTGGCCTCAGACACTTAATGCCCACACAAACAAACAAACCAAAAAAAATCCTAGCCGTGTGACCTTGGGCAAGTTACTTAACTTCAATTGCCCTCCAAAAAAAGCAAAAAAAAAATTCTCCAATAATCAGATTTGACAAATGTGGAATGACTGCTTTGTGATGTAGTGCTCATTACTGAGCATCTTTGAGAAGTTTGAACATCATTTACTGTAGAAGGGACATGTGACTCCATGAAATAAAGACAAATCAACAGTTACTATGAGCTTAAGCCATAGTGCTATGAGAGGATACACGGAAGCAGAGGACCATCAGTCTAAATCTGGAAGGGACCTCAGAGGCCATCTACTCCAATCCCTTGATTTTCCAGATGAAGAAAGTGAGACCCAGGGAGTTTAAGGGGTTTCCACAAGGTCATTTAAGTAGCAAGCATCAGAGGCAAGATTTGAATTCAAATCCTGACTTTAGAGACAGTGTTCTTTCTTGATTTTACTCCCCCACCACTCCCCTATTGCTATTGCCTTTCCTTTGAGACTACCTTCCATTTACTCTATATGGTGTACGTGGTATTCAGAAAGACTATCATCTCTGGTGTGAGTGCTAACTGAGCCCTTTTCAGGGCTGCCCATCTACCTTTGGTGTCCACATGATTCACCCAACTCACACCTATGGCTCCAAGAAGTTGTAGCATGTGAAGTTGCCACATCCTAGTAAACTGTCTTAGCAGACAGTAACCAGCAGTCCTTAAACCTATTGGTGAGTTAGGGATTTGTTGGCTCCAAGCATGTGAAGACTTCCCCCAGTTCAGTGGCTGATTGAGAACAATTTGTTCTGATGGTTATGAAGACTGCTAAAAAAGGCACTGGGGAGTGCTTAGAGCTTGTTCAGACATCAAAAATGTTAAGGTCATCTATTGCATCCCAGGCCGTTGCCAGTCTTTTTCACTTTTGTCTTGCCATTGTATTTTCATGACTCTAGAAGAGACAGTGAGGCAGATGCCTTTGCACAACTCTATCTCACTTAAATCCAATTCACTTGCAAGCCAAGCCATCACCCGTCATACACTATTTTATGCCAACATTGTGATGCCATTGGTCCTCTTAAAAAATGAAGGATAAACAATAACAATATACTTTGTATGGATATTGTCCCTAATTAGGTTCAGGTTTCTCAATGTCAGAGAAGTCTCTGAAACTGTCTTAAGTGCCAAAGCAGAGGAAATTCCAACTAGTCTTTTAAAGGGACAGTTTCCTTCCAAGGATTAGTTGGAACTGCCTATGTTTTGGCACTTAAAGCCCTTTGAAACCTGATCCCAACCTACCTTTCTAGCTTTGTCAGACATCACTCTCAAAAGGTCTTCTTACTTTCCCTCCTCTGCCGCCCATCTCTGTGTCTTTTCGTTGGCTGTCTTCCATGCCTGGAATGCACTATCTCCTTATCTCTACTTCTTAAAATCCCTAGTTACCTTCAAGTTATGGAGCAACAGCCTTTCACAAGCTTGACTCTTTGATGGAGAGAGTGTTGGCTCTTTTTGTGGCCTCCCCTTCCACCCCCAACCTTACAAGACGAGTATAAGAAAAGGCCACGTGGCACAGAGAGATGGAGTCTGATGACCTTGGGTTCAGATCCCATCTCTACTGTAGTTCCTTAATTACCTAATAAACCTTCAAGGTTTAACTAAGATGTCATCTTCTCCTCTTCCTCCTCCTCCTCCTCCTCCTCCTCCTTCTTCGAGGGGAGTTGGGGTTAAGTGACTTGCCCAAGGTCGCATGGCTAGTTTTTTTGTGTTAAGTTCTGAGGCTGGATTTGAACTCAGATCCTCCTGTCTCCAGGGCCAGTGCTCTATTCACTGTGCCACCTGGCCACCCCCAGATGTCATTTTCTATACAAAACATTCCCGATCCTTCCCAACTACTACTGACTTTCTTCCTACCCACCCCAAATAACCTTGTATCAATTTTGTCTTTACCTATAAAAACATGTATCCCCTTGCTAGACTAAGACCCTTGAAGGCAGGAACTGTTTATTTTTGTCTGTTTGCCCAGCATCTAGTAGTGCTTATTACACAGTAGGTAGTTAATAAATGCTTGCTGATTAATAGACAGTTAAAATTCCAGCTTTCCCCCAGAAATATAGGATTTGATATCATTAAATCACACTCGTTTGTCCCCCATGCCCCTGAGCTCACAGATATCACTGCTCACCAAATGTCACTGGAAAATCACTCAAGTTCTCCTGCTTCTCTGGGAACAGACTCTTCTCTTGTTTTAATGACAGTCTTCAGTCACTCAGAGTATCAAGTGCCCCTGTTTGCTTCCTATTGATCCTGACCTGGTCTTGGATAGCCTGTCATTCTTGTGGTCTTCTCAGGGCTGCCTGTTGATATTTGGTCTAGCATGTCATGCAGCTTAGATAGAGATAGACAGCCAGCCTTGGCACTGGGAAGATCTGGTTTCTAATCTCTCCTTGAATATATACTGACTTGGCACCCTGAGCAAATCACTTAGCTTTTCAGGGTTTGATCTACTCTTGAAGATTGTAAGTGGCAGAGAAGGTGGTGATCTGCATTGGTAGAAGTTGTTGTCCTGGGAATTCCCCATTCCAGAGAATTCACAGTTCTTGTCCCACTCCCTATCATTTTAAATACCTTCCCCATATTTTCCTTGTAACAAAATATTTGTGGAAAATACATTGATTGGAACTAGAAAGATTATTTCTAAAACTATAGAAGGCAGGCATGTTGGCAAATACTTATAATCCCTGCTATTTGGGAGGTTGAGGCTAGTCGATTGCTTGAGCTAAGGAGTCCTGAGCTGCAGTGGGCTAAGTCCCATAGAGTATCTGTACTAAGCACCAATATGGTGAGCCTAAAAATGGTTAGGGGAGGGGACCAGGCTTCCTAAGGAGGGGAGAACCAGTCAGAAATAGAGCAAGTGAAAACTCCTATGCCAATCAGCAATGGGATGAAGCTACGAATGGCTAATCCACTTCCAACCACAAATAGTAATTAATTAATTCAAAACAAAGAAGCAATAGAGAAACAAATAGTGAATGTAATAAAGCTATAACATATTCAATGAACAACTTCAAACAGATGTCATTAGAAAAATGTAAGATATGAAAAGGCAATGGGATGGACCTGTGGCTAGGGTAGAGGATGACACCTGGGCAGTCAGAATGCTCCATTAGAGTACCTGAGAAGTCAGGAAAAATTGAGGCAGGTTTCGAGCATTGTTGGGTAGACGACGTTGGGAGCAAACTTATAGGAATTCATGGACAAGAGTCACACAGAATGGGCAGTCAGAGATGGCTTCAGTCTGTATCTTTGGAGGGAGCTCCTGAATTAATGAGACCACAGGTACATTTAAGTAGAGCTAGCCAGTCTTGGATCTGGGCCAACTATGGCCCATCCACTCTCCCCACCATTTATCCATTCCTATCACTTTTTAATCCCTTTAATACCTCAGTTACCTAACTATTAGTTGAGAATTCCTTTACACCAACTTGTAGATTAAAAGGTCAGATAAATGACTTCAGAGTTACTAAAGGTGTGGGTGGCCAGGTGAAGAATTGGCTTCAGTTTATTACTGTGGATTAGGTGCACCCCAAGGCAGATACATTTGTATAAGTGATAAACACAACTAAGTGCACTCATGCATGGAAAGCTCCTCAAGGGCCCAGAGTATCAAGAACCACCAAAGTCAATTCAATTCAGTAAACATTTATTAAACACCTAAGAGCAAGCCTTTCTCTGACCTTTCACATTCTATTGGGGGCAGATTACCATGTATACCAAAGCAAGTTCATACAAAGTATTCCTGAAGTAATTTTAGGAGAAAGAAAATGCTACTGAGCATCGGGGGGAGATGGATGAGTCAGGAAAGGTCTCCTGTAGGAGGTGGTGCCTCCGCTGAAGGGAAACTGGGATGGAGTTGAGGCCAGGGAGGAATACATTACAGACATGGCAACCCCATAATCTAGCAGGTCAATTTGATTGGAATGGAGAATAGATGGAGGAGAGTAATACAAAATAAGATTGGAAAGACCAGTGGGATTTAGATGGTGACAACCTGTAAAGCCCAAGATGTTGTGTTTTGTTCTAGGGAAAATGAGAGCCATTGGAGATTTGGGGGTAGAGGGGTGACAAGGTCAGATCTGTGTTTTAGAAATATCAGCTTGGCTTCATGTGGAAGATGGACAGGAGAAAGAGGAAACTAGAGGTCAGGAGAAGGGATGAGGACCTGAGCAAACTAAATGAAGAGAAGGAGTGACATATGTTGTGGGTCTACATTCACTTCTTGGGAAGGAGAATGAATAAATGGTTGAAAAAACATCTATTAAGCAGTTACTATATGCAAAGCACTGTGCTTAGTGCTGGGGATACAAATAGAAAAAAAATCATCCCTGCTCTCAAGGAGCTCACATTCTAATGGCAGAGATAGCACATAGTGAAGGTTTCAGCTTCAAGACAGATGGGAATATCTCATGGTCCCCAGAATGCAACAGTACCAGCATTTTCTTCAGTGATGAAATCATATCGGTTTCTGATGTTGAACCATTTGACAGCACCAAGGACTCTGATGGCAAGAATTGTCTTTTGGGATATAAATAGAGGAAGGGGGAGGAGGAAGAGGAAGAGAACAAGAGTGAAGAGAACAAGAAGACAACAGTCCCTGCCTTCAAGGAGTTTACATTCACATAAGGAAAGACAATATGTCAGGGAATAGAGGATTAGGAGGGTTGTTTGGGATCTTTAATTGTTAAATGCTAACTGGCACTAAATATTGAAGGAGTTCAAGAAAGATAATCATCCCTTGATGGCTGGGATGGTTACATAGGTTTCATGAAGGAGGTAGAATTTGGTAAGCCTATGGGAAAGGAGAAAACATTCTAGGTAGGAAGAACAGTATGAACAAAGATTTAGAGGTGAATGTAGTTATAGGCTATCTGCCTTTTCCAGAGATGGTAATGTTGATTTGAATACTGTTCCCAGAATGCCTACCTCTTCATCAAACAAAGGGTTGAAGAATGAGAGAAAAATCAGGACTAGAGATAAAAACATTTTACTCAATTATCTGCTTTATCAAAACAAAAGCTAGCAGCCAGATCAGATCAATGTGTTGAATTGTTGATGGTTCTTATAGGTTGAAGGGCTAGCCTGAGAGTTAGGGAGTATGGAATACAGATGCACATCCACTCAAAACCCTTCCTAGATGGACCTGAATCCCCATCTCCACTCTGTGCCAGAAGGAATCTCTTTTCCATTTTGACTTTGAAACCCACCACTCCCTTCCCGATGGTGACAGACTACACCTGTGCAGAAGACACTGATAAATTTTAAGGATTCCTGGGCCTTGCTATTGGTCTTATAACTGCTCCCTTAAGACCTTTCCATATGCATTGCAACTAAATTCTCCTTCACATTGACCTCCCTAATTCAACTCCTTGAGGGCAGAGACTAGTTTACTTTCTAGTTGTATCCCTTGCATTTAGCATGATGTTTGTCGTATAGTAAGTGCCTAATAAACTCATTCATTCATTCATTATCTCCCTATTGCCTCTCCCTAATGTTCACATTCCTTTGCCTGACATTCAAGGTCTTCCACAATCTGGAACCTCTTTATTTTTCTGTCTTACATGATGTTACTCCTTTCCAAATGTATTATGTTCCATCTGAACCTGGATTACATCTCAATCCCTATATTAGCCCCATTCTTTCCCATCTTTTTCTTTTGCTAGTCTCATTCTTTGTGCCTAGAATCCTCTTCCTCATATCTTTCTACTGGAATTCTGACCATCTTTTGGGGTTCAGTTCAAATTCCCCCTCCTCCATGAAATTGTTCCTTGTGCCCCAAGTTGGTGATAGTAATTGTCCCTCCTCTCTTTTGCAAAACACTTGTTTAGCATATTTCTTATGGACTCACTGTGTATCACTTTATAGATTAATCATATGTATTTGCATATGAATATGTAATGTATATGCATATAAGCATGTTGTAATATGTGTGTATATGTATATGAGTATGTATATGTATATGTATGTGTTGTACACCCGCTACTAAGATGGTGAGCTTCACAAGAGTAGGGCCTATGTCCTCTTAAATTTTTTTATATCCCTCCCAGCTTAGCAGAATTCTGTACATATGGGGTGGGGTGTTCATTCCTGTTATTTCATTCAAAAAATCTTTTTATTAATACTATTGACATTTTCTCTGGCTGCCCCCCATGCCTGGAATGCTCTCATTCCTTATCTCCACTCCCTGGCTTGCCTATCTTCCTTCAAGTCCTAGCTAAAATCCCACTTTTTAAAAAGAATAGTATTTTATTTTTCCAATTACATGTAAAGATATTTTTAACATTTTTTTAAATAAAATGATGAGTTTCAAATTTTTTCCTTCCCGCCTCCCTAAGATGGTCAGCAATTTGATATAGGTGTTTTTAAAAAATAGCAATATTTTCTACCTTTTACTGTTTGTTACATAACAACTAGCACTAAACATTGAAGGAGCTCAAGAAAGATGTTTATCCCTCATAGCTGGGATAGTCACATTGTCTTCATGGAAGAGATAGAACTTATTTTGATAAGCCAGAGGGAAAAGGGAAGACATTCGTGGTAAGAACAGCATGAGCAAAGGTTTAGAGGTGAATAAGTACATACCATACATGCATAGTGTGTATAAGAAATGATAAATGACTTGTTTGGCTAGAATTAAGGGGTTAGAGAGATATTTAGGGGCCTTGAATGTCATGCTAGAAAGTTTGGACTTTATCCAATAGCCCATTATTGGATTAATGGCTAAATTGGATAAATTATTAGATTAATGGTTTCCCATTAAAGGTTTCTGAGCAGGTGGGAATGACATGTACAAAGTGGTTGTAATGGTCCATTCAGGATTTAAGGATGAGAGATATAGCTCATGCTTACAGGGAACTTACCTACTTATGATTTATTGATATTAAAACAAAGGATAAAAAGAGGACATGTGCCAGCCAGCAACATGGCAACCCAGGTCCCTATTATACTGCTTCAGGAACATGTCATAGCCTAGATGAGGTCTAGGAGCTGACCATTTCTGCAAGGACTACAGGCTAACTATGAATGGCCCCTGAATTTTGGGGTTCACTCTATGTTAGGTTAAACTGAGCAAGCCTGGCACCCTTCACAAATATACATATTTGGGCCTCCAATACTCTAATGATGAGTAAGCTGGAGCAAGAGCTTTGTATGAAGCTCATAATCTTAGTAAGGAGCTACAATACATATACATGTGATTAAAATACAAAGTGATATGCAATGAGTTTCTAAAGAGTTTTAAATAAGGGTTTTGAAAAATCCTGGGCAAGAAGGGAGAGAAGGGAAGAGCAATGTGGAGTGTTCCAATTCCTATGGTGCTCAATGATAAGACCAACAGGTTCATTAGTCAACTTAATAGTTCTCTCCTTCCTAGGGGATATGGGTAGAGAGGAAGTAGTGATCTGACCAGCTAGCTGCATCATTCTAGCCTATTACCTCCATCCCTAGAAAAAGGTGACCAAGAAGACACTATGATGTGCCTATCTGTTCATATCTTTGAGAATGGTCTATATACATGTAATGCCAATGCAATATTTACAGTGCCCATGATCACAATAAAGAACGTGACTATAAGTACTATAAGTATCACATGACGTTTGATCACAAAATTTATCAGATTTTCCGGAGAGAGGATAGAACTGAAGGATTTATTTAGACACCAGTAAGCCATTTCCATCATAGTACCAAAGATATTCAGAAGCCATAATAACGCTGAGAGCCACAGCATCCTTCAGTCTTCCCACAAACCAATACACCTTCCCACAAACTAATACGAGATCAATATTTACTCACAAACCTCTCTATCTCCTTAATGAGTGTCCTTCCCCCACCCCCAGAGTCTGGATAGCTCTCACTACCAGCTTGCTGTGGGCTCTGCTTCCCTTCAGCAAAACTCCTCCCACCACAGGCTCTATCTATGTGACTATATTTAGCCTATTAGGGGGCAGAGTTTATCTTCATAGCAGAGAAGCTTCCTTGGGGCTCTGCTGCACCCTTCAGCAAATTCCCTCCACCACAGGCTCCATGTGATTACATTGAGCCCATTAGGAGGCAGAGTTTACATTCGAAGCAGGGGAGGTCTTCAAACTCCCCCCCCCCAGGTCTATTAAGGGGCAGGGAAGATCTTCAAATTCTCATTCCTATTACAACATGTTAAGGGTATTCTTAATTTTAAAAAAGTAAGAAGGAAATTGTCTAGGAAGATTAATCTGGCAGGAGAGAGAGATAGAGAGAGACACACACACACAGACAGAGAGACAGAGAGAGAGACAGAGACAGAGACACAGAGAGAGAGAGACAGAGAGAAAGAGAAAGAGGGAGAGACAGAGAGAGAGATGGAGACAGAGATGGAGACAGCTAGAGAGACAAAGAGATAGAGAGAGACAGAGAGAGCCAGAGGTAGAGACACCATTTAGAAATATGATAGTCAGGGATGTGGCCAGGAAGGTATAAACTGAATAAATGGTGATGGGCATGTAAAGGAAATAATGAACATAAGAACATTATAAAGGCAGAATCATCAGGATCTTGTGACTGATTTGATAAAGAGGATGAAGGAAAGGGATCAGTCAGAGATTTCAAAAAGGCAAGTAGTGATAGAATTTCATTCTTATTGGGGAAAAAATGTGCTAGGGAATACATGGAAATGTATTGGACAAAAAAAGTGCTAGGGAATACATGGAGATGTCCTTCATACTTATATAGCAAAAATTTAGCATAATAGCACAATATCATGAAGTTTTCTGCATATATTCCCTCTCTATCCCAATAGAATATAAGGTCCGTGAAAGCATGAATGGTTTCCTTTTTAAACTTTACATATCCAGTCTTGCTCTCAGTACACATAGTAGGTATATTTATTAAAATGCTTTTCAGGCTAAATTGGTTTGGGTTGGAAATCACTCTATTATGTGTATTAGAATGTAAGATTTTGGGGGGTAAGGACTGTCTCACTTTTGTCTTTGTATCCTCAGTGACTGGAACATAGTAGGTGCATTATAAAGGTTTATTGAATGAATGAGTATATGACCAGAGTGGATGTGGTTTGGTGCTACTGCGGATCCATGTGGATATCATTGTTATTGGTATTAAAACATTCGCTGCACCTGTAGAAATTGAAACTTCTGATCACCCCATGAATTCTTGTCTTGTTGCTCTCATTAATCATCCATAAAAGTCATATCCAATGTACTAGAGGTTTTCCTCTTGGTATTTTAATTTTTCATGAATACCAGTTCAATATGCAAGTGATTCACTACTTATTTCTCTCTTTCTCTCTGTAACAGCCTGTAGACAGAATTGTAGAGAAGGAATGTAACTCAGAAATCATCCAGCTCAGCTCACACCTAAACAAAAATCCTCTCTACAATATCCCCAGGTTTCAGCTTAAAAACCCCTAGTGAGTAAGAATCCATTCCCCTCCCAAGGCATCCCATTTCAATCCAAACCAACAAGCATCTATTAAGAAATTCTTATATTGTTCAGTTATTAGGTCATGTCTGACTTTTCGTGACCTCATGAACCATATCATGCCAATACTGTTTGTATAATTTTCTTGGCAAAGATACTGAACTGGTTTGCCATTTCCTTCTCAAACAGATGTTAAGTGACTTGCCCAGGGTCACACAGCGAGTAAGTGTTAGAGGCAAGATTTGAACTCAGGTGCTCCTGACTCCAGGTCCAGATCTCTATCCACTGAACCAAAGAAGCTATTATATAATGTGTTCAAAAAGTTTTAGGACAAATTTAAGCTTTTAATAACAAAAACTACATTAAGGCTTTTGGGACATACAGGATTTTTCATGTGTGAATTTCTAGACAATGAATAATAGACTCAAGGCTTGGAATCTTATTGGATGGTCTCTGCATTGGGCCAGGTTTTGATGCATTTACAATCCTACCTCCCTTGACTCCAAATCTGTATTTTATGTACTTAAATATTCTGTCCCACTGGAGAATATCTTTGGTGAGTCAATTTCTGTTTTATTCTTTGATTTTTTAATTTTGATACTGAGAGGATTATTGAACAAAGTTATATTTGTGTTTCTATCTATGAAGGAATCTTTTATTATCTTAACATTTGCATGGGAGCTACCTTGTCAGAGGGAATCTTTTAAAGTTGTTTGTCTACTGATTCAAATGTATTCTTAAAATCAACAAATGATAAATGTAAATTAATCCTGCATTTATTACAATTCTCAATTAATTTTGTGGTTGAAGATATAGCATAAAATAGAAAAGTCTTTGGAAGATAATTTCCTTCTTACTTTTTTAAAAATCAAGAATACCCTTAATGTGTGCATAGACCATTCTCAAAAGTTTTTATAGATATGAACAGGTAGCACATGAGTTGTTAATTACTGATGTCATCTTTTCCTAGAGAGGGAGGTAATAATGTGGTTCTCTTCAATTTTGGGGGTACCTTCCCCTTTTTAAAATAGCTTGAAAATCATTACCTGTATTACCTTGAAACTTTTTCCTTCAGCATGGATTTCCTTTGTATGTCTTTGGTCTGGTCTCTTTCTAATCTCATTTTCCTAAGCCCTATTTCCACTTTTTCATATTATATATGTGGCACTGAGTTTAAATGTAGTTATTCCACTGTCAGTGATGAGGAGAACAGAACATTATTGAAACATTGACTGATCTGTTCCATTTCACACCTATTTGTTGTCCTCTCTAAGTTTCACCTACAAAGTCTCCTGGGATGGATTTAGTTAAGTTTCATTCCAAATGACCACAGATTCATTTGCTCCTCTATTACTTTTCACTATTTTATGAGACAATACTGCTATTAATCAAGTACAAATACATATTCTATAACGATAAAGCTGTAATGTACTACATATTATATATGCTAAAACCTACTAGACTTGAATAATGATATTAAGTTGGAAGTGTTAAATGATCCTGGGGAAACTACAAAACTGAACTAGGTAGTCTTAATGAAGAATTCATTTATCTAGAAATTTTGCTGCTCTACATCAGGATGGGAGGTAGGAAGGGAAGGAATAAACATTTATATAGCACCTATTATGTTCCAGGAACTCTGCTACAAGTCTTATCTCGTATGATCCTTATGACCTTGTGAGGATGGTATTGTTATTATCCTTATTTTACAGATGGAGAAACTGAGGCATAAAAGGTTAAATGACTTGCCTGGGGACACCCAACTAGTGTTTGAGGCTGGAGTTGGATTCAGGTCTTCCTGACTCTGGGCCCAGCATTTTATTTGCAGGCCTACCAAGGTGCCTCTAGTGGAGTTAATAATGACTTTCTAAAAAAAAAAAAAAAAAGGTGGCCTTGTTCCTTCTTCATTCCCAGTGGTACATTTCCAGTCTATATTCTCTTTACCTACTACCTACATTATTGCAATATCTTCCAAACTATTCTCATAGTTTTAAACCTTCATTTCCTTTCAGCAGTTCTTTTTTTTTAAACAAATGCTTTATTAACTTCTGTTTTACATCGTTCATTTCTGCCAGATTTTGATTTATAATTGTTTTCCCCCGTGTTTTTCCCCTACCCACCCTCCCAGAATAGCAGTCCCACAAGATATCGCTCCCTCCAATCTGTTCTCTCCCATATCTTCTCCCATTCCCCCTTTGACTTTTCCATTAGAGGAAGGTGAATCTTTGTGTCCCAATGCCTGCACATCTTATCTCCCAATTACAAGCAAAAGAGTATTAATAATAGTATTTATATATATATTTGAAACATTTAATGTTAAGACCTCGAATTTCAGATCCATTTCCTTCCTCCCTTGTCACCCATTCCTTCTGGGGAGATAAGTAATTCAGTATATGTTGTACATGTCTAGCTATGCAAAACATTATCATAGTAGATATATTGTACAAGGCTGCTTATAATTCCCTCCCACTCATCCCACCCCCCACCTGGTCCATTCCCTACATGATCCTGTCCCTCTTCTATAGTGGGTACTTCCATCCTCCCCTCCCCCCAATGATGCCCCCACTTCAATCATCCCTCCTCTCATCCCCCTTCCCCCTATTCTGCTGCAGGTTGAGATATCCCATTCAGTATGTATATCATTCTCTCCCTGAACCAAATTCAATGAGAATGTGGATTTGCCTTTTTTTCCCTTCCTATTCTCCCCCTCCCTTGCAATCACTTCCCCTTGCTTCTTCTACATGAGATAGTTTACCCTACCCTGTCTTTCCCCATCTCCTCTTGCCACTTTCCTCTCTCACCTCATAATTTCATCCCTTGAGTATTCTCCCTTCCCAGCAAATTCAACCTATGCCCTCTATTCATATACACACACATTCACATATGTATTCATATGACCACACACCCTTCTTCAATTGTTTTCATAGTGAGAAAGATATCATCACTCACAGTTATTGTTTTTCCATATAGGAATGTAAATAGCTCAACTTTGATAAGTTCCTTTTGATTTCTTTTCCCTGATTACCTTCTCAGGCATCTCTTGCTTCTTCTGTCTGGATGTCAAATTTTCTATTCAACTCTGGTTTTTTCCTCAAGAATGCTTGAAAGTCCTCTATTCCACTGAATGACCATATTTTCCCTTGAAACAAGATACTCAGTTTTGCTGGGTAGGTGACCCTTGGGTTCATTCCCAGCTTTTTTGCCCTCTGGAATATCGTGTTCCATGCCCTTCTATCCCTCAGTGTAGAAGCTGCCAGGTCCTGTGCTATTCTGATTGTGTTTCCACAATATTGAAATTGTTTCTTCCTGGCTGCTTGGAGTATTTTCTCCTTGATCTGGGGATTCTGGAACCTGGCTATAATATTCCTGGGAGTTTTCTTTTTGGGATCTTTTTCAGGAGGTGATCGGTGGATTCTTTCAACCTCTATTTTGCCCTCTGGATCTAAAACATCAGGGCAGTTTTCCTTGAGAATTTCTTGAAGGGTGATTTCTAGGTTCTTTCTTTGATCATGGCTTTCAGGTAGTCCAATAATTTTTAAATTGTCTCTCCTGGATCTATTTTCCAGGTCAGTGGTTTTTCCCATGAGATATTTCACATTGCCTTCTAATCTTTCATTTGTTTGAATCTGCTTAATAGCATCTTGATTTCTCATAAAGTCATTAGCTTCCATTTGCTCCAGTCTAACTCTGAAGGAATGAATCTCCTCAGTGAGCTTTTGAGATTCTTTTTCCATCTGGCAAATTCGACTTTTTAAGGCATTCTTCTCCTCATTGCCCTTTTGGGCCTCCTTTGCCATTTGAGTTAGTCTATTTTTTTTTTTAAACAAATGCTTTATTAACTTCTGTTTTACATCATTCATTTCCACCAGATTTTGTGTTACAATCATTTCCCCCAGTTATTCCCCTACCCAACCTCCCAGAATAGCAGTCCCACAAGATATCACTTCCTCCAATCTGCTCTCTCCCATACCTTCTCCCATACCCCCTACGACTTTTCCATTAGAGGAAGGTGAATCTTTGTGTCCCAATGCCTGCACATCTTATCTCCCAATTATAAGCAAAAGAGTATTAATAATAGTATTTATATATATTTGAAATATTTAATCTTTTTTTTTTAAAGCAATTGGGGTTAAGTAACTTGCTCAAGGTTACAGGGCTAGTCATTATTTATGCGTGGGTGCTCATTTTCTGAGGCCGGATCTGATTTCGGGTCATCCCAACTCCGAGGCCGGGATCTTACTCACTGCGCCACCTAGCCGCCCCTTTTAGGGCAATTGGGGTTAAGTAACTTGCCCAAGGTCACACGGCTAGGTTTTTGTTTGTGTGGGTTAAGTGTCTGAGGCCGGATCCGAACTCAGGTCCTTCTGACTCCAGGGCCGGCGCTCTATTCACTGCGCCACCTAGCCACCCCGTTGCCAAGATAGTTTACTGGGGTGTGGTCACTGTACATGCTAAGGTGAGAATTGGGTGGTAAAGGGACACTAAAGGTAGATGAACAGCCCTGAAAAGGTCTCAACAAACTCTCACACCAGAGGTACTAGCCCTCTTTGAACACCTCATACACTCTACATATTGGAAATACTCTCTTCCCAGGTGGGATTCTTCCTTTGACTGCCTAGTTCCTCCCAGAACCTCCATTTAAAAAAAAGATTTTTTTTTAGATTTTGTTTTTTGCTTTTGGAAGGGGGAAGGTAGGGCAATTGGGGTTAAGTGACTTGCCCAAGGTCACATGGCTAGTTTTGTGTTAAGTGTCTGAGGCCAGATTTGAACTCAGGTCCTCCTGACTCCAGGGCTAGTGCTCTGTTCACTGTGCCACCTAGCCGCCCCCCCACCAGAACCTCCATTTTAAAAAAAATGCCCAGACTAGACATGACTCATTCCTTTCCAGGCTGTATTCTTGATCTTCCTCCCAGACTTTCTCTGTAACACTCCTTCCCCCCACTTCATGTCTTTCTTTTCTGTTCTGTGATTCCTTCATTAGAATGTAAGCTCCTTGAGGGCAGGGACTATCTTTCTACTTGTATTTGTATTACCAGTGCTGAGCACAGTGCCTGGTATATAGTAGGCACTTAATTAATGCTTACTATTGGAGCCAGGATGACCTGTGTTCAAATCTCACTTCAGATTCTTACTAGATGTGTGACCTCTAGGCATGTCACTTCATCTCTCTGGACCTTAGTTTCTTCATCTAACTAATCACTAATGAGGGGATTGGACACAATGGTTTACAGCTCTAAATTGACGATCCTATGTCTTTTTTTGTCATCTTACTCCCTTATTTAAAAACTTACAGTGACTCATTATTACCTATTAGATCAGGTCTAAATTCCTCAGCTTAATTTTCAAGGTTTTCCATTATTGAATGACAGCCTATACAATGTCAATCCAAGTCAATAAACATTTATTGATTCCCCTACTATGAACAGGGCTCTAGGATAATGCTGAGTAAAACACAAAAATGGAAACATATATTCCTGGTCCTGGATGGGCTCTACCATCTAATACCATATCCAATTTTATGTCCGGATACTCTCCAAGACAAACTTTGTTTCATTTGGTCTGGTCCCCTTACTCTACACACATAAGTCTTGTTTCTACCTCGTGCATAATCCTATCTTCCTACCACCAGAAATGTCTTCTTCCATCTTCTTCACCAATCCACATTCTACTCATCCTTTAAGACTCATCCCCTCCAAGAACTGTCTTCTAACTTCTCTAGCCCATACCCCTTAACTAGATTCCTCTTCCTCTTAGAGTCTGTACAAAATATAATAAGTAGTACCACTCATGAGGTTGCCCCAACCGTAGAGTCATCAGTACTTTGTAACTTAGCTCTATGCTAACATCATTCAGTTGACTGGCGAGTGGATACATTCATTATTATGTAATGAAAAAACTGCAATAATAGTATAAAAATAAAACAAAACCCTGGTGCCAGAGGAAGGAGACCCGAGTTCAAGTCCCCTCTCTGACACGTCTTAGCTATGTGATAATGGATATGTCACTCAATCTCTCTAAGCCAAGTTCCTTCTGTAAAATAGTGATAATACAGCTTGCACTGCCTTTCTCACAAAGCCATTGTTACTATTTCTATGGAACTAATTGTCCCCTAAAATACTGTTTCATTTAACATTGAGTTTTTGCTGAACTAATACTTCTTAGCTGACTTGTTCTCTAGCTGCTTCACAGGTATAAGTCTTCTCTCCCAATAAGATAATTAGTTACTTAAAGGCAAGGACTAAGTCTTCCTCTTTTGGATGCCCCACTAGGTACTTAAGTGCTAGTTAACTTCACTTATTGACTTGAAATATACCAGATTTGGCAGTGAACATTAAAAAGTCCAGGAAGTTATCTGCAGATGAGCCATTAGACACAATTAGGTTCAACTTCCGGGTGGGAGAAAAAAAACCGAGAGAACTTATCCCACAGTTACTCAATTTTGAAAAGGGAAGTGCGGCAAAACCTTGGGGTCACAAAGGGTTTAAATAGATTTTATGCAGTTTAATCAGAATGAACACAAGTAAGGGGTGGAGGGAAATGAATTAGTTTTAAAAAATGAAAAACCTTAGACTCCATTAAAAACACTAAAGAAAAATATGAACTGAGCATAGAGCGCTGAGTATAGCTAATTGGCAACTTCCAATAAACTACTATAGCCTGAAAGGTATCTTCAAAATGTAAAGGTCACCCACGTGAGGAGAATAAGATTTAGATAGGTTAATGGACCTATGTAATGTATTATTAAGGGAAACTTGAGCTATTTAGAGATATAGTTTTAGCCTTTAACATTGAGGAGGAGAGCATAGTACAATATCAAAGAGCCCTGACTCTGAACCCAGAAGATCTGTATTCAAATCCCTGTTCCACCAAATATTTATTATTTTGGCAAGTCAATTTCAGCTATCTCAGTCTCATTTTCTTAACATATAAATTGAAATATAATGATGATGCTAACAATAATAAATAGCATTTATAGTTCAAGTGTGCACAGTGCTTTAGATATATTATTTCATCCTTGAAACAAAGATTACAACACTGTGAAGTAAGTGCTTCATCTCTATTTTACAGATGAAGAAACTTAGGCTAAAAGTGGCTAAGGTATATTTGATCAGGGTCACAAAGCTGGGAAGGAAATATCACTACTAGGTCTGTATCCTGAAGAGATCAAGGAAAAGGGGGAAAATCCATTTGCTTTTTCAAAGTAAAATTTTATTTTTCCTCAGTTACACATAAAGACAATTTTTAGCATTTATTTAAAAAAATTTAAGTTCCAATTTTTCTCTCTTGTCCTCATCTCGCCCCCCCCCCACTAAGCAATTTGATATAGGCTATACATGTTCAATCATGCAAAACTTATTACCATATTAGTCTTGTTGTGAAGGAAGACACAGACCTAAAGGGGGGAAAAACATGAAACTTTATTTTAAGTGACTTTGATATTCATTCAGGTATCATCAGTTCCTTTATAGACAGAGATAACATTTTTCATCATGAGTAAAAAGGGCCTATTTGTATGAAAATATTTATAATAATTTTTGTGGCAGCAAAAAAAAATGGAAATCAAGGGGATATTCATCAATTGGGAAATGATTGAACAAATTGTGGTATATGGTTGTAACAGAATACTTTTGTGTTGTAAGAAACGATGGTTTCAGAAAAACCTAGGAAGACTTATATGAACTGATAGAAAATGAAGTGAGCAGAACCAGGAAAACATAGTATACAGTAATAGCAAGATTTGCAAGCATGATCAACTGTGAAAGACTTAACTACTCTGATCAAGGCAACAATCAAAGACAATTTCAAAGGACCCATGATGAAAACTGTTTTCCACCTCTGGAGAGAGAACTGATAGACTATGAATGCAGATTGAATCATATTTTTTTACTTTATTTTTCTCCTTTTTTTGTCTGTTTTATTTTGTACCATGGCTAATATGGAAAATAAGTTTTTCATAACTTCACATGTATACTCAATATCAAATGGTGTGCCTTCTCATGGAAAGGGAAGAGGCAGGAGGGAAAAAGATAATTTGGAATTCAAAATAAAAAAAATGCATGTTAATTTTTTTATATGTGATTGGGAATAATTTAACAAAATAAGTAAAAATATATTAAAGGAAAAAAACCCCAAAGCTAACAAGTGTCTGAGGCAGAATTTGAGTTCAAGTCTTTCTGACTTGAGGTACAGCATTATATTCATTATATGGCCTAATTGCCTTTAAATGACCTCTAAAGTCCCTATCAGCCTGAAATCATATGATCTTACAAGACTTCTAAGGTACATTCCAGTCATAAACTTATGGTTCAATGACACTATTCTTCCATAGCACATGCCTCAGGAAAACAAATACTCATCTGGATTACATCTGATTCAAGGTGGTAATTCTGATGACTACAATTTATTTCAAAGGCACTGTTCTTTTGACATGTGGTAATGTTAACAAAGTAATGTTCATGGTTTCCTCTATCCTGGATGTCATGGGAAGTAGCCACAGGTAATTTGAATAACTCCACCCAGTTGGTCTAAGGAGAATTTTCAGGGCTAGAGAGAATATTATAGGAGAAAGTGAGGTTGACTTTTTTTTTAACTTTAAGACCTGTAGGGGTAGGAAACATATAGCCCAAGGGCTGGAGATAAGGGATTCACTCTGACCCAACCTGATATCAATGGAGGAGATCTAGTCAAAGATGAGAGAGACAGTGATGTGTTGCTCTTTCCTGAATGTTAATGGGACAAATCACAGCACAAGAGAGGCTTTAAAGTGAATGAACCCTGGTCTAGCCAGGAGTTTGAGCTATAATGCTACCATGATGGAAAACTCTGAAATATATCCCTACCTAATCCCCACCCCCCACCTGTTGTCCTCAGTTGTCCCTTCCTTGAGAGGCTTTTCCTTCTAGAAAAAGGACCAATGACACCACCTACTGGGATTTTAGAGAGGATTATAGGCAGAGCACTAGAAGCTTTGGAAGGCTATCAGGGAAGTGGAAGCAACATTTTGAACCATGGAGACCTGTCAGAGGAATGACTATGAGCACCACCAATTGGGAACTGTGGACAAATGCAAGAGGTACCATAAGTGACTGATGTTATCCAGTTTTTTTAGGGTCAGTACTATCTGGAAGGCCTCTAGCTGTTTTGTTCTCCCCATAAATAAACTTTTTTTCTCTCTTCAGCTTTGTGAACTATGTGCTTACAAGGGGAGTTGGTGACAACATGCTGCATGTTGTCATTTAATGACAAAGGTTTTCTGGGAAAGAACAATTAGTTCAAGATGTGAGAGCCTCTCCAAACTATCTCCAAGCTCTTTATATCAAGCGAGATCTTCTGATATAGGCTACATATGAATTTATCAAGCATTTCTGACAAGAAACAATAATGCTCTTTAATTTTGAAAGAGACCATTATAATGTATTTTAAGGGGAGGTGAAGGGAATCACAATCTGGAGGAGCAGAGTAAACCAAATAAACCTAGAGTATCAACTCCAAAAATGATGGGGAATTTTTTTTTACTGAGCAAGAACCCTAGGTCCATGTAATGGTAATGGAATTTGAAGACCTCCTTGTATTGGTAAGCTAACAGATATTTAACAATTAGTTTTAAGTTAATTATATCAAGTCTCTGTTAAGAAACATCTGCTGCTGATGTAACAGAAGGGGCTGAACAGGGAGGAGCTAATACCATATATAAGGAAAAACACAAGCTGGAGAGTCAGAACTTCTCTCAGTGAGCATCTGGAATCTGGGCTGCTACTACTGGATTGAGGATGGAACTGAGAATTGAGAAGAGAAATGAGAACTGAGAACTGAGAACAGAACTTTTTGGAGTAAGCCAAGTGGAGGCTGAAGAAGAGAGGTCCAAGCTGGAGAAAGTGATTTTGATTTTGAGAATGGGAGGAAATGATTTTGATTTTGAGAATGAGAGAAAGCGATTTTGATTTTGAGAATGGGAGAGAGTGATTTTGATTTTGAGAAGAGAGCTTTTGCTGAGACTTTTCTTCTGGGGACTTCTGTTGAGACTTTCCTTCTGGGAACTTCTGCTGAGAGCTTCTGAGGGCCAGCCAGAGCTGCCAAAGGAAGCATGACTGTGGTGTCAATACTTTGTCTGTCTGTGGCTTTGTTAAGCTTTGTCTTCCCAGGAAGAGAAACTGTGAAGGACTTGAGGTGGACTGGATACTGTGAGCTTCAATATGGAACAGGGACTGCACAGAGAACTGGACAGGGAACTGGGAGCTATCTGCCTTTGAACTCAGGTGGCAGTTGGTTAGATTCAGGCCGGAGCTGAGACCATGGAAGAGGAACCATGGAAGCTGAGAGCCTGCCTTAAGTTAAGATCATACTATTAAAAGATTAGTATTTAGGGGCGCTAGGTGGCACAGTGAGTAGAGTGCTGGCCCTGGAGTCAGAAGGACCTGAGTTCGGATCTGGCCTCAGACACTTAACACACACAAACAAAAACCTAGCCGTGTGACTTGGGCAAGTTACTTAACCCCACTTGCCCTCCAAAAAGCAAAAAAAAAAAAAAAGATTAGTATTTAATGCTGACAGATGAGATTGTAACTTACTTGTGACCTAGGGGTGGATGGCCATTATACTTTCCACTACCCCTTAAGAGGGTACTGAGTAGTGACTGATGATATTGTAACTTGATTGCACCCCATGAGTGGAGGATTTTGATCTTTGTACTTTGTGTCCCTCAAGGAGGCAAGCCTCCTTAATGATGATTGAATGATTGAGTTACTAAATGATTGTACTTTGTTTAAAACTATGTGACCACTTTGGTGAAAACTATGTGGCCATTTTAGTGATAAGGTGTTGAGTTGTGACATGGTGAATGCTGCATTTTGATTTTCTGTGAATATTTTGCTCAGATTTGTTACTGAATAAATAGTTCACTGTACTGTGTAATCAGACTCTTCAAAAGCTGTTCACAGCAGCAGTCCTCTGGAAAGCTGCTCGTGCTTGGCTTTACACTCCATCACCTTGACTACTCTTGACTATAAAGGGAAGAGGGAGCCTCCAAAAGAAACCTTTTCACAGACTGATTTGCTAGGAAGGGGGAGAGAGAAGAGGAGGCACAGTTACAGTGGCCATATTTCTTGAACAAAATCAGGACACATGATCTAACAAAGAATATTCCTTTGGCAAAGTCTTGCTGAAAGTATACTTCTTTTTATTGAAAAATATTATTGTCCTAGAAAATTTAGGAGCAATTAACAAATATTTATCAAGCAACTGCTATATTCAGAAAGATAAAACATTTCGGTAAGACACACATGGCTCTTGCCCTCAATGAACTTATGGTCTAATAGCAGAATAAGACACCAAGAGAGCCCCAATATATACATAGGTATTTAGATATATGCATACATATGTATATATGCATTTTTTGGGCCCAAACCTGTGGTTTAAAGCAAATCTGCAATTGCTCTGCAACTTGTAGCCTTAAAGAGTCATGTAGGGCACTGAAAAACTAAATTATTTGCCCTGGACCACAAAGCTAACACATGTAAGAGGAGACCTGGACCTATTGATTATTTTTACCCTGAGGACAGCTCTCTGTCCTCTAAATCACGTTCCTTCTCTTATTAGTACATTGTTGTTGTTTAGTCATTTCAGTCATGTCTGACTCTTTGTGACCCCATTGGCGGCTTTCTTGGGAAAAATACTGGAGTGTTTTGTCATTTCTTTTTCTGGCTCATTTTGCAGATGAAGAACCGAGGCCAACAGGGTTAAGTGACTTGCCCAGGCTTACATAGCTAGGAAGTATCTGAGACTGGATTTGAACTCATGAAGATGAGTATTATTGATTCCAAACCCCAGTTACTCTATCCATTGTGCTCTTCAGCCTCCACTTGGCTTACTCCAAAAAGTTCTGTTCTCAGGTCTCAGTTCTCATTTCTCTTCTCAGTTTTTCTCAATTCTTAGTTCCATCCTCAATCCAGCAGTAGCAGCCCAGCCTCCAGATGCTCACTGAGAGAAGTTCTGACTCTCCAGCTTGTGTTTTTCCTTATATACGGTATTAGCTCCTCCCTGTTCAGCCCCTTCTGTTACATCAGCAACAGGGGTTCATACCTTCTGTTTCTTAACAGAGGCTTGATATAATTAACTTGAAACTAAGTGCTAAGTACCTGTTACCTTACCAATAAGCAACCTGCCTTACTCCTAATCCAACTCCCATTATTTTATGGATGGGGAAACTGGGGACTAGGGGTCTTAGCTGACTTGACCAAGGTCACACAGATAGTATGTGTCAGAGGCAAGATTTGAACCCATGTCCTCTGACTCTACTTTTTCCACACTGAATTAATTTTGAATGTTTCATTTGAGTTGCCTTTGGGATATGCAAGTATTGGTATCCTGTAGGCAGAGCTCAGAACAAGACGATTAAACATATGGATTCAGGAGGTATCTGCATAGAGGTGGCAGTTCAAGTTGCAGAAATGAATGAGATTATCAAGGGAGAGAATATAAAGAGATAAGAAAAGAAGGTCAAGGATAGATCCTTAGGGAGCACCTACATTGCAAGTTGGAAAGAAGATAAGGGGCTCATGATGGAGACAGAGATGGAAAGAGAGGTCCATTCCCCCCGCCCCTTCCACAAAGGTGTGGTTTGGAGATGTCTTCTCATATCTCTTCATTCAAGTCCGGCTTGATAATTGTCATTTTGCTATATTTACTTTTGATTTTTTTTGCATCATTGTTCTTTCCATTTATATTGCTGTAGTTAACCGTATATTATTTTCTGGGCTTTGTTTCCATCTCTCTGTATCAGTTCATGTAGCTCTTTTCTATGCTTCTCTACATTAATTTCTTACACATCATTTTGTATGACACAACAATATTCTATTACATTCATTCACCACAATTTATTTAGCCATTCCCTAATTGCTGGACATCTACTTTGTTTCCAATTATTAGCTTTTACAAAAAGTACTGCTATAAATATTTTGGAGTATATGAGGACTTTGTTCTTATCAATGGTTTCCTTGGAGTATAAAACTCAATAATGGAGTCTCTAGTTCAAAGAGTATAGACATTTTAATTACTTTATTTGCATAATTCCAAATTACTTTGGAAAATGGTTAGGTCATTTCATAGCTCTATCAACAATGTATTAGTGTGCCTATCTTTCTACAGTCTCTCCAACATTGACTATTGCTATTTTTTGTCATTTTTGCAGGAAGTGAGGTGAAACCTCATGGTTGTTTTGATTTGTGTTCCTCTTGTTACAGTGATTTAGAGCCTTCTTTCACATGGTTGTGAATACTTTGCAATTCTTTTGAGAACTGTTTGTGCATATCTTTGATCTATTGGGGAAAGACTATGAGTCATGTACATTTATTAATTGTTTATGCATCTTGGACACCAAATCTTGTTCAAAGAAACTTAATATAAAGATTTCCCCCCCATTTGATCGCTTTCTTTCTTATCCTAAGTGCATTGTTTGTCAGTGCCAAAGCTTTTTCATTCCTGTAATAGACTTATTTTTTTTATCTGTTTCAATTGCCTCTGTCTCTTGTTTTGTTATAAATACATCTCTTACCCATAGCTATGAGTGTTATATGATTTATTTCTCTTCTAATTTTTTAATAGTATGATCTTTAATATTAAGCTGCATATCCACTTAGAGTAGTATGGTGTGAAGTATTGATCTAAGTCTAATTTCTTCCAGATTGCTCTCCAGTTTTCTCAGCAGTTTTTATCAAATGAGGATTTTTTCCAAGATAATTTATGTTTTCTGCTTTGTCAAAAACAACTATTGAGTTCTGTTGTTTCTGACTTTTCCCTTGCCTAGTCTGTTCCATTAATCTAGCTCTTTATTTTTAACCAATACCAGATGGTTTTGATGACTACTACTTATAATTTTGAGGTCTAGTAGTGGTATTCCCCTTCAACCCTACTTCTTTTCATAATTTCTTTTAATATTCTAGATTTTTGTTTTTCCCAAATGAATTTTGTTATTATTGTATCATGTTCTACAAAGTATCACCTTGGTAATTTGAATTATGTAAACATGTTAATTAATTTTGGTAATAGTGTCATTTTTGTTATAGTGGCAAGACCTAACCATGAACACTGACTATTCCCCTAGCTATTTAAGTTGTTCTTTATTTCTTTCAGGAGCACTTTGTAATTGAATCTATACAAGTCTTTTGTTTATTTTGGTAGGTTATTGTCCAGATATTATTTGGAATGGGATTTCCCTTTCTATTATTGCTTCTGATGTTTTATTTTCATTATATGGAGATGTTATTTATTTTTGAGGATTTATTTTTTTAGCTTGCAACTTTACTAAAGCTTTGTTTCAATTGCTATCTTTGCTGATTTCCTAGGATATTCCAAGTAAACCATTATATCATTAGCAAATAGGGATAGTTTTATTTCCTCTTTGTCTATCTTTATATCTTTAACTTTTTCCCCTTGTCTTATTGATGTTGTAAGCATTTCCATAACTATATCAAATAACAGTGGAGAGAGTGGGCATGTTTGCTTTATTCTAATATTTAATGGAAAAGGTTCTAATATATCCCCATTACATATGATGCTTGCTTTTAGTTTTGGATATATGCTTTTTATGATATCAAGAAAGGTTCCTTAATGCCTATACTTTGTAAGTTTTAGCATCAAAGAATATTGTACTTTGTCGTATATTGAGATGATCATGTGGTTTTGGATGTTTTGATTTTTTATTTGATTGTGTTGATTTTTTCTAACATCAAATCATCTTTTCATGCCTGGTAGAAGTCTAAGTTGGTCATAATGATACATTTCTCAGATAAATTGTTATAGTCTGCTTGATAAAATTTTGTTGAAAATTTTTGAGTCAATGTTCATCAGTGATATTGTCCTATAGTTTTCTTTCTGTGTTTTAACTTTCTCTAGTTTAGGTATTAGGACTACACTTACCTCATAAAAGAATTCTGGTAGGGTGCTTTTTTCCCAATTTTTGAGAATAATTTGTGAAGTATGGGCACTAACTGTTCTTAAAATTTTGATAGACTTATCCTGTAACTACATCAGTACGTGGAGTCATCCCTCCCTCCTCCCCCCACACTTTGTTAGTTCCTTTACATCTGGATCTATTTCCTTTTCTAATATTGTATTATTTCAAATCTCTATCTAGTCTTCTAGACAATTTTTTTCAAGAAGTTTAACAGTGAAGGGGAGGAAAGGGATGAGATGGTAGCTGGGTGGGATGGAAGAGACAAGGAAAGGCATTTTTAAGATGGAAGAGACCTGAACACTTTTATAGGCAGATGAGAGAGAGTTGATGGTAGAGAGACAGAAACTATATGAGAGGGAAAGGATTAGTCCTGGAGTGAGCTTGTAGGGAGGTGAGACAAAATGGGATCAGTCGTGCAAAAGATTAACCTTAGTTAGATCGATAGGGACCTCTGATCTCATTGGAATAGGGAACCCCCAGGTGAGGAAATTTCCTTTACTAAGGCAGGTTGTTAGATTCTCTAGAATTTATAAGCATAGAGAGTTGCCTATAACACAGAGAGATTAAATGATTTGTCCTGGGGCTCACATAGTATGGGTCATTGACAAGACTTGAACTGGCCTCTTTCTTGGCTTTAAGCTAGTTCTCTACCCACTCTTCTAGGCTGCTGTTTATGGAGCTATTGTAAGTAATAGGAATAGCTTCTGTGAAGCTGAAGAGGGTGATGATGCTGAGGTTTAAGAAATAAAGACTGATTGGTGGCTCTCATGCTGAATGACCTTCAATAAGGTAACAGGCTAACTCATTTGTTGTACACATGGTGAGTGAGGAAGGCATTAGTGTCAAGAGGAGGGAAGAAAAAATGTGGAGCAGTCATTTCAGGGAAAGAATCAAGTAGGGTAGAATGGGAAGAGTGTGGAAGAGAAGTTAAGGATAAGTTTGTACTTAGGTACCATGAATTTTTAGTGGGGGGAATCATGGGAAGCAGGGTGATACAATGAATGGAAAGGGGGGTGAATACTTCTGCCACTTATTACACTGTGTGACCTTGGACAAGTCACTTTACTTCTTGGGGTCTTAGTTTCCTCATCTGTAAAATGAGCAGGTTTGACTGGATGAGCATTAAGTTCCCTTCAAGCTCTAAAACTGTGACCTACTGTAAGGGTTATGGGATTTAAAGAAGGACTCCTACTGAGGACTGCCGGGGACAGGAACTTCTGATGGTGGGGGAATAGGACAGAGCTGCTGGGAGCACACTTTCTGGGCACTGAGCAGTTGCCCTTAGTGGGGAGAGGAGGACCATTGCCTAAGGTAGCCTGTTCTGTTTTTAAGGCTTGAGAATGCGGGTGCTTACTACATTAACTATGTGTGCCAACTTCATAACTACTGTGATGGCTTTCACTTTCTGGTTTTGGGACTCAGTTTTCTGGTATTTGAATAAATGTTCTAGCATTATCCTCCATGTAGAGTGCCTGGTATATTTTGTGATTAATAACCATATCAACATATTTATAGTTATGTAGGCATTGTGATTACTGCATTGTTGATACACCTACATATAATAGTGCTGTTTTTTTTTCCATGTATGACACTTTATTTCTCACCTTGATGCTTTTGTACTGGTTGTCCCTTATGCCTGAAATTCACTCCATCCTCACCTTTGCCTCTTAATGTCCTTTGTTTCAATTCAAAACTATGCTGAAGTATCATCTTTTACACAAAGGCTTTTCTAAACCATCTTGTCCCACTATGGTGGGGCCCTCCACTAGTCCAAATTTTCCATGTATTTATTTTGCATGTATTTATTCATGTGTACATTATCTCTTCCAACAAAATGTAAAATCATTTTAGGACAGGGATTATTTGATTTATGTCTCTACCCTATGTTGCCTAGCCCATAATAGGTGCCTAATAAATGCTTAGTGATTGATTTGTTGATCCTATGATACATTAGGAATTTTGAGATTTTACCAAGCAATGCTCACCAGCCCTGGCATAGGAGCAGATAAATCAGATAGGGAGAGTTACTTAGGGGATAAGGATTTATAGGTTAGGAATTGTGGAAAGTCAGAAGACCAAGGGGATCTAGGCTAGTAGCTAGGGAGATATTGAAGTGTTAAACCACTTTAGAGACTCAGTCGGAAAGATGAGGAAAGCCAAGTGGAACTAAAGTGCAGGGAGGTGGACTGGAAAAATAAAGATGGATGAAGGACACACAAAGGGTAAAAGGTCATCAGTGTAGGAAGAGAATGGGAAAGTTCAAAAGGATGAAAGATTAGAGTTAAGATGAGGAGGATGAAATTTCAGTTTTAGAATTTGGATGTTGTGAGGTTCTAAGAGGTCTAAGGGCTGACTGTGTTGGTATATGGCTAAATGGAGTGGAGAAAGGGGTCTTTGAAGACAGAAGAGGTAGGGTGGAAAGAAGTATGGTTGACATGAATGTCCATGTACCTGAAAATGAAGGCAGGGTCTAAACTGAACAATTGGGTACTAATCTTGCTGAAATAAATGGGAGAATGATTTGGAGGTTGGTAGATGACTGTAACAAAGACATTGATGTTGATATGGTAGCTTAGAATTTGCCAAGTACTTCATGTAATATCTCATTTAAGCCTTATAATGATCTCCTGAAATGAATACAAGTCTTACTGCTGCTGCTGCTACTACTACTACTACTACTACTACTACTACTACTACTACTACTACTACTACTACTACTACTTCTTCTTCTTCTTGTTCTTGTTCTTCTTCTTGTTCTTCTCCTTCTCCTCCTCCTCCTCCTCCTCCTCCTCCTCCTCCTCCTTCTCCTCCTCCTCCTTCTCCTCCTTCTCCTCCTCCTTCTCCTCCTTCTCTTCTTCTCTCCCTTCTCCTCCTCTCTCCCTCCTCCTCCTCCTCTTCCTCCTCCTCCTTCTTCTCCTCCTCCTTCTCCTCCTCCTCCTCCTTCTTTTTCTCCACCTTCTCCTCCTCCTTCCTCATCATCATCCAATTTTACAGATGAGAAATAAAGGCTCAGAGGGGTTATAAGATTAGTATCAGGAGAAATTTGGGCCCATGTCTTTCCAATTATAAGACCAATACTATGCTGCTACACTATACTGCTTTTCTATAGGATAAAGAGAATGTGGAACACATGAACCTTGAAAGAAGAAAAGTCATTGAAAGATGATGGCAGAAGCATGGTCTGGAAACAGTAGCGGGCAACAAAGAATATCTTCACCCTTTTCCCTGAGTTGGGGAGAATGGGAGAGAGTCGCTGACACTGGAGAAGGTTACATAAGGCATATTCCCATGGGAGGTTCAGGTTTCTGTCAGAGGAAGATGGATGGGATCCTGGTTGGAAAGTTCAAGGATAGAGGGGAATTAGTGGACAATAGGGTGAGAATCCCAAAAAACAAAGATGAGCTAGGTTATGGTTATGCATTAGTATATTATAATTTATGGGTGTTTGGAATGGAGCTACAATGGAGCTGGAGTGATAGAATAGGGATAAAGGATTGGAAAGAGATAAGATGGATATACAGTTTTTTACTGTAGGTAGTGAGATGGAATTGCTGGAATGGGGCGGGGGCAATATTGTGAGTAGTGAATTGTTGGACCCTGAGTTCCCAGTAACACTAACCCAAAGAAATGGCTGAGAACCTCTCTAGTCACAGATTTAAATCTAGAAGGGACCTTAAAGGCCACCAAGGCCAACCTCCCTCATTTTACTGAGGAGCAAACCAAGGCCCAGGTCATAGAGTTAGTGAGTTTTTGAGGCAAGATTTGAGCCCTGGTCTTCCTGACTCAAAGTCCAGAGCGCTAGCCACTACTACACTGCCTCAGTTTACTGACAGAGAGAGCAGTGCTTCTGGTTTCTACACTCTAAGTTCTGGCCTCTAGAAGGGGAATATATAAACTCACTGTAAAGTAGAGTGGGGAAAGGACAAGAGACAGAGATTCTAACAATCAATTCTCAGCTTGGCCATTGTCTAGCAGTGGGACTTTGGACACATTACTCCCCTTCTCAGGGCTTCAGTTTCCTTCTTTTCTTTTCATTTTTGAGTGGGGAGGGCAGGGAAATTGGGGTTAAGTGATTTGCCCAAGGTCACATGGCTAGTAAGTGATAAGTGTCTGAGGAAAGATTTGAACTCAGGTCCTCCAGACTCCAGGGCCGGTGTTCTACTCAATGTGCCACCCAGCCACCCCTAGTTTCCTTCTCTCTAAAATGATTGGGAAGGGGGGGGTCTAGCCTGGGAGGAAAGGAAGTGGTGTTGGGATAGTGACTCTGAAAAGATATCTCGGCTTTCTTTTGGCTCCATAATTCTATGACTCACCAGAAGGTAGAAGAGGTTTCAGGAGAGACCTTTCCCATAGGCTAAGAGATGGGGAGAAAGGAGGAAGCAGGTCTCAAGGATCCAGTTTTTAAAAGGTTTCTGCATGTGCTGTCCACATGTGGCATGGTCTAATGCAGGGGTTCTTTTTGGGGCTGTGGACCCCTTTGGCAGTCCCAGAAAGCCTAAGGACCCCTTTTCAGACAAATGTTTTTAAATGACTAAAACAATATGTGTAAGATTACAAAGAAAACTAATTAAATTGAAATAAAATTATGAAAACATTTAAAAAAATCAGGTTCATGGGTATATATCCATACTTAATTGTAACCTTCCTTAGGGTGGTTGGGGGAGGGAGGGAAAAAAGATAAAGAGTACAGAGAACAAAAGAAAGCCAATAAGGAAGCAAAGAAAAGCTGGGCAGCTTTGAAAACAATGTGTAGTATCTATTATATAGGTTTTCTTGAAATGGAAATTTGTTGTTTTATATTGAATCCTCTTTTATGGTCTGCTGTGTATATGGCAGTGGTTTTTTTCCCTAGTCTCATTTTGTATTTAAGTTTAAAACAACAAAACAAAAAATCACAAAAAAATCCATTTCATGGACTCCATGTTAAGAGCTCCTAATCTAGTGGTAGGCTTTCAGGACTGAATCTCAGATGACCTGGGCATGACAGGTCATATGACCTTGGGCAAGTTATATCCTCTCTGGGTTTCAATTTATTTATCTATAAAATGCCCCATTTGCCCGATGAAGGCCTTGGAGATAAATGAGATAACAGGTTAAGTTCCTGAAAAGCAGCAGTAGCATCACATAATAGGAGATGGTGTGATTATTCATTTATCCTACAGCAAAGATATGTATGAATCCATGGGCAAGAAATCAAAAGCAGGGGTTCAGTTAGCAAGAAGTTTCCTTCTACTAGCCTGGGAAATTAGCATCTCCCCTCCCCACCCCCTGCAAGCTTGCTGTAGGTAAAGTAGGGTGTGTGTGCGTGTGTGTGTGTGTGTGTGTGGCCTTTCTCTCCAAGTTGTCTGCTCCTAATAGTTCCATCCTCTTAGTAGGCCTCTCTGGGCCTCTCTGGTTTGATTTTGCAGGACACTGTCACTTGAAATTAATTGCAACTAATTAAAAATGATCCGGTTAGGACAATTGCACAATGGCACTCCGGAGACTGCTTCATTCCCAAAGGTTTGCCCGATTTTGCTGCTGCTGTGGCCCAAGTCTTGGGGAAGGGGCCATACATCATCATGTCATTTTACATTGTTATTTCTCTGAAAGCAGCAATTTGAAAGAGTCTCCGATGAACCTTGAGCAACTTTGAGCTAAAAAGAAAAATGTTACTGTCCAAGATCTGTAAAATATAACATATAGATTCAAAGAAATGTCTTGACATGAATAGCAGTATTGAGCGGGTGCCATTATTTGCATATAATATATAATGCTGTAGGAAAGGGCCTAACAAAGCAGGGGATGGCTTTGGGAGCACCCATTCCCGGCCCCTTTGTTCAAACTGGGTCACCTACCCTCCTGCCTTATTATTTTATCACAGACATCCCCCCTCCTTTCTCCTCCAAGCTCCTTGCTTTTTAAAGTGACATAGTATGTTTTAACCCCCATAATGTTGGACTTCCAAACCCCTCCAGCTCCAACTTCCTGGAAAACTGGGGAGCCCTCCCTGTCTCTGATTTCATAAACATTGCTAATCCCCAACCAAGCTTTCGACCCTCCAGCTCCCAGGTCACTCCCAGGAGCCCAAGGTTTTAATGGAACATGGTCCACTTCTTGGACTTGGCTGAGGGCCAGGCATTTAGGGAATTATGGAAATGAACCCTGCTAAATAGCCCAGTGGCTCCCATGCCTCACTGCTCAAGACCAGGAGTTTGGGGTGGGGGGAAGTGAAACAGCTCAAATGAGTTTTGGTCCCAAGTCTCCAGGCAACAAATCTACAGGCTAAGGCCAAAGTACTCCCTCCCTCCCAGCTCTAGCCCTCCAAAACCCTCCCCTCAACCTTCTAAGGCCTTCCTCTCAGCAGTTGAGTACCATCAGAGGGGATGGGGCAGACAGGTGGTAGGGAGAGAAAAGCTCCTGTCTCTCTTATCACATAATTCTCCTGAAGAATCTTCAGGGCAATTGACAAGTCTCATTAAACTAATGGCATTCAGGGCTCTCCAAAATATAGCCCCATGCTCTGTCTCCAAACTTATTTCACCCTCTTGTCCAACATACTCTATTGCTTCAGTCAGGACCATCCCCTTAACACACTTCACCAGTGTCAACTTTGACAATTTTTAGGCTTCTTCCATTTAAAGATCTGGAATGGCAGTAGTCAAAGTGTCCAGAATCAGGAAAACTTGGATTCAAGGCCTGTCTCTGACACAGTCTACTGACTGCATGACCCTAAGAAGGTCCCTTAACCTCTCAATATCCTCAAGCAGCAAATGCCCTTTCAGAGGGAATTTCCTAAGTGGAATTTTGCCTATGCCAATGAAATCAGAGCTTTGGTTTGTTTGGATTTTTTTTTAATGAGGAAGGGCACAATAAGCCATAGTCTCTGTCTTCAGAAACCTCAGGTTCTGAAGCCAGAAGGAACCTTAGAAACCATCTAGTTTAATTCCCTCATTTTGTAGACCAAGAAGGAATGGTCATGGAGGCTAGAGGAGAGCCAGGAAAGAGCTGTGTCATGACAGCCAAAAGAGGAAAGGGTGTCCATGAGAGGGAACAATTTTAAAAGCACTGAAGCTATGAGCCATTATGTGATATGCCTAAGGTCAGAAAGAGTGGGGATCCAAATCCTGTGGGACACAGTATAGGCATAAAGAATTGTAAGTCAAGAATACTTAATAAATGTATATGAGAAAGATAAAAACCAAAACCAGATTTGAGATCCATGAGGAAAAGTATTGTTCCTGATTGGGTGGGACAGGAGAGGAGGATGAGAGAAGTCTCCATGGAGAAGATGGCATTTGAGTACGACCTTGAAGGATGAGCAGAGTTCAAGAGACTAGAGCATATGGAAAGGGATTGACCTGAGTGTGAGATAGAGCCAAAAAGGTAGGACAGTGCCAGATTGCAGAGGAGTTTGAAGACCAGGCTCTGGAGTCTAAATGTCCCTTGGCAGGCAATAGGATTCCACTGAAAGTTTTTCATCAGAGGCATGACACAATCAGAACTCAGCATAAGAAATGATAACCATTTAAATGGAAAGGGGCATTCAGTGGACTTCAAAATCATCTTGTCCAGCTTTTTGAGAGGCAAGTGGGGTACAGTGGAAAGAAGGTTGGCTTTGGAGTCAAAGGATATGAGTTGAAATCCTGCTTTAGTTACTTGTGACCTTGGGCAAGTCACTTCCTTTCTTGGAGCCTCAGTTTCTTCACTTATAAAATGAGGACTGGATGGTCTCTAAGATCCTAGCTTTACATCTATTATGATACTGGAATAAGCACTCTTTCTGCAACATTCCCAGTGTGTGGTCATCTAGTCCCTGCTTAATAACTTCCTATGAGGGGGAATGCTTTACAACCTCAAAAAGCAACCTCTTTTCACTTTTGGAAAGCTTGTATTGTTTTTCCTTATATCAGACCTAAATCTGCCTCTCCATGACTTCTACCCCCTTGATCTAAGTTTTCCACTTGAAGACAACAGATACATAATCAGTAAGATTTTTTTCCCTTCTCTGAGATACTGCAAAATTATTCAGAAGAGACAAAGACTCTCTGTGAGGTAGGATTAGTTAGGGTATACCTCATGGAGGAAGATGTAGCTGTGTATATTTCTTTCCCTTGCTCATTTTTAAAAAATCTCTGCGTACTTCCCATGCCCCAGTCCTCTGGCATCTCCCCTATCAGTTATCGTTCATTAAAAAATGTTTCTCCACCTATAAAGCATGGTTATGGGCTCCTACTTAGTCCCCTCATTTCTGATGCCTGAGGTTGAAGAGTTCGTTTCTCATCTCCATAAAAAGTTAGGATCATGACAGAAGAATGAACTGCTTTGCTATGATGTGACAAGTAAGACATTCCACACATTGACCAGAAGGAATCATAGGGAGCTTAGGGAAGCTAAGTTCTGGCCTTACCTGGAGACTAGACTGTCAGCAACTGACCGCTTCTGATAATTGAGGTAGAATTGTCTATGACTGACCATTACTTTATCTTCTGTCTCTCTTCTCTTGGTCCTGTTCCTGCCTTGTCCTTTCCCTGTATGTCTCATTTCAATCCTTTGGCCTTCCCTTGTGGGAATTAAAATATACCCTAATAAGAGCCTAATATTTTATCTGTTTCTGGTCTACATTATTTTTTATGAAAATATTCTAGGCCACAAGGAAACTAGGATATCACCCTTTTCAGATCCCTGTTTGCAATCATCTACTGGCAATATTGTCTCTGCTTCCTTGCCTAAGGAATTATCTTTGGCCCCCTTGCAGTAGAATTATAATAATAATAATGATAATAGCTAAAACTTATATAGCACATTAAGGTTTACAAAGCGCTTATAATATATTATCTTATTTTATCCTTACAATCCTCTGAGGTGTGTTACTATTAATCTTATTTTACAGATGAAGAAACTGAGGTTGAAAAAGGTCACTTTTTCCCCCCAGAGTTTAAGTAAATGACTAAGGTAAGTATTTGAACTCAGGTCATCCTAAATCCAAGTCCAGCACTCTATTCATGTTGCCACCTAGTCGCCTGTCATCACTATGTTTTGCCAAGCCTTAGGATAGGGGTTATCTTCACCATTCTCTTTCTTTATTTCTGATTCACACATTTCTGACTCTTTAAGAAAACACAAAGTTGCTGGCTTGGTCCACTAAAAATTTATGTTATCTAATATCCATGGGTGCTCACTACTGCATGGAAACATTTTTATTAGTCCCTGATTTACCCTTGACTGAACTCCATAAAGTGGCTCTCTCAGACTTCTCTCTTCAAACTACCTATATCACCCTTACCTCCACCCAAGGCAAAGGACCTAATTCCCATTTTTTTGGGGAAAAAAAAGTCCATTCATGATGAAGTCCATCTTCTCCCATAGTATATGCCTCAAAACTGGATTTGGAACAACCTATGTACCATCTAGGTGCTTGCTGGGCTGGGGGAGGCTTGGCATAGAGCTGCTTGGTAGATGGTTGATTATGCATTGTTTCATTGCACTCCAACTCTGACTCTGAACATTTTTACTAACTGTCTCACATACCTGAAACTCTGTTCCTCAAATCACTGCCTTCTGGCTTTCCTGATTTTTTAAGTCTCAGCTAGAGTCTCACTTTGAGCAAGAAGCCTTTCCCAGTCCTCCGTAATCTTAGTGCCTTGTTTCTGAGATTACTCCCAATTTATCTTGCATGTATCTTGTTTGTACATATTTGTTTGCATCTTTGAGAGCAGGAACTGATTTTTTTTTGGCCTTTCTTTATAGCCTGGCACATAGTACCAATGCCTGGAACATAGTAGGTACTTTTAAAAAGTTCCAGTTGACTGACTGACTTTATTGATTCTGTATCACAGGTAAAATGCTGCATATACAGCACCTAAGCATATATTTTTTTCTGTTACTACAGGATGATAATTCCACTATGGCAAGATCAAATGACTAGAATTCAGTGAAATATAACCAGTTCAAGGAAAATGAGGGTTTTTGAAGTAGGATAGGTGTTCAGATCTGAGTATGATTAGTTAAATCTACCATAATCCACACCCCTTACATAGAAGTACCAATTTGGCCTCCCCAAGAGAGAGGCAGAGAAGGGAGATAGAAGGTCATAGAGAGCTTGGCACTTTTCCTACTTCCAATTAGTGGGAATATAGCACTATAAGTGCCAGGGTGAGCACTCAACTACTAAATCCTGATTTTTCCTGTCAAATAGACTCAAGTGAGTGGCTAGCAATGCCACCTGGTGGCTAAAACACAGTCATTTCAAATTCAACATGTCAGATACAGAATTTATTGTCATCTTCCCTAAACCTGCCCTCCTCCAGACTTCCCATATTTCTTGGGAGGGTTCCATCAGCCTTCCAGTAACTCAGATTTGCAAACTTGGAATCATCCTTTACCGTCCTCTCCCCCTCTCAATCATCTATATCCAACCAGTTGTCAAATCTTGACAACTTTTCCTCCATGACATCTCTTGCATCTGTCTTCTCTCTCAAATTCACAAAGGTACCATCCTTGTTCAGGACCTCCTCACCTCTGACTCAGTCTATTTTAATAGTCTCATATTGTCTCTCTGCTTACACTCTCTCCCTTTTCCCTGCCACCTTCCACATAATTGACAAAATAATCTTTTTTTTTAAGCAAATGGGGTTACGTAACTTGCTCAAGGTTACATGGCCTGTCATTATTTATGTGTGGGTGCCCATTTTCTTTCTTTTTTTTATTAAAAGCAATTGGGGTTAAGTAACTTGCTCAAGGTTACACGGCTAGTCATTATTTATGTGTGGGTGCTCATTTTCTGAGGCCAGTTTCGATCTCGGGTCATCCCAACTCCGAGGCTGGCGCTCTTACTCACTGAGCCACCTAGCCACCCTGGTGCTCATTTTCTAAGGCTGGATCCAATCCCAGATTGTCCTAACTCCAGGGCCAGCACTCTTACTCACTGCACCACCTACCTGCCCCGACAAAATAATCTTTTAAAAGCACAGGTCTGACCATGTCACTCTCTTGCTCAACAGTCTTCAGTGGTTCCCTAGTGCCTTTGGAATAAAATAATGACTCCTCAGTTTCACATTTAAAGCCCCTCACAAACTAGCTCTGCTCTACCTTTCCAGACTTATTTCCCATTACTCCCCTTTGGGCGTTAAACATTTCAGTCGAACTGTCTTACTCTAGGTTCCCAGAATTGCACATTCTATTTTCCATCCCCATATCTCCTTTGCCTAGCATGTTCTCACTCTTTACCTCTGCATTTTAGAGTCCCTGGAAAGACTCAGCTCTTAGGCCACCTTACCAGAAGGAAACCTTTGATAAAGAAGCTAACTAGTTAGTTGTTAATGCTCTCTCCCCCCTCAAATTACCTAGTATTTCCATAAGCAGAGCCCTGGCCTTGGAGTCAGAAAGGATGGAGTTATATCCTTCCTAACTGTGTGACCCTTGGGCAAGGTATTATGTGCCTCATTGTTCTTGCCTGTAAAAGAGGGACAGCAATAGCATCTATTGTACAGAGTTGTAAGGATCAAATGAAATAACATGTAAAGCACTTTGCAAACCTTAAGGCCTTAAAGAAATGTTAGCCATGAAGCCTATATATTGTATTCCAACTGAAGCATAAGCAATTTGAGGACAGGCATAATTTTTATCATTTATAATTTTTAGGACAACTAGGTAGATAGAGTATGGGCCTGGAGTCAGAAAGACTCTTCTTCCTGAGTTCAAATCCAGCCTCAGATACTTCTGTGTGACCCTGGGCAAATCACTTAATTCTGTTTGTTTCAGTTTCCTCATCTGTAGAATGAACTGGAGAAAGAAACGGCAAACCACTCCAGTATCTGTATCCAGTATCCAGTATTCAGCTTCTGTCCCCACCCCCCAACAAAGGAATTGAGAAGAGTCTGACATGACTGAAAAACGACAAAATTTCATTTTCATTTTTGTTTTTCATTCACCAGAGTATAACACACTGCCTCATGCAAAGTAGGTACTTAATAAATATTCTTTGACTGTGATTGGATAATGTCACAACACTGAAATCTACCCCTATCACCACCCCTCTCCCCATTCAACTTGCTTCTCAAACAAATCAAAACTTTTAAAGGTAAAGGTGGGGAAGTAAATAAAGAACTGAACCTGGGATAGATCTGAGTTCAAACATTTTTTTCAGATATAGCTGTGTGGCCCTGGGCAGGTCACTTAACCTTTTTAAATGGAACTACTGATAGCACATACCTCACAGAATTGTTGTGAGAATAAAATTCTATGTGTATGTATATGTATATATGTTCTTGTAGTGCTTTGCAATATGCAAAGTGCTTTGGATCTTAAAGAGCTGTATAAACTCTAGTTAATATTATTATTTGACCTGCTTCCCCTTAAGGCTGTTGGTTATTTTGCTGCATAACACAGGACCTTCCTTTGAAGAAGCCATCCCCCACCCTCTTCAATTGATCAGTATTGTATTTGTCTTGTAGTAAATATGAGTCCTTTGTAGAGGCACATTGGCACAGTAGTAGACTCACTCCTGGTACAACCATCAGCTCCCTTTCAGGAAAGCCCACAAGCATAGATATATGGACATTATTCTGGAAATTTGTATATTGATTTGCACAAATGAACATGTCATATTCAAAAAGCTCTAATCCCACAGCAGTAAAAATAAAATAAGCCAAAGTTGTTATTGTAGTTGACAGAAATTGGATCCCAAAACCATTTTGAGTATTAGTGGAAAGAACAGGGAGAAAGATGGAACAACTCCCCCTAGTTGATCCTAATCATTTAGGACTTCATCTGGGAACAAAGGGGTCCATTTGAGGACAGGATCCTCTCTGGCAGCCCTATCCTGAATCAACTAGGTAGTTTATGAGAGAAGAAATATTCAAAACATGACACCTGAGCTAGAAACCAACCACAGGGATTAACCTCCAAGCTAGGGTCAAGGGAAAGAGGCAAACTAACGTCTAAAATTTAGGACCCCTAGATAGGCATTTTCTTCTTTGTTGACAGTCTGCCCCTCTGACAGTCTGCTAGGCTATGATCCCAAATCATGGTGCTTCTTCTGCTCCTCTTGTGACCTGTGGTGTTCTTGACATTGGCTTGGCAAGCTAAGTCTGATCTTGAGTGTTGTGTCTATGACCTCACTGCTTTGTGTTCCTCCCCAGTGTTTCTAACTTCACCCTGGGCACTTAACCCAAAATTCCAATAGTTCCATTGGTTTTGTTGTGGCATTCTTGACCTCAGCCCATCCCGCCTCACTCCATGCCACCCCCAACTCTAAAATATACTTGACTACAAAAGGTCTTAGATCTTTCCCCCTAATACAAACCTCCCCGAAATGGGACAGAGCTTGGCACCTTAATACCCAATGGAGAGCAACACTAGAAAGTGAAGGGCTCTTAATAAGTATCATGGAAAACCCAAGACACAAAATCTTTAGAGATCCTTAAAGCTCAGCAGGTTCTGAGTACTTGACCTTGGTGCCTCCTAAACCCTGAAGTTAATTTACTCCCTGCAACATTTCATTAGTTTGTCTAATCGATAGACGTAATTTTACAAAAAATGGACCTGGGCTGGGTAGTTTTTCAGGTTCCTGTTGCATCTATCAAAAAAATCCACCACTGCAATAAATCACTTTGGGGGGGGGGGAGAAAGGGGAGAGCCGGGGGAAGAACAAATGGAGCATGTTTTCAGTGAGCTGGAGCTGTCCTCGGGGGTCCCCACTGTGTCCATTCAAGGTGGAGAGAAGTCTGCCCAGCCCATCCCAAGTAGAGCTCAAGCAAAAGCCCCTGCCCTTGCCAGTTTCTGTTGAGGATGAGTTCATTCCCTCTTCCAAATTCCCATACTCTAGCCCTTTTCAAATTTCTGCCTGGGAGCTAGGTAGGTGATTGGAGAGTGAGGAGAAACTTGGGACACCACCCCCCTCCCCGCCATCTTTCTTGTTCACCACTCTAACTTGGGGTGGGGGTGGGGAATAGCCCTGCCTCACACTGTGCCCTTCCCCAGTGCCTCATGAAAGAGGTGGGGAGTCCCATTCACGAGGTCCTTAGGGGGGAAAGGTAGTAGAGATGTTTGCATAGCCTTGATAAATGTAACCCCACTTAATCACAGGAATCTATCTCCTCCCCAGATGTGGGAGGGGGGCACTGCTTCAGATCTCCAGAGGCTGTAGATAATTTTGGCACCCACTCAGTCAGAGGCTGGCAATGCTGTCTGCTGCCTCTGCCATTCATTGCCATCACTCAGCAGCCTTTGAAAATGTGCCTGTCAATATAATTCACTGCCTGTTCAAAGAAAGTGACATTTTGAATAGTGGACACTTTTCTAGAAGCATTCATCCCTGGTCAGCCTTGGATAAATAAATATATTTGCTGTTTGAAGTCAGCGGGGAGGACACAATGGCCCATTCCTGGCCACACACACATGCACACACTGTCTGGAGTTATATGGGGTAGGGTAAGAGTTGGGGGAGTAAGAAAAAAGTCAGTAATCACGCTCAGGAGCAGATGAGGGGCAAACACACCTCCTGAACCTAAGAAGAAAGGAAGCAGAGAGCTCTGGAAGGTGCCATACCTCTGCCCAACTCCCCCTTATTTGCCCTCCTCCAAAACCCAAGAAATCTTCACCAAGAGAGCACCTCCCCTCCTCCCCAAAACGACCAGTTGTCTAGGTTTTTAGCCACAAACTACCCTGCCCCCTTGCCCCTCCCTACTCCCCACCAAACCTAAGTCCAGCTGTTTAAACATGACCCCACCTCCTTCTTCCCACCTGTCCTCACTATCAAAAGTTGGGTTCTTTAAACTCCATATACCTAGAACCCTAACTGGTCTTTTAAACCTCAAATGTCCCCATAGCTTCCTCCTCATCTGCCCCCCCCCTTTGGTCAGGGCTCTTAATTACCCCCTAGCAGCCCCCTAAACAAAGTATTTATAAGGCTTACTGCGTTTATCTTCCCGCTCCTATTAATAAAGGCTGGGAATGCTGTAGAAGAAATATGGGCGGGTGACAGGGTTTTTAATGGCGTCTCACCTTAAATGCATTTTAAAATATGTAAATCAATAAAAAAATTATTTGTAATAGCCGTCTAAGAGTGCTGGTTAGCCCGGCGCCGAGTGAAATGCATGCTCCAAGGCCTATTACCATACATCCTGGGAGCTGTAGTTAGGATTAATCTGTCAAAAGGGATGGTTTAGTGTTGATGAATATGACATGTGACCATTAACGGTGTTGATTTTATCTCCCGAGATTAGCATGATTTACTCCGGATGGATAATAATGTCATTTGCTTGATGCCGTGGATCTGTTTACGAGCTGATTAAATTGTAAGGCCTCGCCTCATTTCATGCTATTTGGTTTACGGCTTCATTACCGCAATCACAAAAGCTGGGGAAATGTCCCACATTCCATGGTGTGATCAATCACGGGCTCCCCCCCAACCCAGCCCATTGCAGCTATGGATTTTTTGGAGTAGTGTCCCCCCCCCCACTAGCAGGTCCGGGGTGCACCCTAGTCTCCCCTTCCCCCCAAACTGATAAAGGCAATGCCTTCCTGGAGCCTCCATCTGGGGCATCCCTGGCCACTTTGGGAAGAAGGGATCTGCCCCATCCTCTAATTGAGATTAAGGAAGTCCTCGAGTAATTAGCTGTAACAAATTACCTTATTATTTAGACAGGATGTAAACGGGATTTTTTGTTGTTGTTGTTGCAAGGGATGTTTACTATAAATCTGCAAAGGAATGACAGTTCACCAACCAGAAAGGAAACTTGTCAGCAAACTATATTTTCTGCCCGTTACTTTCCACATTGGAATCAAGATGAATGGTGGCTGTCTCTCTTCAAGGATCACAGCTTTAGAACTGAAGGGGACCTTGGAGGTCAAGAGAGAATATAAGCCCCTTCAGGGCAGGCACTTCCACTTTTGTCTTTTGATTCCCAGTCCTCCTAGGCAGTGCTGGGACACACTGTGGATACCTAATAAATGTACATGGACTGAGCTTAGTTCAGGGATTCTTAATTTTCCATGTGACCTGAACCCCTCTGGCAGTGTCTGATGAAGCCAAGGCCTCTTTCTCAGAATAATGTTTTTAAATGTATAAAATAAAATAAATAGTTATAAAAAGCCAAGTATATGGAAATAAAGTTATCGAAATATTTTTCAAAAGAACTCCGGATCTACTCCATCCCTCTTATTTTGCAGATGAGGAAACTGAGGTTCAAAGGGCTAAAAGAACTTGCCTAAGGTGTGACAGTGCCAAGACTGGAATCTAGGGCCTCAGACTCCAAATCAAGAACTCTTTTCTCCTCTACCAAAAGGTAACAACAACCAAGACAAGACACTTGAAAGTGTTAGTGGTAGGAGGAGGATGCTAATAGTGAACAGCCCTTGCCCCAGCCAAGGTAGGCTGGCTTCTCTACTTCCAAGAGGAGCCAGGACATCAGCATTCTCCCTCCATATTCCAGCTTAGGCAGAAAGGAAGGAGAGTTAATATTAACTAATGAAGAAATCAGACCACAGGCCAACTTCCTTTATGAAAACTTTTCCCTAAGATATACCTGGAAGGCTTCTCTGTCAATATCCTGAATGGTGTCCATTATGGGAAGGCACTGGGTGGGTAACAAAGGATGGAACAGAAAACACTTCAGTCTTAAGTACATAGTAGCTTCCCACTCTCACACACACACACACACACACACACACACACACACACACACACACACATTTACAAGGCAAGCTTTTGGTGTACTGGAAAGAATGCTGGATTTGGAAGTTAGAGGCCCTAGATTCAGATATTAACCATCCTACTTAAATGTATTTCTCCTTTCTAGCACTCAGTTTTCTTGTCTGTAAAATGGGGACATTGAACTAAATAACCTCTAAGGTCTCTTGCAGTTCTAATTCTATGTTTCTGGGGACTACCATTTACTTAATCTGTAACTGAGTCTTTATAATCCAAAGGCACACAATAGATTATTTAGGACATTTAAAGAGTGGGAAATTTACTGCTGCTTTTGGTTTCATAATTTAAGCCTCATTTCATACGTGTTTCTAGATTATATAGTCTAATCCCCTCATTTTACAGATGAGGAAACTGAGCCTCAGAGGCCTCAGTGACTTGCTTATATAGCTAGTAAGCACTGGTGCAAGGATTTGAACCTGAGTTTCATGACTTACATTCCACAGGACCTTTTTCCAGGAGGTGTATGATCTAGCCGAATGCTTGGGTCACACCCTGATGAAATGACTCAAGCATCACTTTGCTTAGAGTAAACTGAATCCAAGGTCACTGTTAGGACTTTTAATCAGGTTAAAGAATGGATCAACCCTCTCTCAGACCAAGGGTGTTTCAAATTTGAACAGCTGAATTGAGAATCAAGAAGACCTGAGTTCAAATCCTGACTTAGACGTTTAGTAACTGGGAGATACTGGGCAAGTATCTCTTCAGATGGGATGATATAGGTAAGTGCTTTGCAATCTTTAAAACCAATATGCTTACTATTCTCTCTTTTCCCTCCCCTTAGAATGTAATCTGCTTGAAGGCAGGGACATTTTGCCTTTTTTTATATTCCTAGAATTTAGCATAGTGTCTGACACAGTAACAAGTTAATAAATGCTAATTGATTGATTGTAACAACAAACAAAAATTGTGCCATGTAAGTAGGGCATTAACCCTTCAGGACCTCCATTCTTTAAAGGAAAGGTGGAAACATTGCTGCCCACAACACTCCCCAGTGAGGTTAGAACCAAATTAAAACATAATTGGAAAATATCTAACAAAATAAATTTTAAAATATAATAGAACACAGGTAATGTTAATATGTGGTTTTCCAAGTTATTCTAGTGCCTACAGAGATCCTTATGTACAACTTAGAAACCCCCATTTCTATTTGAGTTGGACACCACCGCTTTTTTTTAGTTTTATCTTCTTATTTTTTTTTGTTTCTTTATTTCTAGTTTTCAACATTCATTTCCATAAGTTTTAAATTTTATCTCTCTCTCGCTTCCCTCCCCATCCCCAAAAAGGTATCTGATATGATATAGGCTCTCATACACATTCCTGTTAAACATACTTTCACATTAGTCATGTTGCATAGAAGAATTAGGATGTGTGGGAGTAACCATGAGAAAAAACCCATAAAACAAGACAAAACAAAAAAAATTAAATAGTCTGTTTCAATCTGTATTCAGACACCATATTTCTTTTTCAGGATGTGGATAGCATATTCCATCATGAATCTTTTGGAATTGTTTTAGGTCCTTGCATTGCTGAGAAGAACTAAGTCTATCAAAGTCAGTCATTGCACACTGTGGCTATTACTGTGTATGATGTTCTCCTGGTCTGCTCACTTCACTCTGCATCAGTTCGTATCAGTTCTAGATTTAGATTAAGGAAAACCTGGGTGGAGTGGGTTTCTGGAGATCATGACCTGTGTGTCCCTATGGGCAATCAGAGGACCTCTCTGAGCCTCAGTTTTCCTCACCTGTAGAATGGAGACTAATACCTGTAGTATCTACATTGCAGGGTTGTTTTCTGAGGTCTAAATGAGATAGTGTGTAGAAAGTGTTAAGTGGACAGTCTTAAAAGCTTTCTATAAATATTAACCATCATTATTTTTTAAAGAGACAGAGTTTAAGCTAGTATCTGCTGCTAACAATCAGAAAAAGATCATCTCACTCCTGTTTTGGTAAACTTTGCTCATTTTAAGTAATGGGACTTTTTATTTAGACTGTTTTCCTCTCCTCACTGCAACCCCCTCCCCCAGTTTAGTTTCATATTTTTTTCCTCCCATGAAACAGAAGTAATTAATAGGGAAAAAATACACACTAGTCCAAGCAGTACCCAGAAGGTACTAAGGCAGTGAGATATAATGGAAAAAGTAAGGCACTTTGAGCCAGAAGACCAAGAGCACTGGTTCTGGAATCAGAGGGCTTGGGTTCAAATTCTGATTCTATATCATCTTGGGCAAGTCACTTTCATCTACTTAGGTCTCAGTTTCTCCATTTGTAAAATAAGAGGCTTGCATGAGATGATCTCTGAGACTTCTTCCAGCTCTAGAGCTCTCACCCTGTGGGGATTGACTCCTGACCCTGAAACCTACTTGGTTTCATGAAAATTTAGACCCTCCGCCATCTCTCAGGGCCTCTGTCTTCTCATCTGTAAAATAATGAGGTACATGATCCCTAAGATCTCAGTGCTAACATTCTGTGGTCCAAAGGGCACTGTGAGTGCTTTAGTTAGGGGTTAGATTCCATGTCCTCTAGAGTCCCTTCCAAATCTAAGACTCTATGTTCCTCTTTTTCTATGAGACCCTATTCAAGGGGGCCAGTCTGGACACACCACAGATAACCTGGGATTACTTGAGATCCCCACTACTCAAATGGACTTAGGGAGGCAGATTTCTTTTCCCACAGCCCTGGACACTATCAGTCCCTACCCTTACCCATTCCAGGACACCCTCTGGTCTTTTTCTTGAAATGCTCTATTTCTCTTAATTCTCATTCCAGAGAAAGTGGATTTACTCCTTTTCTTCTGTGGCATAAACTGAATTTACCCAGTTCCCATAAACTACAATAAAAGTTTCACTTTACAGAGAGAAGGTTGTGTTTATTCAGCCCAACTGTTCCCTGCCCTGATACCTAGGCACACTTGCACACACAAGACACACACACACACACACACACACACACACACACACACACACACACGCACGCACGCACACACAAGATACCCTCAAATAGAAATATGAGTCCTGGGGGCCAGCTCTCCTAGGAAGAGTACACTGGGTGTAAACAGGTAATATGTAAATTCTGGCTTTTGTGGGAAACCCTTTCCTGGTGACTAACTTTCTATCCCCAGGATTACTAATCAGCCTAGTTTGAAAGTCCTCCTTGTTTCTTCCAGGCTCACTTAGGGTACTCCCCCTGGCTTTCTGTTCCCTGTCTGAATCCTTCTAGACACCAAGGCCACTGTGGTTCCTCCATTTATCAGTCCCACTTACTCCTCCTTGGGGGTACGGGTATTGAGGGCAGAGAAGCTGGGCTCACCTGAGTCTTTCCTGCCCCTCCCTCAGTCATTGAGTCAGCCAGCCACTGGGCCAGTCACTGCATCAGCTTGTCATCTGGTCATTTAGTAATTCAGTTGCTTGGTCACTTAGTTGGTCACTCAGCTACACGATCATTTCATCCATCACTCCTTCAGTCATCTAGACATTGGGTTGTTCATCCATTTAGCATCTGGTGACTCAGTCATTCAGTAATTCAGTCACTTGGTCACTTTTATCAGTTATATGGCCATTCAGATAAATCACTTGGTCCCTTTGTCTCTCATTCATTTAATTAATTATTTCAACAGATATTTATTGGGTACCTACTGTGTAAAAGGCTGAATACTGAGCACTGTGGGGCAGTAAAAAGTCATATAATATGCCATTTTGGGGAGGGAGGGGGAAAATTTAAAACTTCTAGAAGTAAATGTTGAAAACTAAAAATAAAAAAATTAAATTTAAAAAAATCATATAAGATGTGGTCCTCTGCCATCAGGCACTCGAAAATTTACTGATTGGTTCAGGCAATCCACAATTCTATACTGGGATGACAGGGAGAAGAGATCCATATTACAGGCTAAAGATCTAGCAGGCTCCTTGCCCTCTGGAGAGTTACAGACTAATTAAGGAGGACAAAGACAGGCTCACATGAAATAGAATGAAACAATAAAATAAATAGAAACTGAAAAAAAAGAAACGAACAACGACCACATTATAAAAGTGGAGGGGCTAGGTAATGTGGTAAGATGGAGGATCCATTATCCTCAGAAAGCTTCCAGTGGGAGGCCATTCTGAGTCATGCTTTAAATGCTTCTGCCAGGGCTGACTCTGATGGCCTAACACTCATGGGAGGGTCGATCTTGGAGAGGGTTTTACCATGTACTTCATTAAAGAGAGACTCAGGTAGGGGGACAAAGGTCATATGCAGGCAGAGTCATACCTGGCGAACTACACAATTCAACTCAACCAGTATTTTTAAATGCCTACTGTGTTTTAGTCACTGAGTATGCAAAGGGCAGAGAGGGAAGAGTGCTTACACATGGAAGGAGTGCTAGGTGTGGAGATAAAGAAACGTTTCATATCTTGCCTCTGCCACTTACAATCTTCTATCGTGGGTAAGTCATTGAGCCAATCTAGGCCTTGGGTTCTCATCTGGTAAACAAAGGGGTTGCACCAGGTGGTTTGAAGCTGTTCTTGACAGCCATAAACAGTTGTACACAGTCTTCATGTCCATGGCCAAGTCAACAAGCATTTATTAAAACTCTTGTATGAGCCAGGCACTGTCCTATGAGGTGGGCCACGCCCTTCCAGTTTTGCACACATACTCTCCAAGGACGTGGGCAGTTAGCCACAAGTGACTCCTCAGTAGAACATCCAGAGTCCTTTCTAGATTAGTTTTGTCAATGGGTTCCTGCCTCATGACATATGCACAGTGCATTCTCACAATCAGGGCTAAAGAGGATGCTGGAACTTTGGGTAACTATGGTCTCCCTTTAAGTAGGTGTGAGTCTCCACACTTGAGTTATATTACCAATTCTGTCACTTTCCTTCTCAGTGGCTAATTTTTCACAGAAGCTAGAGCGTCACACCAGTGCTTCCTCATGAGCTTGCCTCCACTAGATATCTCCTTAAAACCATGATAGGGAAAATTATTTCTGGATATGCATAATAAACATGTGTTATTTGGCAGATAGCACAGTCACAGGCAATAATCCTAAAAACACAATACATTTGCAGGTACCTAGTATATATTATCCACAACAGAATGCAGAAGACATAAAGAGCTCAAAGAAGAAAATTTAGGCTCCAAATCTATGATCCTATGAACATAGCACATAAAACAATGAAGTATATAGCAACACTGAATACTATAGATGAAACATACAGGTGACATGAAATATGTAATGCATGAGTTACAAGTAATAAATACAATATCAAATAAATACAATGCATATCGGGGCTGTATATGGTAGACCAAATACAGAGGTGATATACTATATATAAATAAATTCATAAATTATAATGTCTACATAGTTCATTGAAAGCAGGAACTACTTTTTTTTGGTCTTTGTATCACCAGGGTTTGGCATACAGCAGGTGCTCAGTAAACACTTAATGATTGAGAGTTTGGGGTTACATACTAAGTACATGTTACATCCCCTCTTCATCAGAGGGGTTTATTTGGTAATATGAATACCCTCCTCTCCCATTATATTACTCCCAGAACATCATAAATCAGATTAATTACTGGTCATATGGTTTTGATGCTTCTAGAGTGACCTTCGCTCAGTTTGGTATCCTCAGTATCACGAGACCCGTGGTACCACAGTGCTAGACCCGAACTCATTGATGGCTCAATCTGATCCTCAGTATCCTCAGCATCTCTTGCCTACAGCCTTGATCCTGAACTTATGAATGTCTCAGGCTGACTATTGCTGTCTCCAGACCTCAATTAGGTACTGATAATCTCTGTTACTTTGGGATCCCCAGAATCAGAACACTATACAAGAAAGGGGAAACCTCTTAATTCAGCCTTCACCTTTCCCTATCCATGCAGATTCCCTCCTTCTCCCTCCTACCCCACAGAGGACTGGACAGTCTGTCTTGACTTCCTTGGCCTTCGGGAGGGCACTGCCATGCAAGAATTTCTTCATCCAAATCACAACTTGGGCCCTTTCTATATGAGCCATCATCTAGATTACATAGTCCAGCTCTACAATGGGGCAGGGCAGTCCTTTCAGAGCCTGCTTGGCTGACTCCCCATCACTTGTCCTTCCCATCATTATAGAGTCCAGTGAACTCTCCTATGAACAGTAAATGGTTATAGTGTACCATCTTTGGATAACCCTAGATAATTTCTGGGGTTACTTTATAGACTGGCTGATTACTACTTTCAACTACTTGATATGGTTTTTGTATTGATATAACTCTCCACCAGTCTGTTAGTCATCCTTATGTTTCCCCAGACCTTGAGGTTTCTAATCAAGATTCAACCTTCTAGCTGAAAGTCCTAATACCAGGAACTCAAGCATCATACTATCTGTTGTCTCTCTCTCTGAGCATTTCCAAGCTGAGGTCATGGCTAATCAGGAGACTTCCTTTAACTAATCTCCTAACCAATATCTGTTGGGAGTCTCCATACTTCCTCCATCTTCCAAGATTCCAAAACACAAATCAACAGGTGAACACAGCCTTTTCCCAAACAACAGAATGTAGAAGGGGTAAATCCAATCATGTCATTATGGTAGCATTATATGTGTAGTGACATATACATATATATGTATGTGTATATGTATGTATATGGAAAATTTGTTTTAAACAATTTTTAGTTTAAATTTAATTTTTTTATTTTAGAAAACTCTATCTCTCTTCATGGTATGAAATATGAATTGCTACAATGGGTTCTACCTGGGACCTAGACTCATCCCAAATAATTGGAAATGGACCAATTCCACAAAGGGCAGGGTAGCCTGTTCCCAGAAGTGAGAAGGAGAAACCTGCCCTTTTTGCTCTTTCTTGGAGACATGGAAGTTTGAAGTCCTGTACGTTTTGCCACTTGGATAAAGTGGGATAGAAGAAGAAAATCAGAATTCTGACTTGCACAAAGCCAGAGTCTTTGTAGTTAGTCTACTTGGGTAGATGGTTATTTGAAACATTACTTCATGTCTGATACATCACCTGCTCCCCATTCTTCAATATCTGAAGAATTTAGAGTTTTATCAATGGTGGTTTGCCCAACAATCAATCAACGAGCTTTAAGTGATTCATTTATACATATTATTCATGCATTTGTTTATTCATATATTAATATATAATTTATTCATATACAAGAATATATATCACCACAAATTTGCATATCATCCTTAAATAAGGACCATGCTAATCTCTGTATCATTCTAATCTTTTAGAATATGCCACCAAAGCTAGTCCCCAATAAGCATTTATTAAGTGCTTACTATATGCAAGGGAATACAAAGAAAAAAGGGAAACATTCTCTGCCCTCAAGGAGCTCACATTCTGTCACCAGTGACAGAGACTATAACCACTATGTGCCCTAGTAAATAATTGTAAATTCCTGTGACCAAAAATTTCACCACCTGGTGGCCAACAGGGTGATGGATGATAGAACAGCAGTCTACACTTGAAGCCTTTCTAGCTTGGTAGCAACCTCCATAACCTCCATAACCCTAAATACTCTGCTGGTATTGCTTTAATAAATCCAGGATCATAAGAAGGAATCAAAGCAGGATACCTGCTTAGGCAAGTTGCTGGGTGGGGATAAGCATTTATTAAGTATCTACTATGTGCCAGGCAATTTCCAAATATTATCTCTGGTGATCCTCAAAAAAACCCTGTGAAGTAGGTGTTATTATCACCCCCAATTTGTACCTTAGGAGATTGGGGAACATAGAGGTTAAGTGACTTGCCCAGGGTTACACAGCTATTAAGTGTCTGAGACTGAGTTTAAACCAAAGTCTTCCTGACTCCAGGTTCATTGCCCTATATCCACTACACCACCTAGCTGCCATTTGCAACACTGCTTCAGGTCTAAGTCAAGCCTGTCCTTAGAACCCATGCAAAATCTGCCCAATTTCTATTGAGATCAAAGGAGACAGACCACATACCCTCAGAACAAAGATGGAGCCTCACCTCCCAATTGTTGCTTAGCATTGTAATCTGGGAAGGACAGGAGAGATGCAAAGAGCAGGTGAACTACTCTGAGAACAACAGAGCTGTGGTCTAGGGAAACAGCATTTTAGTTCATTATCTAAGGAGAAAAAAAAGGATATATGCTTTCCAGGGCAATATTAGCCTGACCTCAGCCATGATGGATTAATTTTTCAGATTGAGAAGTAGGCCCAGAAAACAGAAAGTTTCCCATAGTACACTAAGCTTCAAGAAGGCAACCAGGAGAGCCATATGCTGTATATTTAATTTCCTTGACTTGAGGGTGGGTGGGGGTCTCACAGGCTATGGTTATGTTTAGTACTTTTCCTGAGGTTGGGGGTCCATCTTCTTATAAGAATAATAGGGGTGATAAGACCATTCAGAGACAACCCAGAAAGTCTTTTTGATAGAGCAATTGTTCTAAGACTCCATCTCATCATCCTAAAGGCCTATTTGAGAGCTTTTATTCAAGGGGACCTTGGCTCCTTTGCCACTCTTGGTATGACAGAGTGCAGGGCTCTTTGTATGTTGTGCTAACCTTGATGCACAAATCAGACCAGACTTCATCTCCACATGATGAAAGCCCTCAGACCAAACACTCTTGCTCTCATTCCATCTGATATTGCCAAAGTCTCAGCAAGATAGAAGTCCTAGCTCTTTAAACATGGGAATTGACGAGTAGGAGACACACTCCCTTTATTGCTGATGGGATTTGCTTTTTAAATTTACCATATCTTGATTGTCCATGCAAGTGGAAAGGTGCGGTGATAGTTAATTCAGAGTAGATAAACCAAAAACAATTTTTATTTCCCTTTAAAATGTATTGTATTTGGGGAGGATGAATGGAAGGGACATCTGATGGATCTTTCGAAATTATGTAAATAGCTTCCTATTCCTCCCCAATCCTGAATCCAAAGTGCTTGCTTCCCATGTACATCAAATATGACCACACAGGTAGGTGTAGTCCATGTGTGTCCAAAATCTTTCCTGTTCCCTTTACCATATATGACCCATCATGGGGGAAAAATGATCAATGACACTTAGAAACTGACTTTATCCCACTCACTAGAAATAACATCATCCAGGTGATCTGGCTTCTTTCCCTTCTGGTCTTCCCTGTATTGTTTCTTCCACCCCCCCCCCAATTCCCCTTTCTATCCACAAGCATTTATGGAAGACTTAATGTGTACACAGAATGGTTTGGTGACATTCTCTATTTAAGAAAATGATGCTCTTGCCTCACCACTAGAAGGAAGGAAAAAGGGAAAGAAGGAAGGAAGGAAACAAGTATTTAAGTGCCTACTATGTACCACACATTTCACCAGGCATGTCACAAATTCTCATTTGATCCTCACATCAACCCTGGGAAGTAGGTGCTATTGTTATCCCCATTTTACAGATGAGGAAACTGAGGCAAAGGGTAAGTTACTTGCCCAGGTTTACACAGCTAGTAAGTGTCTGAGGCCAGATTTGAAATCAGTTCTTCCTGAGTTTCTTTTCTAATAGTGGGAATGTGTTTACCCTGAGCCATACACTACTTGTGATCCTCCTTGTGACCATAAATATGCATGGATGTAGTCTACTACCATAGACTAGAAAGATCTTAGTCCTTCATTGAACATCCCAGTAATCTTAAATTCATTTGCATAATACTATGGGGAGGTTACCAACAACATTGTAAACTCAGTCCCTGCCCTTAAATTTATAGTCTGCTTAGGGAGATAAGATTTATCTATGAGAACCAACCATCAGAAGCTGTTAGAAAGTGAGATTAGCATGTAATAGAAGGGAGATGCTTTGAGAAAGGAAATCTTCATCCTACCTGAAGTGTTTCTCCTAGTACACTGAACTGCAGGAAGACAACTGAAGGAATCATAAGTTGTATTTGGCACCCTCCCTAGAGGTCAGGGGCCAATTTTCCTTGTACAGAAGAATCCATGTTGTTCAGGTTTTGCTGTCCCTCACACATGATGCTTCATCTCCCACCTCCATACTTTTGTACAGGCTATCCTGCCTGCCTAGAATTCACTACCTCCTCACATTTGCCTCTTACAGTACCTAGATTTCTTCAAAGCTCATCTCATTTTCCACCTTCTACATGAGACCGTTTCTCACCCTCCAGCTACTAGTGCCTCTCCCAAGCAAACTTCCTTGAAATTATTTTATATATACGTATCCAAGTATATGTTGTCTCCTCTGAGGGAATGGAATTGCCTTGAAGGCAGGAATTATTTCATTTTTGTCTCTGCAGCACTACTGTCTAGTACCTGACACATAGTAGGTGATTAATAAATTATTGTTGATTGACTGGTGAACAAGATGTTAGAACAGGTGATTTTTAAGGTCCCTGAAAACTCAAAAACCCTGAACCTATTAACCTATTTTCTCAGGAACATATTCTGGCTAGAGGAGATTTTTGAGAGATATCATGGCCAGAGTATTTAACATGGTCAGCTGAAGGGTCTTAAATGGCAGACTGAAGAGTGTGAATTTGACCCATTGAGCAATAAGGAGTCACTATCATTTCCTGGGGGGAGAAGGGAAGGGTTGGTGTCATAAAAGTGGAGAGACCATGTAGGGCAAGAGGAAGAGAGATGGATTTGGAATCCATGTCCAAATCCTACTTATTATCCTCATGAGTTGTATGATAATAAGCATTGTATTTAATCTCTCTTGAGTTTGCATGTTCTCATCTGTAAATGAGTATAATGCTAGAACTTATATAGCAGCTAGGTGGCACAGTGATAGAATATTGGAATTGAAGTGAAGAAGACTGAGTTCAAATACTGCATCAGTACACACAAGCTGTGTGACCCCAGGCAAGTCACTTAACCTCTCTCAGACTAAGTTTCCTCATCTATACAATAGGAATAATAATAGCATTTCCCTTCCATAGAGAGGTTGTAAGGAGATAAGGAACTTTACAAACCTTAAAGTACCATGAAAATATCAGTTATTACTATTGAAATGTTGCCTCAGGTGGACTATTGCCTTCTTGAGTGGTTCTTGGTACCATCCATGCACCACAATGAATTGGAATAAAGGTCACTGGGCTCCAAGGCCTTTTCAGGGCTTACTGCAGGGAGGTCACCTTTACTAACTACTTAGACAAAGAAGTTCCCCAGATTTTCTCCAGTAGATAACCATATATGGTGTCTACACAGTAGCTGTTCTCCACCTCTATTCAGAAAGGAATAAAGAAGAGGGCTTTTTATAGCTCCTACAATGCTGAACACAATCAGGCTCTCCGGATATTTTTGTTGAATATACCTGAATTGAATTACAACAGAAGATTTTTAGGTTATGCAAACAGAAGAACTTCCAGGCCTAGAGACATATGAGACACTGGAGCAGATGGGCAAGGTAGGCTGTGGGGCTTCCTACTCTGGGAAATGCTGTAATGGAAATGCAAATTTAAAGATCTTCCCTGCCCCTAGCTTAAGTGCACCTGGAGCCTGTGGTGGGAGGCTTGTTTTTCAGGGAAGCCCAACCTTGATACTTTTGTGATTGGGCAGTGGGTCAAGGAGGTTGTTACAATAATTGAGCCAGGAGAAGGCTATATAAACTCTGATGCGAGGCTTTGCTTTGGGGCTCACTTTGAGAAGTGTTTTGTGATTTGACCAGATGAGACTCTGGGAAGCCGTTGTTGAGAGCCCCCCGGCTTTGAAAACCCAGATGTTGATGCTTCCCTCTCTGGTAACTGTGATTTGGTATTGATGTATGTAATGTTGGGACAGTTTGGAAGCCTGTCTGTAACTCTGAAGTTCTGTAACTGAAGTTTGGGGTGCTGACCTTTTTCCCCTGAACTAGGTAATGTGTGTTTGTTTGATTAAAGTAAGCTTGTTAACCCATTTTGAGTTGCTTTCCTTTACAAAAGCAGATCTAAGAACCTGTGTTGGCAGCTACCCTGGGGATATTGGGGTGCTTGCTGCTACAAATGCACACAAAAAGACCCCACTCCTTCTGTCAGGGACTGGGGAAAATCTCTTGTATGAAGCCAAAAAGGTGGGTCAGTTGTTTTCTCCAGGGCCCCATCTGCCCTAGGATTCTTTCTGTTCTGAAAATGCCACCATCTCATTAACTGGTCTTTCATTACTCTGTGACACGCAGTGGACAGAGGCCTTGGACACCACATATGCACTATCAATGTCATTCACTCTCTGTGCAATTTTCTGCAGATTCCCCAAAGCCATCCAATGGGAGAATTTTTCACATCTGTCTTTTCTCACTGCTTAAAGTACAGTGTGATAGGATGATAGATTTGGAGCTGGAAGGCACCTTAGAGGATGTCTAATCTGACCCCTTTATTTTACAGATGAGAAACTGGAGGAGGTAAATATATGGCATCCTCTCTGTCACTCACCTATTCATCAACATATATGTACAGGAATGTGTGCCCGAATCTGGGTGTTTAATGTAACATGTGCACATGATTATATGAACACATTCAAATACATACTTCTACATGACTTATTCATATATGCATATTAGTACATTCATGTGTGTGCACATTTGTGTCATGTGTGTGCACAAGCATGGTCATTATTTGTTCACTTATTTTGAAGAGTTTAGGGGACACTGATGCCTCCCTCTACCATAGGGCCTTTGGTCTAGATTTTCTTTTCCATAAACTCAGTACCAGGTATCAGATTTGAAGGGTACTGGGTGATGCTGCCTATTGCTAAGCCAATGAAGCTCATTGGAAAGAAGAGGTAGGGAAAGGCGAAGGCTTGGAACCCTGCAAAGCTTTTTCTAATGGCTGAGGCTTATTCTCCTCCCCACCCCCACTTCATTTCTGCCCTGCCCCACACTATAGTTCCCCCCACCTCAGTTCACTCTTCCTCCCTGGGTAAGGGAGAGGTTGGCAAGCAGGACAAAGCAGTTGCAAGTCCTAAGCAAGGTTTGGAAATTGAGATGGGGAAAGGAAGTCTTCCTCCCACCCTTCATCGTAACACCCATGACTTAGAAAAATAAATATCTATGCACCACAGAGACCATCATTTTCTGGTATCAAAAATCTAGGCATTTATAAAAAGTAATAATAAGGTTCTCCTTCCTCTTTGTCCTGTTACTCCATCTCCAGTACTGGCTTGGAGAAGAAACTGGAAGACCAGAACGTAGTTAAATGGGGAGGCTCTATAGAGTCCCCCAGAGACTGACAGAGATAAGAAGAAAGTGACAGAGTCACAGACAGGGAAACACAGAACTTGGACAACCACAGACAGAGATAAACAACCTTGTCAAGGAATCAGCTTTGGGGTCTCAAGACTGAACCAGGTTCCCCCTGACTGGTCCAATCTTCCTAATTCCATGCCCCCCATATTTCTCGTCATCTCTTTTCTTTTCCCTTCAGTGGTTCTGTGGGGGTGCGGTGGGCTTGGGAAGAGGGGCTGCCATATCGAAGGGGAAAGGCCAAAGGGAGGAGGGAAGGGAGAGATACAGACATGGAAAGAGGATGACTTGGAGTAAAGAGGGGAGAGTTAAGACAAGGGGAGAGTATGTCCGGCAGGAAGAGAGAAGAGAGACTCCTGTTTGGTCACGGTCCTCTGAAGACGCTCAGACTTGGAGGAGTCCCTACCAGCCTCAGAAGCGGAGGGAAGGAGCTGGGCTCCAGGATTTCCAGTTCCCACCCCCTTCCTAGCTGATTTTCTCCTTTTCTGCCGGATTCCGCAGCGCCGCCTGGCGGACAGAAGCGGCTCCCGAAACCTAGACTTAAAAGCTCCGAAAGCCGACACATCTCAGGATCTAACTCCAGTGACTGGAGGAGGAAGGGGGCGGGACGGGAACAGAGACATTTCATTCTCTCCAGCCTCCTCCAAACCCCTTACCCCACCTCTGCTCCGAGAGTAAGCCTCCATTCCGGACTGGCCACACACACACACACACACACACACACACACACACCCACACACCCACACACACTCAATTTCTTTCCGCCTGAACCTTAGTTTTTGTACTAGACTTATCTCCTACACGTCGGGGCACCCCTTGTCACTCCCCTTTTCTGTCCCTTAGTTTTCAGCCACAAACGCCTACCACCGCATGGTACCGGTGGGGAGTTTGTGGGAGATTTGCAAAATGTCATAACGTACCCCTCATCAGCAAAAAAAAAAAATAGTAATAATATTAAAGGGGGAGAGGAGAACCGAGAAGTCAGAGACATTCGAAGGGCCTACTGGGTGTGAGAGAGACTGGGTTCCTGAGTCCTGCCCAGATACGGTCCTGACTTGGCCATTATGGCAGTGAAATCTGGTAGGGAGGACTGAGGGGTGCAAAGGAATCTTCCCTGCCCCTCTTCCTGAGACATCCAGAAAAAAGAGGAATAAAGAAAAAATCTAAATGTATGTCGTACTAGAGTTATTGTGAGCGGGGACGGGGTGGATGAAAGGCGTGAAAGGTTATCTTTGTTCCTAAAAAAGGACACAGTCCCCCTTCTCTTTGCTGGCATTCTCCGCCCCCGAACTGGCTTAAGCCGAGGCCCAGGCCCAGAATTTAGCATCTAACTGAACTTCCTCTCCTTCTCTCCCTCCCAGTATGGGATCTGTCTAGAGTGGGGAATAAAAGAGGTGACAAGGTGACCTCTTTTTCTTCCTAAGGGTTAGGGTTCACCAAGACCCGGGGTTACTAGAGACCTGGTTTCATCCCCAAAACTAAGAAAATGTCCAAGAAAACTCAAACTGCACGGCGGTGACAATGGTCCCAGGCAGCCCTTGCTACCCAAACCCTTCAGTGCCTCGAGCCCCGGCCTCTGGTTTCCGCTGGGTGCTTTCTATCGGCTCCCGGGCCTCGCCGATCTTCCCCAAAGATGTTAGCTCTCCAAGTCAAGGAGCCCCGTATCAGAGACAAGGGCCGAGAGCAAAAGGGCGCTCAGGGCCCGCTGGGACAACGGCCTCCAGGAGAACCTCTCGGGTGGATTTACGTCCAAGCCGGGAAAGAGGATAAGGGAGTGCTGCGAGGGGAGGGTGGTAGGGAAATAACAAATAAATAAAAAGCAACAAGATTAGTACCCAGAACGGTCCATATACCCCGCAAAGGCCCAAAATCCTTCGTGGGACAGTTCCTCTCCTTTTCCCTTAACAGTCTGACTCGTCAGGAGGAGCTCTGGACCGAGCAGAGCTCCCCAGTAATGCTCGCTGGGCACAAGACATCGCCGAACAGAGGCTAGCTAAGTCTACAGAGGCGGAATGCGGGGCTGGGAGGCCCGCGGGCTTTTTCCTCTCCTCTCCCTCCCTGTTCTCCCCCTTCTAACTTTCAGAGACAGCCTGGGGCAAAGCACCTCCAGGTGCACCCAGGTGTCAGCGCGTCCCAAACAGCCAGACTGGGCACAGGGGAACCACCGGCTCTAACCTGGAAAGCCGCTTTGCGGCTTGATTTCCCCCAGGTTTTTCTATTTAAGTTCTCTAGGCTTAGGTTCCCTCCAGTTCTTATTAGGATTAGAGAAGGGTCACGATGAAACTGACGGAGAACCCACCATCCCCATGCGCTTCGGCTGTCCTTCAATTCCTGAGTCAATTTGGTTAAGCCTTGGGAAGCCGCCGGGAGCAGTGGATCTCTGTGCCCCCTTCCCACACCCCACCCCCGCTCCCCAGTTGCCCCAGACTAGACCTGGTCGGGGGAGAGGTACAGAGGAGCCTCGTCTCTTTTCTGGATTTAGTAAAGGTGGGCGGGAGCGCCCCATAGTCCCTGTGGCCCAGCCTCGGCCCGTGGTTTCCGCAACCAGGGTTGCCAGTTTCTCCCAGAGCAAAGACAGAGAAGTCCAGTTGTTCGCTCAGTGGAAAAGACAGGCTGGGGTCCGGATATTATACAAGGGGGCTAGTTGGGGCCAGGGTAAGTGGTGAGGAAGTGGGAAGGAAAGGGGAAAAGTCTTGGTTAAGTGCCGAGAAGCCCCTCTCCTGTCCTGGGGTCACCTCGCAGGGGAAAGAAAAGGTAGGGAAACTTATTTCCCCATGGGAATTGGGGAGAGGGTTCTCTACAATTCTTTCCCGGACTCTTCCCAAACCTTCGCCCGGAGCTGTCCGAGGGGCTGAGAGAATGAAAGGGGAAAGGGAGTGATTTCTCTTCATCTCCCAGCAGAGGAACCATGGAATGCAGGCACCCTCAGCTCCCTTCCGAAAAATGGAACCACGAAATTTAAGGGAAAAAAATTAATAACACGCGAAGGAAAATATCCTAGGATAGTTTCTCACCACACTGGCTGCAGGAGAGGAAAAAAAAATCAAAACGAAATAAACTTATAAGAGCACTCCCCTTCCAAATTTTAAGTTTACTCCCCCTCGCCCCCAAGAACAACAGCTGCCCTCTCCCGGCACCACAAATTCACAAAACCAAAACCAAATCATTTAACCCAGTGCCCAGGAGAGGAAGAGCCGGTGGAGACTACAAACAAATTACAATCAAGCCTCCCCCCTCACTCTTCTCTATTAAAAAAAAAAAGATAAGAAGTAGAACCTTTTAATACATTAAATATACGGAATTTTAATCTTTAAAGCGATACATTGTCTATTATTTTAGTACATGACGTAAACCTTACTTGTCCCCTTCTCAGCGGGTGGACTTAAAAATTAAAAATAGTTAAGTGTTCCTTCCAAAGAACAAAATAAGGCAAATGAGGTTTTGGAATAGAATTGTTTTTTCTTTTTTTTTTCTTCCAGAATACATACAAAAAAATACCCATTCTCTTTCAATGGTATACACCTTAAAAATAATTGCAATTTGAAACCAGAGCTGACAAATTGCGAGTTGTTGTTTTTTTCTCTTAGTAACAAACATGCATGTAAATTTGTCGTTTCCATCAGACATTAAATAAGAACGTACAATACAATCATAGCAATTTTAAAGTAACATTAAAGAGAAGACCTCTAGTTCTGTGGTGGTTTTTTTTTATTTATAATCTACAAGGGGGGAGGGGGGTTTCCATTTTTTTCCTTCGAGTTTAAAATTTTTTCTCCTCCTCCTTTACACCTACGGAGCTTGAGCTAAATAATGCACTTCTGAACCACAGGGCCGCTTGGAGCTAACATAAATAAATACTTGTGCCCTCCGATGCAGTCCTCAGATGAACACTTTTCTCAATTTTTTTCTATAAAAAGTCAAAGGATATTTTCAACTTTTATAAAGTTTAGGAGAGGAGAGGAGAAGTGGGGAAAGAGGGGTGTTTATCGGATCTCTGTCGCTGCTGTTGCTGGATTAGATATATATAGTATATATTTTTCCTCTCTTGCCCCATCTTCCCCACGCAGTTGGGTGATCTGTATGCCTCCGGGCCCCCATCCCATCCCTCCCCCAAATTCCCCCCTTTCCCTGCTTTCTCCCCTCCCCCAAAAAACCCACCCCTTGTCCACCCCACCCCGACTTCCTTCCCTCCCCGCCCTTCCCCACCCCCCCCTCACTGATAGCCCAGCGCCGAAGCTGTGGTAAGTCTCTGTCCGTAGAGGGCGTAAGGGGAGTAGTAGGGTCCGGTGGCAGCCGGCACCGGCACTGGGGCACCGGGAGTAGGAAGGGGGCTCTTGGAGTAGGGGTGGTAGCGGCTACTCAGTCCCAGCGCGTGGTGGGGGCTGCGCAGGGCCAGGGTCCCGGGGCTTCCCGGAGCTCCCGAGGTGGGAATGTGCATATGGCAAGCCATTGCTGCAGCAGCTGCGCTGGCCAGGGAGGAGGAGCTGGGGTAGCCGGACAGCAGTTTGTCCGTCCCGGGGAAAGCCGTGTGCGTCCGCAAGTGACTCAGCAGCTCCTCCGACGTGGCGAACCGTTTGTCGCAGGGCCCATTTGCCGACACCCAGTTGCAGATGTGGGGCAGCGGGTCGTTAGGGAGCATGAAGCCATAAGGGTAAAGAGGGTGGCCGGCCAACGAGGGCGGAGTGGCCCCCGCCGCAGCCGCGGCAGTCAGCGACGAGTGCACGCCGTGGAGAGGGTGCGTGGGGTACACCAACGGATATCCGGACTTGAGAGCTGCGGCAGCGGCTGCGGGGTCGTGGGCGCAGGAGGCACTAGCTGCAGCTGCCCCGGCGAGATGGCTGGCGCAGTGGTAGCTGAGGCAGTAGGGGTCCCGGCACAAACTCGCAGTCATCACTGAAGGAGGAGACGCCCCTGCCAAGGGGCTAGAGCCAGCTGGTTTGCTGCATCCCAGGGAGCCAGCAGCAGCAGCGGCCAGCTGCGCTCCCACGAGGCTCCCTGGCTTGGTGGGATCCAGGGCCACCCCATGTGGTAAGAACTGGGGAGGGTAGCCCGCGTAGGCCCCGGCTAAGCTGCCAGGATAAGTCATGCCCGCGGGGGGCAGGGGGAAGACCGTCTGGCCCGGCTTATATGGGGATACTGGGGCCACCAGCCCGGAACCCAGAACTGAGGAGGAGGTCGGGACACTGCTTGAACCTGAACTGGAGCCAGAGCTACCGCAGTCTGAGCCCAGTGACTTACTCCCGGGACCCCCTTCGGAGTGTTGGTTTACGTCCACGTTAATCCCCCCACAGCTAATCCGGCCGTGAGCCAGCCCACCTGGGCCTCCGTCGCCTGAGGAGCCACCAGACCCTTTGCCACTGCCACCGGAGCCTTCGGGGTCCTTCTTGTCGTCCTTGCCCTCCGGGCCCCCTCCCGAAGAGGGTAGCATCCCTCCAGGCGAACAGGCAGAGGCGCTGGAGCTCGGGCTGCCTGTCCTGGGCGTGAATGGCTGGCAGGTGGCGCTCGGTACTCGGAATCCCGACTTCTCTGCCGAGACCCCGCCGCTGCCGCCGCCGCCGCCGCCCCCGCCCCCGCCTCCACCACCACCGCCGCCGCCGCCTCCCGGCTCCTTCTTATCCGCGCCAGGTTTGGAGTAGGGCTTAAAGCTCGACTTGTCCTCGACCCCAATGTCGCTTAGTTTTAGGGGGCCCGATTTGGTGTCCTTGTCGCTCCCGGCACCACCTCCGCCGCCACCCCCGGCACCGCCCCCGTTGGAGGCCACCGAGGACAATTTGGAAGAGGGCGATGGGTCAGGCTTTCCGATCTGGGAGCACGTCTGGGCCAACAGCGCCAGTGGGCTCTTCTTTGCATCGAGCTGCAGGGGTCAGACGGGAAGGGAAACAGAAAGATAGAGAGGAGACCTTTAGGATTCTTAGTTCTTATGTAGCCATTCCTGGGCCCCAGCCCTCTAAGGCCCACAGTCCTCCAGGGACGTGCGGAGCCCCCTCGGAGTTACCTGGAAGGGTTATGAAGAGACCCCTTTTCTCCCCCTCATCCCGAGAAACTAACACCCTAGGAAAAGGTGCGGCCATCATCTACACTCAACATAGTCACCCTCCCCGTCACTCTTTTTTTTTTTTAAATTATGGGGGTGATGCTAATTGGATTTGCAAAAACTCAAAATGTGGTTTTCTACATGTACCTGATCAGAGACTCAAGACTCTCTTATTGGGGAAGGGGTCGCAGTGGAGGGGAGGTTTCAGGCGGGCTGCCCCTCGGAGGCTATTTACAATTAGCAGCCTCTGTTCGGCCCTTAGTGTTTTCTGAATCTATCCGACTCCCCATTTCTTCTCCAGCCCAAGTCTCAGAAAACCAGAGGTGGCGGTGGGAGGACGGCGAAAACGAGGACAGGAGGAATAAGTTGGCCTCCAAGTCCCTGTCCATTTAAACCTCTCCAGTCTAGACTTCCGCGCTCCACTCCCCTTCTCCGACCTAGTTTCCAGCTGCGGAAGCTCTGTCCCCTAGGGGAGCTGAATCACTCCGGACACTCCCCCCCCCCCCATCCCCATTCCAGAGAGAACGAAATCCCGCCGGGCAGTGGCTCGAGTATCGGTTCACGAAATGATCTCGAGGAAGGGAGGATACAGAAAGGGACTGGGGGGGGGGGTGCAGTTCGGAGCGGGGGGAGACTTACCTCGATGGGACTGACAGGAGTGGAGGGCAGAGGCTGCAGGTACTCTGGGTGTAAGATGTGCCCCGTCCGTGCCGTCAACATCTTTAGCACCTTGATAGGCAGGCGATTCGCCTGGCGTAGAGGGTCCGAGGGGGGCACGGCGTGGAGGAAAGGTTTGGTATTACCGGCAGAGGACGAGCCGGGGCCGGGGCCGGGGCCAGAGATATTTCCAGAGAGCGCGCTGGTCCAGGCGGGGTCCGCGCCGCCGCCGCCACCGCTGCCGCCGCCTCCGCCGCCGCCGCCGCTGTGCTTACTACTTCTCAGGGCAGAAAGCGAGGGCGCTGTGCTCATGACCCACCCGCGCGCATGGGAGCAGCGGGGGGAGGGCTCCGGGAGGCGCGGGGCGGGCTCGGGGCTGCGCGCTCGCCCGGGGAGCAGGAGGAGGAGACGCGGGAGGAGGAGGCAGAGAAAGAGGTGGAGCGGCCGCCACAGGCGTCCAGTGCGCCTTCTCGGCGCCTCGGGCAAGAAGCGAATAATCCTGGGGGGCCTCGGAGAAGAGCCGTGGCTGGGAAGGAGGCGCTGCCGCTGCTATTTTTGTGGGGCCGCTGAGCTATCCGTGTAGCCACTGGCTGCGCCCCAGCGTTGCGCTCCTCTCCGACCCGCCGCCCAGTGCTGCGCTTGGGTGCGATGTGAGCCGCTGCCCGTCCAGACGGGGCTCTGGCGAGGAAACTCACTTCAAAAGCAGCTGCATCTAGGGGGAGATTAAAGCCTTTGCCGCCTTCCAATCAAATGGGAGCCCGAGGTGATTGGAGGGTCAAAGGGATGTGACGCGCCTCGCGCCGCCGCCGCCGGGACTCTCCGCACTGGTTTTAATGGGCAGCTCCCTCCTTCCAGCTCCCCCTCCCCATCCCCTCCCTTGTTTTTGCTGGGAGGACTGGATGAGGTTTATTTTCCGTTTGCAGTCGGACGCCTCACTCGTTTTCTTCCCCTTTTCCCCTTTTCTTGCTCGGAAACAAACTGGAATCGAGAGTAGGGTCTGGGGCGGGATGGGGGCGTCAAGAGTAGGATGAGGGTCCTTAGGAAGGAACACGTTTGTGAATCCTAAGGCTCTGTCAGTTAGCTCCAGTGGAGAGCAGGGGCAAAGACTTCTTTTGACCTAGCCGAGCTCGCCGAGGTCCCCGATAAAAGACAAAATACTGGACTGTACGAGTAGGGTGCTGTAGGAAGACGACCCGCCCGCCTGTGATTTCTCGAGGCTCCGCGCCAGAGAAACCAGGAGCTATGGCTGCTGCTGCGGCGGCGGTGGCTTCTCCTGGCCTAGCCCACTCCAACTCCCCTCCCTTATCCTATCCATGTGACAGGCTGGGGAGCCCAGATTGGGGGAAGCGCGGGGATCACATGCTTCCTATGTTACACATTCCGCCCCCCCTTCTTCTGCCTGTCCCCCTCCCTTCCCCCCCCTTCGGGCATCTCCACCCCTCCATCAATTGTCAATGTTCCTCGACCGCAATCAATCAGTTATTTGTCAGCTCTTGTCAATCCGCCCGTGATTTATGTCAGCTTTTGTTGCTGATTACAAGGCGGGTGCGACTTGAAGAGAAAAAGAGGGAGAGGGAGAGAGACAGAGACAGAGAGGAAGAGACCGAAAGGGAACCGGAGGAGGGGAAAAGGAAAGCAGTCGCGGCCGCTTAATGGAAGCAGGGCGGATGGGGGGGGGGGGGGGAGGTTCACGGGTGGAGAAAAAAGACTGAGAGAAGAAAAAAAGATGTCGTTCTGTTTCAGGAAAATAAATCGTAAGAGTAAATTGCGCGTTCGATCTCAGAGCGCTGAGAAGGGTGCGGAGGGGCCTTCGCACCTTCTCGTTAGGTCCGTGGATTTCTTGAGAACTGGGGTACTGGGAAAGGGGACAGTGATGTCTAACTGAGGAGAGTTCTTCTATGGATGCGTCACGGGGTACCGAATTCAGCGGGGAGATAGTGGTGGATTGACCCTGGCCCCCTCTCGCCATCCCGGCCCCGCCACGTCCTGGTTCCAAGCATAAGATGGAAGGAAGAATTTGGTCCCTTTAGGCTTCTGGGCCATAAACTCGGAGCCGCGCCCCGAAATTCACTATTCCCTGAGGGCTAATTTTTTCGGGGGGGGGTGTGGGAGTATCCCGAAGGGCTTTATGAGTAGGTCCCTATCCTTTGCTGGCACTGTTACCCAAGCCTAGTTTCCCACTCCATCTTGATAAGTCAGTTTTGGGTAGACCAGGGAGAACTGGTCTTCAGAGAGCGAGTTAGTGTCCCAAGTCCCTTTCAGCTCTAAGGAAGTTTTCGGGTCCCCGTCTCCCCTCCAGCAAAAGAATGGCTATTTTTGGTGAATTATTTGCAGACACGTTTTCCAAAGCCCTTCGGTTTAGTGACCTGCCAGGAGACGATGTGGGGTGTTGGTGGCAATGGTTCTGGGGAAGACTACGTTGTCAGCCAACGGTGGGAACTCTTGACAATTCTGGTGCAAAATAACCGCGTTTATTCACAGTGTATTGTTGCTTTTGGTGTTTGGAATGGGAGTCTAGGTGAAGGACCGGCGTGTGCTGGTGTACAAGGCTTTCCTTATGTATCTATACTTACCCATTCCTGTGTATGATTTCTCGAGGGCTTTGATGGCCTCTGGAGGGACATCCGAGGTCACCTCGTGAAACTTACCGAAACTAGAGGTGGGAAAGCAAAAGAGATTTCTCTTCCTCTGGCCTTCACCCACCCCCCACCCAGCGACTGGAAAGACTTTGATTCTCCCCTCCCCCATCTTTTCCTCCCCAGGCTCTTCTTTTGTTGTCAAGTTCCTTTGATAAATGGTTGTGCTGTAGAGCTGTGAGAGAGGAGAGGAAAGAGAGTCGGTGGAGAAAAGCCGAGGTGGCGATAAAAGTGAGAATGGCGAAGGTATAGGATGTTTACTGACTGGGTTCTCTCACTTTGGGCTGGTTGCTGTACGGAAGGCATCCAGGCCCCAGCCCTGCCCTCCTACCCTCTCTCTCTCTCTCTCACTCTCTCTCTCTCTCTCTCTCTCTCTCTCTCTCTCTCTCTCTCTCTCTCTCTCTCTCTCTCTCTCACACACACACACACACACACCGCAAAGGTACCAAGAACTTTCTGTGGTGAGTTTTAATCTTTCGCTTTCTTTTTGTTTTTAACTCCCTCTCCCCCACCCTCGCCCAATTCGTTGGTAAACTTTATGGGCAAGGTAATTTCCTAGGTAGAGTTTTGAGGCAATGGAGAGGGCGTGTAGCGCTTGTACTTGTGTCTCTACCACGTGTGTTTGTGAGTGCCTACTTTGGCTACAATGCGTGATTGTCGGAGCGCGTGTACATCTCCGTTTGTGTGCCTGTTCCTGTACGTCAGAGTGTGTGTGCGTGTGTGCGTGAAAGAGAGAGAGAGAGAGAGAGAGAGAGAGAGAGAGAGAGAGAGAGAGAACAGATCACGAAGAGAGTCTTCTTGTATCTGTGTTTATGAGAGTGAGTCTGCAATGTGTCTCTGTGTGTCTTCGCCTGGAACAGCTGTTGGGCTCCCAGGACTGAGAGACAGCTCTCCGGTCCCGCAGTCTCTGTCCAGTCTCCCCTAGCGGAGCTGGGAGATTAATGGGCGTGAGGAGGAGTCAGCTGTGGGAAGGGGGAAGAAGGAGGGGGAACTGGCCTCTCCGGGAACTAGAAGCGGGAGGGGGGAGAGAACCGATGAGACCAGCGTCTTAGGTACAGTGGTGAGGATCTGGAAAAAAAAAAAAAAAAAAGAAGGGGGCAGCAGTAATGGGAGTTAGGGAGAACTCCAGGGAACCGTTCCCATCCCTAACCCCTTCATTTCTGCAACTGAGGGAGATTGCCTTTATCCCCTCGCTCCAGTCATTTCTTCTTGTTTCCTCGGTTAAACACAGTCTCTAATCTCTTTTCACTTCATAGAGATTCGAGGACCTTCTAGCGCTCCTCACAGCCCCTGGCCTTCTAGCGCGGTTAGGAACTGGAGTGGAGAAAGGAACTCCCTACTTGTCTAGGCCCTTCAGCGTGTGTGTGTGTGTGTGTGTGTGTGTGTGTGTGTGTGTGTGTGTGTGTGTGTGTAAGAGACACACACACACAGAACGACGTGTACCTTTATAGGAATCCGTTTGTCTCTGCACCATGCGTCCCTTTGTACTGTGTACCTTTCTGAATTTCTCTGTGGGTCTGAATTATGTTGTGTTTATGGTTTGTGTATTTTTCTTTTAAGAAAATAACATGCAGAAAGAGAAGAATGAGGTGCGCTGATTCACCCATTCATTTGGAAGGAATTCGGAAGAGGGTCCTCAAGTCTAGTGCACCTAACAAAAAAGACCGAAGTGTGGAGGAGGCCAAAGAAGGGAACTTGGGGTAGAGATGGGGGGAGAAATTAATTACCTCGCTTCAGGCCACACTCTCCTTTCCCTTCGGTACCAGCTATTGGCCGGGGTGTCAAGCCGATTTTATTTGCACACAATGGAAATGATTTGTTTTCTCAGAAAAAGGAGTGGGCTGGCAGATATTTGAGGAGAGGGGGGAGGAGGAGGAAGAAGAAGAAGGGGAGAGAGAGGCAGAAGGAAAAAAAAGTTTGAAAACGCCTTGAACTATTCACTGTCGAGATGGCTAATCAGTATTGAGGCTGGAGGGCAGGCGGGCAGCCTTTCAATGCCGCTTCCCTTTCATCTCGGGCTCGATGGAGGCGCTCAATTAAAAGCCTATCAGTTTGTAAGTAAATCAACGCCTATCAGAGTTGTCACATCAAACAAAACGATTATTATTGCAGCCCGCCTCCCCTATTAATCTCCCTCTAAGATAATCCGCTTGACAGGTCAGGCCCGGCGAGCTGGAAACCCTGGCCCAGAGCGCCCAAAAAATCCCGGACCGGCGCCTGTCCCCACCCCCACCCCCACCCCACCCTCACCCCAAGCGTCCTCCTGGGAGGAGGAGGAAGAGGAGGATGGAGGAAGCCCTGAACCAAGCAACCCATTCCCCTGCCAGTTTGTCCAGACCTGAAGATGTTTTGGGATCTGAAAATTAAACTATTGTTGTTTCACTGTTCAGTCAGCGGTCCTGGGGTCTCTCAACAGCTTTTCTTCGCTCCTAGGGGTTGGGTGTTCGAAGAGAAAAGGGAAACACCAAGACCTTGAGACCTGGCTGCCCCTACCTTACCTGGGCACTCCTCTCAGTTTCAGACGCTCCCCCTTTCCTGGTCTCTTTTTGCGCCTTTCTCTATTTTTTTTTCTCCTCCCCACTTCCCTCTCTCTTTCTCCTTCCCTTTTCTCTTTCTTTCTTCTTTTTCATTTCTTTGCCTTCTTTCTCTCCTTCCTTCTCTCCTCTAGTCTCCCAGGCTTGCCAGCGAAAGAAATATTTATCCTTTTCTCTAGCTCTCTCACAGGTCTATGCAAAGTCTATCTTATCATCATAGATAATGCATTATTTTCAGTCTGGGTTTCTTGCCTTCTTGCAGCCGAATTTGGGAACTCTGTATTTTCCAGGGACGCACTAAGTCATGCCTTTCCGAATTTATTTCAAAGGCAGTACTTTATTTTTTTTTGGGGGGGGGGCGAACCTTCCCATATAAAAGGTCTTGGTTGTGGTATGTGTGGGAGAAGATCGGAACAGAAAGGTTATGAAATCGTGTTGCACTATTTATTGAATTATCATTTAATGATATTATATTAAAAACGCTGACGTGTTTCTTTTTGTTGGAGTTTCTTTTTGGTCCCCGGGGTTTTTTCTCTATAGCTGGTCATTCTTCAGCCCTAAGGGATGCTTATGTGGAAGAATGAGGAGCACTTAACATTTACAAAATAAATACAAGATTTAGAACTGAGAATTACGGGCTGGGCCTTAGTTCCCCCAAGCAGTGCTAAATGTACTCCTTATGTCGCCTTAGGGGTTCTAGCATTTCCTTCAAACACCAGCACAAACCCGACCTGCTCGTTTGTCAACTTTCCCAGTCCCTAATCCAAATATGCTTGAAAGCCCCTGGCCCCAAGACTTGGTCCCCGCTCACTCATGTAAGCCTGCGTCCATTCTCTTTTTCTGAGAGTAGTGTGTGAGGTTGTATGGGATTTGGGGTGGGGGGGTGGGGGCAGAAATGTGTCTGAAGTTTGGAGGATTCTCAGTTCTGTACCCTGATCTTCAACCCCACTTTTCAGACTAGACTAGAATCCATAGGCTCTACCCCTCTCAGCTCTCTGGTGTCCAAAAGCCCTTATAACTCGCTAGCATTTCTCAAGTAGAAACACACTATCTTTATGCTACCTATTCGATATATCGAATATAATATACCTATGCTATTATGCACATAAAGGTGCCGGCAGATTATTATACGCATGAAAGCATATAGAAAATCACTAGGCTAGGTGTAGTACACTTTGGCAATCATTTAAATACTTGATATTGAACCAGATATACATTCTATTCATGCCTTCCCTTAGTTATATAGAGAGCTGCATTCATTATACATCTGTCCTCACATAGACATCTATGTAGCTGGATTATAGTGCACACTGACGCTATATATTTACTTATGTAGCTAGACACATTGTATACTTGCCCATTCTGAGAATATTTATATAACTGGATATGTTAAACTTATGCAGTTAAGTGTCTATTTAGAGGCTGTATCTAGTCCAGATTTATTATATCTACAAAATTACTGCATTAAGATTCTTTATCAAGATTCTGATCTTTTACATCTAGTTATAATCTTGATTTTTAAGGTATATTATAGTCCTGCTCCTGTATGTACGTTCAGAGCAAGTGTGTCATATGTGAATTTAAATACCTAGAGCTAATTAATATTTTATCTGGACATTTATATGCATATTTGTATTTTATCATTTATATTTCCGTGTTTTCCCTAGGAATCACCCTTTTAATATGCTTAATTATGTCAGTTTTTAAAAATAGTGTCTTTCTAGATGCAATGAGTTCTGTATATATCTGAATAAATCTAGGTCTCCCATTTATTTCTCTAGCTTTCTCTCCAGACCCGGGTACTGAGAGACCTATTCCCAGCCGGCAGTCGATCTCAGGACGCGGGGCTCGGAATTTCTCAGTCTGCAGAGCAGAGCAGAGCAGAGCGCACTCGCTCAGCCTTAGGCTTCGAGGGAGGCGGGACAAGGATTCCTCGGCAGCTTTTTGTCGGTGCCAGTGAAGAGGAAATCAAGTCCTGACTTCCTCAGTGGAAAAAATAAAAACAAAACCCAACAATTGCAAAGCCCCCTCTGAATTTTCAGACCCTGATCCTGCCTTCTCATCCTCGTAAGTTTCCAGCGGAGTTTGGGGAAAGGCTTTTTAAAGAAACAAGGTTGGCACTACATAGGGGGTCGGGGCAGGAAGAGAGATGTCCTCGGGGAGTGTGTGATAGGGGTGGGGGGAACAGCGGAGGGAGGAAGGGAGGGACAGGATGGATACTCTGGGAAGGCTTTGGTCACCCGGGGTCACGGGGATAGAGTCTGCCGGGAATAAATTCACAAGCATCTCTCTCTTCTGCCTTGCCTCCTCTCCGTTCTCTTCCTTTCCTTCTTTTTATCTGTCCTTAAGAAGAAAAAAAAAAGGTTTACAAGTAGACATTTATTACCAAGATTTGAATGCATCTGGTGTGTGTGTGGCGGGGGACGCACTGTTTTTTTAAGTTAGAAATAACCTCAGCGCCCCTGAAGGTTCTGTGTGTGTATTGGGGGTGGGGGGAGGGTGTGCAGCTCCTAGCGTTTCTTGCTTCTTTGGAAGAAGGCACCGTGTTCGCCTTCGAGACTGTTTTGTGTGTCTTCCTTAAGAGACACACTAAACGAAAGAAACTTCATCGGGGACCGCAAAAGAACTTCTCTGCCTCATAGTCTAGAGATAAATTCCCAAACCAGAGTCGCAGACTCAGTCCCTCCCTTCTTCTTTCTGCCCCAACCCCGTAAGGCGATGGGAGTCCCTTGCCCAAACCCCAAGGCCCGGGTGCTGAAGTCTCTCCAGGGTGGAGAGTCCTAGAGAGGGAAAGCGAGAAATACCTGATTAAGAAAATAAAGCCGCCTGCCGTGTCCTTCTCCCTGCTTTACTCATAAGCTCTCCCCTACCCCTTGCCCTAGCTCTGGCCTCCCAGAAGACCCTAAAACTCTCGCGCGCCCCCCCCCAGTCTCGGCAGGCCCCCTTTCTCTCTTGAAGTCTCCTTTCCTCATCCCAACCTAGCCCACTCTCCTTCCTGGGATAGGGGCACTTTCCTTCCGGGAGAGACCGCGGGCTAATAGCAAAAGAAGTGGCAGGGATATTTTATTTTATTTATTTTATTTTTATTTTCTTTTTAAAGGAGATGGAAGCTTAAAATAGGCGGGCCGGTTGCTATCTGGCCGGGGGTCTGCGGGCAGCAGCAACTCCTCTTGGTTCGGGGCGGGGGCTCAGAGTAGCGCAGGGCTGGGGGGCGGCGGTATCTCTGCGGTGCCTGTCATGGGGGCGGCCGCGGCGGCTGAGTGATGAGGGCAGAGAAGGGCGCCCATAAATCGTGGGTGTCAGGGCGAAAAACTCTCTTTATTGTCTGCGTGATGGATGGGCCCGGGGACGAGACACCAAATACTTCGTATCGCCCTTAAATGGGAACACATTTTCCGCGGCCATAATTCATGTTTTTTAAATAGAAAGTTTGAAATGTTGCCTATATTTCACCCGCCCTGACATATTTATGAATCGCTCCCTGCATGCAAATATCATTATTTAAAGCGCCGGGGAGACCGCGGGGGGAGGGGAGGAGCGGACTGCAGGGGTGTGTGTAGGGGTTGGGGGGGGTTGTGTGTGTGGGGTGTCTAACTCCCTAAATTGAACAATGAATAGGAGGTGGGGGGGAGAGGGATACCTTCACTGGTCCCCAAATTCTCAGTATCCACAAACATCCTCACTTGGATCTAAGGACCAGGGAAAAGTGACGATGGAGGAAGTTTGTAAAAATTCAGTACGCACCCCCACGGGGCTACGGACTCCAGGACTCCCCTACACGGCTCCCAGCTCTGTACTGAATGCTGGGTCAGGTCCAAAAAACAAAACAAACAAAACCCCCAAACAACCAACCACAAATTAAAACCACCCCCCGCTCCCCACCAATAATAACCCAACATTTTTTCATTCAATCAATTCTTTATTGATTTTGGTTCCTCAATCAAGAGGCTGCAGACTAGCGGGGCGCTGTCATTTCCCTACCCCCACCTCAGGCCTTGAGAGCTGGGAACCTAGGGAAGTGGGGGCCACCCTCTAGCGCCGATGCCCCAGGACCTTTCCTGAACTCCTTCCAATTACCCAGGCCGATTCCCTTTACACTCCCTCCCCCAACTGTATACACACACACACACACACACACACACACACACACACACACACACACACACACACCCGGCAGTGGGCTCAGCAGCTGCAGCTTCAACCAGAAGAAGGGCATTAAAAATGAATGAATGAATGATTGAATGAATGAATGAAACCCAAACTCCTAAGCCCCCTCTGATGCTCCCCCCTCCAAAAAAAAAAAAAAGAAAGAAAGAAAAGAAAAGAAATCCTACCACGCTGATTAGCGGTCCGTTATTGAGGAAGAAATCGACAAAATGAATGAAAGTGATCCCTGGGCTATTCTCTACCTATCCCTCTCCCCTTAGGTCACCAGCCGAGAACACCCACACGTGGACCGCTGAGTTGTGATGACTTTACCTGCGGGTCTCCCCGGAGGCTGCTCCTGCCCAAGCTGCAGGGAGGGAAGTAGGGAGAGTGAAAAAGGTAGAGGCAGACCCAGAGATAGACCGACAGACTGACGCGCACACGCAGAAAGGTCTACTCTCTCCCCTCCCCACGGGACGTTGGGACCCTGGCCAAATGGGTACGGAGAACCCGGCAAGCCGGGAGGGGAAACCCGGGAAAGGCAAAGAAGGGAAGAGGGGGAAGCCGGCAGGCTGGGAGGAGGAAAGGGGGACCAGCGACACTTCCGCTAGGGGAGGGTCCTGCCCTGTGACGCGAGCCGGGCCCTCCCCTTCGCCGCCTGTAGTCAGCCTTCTAAGCCTGCCTCCTTTGGTTCTCGGCACCTCCTCCTTGGCTCAACTAGGGGCCGCCCCGCACCTCCAGTCCGGGCTGGCCCGCTGGGAGCTACAGAAATTCGCCGTTTCCCTCTATCCCACCTGGGAGGTAAGTTTCAGGGTTTAAGTAAGACTAACGTCTAAACACGCCTCCCTAGTTCTCCATTCTGGCAAATGTGACTCTGGATTAGACCGACATATCTAATGACCCGCCCTGGTCCAGCCCCGTTCGGTACCCTACTCACCCCGGGTTAGGACAAAAAGTCCCATCAAGAATGTGGGGATGAACCTCTGGATCGGAACGCCTACGTCTTTTATACTGAGGAGACTTACTTTTGTCTTCTGCACCTACACCCTCTAATCCTCCTGTCCTAATACCCCCACCAAAATTGACACTGTCCTCATTCTTCAAATTTCTTTGAGCATCTAGTCTGGATTTCTCCTTTTCTCCATCACTCAACTTTGTATTAAATTTGCACATATGTTGTATCCCTCCAGCTCTTTTGGAATGTAAACTTCTTCGATGCAGAGACAGTATCTTTTTTTTTTCATCTTTGTATCTTAGGAATAGATTTCATTCATTAACTCATGCATACATTCATTCAACAAGCATTTATTAATTGGGGGCACACTGGATGGACTGCCAGCATCTATGGCAAGAAGACGTTGGTTTAAACCCTGCCTCTGACACAGACTAGCTATGTGACCCTGGGTGATCCCTCAGTTCAACTCTCTAAAGATGTAAATTTCAGAGAATTGGACTGAGGGTGAATTTCCTCACTGGGAGCCCCTATATACACATGAAATCACAGGTTGGACCCCTGCAAAGTGCCAGGTTTGAGGATAAAAAGACAAAATGCAGAAAGTTCCCTTCCCTAAAGGAGGGAATATGTACACAGATTACACACACACATTTATGAGTGTATGTATACATACATACATGCATGCATGCATACATACATACACACAGTAGTTTCTGGGAAGCAAGAGTCTGCTAGCTCTTGGGTAGGTGGGTGGGAATAACGATAGGCCTTTTATAGGAGGTGGCAAAGCACCCAGTACAAAGTTAGAATGACAAATGTTTGTTGAATTAAACTGAATGATCTTTCCAAAGCCCTTCAGGCCAAGCCACTGGGTACATTATCCTTGATCCCTGTCCCTCAAAAAAAAAAAAAAGGCTTAAACACTTCAAGTTACTCCTCCACAAGACCAAAGGCACAAAATGTACCTCAGAAGAGGGACATCTTGCCTGATCCCCCCTTCCTCCTCCCTCTTGCATTAGTCCTGGCCTGGCCTGGTCCTCTTATTCCCTTCCTTTACCAAGTTATGGGATAGTCACTTAACTCTCTACTGCTTACTATGTAGATTCCAAGAGATAGAGAGACAGAGACAGAGAGACTGTACTGGGGAGTTCTCATTGTGGTAGGAGTAAGGAGATTAGATCCCAGATTCTGGGGTAGCTACCCCTATGGTCAAAACCAGACGGGAAATAGATATCATTAATCCATCAAATATTTGTTGTGAATTTGTTAGGTCTAAGGCACAGGTCCTGTGGTGGATAAATAAAAATAGAAAATATAGTCCCTATCCTCTAGCAATGTACAGTCTAATTGGGTATTTGAAGCTTAGACACATAAAAAAACAAACAAACAAAAAAACAAAACAGGTAAACATAGAACCATGAAGAACTCTGCATTTAGAGTCAGACAATCTAAGTTTGAATCTGGTTCTGCCACTTCCTATCTGTGTGACCTTGGCCAACTCACTTTACCTGGATGAACCTCAGTTTCCTCATCTGCAAAATGAGAAGGGTTGAATAATATGACTGCACATGCTACAGTTACCTTTAAACCCATTTTATAGATGAGGAAGTTGAGGCTGAGACTTGCCCAGTGTCACAAAACTAGGAAATGCCTGAAATGGGATTTAAACCTAGGTCTCTCTAATTTAAACCCAAATCCAGCTCCCTCTCCATTATGCCAGGCTGCCTCTCATTTGAAGGTGAAATGAGGGACTTTGGGCTTAGGTGTCCTTTCAAGTTTCTAAGTTTAAGGATGCTACTGGTTGAATATGACAGGTGCTGCCGAAGTATAGAGTCTAATGCAGATTCCTCCTTCAGAGGAGGGATCAATCACTGTGGGGTGGGGTTGGTTAGGGAAGAAATTCACACTTGAGCTGCAATGCTAAAGGATGCATAGAGAAGAGTGAGAAGAGGATTGTAGCCTGAGTAGTAGAAACATTTGAGGGTATGGGAGAGGGGGAATCAGTTTTCCCAGCTGTACCCCATTCTTGCCTTCTTATATTCTCAGTCTCTCCTCCTAGCATCACTGGCTCTTTTTTGACTCTGGAGTTCACCCAACACTTTTGTTACCCATTTCACTTGACTACTAGGAAAGCACAGATTCCCTCACCTGTACTAGCAGAGGTATGGAAAAATCCCATTAGTTCATCCCAGATAAGGTGGAAAGTTTTCAGAAGGAACTTTTACAAGAAACCCAAGGAAAACAAAAGAAAACTTACATCAACTGTAGGCTGGCCCCAGGTTGACTTAGCTTGCATAGTTTATGGAATGCCACCACCCCTTAGTTTCTTTCATTTTAACTCTTTTGCCTGGGTGGGGGGGGGGGGGGAAGCTAAACAAAAGCACATAAAACTTCTGGCCTGAGGTAGGTTTGAGTTGGCACTACTTCTAGATAAGTAAGGGAGGGCCCTCTTTCACTTGCAGAACCTGTTCTCAATCTTATTTTTTGTGTTTGGGTCCTCTCTGTTACAGCCCCTTTCCCTTGCCCTAGATAGTGTTGTAAAGCTACTATATATCTGCCCTGCCCCTGCCCAGTCCTGGGTCGTAGAAGGAACTCCCTCACCCAGCTCCCCAAAATTCTGTCCTCTTTTCTGACCACCCTGCCTTGACTTTGTAGACTCCTCCTTTGCCCTTCGTCTGTAAGGCTCTATGGGTTCACATCCCTGGATCACACTACCCTTCTCCCGACCTATTCTCTCAATCCTATTTGACTTCCGTAGAGCATGTTCATTAGGTGAGAAAGCTGATTCTACCTGATGGTAAACCTTGACTTCCTTTATTGGTTCAAAATTTGTATCTGGGGAGTCATTGTAATTAGCAGCCATCTTGATGGCAAATACCATCTTCTCCAGCCTGTTGATTATACCTCAACTCCTTCCAATGGTGAGAAATAGATCCCCAGTCTTTTTTTTTTTTCTGTTTCAAAACCCGAAGGCTCTGTTGCATCACTAGCTTTCCTGTCTGAAAGATTCCTCCAGCCTTCATCTTACTGGTAAAACAGGAATCTTGAGCTCTTGAGCTCATTTTTCCATCTCAGGTTTGTAACTCTACCATTTCTCCAGATTCTCTCTAATGGTTTATCCCTAGGTGCCCCCATTTACTCAGTTACTCACCTAAGAGTGAGTAGCCTTTCAGATTCACAATAGTCTTTCTGTATAAAATACAGTATAATTCATATACAGTAAAGTTAAATGATATAATTTATATAAGGATAATTAGAGTCCTAATTCCAATTGTTTGGGAGTAAAGTTTTGGTGATATAACTTTGTATTTTCTCTCTCTTTTTGGAGGGCAGAAGGCAGGACAATTGGGGTTAAATGACTTGCCCAAGGTCACATAGCTAATAAGTGTTTAGTGTCTGAGGCTGGATTTGAACTCAGGTCCTCCCGATTCCAGGGCCATGCTCTATTCATTGTACCACCTAGCTGCCCCCTGTATTTTTAAAATATAATAATAGGTAACCCTTATACAGGGTGTCCCAAAAGTTTTAGTGTAGTTTTAAACTTTAATAGGTTTAAGCTGCTTTAAGAATTTTGAGACACCTTGTGTACAAAGCTCTACTATATGCTAAGCACTTCATGTACACTATCTCATTGATTTTTACAACAACCCTGTGAAGTAGGTAATACTTACATTATTATCCCCATTTCACAGGTGAAGACACTGAGGCTCAGTGTTAAATGGCATCCATGGTCATTAAGATATTTTTCAGAGACAGCATTCAAGTCTAAAGCTTCTGGATTCTCATCAAGCCCTCTATCTATTATGGAACAGTCTCCATATTAAACTGAGACTGATTTTCCTGTTTGGCTTGTAAGCTATCTCGGATGGTAATTATTTCAGAGTCACAAATCATAAGTACAATGCACAGCAATGAGATATTGAGTTGGGAGTCTATCACCAAACCAAACTGGCTGTCTAAATGACAGCAAATCAACACCTTAACAATGCTAGTTCTATAAGACAGCTGTTCAATTGCTTTGGACTTCAAGACTTTATGAATCAAGAATGTAATATGGCAGCTCCCAAGACTAATGTAATCTTGAAATGCATTCAAGAAAGGGGAAATAGCCCAAATAAGGGAGGTGTTGGGCCCATTATACTCTGGTCCTAATCAAACTACATCCAGGGTATTGTGTCTAGTTCTAGGTACCATATTTTAGGAAGGAGACTGAAAAGATGGAGTACATCCAGAGAATGGTGACTGAGGTGATAAGAGAATAGAAACTATGCCAGTCAGGATCAGTTCAAAGAATTTCATCTGTTCATCTTAGACCTGAAGAGAAGACTTAGGGGACCCATGAAATCTGTCTTCAAATATCTTCTAGAAGAGAGATTGAATTTAGTCCACTTGGCCCCAGAGGGCAGAAATTGTAACAATGGGAGGAGTTGCTATCCAAAGGTAGAATGGAATGCCTTGAAGAGATAGTAAGGTCTTCCTCACTAGAGCTCTTTAAGTAGGTGCCAGGATGACTACTGGTTGGGAATGTTTTAGAGAGAATTCCTATTCAAGTTTGTGTAGAGTTAGATCACCTCTGAGCTTCCTTCTGACTTCTGTGATTCTGCAAATCAGTGAAAATATCAGCTAGTCACAGATCAGTTGATTCAATTAAAATGTCTGATCTGGTTGTGAGTAGAGACAGAGTGACTTCTCCTTACCCTTCTCCCCCATCATTCAGTCACAACTGGCAAGTATAGCTCAACAGATAGCCAAGAACATGGTCGAGATGGACCACCTAGGTTAGGGTAAGGGAAGCATAGATGTTTCCTAAAGAAAAGATACAAGCAGAAAGCATTTTTTTTTCTCTTGCAGGTAATGGGGTAGTATATATAGGATTTCACAGCTTTCCTTTGACCTTCCTCTACCCTTCAGAACCAGGACAGGCGGGATTCTTTCTATTCCTCCTAAAGTCTTGTCACCTCAACTCAGTTTTCTCACTCCTGCTGGCTCTTCTTAGCCCTCTCTCTCTCCACTTCTACTCCAGTCAGGGTTTTATTTTTTGGAGAAAAGGGTGAAGCAATTTAGGAAGGAGTCTGGAGCAATTTTCACATCCCTTTCATTGTCTTGGTCTCCTGGGGATTGGTCTTTGGGGCTCTAAGGTGGCTATCTGACCTTGGATAGAGCCTAGTCCAGCCTCCAAAGCTCAGTCATCATGTTTGATCTCTCCTCCTCCTCCTTCAGCCTCTTTATCTAATCATTTTCCAAATCCTGTTGTTCTTTCTTTGAAATGCCTCTTGCTCAATCAAGCAGAGGACAGGGCAGGGAAAAGGGAAAAGACTGAGTGGAAAGACTACAAAATCAGGACAGGTAGAAATAATAGACTCCATTATTTTAGATGTATGGTACTTCATTTCAGATGTAAGGGGAAGAAGTAACATAAGCTACCTTCAAGTTTTCCCCTCCATTCCCACTGCTCCCACCCTAGTGCAGACCTTCATAGTTTCTCAGCTGAGCCTTTTATCTGGTCTCTTTGTTTTTTTGGACCTAGTCACTTCAACTGATACCAATTATCTCTAACAGACTTATCTTCCTTAAACTGCACTAAGGTCACAGTATTATTTTAAAAACAAACACTCTTTAAAGGTTTCCCTTTTGCCTAAAGCATTTTTAAGGACTTGTGATTTCCATAGGTTAAGGAATTCTCTTTGACAATGCAAATCAACAAATACTTGATGATTTCATAGGGAATTCCCAGTGAGAAAATTCCCTCTACTAGTTTCAAGACCCCCTTGGCAATTTATAGCACTAGTGAGTTGCCTGAGGTCACTCTGGTTAAATGATTTGCCTAAGATCACACACCAAGTACATGTTAGATGTTGGTCTTGAACTCATTTTTTAGACTCTAAAGCTGGCCCAGTATCTTCTATGCCATGCTTCCTTCTCTGCCTAAAAGATTGAAGTCCAAAATTTTTATTCTCCACTCTCTGTTCACAATACTTTTCCTTCCTTCCTTCCTTCTTTCCTTCCTTTTTTTCTTTCTGATTAATTTATTTATTTTAGTCTTCAGCATTCATTTCCACAAGATTTCAAGTTCCAAATTTTCTCCCCATCTCTCCCCTCCTCCCCCCAAGATGGCAAGCATTCTTATTACCCCTTCCCCCATTCTGCCTTCACCTCTATCATACAATCTACTTTCCTAATACACCATTTGCTGATACTGCCTAGCACAAGACTTCTCCAATTAGATAAACATGGCGTCTGGATTCCTACCTCCATTGACTTTGCCTGTGTCATTCCTCTTCCCTTTTATTATCTCCCCTCTTAGCAAAATCATCTTTATCCTAAAAGATGCAGATCAGGCCCTTCTCCCTAGAATCATAAAATTCTTATTTTACAGATAAGGAAACTGAGACCCATAGTGGTATAAAGACTTGCCCATGGTCACAGAGTGACAGAACCAGTACAAGAACAACTCATTCTCCTGTGTTCTTTCCATCACATCAATCACCTTTGCTGAGAAATTGTTGTAGTAGCCTCCTTCCATGGAATTCCCATACTCCCTATTGTCTCTATAGCTTATATTAATTCTTAAATATATCCTGCTTTTTCATATCTGTATTGTTTTCTGCCTCTGATAATTATTTTTGTATTATTTGATTTTTATGTGTATCTGCTCTTTTTTCCCAACTGAACTGTACTTTTTTAAAGGGTAGGGATCAAGTTTTTTATGCCTTTGTGTTTCCCCAAATGTCCAGAATAATGCTAGGAACATAGCAGACATTCATTTGTCAGATCAATGAATTCTTCAAGATGCTAGTTTTCAATCAGGGAGGCAACATGGTATAGTACTGGCTTTGGAGTCAAGAGAAACCTGGGTTCAAATTTTCCCTCTGACACTGGATGACCATTTCTAAATCGCTTAAGTTTCATGAAACTTTGTTCATCTGTTAAGATGGGAACAGTGATACTTATTTCTATCACCAAGTAAGAGAACATCTATAAAATAAACAGTAAAGTTCTCTGGCCATATAGCCTATTATTAAACTCAGGGAATGTTGTTGAGCAGAGAGACTAATTGGGCAGTTAAATTTGAGTGGGACAGACCTGTACCTTTCAGAAAACCCATTCAATGAAGTCTTCTTATGGTCCTCCTAATACTAGAGCCCTAATTACTCTTCCCAGCTGGGGAGCAGCATTGGGTAGTGGTTCTGGCATCAAAGGACCTGTGTTGAAATTCTCGCTCTGATGCCCACTACCTCTGTGGCTCTGGGCAAGTCACATATTCTCCCTGGGCCTGTTTTCTCATCTATAAATGAGGGGATTAGACTAAATGGTCTTTCAAAGCCCTCTATGTGTAGGAACCTATGATGATTCAACGATTCCCTCCAGGAGCAATGCTGAGTCCAGAGAAATCACCTGGCTGCCATTTTTTTTTTCTAGTGGACACCTTCTCCCCCGCCCCCCATCAGCAAAGGCGGCTCCAGAAAGAGACTCTACTCTCTGAACTAGAAATTCCTCAGTACTTAAGGGAGAACAGGACTGCTGTGGAGTGACTCAGTCTCTGACAAACATTAGTCATCTGTTTGAAATGCAGAAGGAAGGGGGTGTGAGGAAATGGAGGGAAGGGGGAGCAGAACTGGGGAATTCTTTTATGCCCTGCATCTCAAAGGCTGACAAGAGCTTGAGAAGTGGAAATGACTGATAATTAGTAAACCTACTCCCCCTCATATGCTAAAAGGCATGAACCCCACCTTGTCTTTGTGACCCCTGAAGGTAGGTCATCCTTTCTTGTGTAGAAACTGTCACTTTGGTGACTCATTTTTCCTCAGCAGCTTTGAGTGAGAGTTCCATACCAGAGAGGCTAACTCTTCATGAACTGTGGAACAATCCTGGACATAGGTTCTCTACCTACCCCTTCCCCCACCTTTATCTCCATGCCCACCACCCCTCCACAGAATTGATACTGGGCTGAGATGATTTGGACAAGTATGCAGAGGATGGGTTGGAGAGGGGAGAGACTGGGAGCAGGGAGCCAGGGGATGAAGTCCTGGACTGGGACTGATGTAATTGATTACATCATAGGACCATGGGATTTAGAGTTTCAAGGGATCTTTAAGACTATCTAGTATAATCCCCCCACTTTACAGATAAAGAAGCTGATGACCTGGGAGATTAGGGGACTTGCTCTATGTCACACAGATAGTAAGACGAAAACACAGCACCCATTTTCCATTGCATGGGGGTGGATGTGAGAGATATTATGAAAATAGGGAAGATCAATATGACTTGGCACATGTGTTCATGTATGTATGTATGTATGTATGAGAGAGAGAAAGGAAGAGAGAAGGGAGGGAGAGAAAAAGCATGTAAAATATAAGAGAGGGAGGAGGAGAAGAAATGGAAGAGCAAGAAGAGGAAGAAGGAAAAGAAAAAGGAGGAGGAAAGAGAAGGAGAAGGGGGAAGAGGAGGAAAAGGGGGGGAGGAGGAGAAGAATGGAGGAAAGAGGGACTATTTGAGGGATTAGCAGGATGTCACATCCTAAACAGAAAAATACAATTTTGGAAATAAATACTAGGTTCTCCCTCACTGGACCTCTTCAATGAAAGCCTAGATGCCAGCATGGAAATGCAGCAGAAAGGGCTCCATTGAGGACCCTTTTTAGGACCTTCTCAGAGGAAGGACTTCTGAAGTCACTTCCAGGTTCATTCTGAAGGATTTTTCAGTATGGACAATATTAAGACATTATCATCATCTGACCTTTTGGGAAAGCATCTATTTGGCATGACATTTGAAACATACAGAGGTAGAACAGTGCCCTCAATCCAATTCAATAAACATGTATTTAGGGCTGGGTGTGAATCAAGAGTGGAAAGGAAGGAGTAAAGAGATAGCTGAGAATCTGGGAAAGAATCATGGAAGGGGCTTATGGTCAGTCTAGTTAAGGAGCCAGAGAACAGATTTACAGTATAACAGATGACAAATAGTAATAGAAGGAAGCATTTGCTATGTGTCAGATGAGTGGTATAGAGAATAAATGGAGGGAGCAATTAGAAGAGGGAGTAGCTGGGTTCTAATCCTTACTTACCGGCTCTGCTGCCCTGTGTAACCTTGGGCTTCCATTTCCTCATCTGTAAAATGAGGGCATTGGACTTGATGACTTCTTATTTAAATCTATTATCTCTGACCCATTCAAAGTCAGGCTTGGTTTCATGAAGGAGATGTGTCATGAGCTAGACTGAAAGAGACAAGTGGAGAGGAAGAGGGAAGAGGGAAGGCATCTCAGGCAGGAGGAATTTCTTGAGCGTTGGCTTGTATACATTGGGTCACTGACATCCTGTTTGACCTCTGCTATCTGCTCAATCATTTTCAAAACTGAATTATAGATATTTATATAAATTATAGATATTTATATAAATATATAAAATCAATTCCTTCTTAAATTGTAAGCTCCTCTAGGGCAAGAATTTCCATTATCTTTTTTTCATATTTATATGAGCAGGACCTAGCACAATGCCCAGCATATGTATAAATGTGGAGCATAATAAATGTTCCTTGAATTGAATTGTAAATGGAAATAGTGCTGTGCAAGGCTTCCACATTTTCTTATGATATTCAAGTTTCTTTTCCTTTCTCTTAATGTCACGCTGCTGTGACCCTTCCCTCTCTTTTTTCCCTAGCATTTCCTACTTTGCTGGTGTTCCAGGGGCATGGCCACGGTGAGGAATCACGGAATCTAATAAAAGAAGATTCTAGTTCTAGTATCATCATCTAGTTACAGGGCTTTTTAACATGTGTGTGTGTGTGTGTGTGTGTGTGTGTGTGTGTGTGTGTGTGATCCCTTTAGCATGTCTGAGTGAAGCCTATGGATACCTTCTCTGAATCATGTTTTTAAATGAATCACATAGAATACATAGGATTATAAATGAAATCAATTACATTGAAATACAGTTATCAAAATATTAAAAATCCAAGTCCATGGACTGCAGGTTAAAAATCCTTTATCTAATATAACCTATTGCAAGAATTCCTTCTAGAAGATAGATGTCAGGATAAAGTGGTTCATCTGAATCCCCAACCAAGAAGCTACCTTTTCTTGAGAAGAAGCTGTCTGATACTTCAATGAATCTATCAGCCCATTGGTATGGCTACATCCCCTACCAGTGCAGGAATTTTTCAGCTTCTCTAGTCCTGTGTGATTCTGTCAGTCGTTGGTCATCAAAAGCTCATCCAGAAGGTTGGTCACTAGGTGATGAAAATGAACCACAGAAAAGACCAATGAAACAGATACAAATATAAAATGACCTTCTGTCCTCTGAAGGTGACTTCTATGTCCACAGTGATGGTGACAGAGTGGTGGAAATGGGATTAGAAAGTGCCAAAAATCATCTGGGGCCACAGATGTAGAGCTGGCAGGTACCTCAGAAGCCAGTTAGTACAGCCCCATTTTATAGATTAGGAAGCTAAAACCTGGGGAAGTTAAGTCACTTGCTCCAGGTCGTTCAAGTAGTGAACTTCATTGGTGAGTTCTGAACGCACATCCTCTGATCCCAGATCAAGTGCTCTTACCATTGTGCCACATTGATTCCCAAGTTCTTAGACTGTTTGGGAAGAATGATTTCCTCAGACTTCTAAATAATAACCACATTTGTATTGTTAGTAGTACGTTTGTAAGATGATTAAGAGTGACCAGTAGCCATGAAGCAAAGTAAAACTGGCCCCAAATATGTAACTGTAGCATATAGGTATGTCTGCACAGCACATGATGCACATATGACTCTGTGTGTTAGTGTCAACATCTGAGGGGTGACAGGCCTTCTGTACTTTCTGCTCTCCCTGTCCTTCTCCCTCCTTTTCAAATATCAGATGAGACAGAAGGAAGACAAACTATAGGACGCTGAGATGATTTCTAGCAAAAGAGGGACCTTCTCTGAATCTTCGAAGGCCCCTGCCCACCTGGCTCCAATAACAAGGGCCTGGTCATCACCTGCCTTGTGATAGGAAAAGTCAAAGCCTGGCATCACTAGGCCTAGGAAACAGGCTCATCGAATCATAGATTTCAAGCAGGAAGAGACCTTGGGGACCACCATTGAGTAAAAACCCCTTATTTTACAGATAGGGAAAGTAAGGCCTAGAGAGACTTGTCCAAGGCCACAGAAATAGCAAAATGAGAGTCAACATTTGAACTCAGGAAGAGAGGTCTTCTTGACTCCAGGCTCGGCTGTGCTACCTAGCTGCCACTGATGGTAATGACACTTTGAAATTAAGACAAGGGGGCCAGCTAGATGGCGCAATGAATAGAGCACTGGCCCTGGAGTCAGGAGGACCTGAGTTCAAATCTGCCCTCAGACACTTAACACTAGTTGTGTGACCTTGGGCAAGTCACTTAACCCAAATTGCCCTGCCTCCTCCCCTCCAAAAAGCAAAAAATTAAGATGTGGAAATGAGAGTATGATTCAAGAGCCCTAGGATTCTTTTTAGGAGAAATTAATGTATTTGTTTTATTTGATTTTAAAGTTGGAAGAGACCTTGGAGACCATCCTGTCCAGGCCCTCACTTTGGAGATGAGGAAACTAGAACCCAGACAATTTGGTGATTTGTTCACAATCCAATGGCTGGTTGGTGGCAGAGCCCAGGTCAGTACTCTGCTCTCCTGCCGCCCAGGCCAGTGCTCTTTCCAATACATCATTTCACAAGCCATTATTAAACAGCTCCTCATCTCTTGCCCTCAGCCTTCTTTTCCTCTAGCTGCTGACCTACAGAGTCAGAATGTGACATTTATTTTGTTCCTGGCCTAGAGCTGCAGGGAGAACCCTGGCCCAGTTCTCAGGAGTCAGAAGAAGCTCCTGAAATTAATATTGGTAAATCAAACCCAAACCCTTGCATGAGTGTTATTATTGTTCCCCATATATCCTAAAATAATCCCTGTAAATAATTATAAAAATAAATCTCGGTGACAAATTGTTTTATTTTATTATATTTCCAGGAGCACATTTATTCATCATAATCTCTTTGGTGGTAGACAAATTATAGCACTGGGTAGTGAATACAATTTGCAAATAGGCAATATAAGTAGAGAGAAAATTAATATGTATTCCTCAGTGCTCTAAAAGGAGAGGAAGAACATTAATAGCCATTTTCTTGCAGATATAACTTTGAAAATGTTATTTCTGATCCATCAGCGTGAGGTTCCATATGAGGAAAATGGCTCCGATGTGACAGGAAGTGATTAGATATGAAATGGCATCTCTTAGACACTCCTCCCTGGTGTCTGCCCTCTTTCTGTGCTTACTGGGGTCACTTTCTTCCTTATAAGATAACAAGCTCCTGATGGTTCTCTCCCCAGCCCCCAGCCCCAGGATGGGAAGTAGTCCTGGGTTCTAGTCTCTTCCTCACCACTTAAAAGCTATATGACTTTGGGCCTGTAATTGAACACTTTGTTTCTTCTGCTATAAAATAAGGAAACTGGCTTACATGATCTCCAGCCCCATTTTGCTTTTACATTCTATGGTGCTGTGACCAAAGTCTGTTTCATTCTCTGACTTTAATTGAGATTGAACACCCTTCTTTTAGGGCAGCTAAGTTGTATAGTAGACAGAGTTCTGGGCCTGGAATCAGGAAGATTCATCTTCCTGAGTTCAAATATGACCTCAAACACTAGTTCTGTGGCTCTGGGCAACCCTATTTGCCTCTGTTTCCTCATCTGTAAAATGAGCTAGAGAAGGAAATGGCAAATCCCTCTAGTATCTTTGCCAAGAAAACCCCAAATGGAGTCAGAGAGAGTCGGATATAACTGAAACAAGTGAACAATAGCCCACCTCTTGAGTTGACTGGGCTATCTTCCAGTCAATCAATCCATCAATCTACAGGCATTTAGTAAACACCTACTGTGTTCCAGACTCAAAAATTCCCTATATCAATGAAACCACAGGTCCAATCCCTAAGCTCTAGGGACTGTGCCAGGAGCTTAGGATATAAAGATAAAGGTGAAAACAATTCCTACCCTCAAGAAGCTTATCTTCTACTGGGATAATGGTTAACATTTATATAATCAAGTAGATAAAAAACAGGAGAATAGACTAGTAGCTGGGGGGTGGGGTGAACATCAAGAGTGTCTTCCTGTTGAAAGTACCACTTGAACCTTGAAGGAAACTAAGTAGAAAGGTGAGGAGGAAGTGCTGGCTAGGCCACTGGGGAGGGTAACTGGGAGTGTGAACCATAAGGTCACAGAACTTCATCTGGCAGGGACCTCAAAAGCTCTCCAGGGCAATCTTCTAATTTTTATGGATGAGGAAGCTGAAGCCCAGGGAAGGTTAGTGATTTGCTGAAGTTCACACAGGTAGTAAGGGTCCAAAGCAGGACCTGTACCTATGTTCTCTGTGTTTGAAGTTGGTAATCTTCCCACTGTTCCATGTTCCTTCCTCTTTGGAAAATATTCCCCTCCCAAGAGAATGACTTGTTGGGAGGTAGCTGTAGGTATTATTGGAAGGGCAGTGATGAAGTCAGAAGGTCTTGGTTCTGTTATTCACCTCCCATGTGACCTGGGGCAAATCATAGCCCCAGAATCTCAGAAACAGTTTCCTAATCTGTAAAATGAGGTTAATAATCATGGGACTAACCAGGAGGCTCTGATGAAATAATGTCTCTAAATCATGTGGTAATTAAGGCCCATATAAAATGCCAACTGCCATTTTTATTTTCAAGAGTCCAGTATAACTTTTTTCATCTTATCCTTCCAATTTCCACTCCACCAAAGACCCATACATGCACACCCAAATCAGCCCTCTGACTTGATTCTCTCTGGTGAGGGGAACTCAGGCATTTACTAGCTTCGTGACCCTGGGCAAAACACAACTCTGCCTCAGTTTCTGTATCTGTAAAATGAACTGGAGAAGGAAATGGCAAACCGCTCTGGTATCTTTGTCAAGAGAACACCAAATGGGGTCACAAAGAGTCAAACATGACTGAACAGCAACAAACAGGGGAGGCCTTGGGGAAATAATGGAATTTTACAATGCTTTCTTTTGTATTCTCAGCAGATTAAACTCATGCCAATGTCTTAGTGACAGATAAAATTTTATGGTGTTACTCCTCCCAGGCGTATTTGCATTTTGATAGAACAAAATTCCTGAAGAACAAAACCAAGTAATCCCTAATGGTGACATTTTGAGCACTGTGAAGCCATAGAATTGTAGATTCATTTAGGTCAGGGCTTCTCAACTTGGAATCCATAGACCACGAGGGCAGAAAGATTTCAGAGTTTCTATGAACTTAGATGGAAATAAAGTCCATCTTTATTTTCACTAACTGATATTTAGCACATTCTTCAATTAGTAATTCTGAAACAAACAAACCCAAACAAACATTTTGAGAAGTGACCCACAGGTTTCACCATATTGCTAAAGGGATCTACAACACAAAAAGTTAAGAACCTCTGATCTAGTCCAACCCCTCACTTTACTAAAGAAATTCAGGTCTAGTGAATATATATTTGTACATGTTGTTCCCTCTCATAGAAGGCAAACTCCTTGAAAGTACTTTTGAATTTATTTGAATTTACTATATTAATTACATTATTTAAATATATACTATGTTTATTTACTATTTAGTTTTTGTTGATGTGTCCCCAGCACTTGGTAGCTAGTAGTACTTAATAATTATTAATTGACTGATTGCCCAAAGTCACATCTAATAAGTGGTAGAGCAGAGGAGTAGCTCCTTCTACCTAAAATCCAATCCTTTTTTTCACTATAATAGGGGAGTGGTTTGGGGTGCAGATTCTTACCTCCTCTCCCTCTAATCATACCATGCATCAAGAAGGAGTCTCAAAACTCACAATATTTAGTGATATACAGAATGGATTCCTAATAACTCCATTCTTTTCAAGATGGAAAAAAGCAAGCCTTGGAATCAAAGGGCATATCATCTGCAGAACCCCAGATGTCAACATGAACTGCTGGCTTCCAGGATGGAAAGAAATGAAGCAAGGCTTAGTAGAAATTGATCAGAAATGGAAAATCCATCCTGGCCATCTCTTTTTGTTTTTTTTTGTTTTGTTTTTTGGAGGGCAATTGGGGTTAAGTAACTTGCCCAAGGTCACACAGCTAGGTTTTTGTTTGTGTGTGCATTAAGTGTCTGAGGCCGGATCCGAACTCAGGTCCTTCTGACTCCAGGGCCGATCTCTACTCACTGTGCCACCTAGCTGCCCCGGCCATTTCTTTTTGAACTGACCCCATCCTTCTTTGAACTTCTTTGGCTGGGGACCAGGAGAGTGAAAGAGTTTGTTCCTGTTTTTAGAGCTCTGGACAACCCCACAATCAATCTCTTAGACAGGAAATAAACAGGATCTTCCTTTCTCCCCACTGGAATGTGATGGAGGAAGGACTCTGGGCAAAGAGCCTTTTTTCAAGAAATAATAATACTGACCATCACAACAATAACAAAAACAATATGCTCCTGCCCTCCCCCTGGCCCCGCCCTCCTCCCCCCTCACTGTCATAAAGCCTTTATTAAGACTCTAATTGTACACACTGTTTGTTCTATGGTCTGTCTGAAGGGGACTATTAGAGACTGTTCCTGCCCTAGGAGACTTCAAGAGAAACATGCAGAGATTCCTACAGATGATCACCAGCTAGCAGAAGAGAAACAAGAAGGGAAAGTAAAGTTTTTATTTGCCTTATGACCCTGGGCAAGTCACTTCATCCTGTTTGCCTCAGTTTCCTCATCTGTAAAATGAGCTGGAGAAGGAAATGGTAAACTGCTCCAGTAATCTTTGCCAAGAATAAAGAACAATAATTGCTACTATGAAGGGTTTGGCTATTTATTGTCCTATGACTCCAAATGAAAAACACAGAAATTACTTTGTATATATTTTGCTTCTAATTTTCTATATATGTCATTTCCCCTTAATAGAATGTAAGAGGTCAGGGATCTTCCTTCCTTCCTTCCTTCCTTCCTTCCTTCCTTCCTTCCTTCCTTCCTTCCTTCCTCTTTCTTTCTATCTCTCTTTCTTTCTTTTCTTCCTTCTTTTCATTTTGTCTTTGCATCCCCTAGCAGTTAGCACAGTGCCTGGCACATTGTAGAGATTTAATAAATGTTTTTAAAGTGAATTTAATAGACTAAAATAGGAAAACCCATCAAGTCATGTCCTGAGTGCCTCCACCAATTACCAGCACAAGCATTTTTCAGTTATGGATACCTCTTGTATATACTCATAGCCTTATTTCTTTCAGATTAAGTCTTCCTCCCCCTCTCTCCCAGTCCTAGAGTTAAGTGGTTATCTGGAGATTATTTATTTACTCATCCCTTTGGGAAAGATTCTCTCATAGCATTATTTCTATTTGATTTTTCTTTCTATTAATATCATACTTCTCTTTTCAGAACTGTTGAGCTTTTTAAGAGGCAACATAGAGTAATGGCTAGGGAGCTAGGTTCAGACTCAGAAGACCAGGGTTTAAGCTCTGCCTCTGATGCTACTGGTTTGCGGCCTAGGATAGGTTGTTTAGCTTCTCTATGCCCTGAGCTACTCTTGTTGAGGGGCACCATCCTCTCCTCCCTAACCTCCCCCTGCCCTGAATTTCCAACACTCACGGAATCACAAGCCCTGACCAACCACAACAAAAATTAGTTGACAGAGGTGACACCTGGAAGGGGAAGAAACTGAAGGAACAGCTGCCTTGGAGAGTTCTACCCTTTATGGTCTAGGAAGATACACCCTGTGATGTTGACCATCACCGTCAATACTGATTTTTCCACCCTAGCCAAGTTACCCCACTTCCCACAAGAGTAGAGTCCAAAAGCATTTTGGTCCTAGCATTTAGGGCTCTCCTCAGTTTGGTCCCAACTTGAGATCATAGATTTACATCTAGAAGGAACCACAGAAGTTGTCTGGTCCAACACCTCATTTTACAGAGGAATAAGCTAAGGCCTGAGAGGTTAAGTGCCCAATGTCCCATAGTCAGTCAATGGCACAGCCAAGATTCTAACCCAGGTTTGTTGGACTCCAAAATCCAGTGTTCTTCTTACTCAGTCATGTTGCTTAATTGTAGCATTGCCCTAGCTTTCCAACCTAATGTTCTAGGACGATACCTCGACTCCCATCAGACTCTTTATCAAAATCTTCCAATCTTCCACCTCCATGCCTTTGGCTGCCAATATCTGGAACATACTCACTCTCTTCTCACTCCTCTCTCTCAGGATGCCCTAGCTTGCTTCAAAGTTCAACTCCCCCCATTAGTTTGTATAAACTTTGCATATATATATATATGAGTATATTTTGTTTTCCCTCATTGAATGTAAACACCTTGGGGATGTGGATTGTTTTTTCTATTTATTTATTTATTCACTCATTCATTCATTCGTTTGTTTGTTTATTCATCTATCCATCCATCTATCCATCTATCCCCAAAACTTAATAAATGTTTATTGATTCCTTTTCTCTTTCTCTTTTCTGGAAACTTCCATGTCAATGCTTTTAGTGGGAAGGCTTCTTCTGGTATCTCTGAGTCATTTGAGATGGGGAAACATTAAAGATATACCCTAGCATATATAAAATATGCTCTCTATAAAATCTATTAGCCTTCACTTGGTTGAGTTGCTTTTGGTATGGAGGGAAGAAAAGACATAGACATCCCATTCCTCAGCTAAGAGGAATGAAGGGAACTTGGGAGAACCTGGATGTGCCAAGTCCAAGGGTAGTCTCTCATAGGACTGTCACCAATCCCCTATGCCTTTCCAAATCCTACTGCAACCCAAAAACTTTTTCAAGACTGGGAACTGTTGGCTTCTATCAAAGTCATGGATCTAGATAGAGCTGAAAGGGACCTCAAAGGCCAACTAGGGTAACTCCCTCATTTTACAAATGGGGAGATAATCCTGGAGGCAGAGGGACTAAATGACCTGCCCAAAGACCCTGAGATGTTAAGCATCAGAGATAGCATTTAAACATATGTCCTTGGACCTCAAAGTCAGGGCCTTTTCTTTTGTACCCTTTGCCCCTCCTCTTGTTCCCGTTCACCCGTATTTCTGGATGTCTCCTCTTAGGTTTTGGAAAGTCCCCTGTGTTAGTTTATATGTGTCATAATAAAGACAAGTTGGTTGAAGCATTACTGTTCCATTTGACTCTTTGGAGTAAACTTCCCTAAGTTCTAAAATTGCTGTTACAGACTGAGACAGATGTACATTAAGTTTTTATATACCCTTGTGTGGGCATCCAAAGGAGACCAGCTAGGCTTGTGAAAGGTCTCTAGCTCATGCCAAACACAGATCTTCTAAAGGAACTGAGAATGTTTGGTCTGGAGAAGAGAATACTTTGGGTCTCATGATAACTGTCTTCAAGTATCTGAAGGGCAATCATCTATCTGGGAGAGGGATGGCACTTACTCTGTTTGGCCTCAGAGAGGAGAATAAGGAACCCTAGGTAGAAGTAACCAAAAAATAAGCTCAGTTTTGATGAAAGTAAAACTTCTTTATAGTTAGAACTAAGCTAAAGTGGGATCTCACCTTGGGAGGTAATGGGTTTCTCTTCATTGGGGATAGTGAATTTCCCTTCATTCTCTTCAACCAAGGCCAGATGACAACTTATCAGGTATGTTGGGGGTATAGGGGAGAAAGGAGTTGTGAAATGGCACGAACACATCATCAAAGAAATATGTGATCAGAAGAGGTGATGGGATGGTCATAGAGCAAAAGCAAGGGATGAGAGGTGGGCTTCTCCAGTTTTGAATTAGTACTTACAAAATGCTTTTTAAAAATAGGGAGGCAGACATGGTTGAGTTCCCTCTAGAGCAAAAACTAGTCAGAGGAGCAAAGTTCAAATCCTGCCTCTTATTACTTATGGGATCTTGGTCAGTTCACTTAATTTGTCTGAGTCTTAGTTTTCTCATCTGTAAAATGAGCAAAATCTAAATTGTGGGAGTTAGATTGAATGCCCTCTAATTCCCCTCCTGGGTCTAAGTCTACAAGCCTAGGGGAAGGCTTCTAACATGTTGGGTAGACCCTCTTTGGAGGATTTAAGGAATGACACAGGCAAAAATCACATAGGAGGGGAAATCATACTATTTGTAACAGTGGAGGCAGTACCCAAATGGATGAGGGCTTAGATAGGCAGCTATTTGCTATAGTAGAGACAATACCCACATTGATGAGCTTACGGATCCACCAGTGTCAAAACTATAGCATTTAGATGGCAAATTTCTTGAGGGTAAGGCCATATTTTTCTTTGTATCACCTCTCAGCCTAAGTCTACCTACCCAACAGTCTTTTTTTTCCTTTTAATCATGTCCAACTCTCTGTGACCCCATTAGGGGTTTTCTTGGCCAAGCTACTGGAGTTGTTTGCCATTTCCTTCTTCAGCTCATTTTACAGATGAGGAAATTGAAGCAAACAGGGTAAAGTGACTTGCCTAGGGTCACTCAGCTAGTAAATGTCTGATACTAGATTTGAACTCAGGAAGATGAGTCCATCTCATTCCACGCCTGGTGCTCTGTACACTATGGTGCCACCTAGCTGCCATACTTATACCACAAAGCTCAACAAATATTTGTTGGTCAGTTGGATTAATCAGCTTTGACCTGTGATTTTTGAAGGACCATTTTCTTTAATCAGTCATAAGCAGCTGGTATTCAGGGGTTTCTCATCAATTTCTTTTGTGGTCTTGTAGAGAGCAGGTTCAAGTATGGGGCTAGAACAGCAGGCTAGGCAATGGCGATTAGTTTGGTGTAGACACAAGGTAAACTGATCTCATTCTATGAGTTTTCCTCACTTTATGACAGTGCTTATATGGACAGAGTCCTAAGTATCCTGCATCCATGAAGAGAGTACAGGGTTGAAAGAGTAAAGATCCTATCTAATGGGGAGAGAGGACACATGTCCACAAACACAAGTGGGCCAGTGACAGAATCCCAGAATTTCAGAATTGGCATTAGATAGGACCTCAGAGATTTTCTACCACAACCCACTACTGAAAACATCAGGCAAATAAGTACAAATGAGGAGAGTTCAAACAGAGGACAAAAGTACAGAAGGGAAGACGAATAAAGGAGCATGAGAGTGGGGAGGAGGCTAATTTGGGAAGATTTTAGGGAGGTGAGTTTTAAGTTGGGCAATTGGGAAATAACCTTCATTAATGTACTCTTTCCTGCCAAGGGGAAATATTGAACTGGAGCTCTACTGCCAAGAATGTGACCGGGGAAGAACTAGACCCATTTAGGGGTATATATGTCCAGGGCGATCTCAAGGAAAACTCTGCTGGAACTCTGGGAGGGTGAGGGGGTAGACAGAGCCCTTGCTTGGGGACTGTGTAAGAAAATGAAAATGCTTCTTTCCTTTTCTTCAATTTATCCCCTCTCTTCCCCCAAAGGTACCTTTTTAGGGCAGGTCACCCTCCTGTGGTCAAGCTTGCACTGAGTTTGGCTACAACCATCGGGCAGGGTGCCCAGAGTCTCGGGTCACTGTAGTTTCTTTTTTCTAGGGAAAGGACAAAGTCTCCTTGATCCTTGGGATAGCCAGCTTTGGTAAGGACCTCAGAGGACATCTAGACCAGTTCCACCATTTTACAGATGAGGAAACTGAGGCCCTTGAAGGGTAAGGGCTTTGCCCAAGGTCATACTCAGAGGTCAGGTTTGAATTCCTTTCTAAAGATGACCTCTAGTAAGAAAGTGAAACTGATGACAGGAAAGAAAGTGAAAGGGAGCTTCTCTGTCCTCCAGCAGACTGTATGGGTTCTTCTCTCCCCAACTTTGCTGACATAAGCAAAGATTCTATCTGGGAAGGATGTGAGTGAGATACAGCCAAAATAGGAAAGGCTTCCCCTGGGAAGGCACTGGAAGGAACTTAGACAGGGCCACTGCCCATTTCAGTGCCCCTGGTGAACACTAATACAATATCTACATGGAGGTCCAGTGGGCAGTACTGTATGTCTATGCTGGGAGTAGTAGACACAGTCCTGCCTGAAGGGAGGGTGGTAGGTAAGGCACAGGAAAAAGCACAAGTCTGGACAATCAGATGTGATATGGAGTCCAACTTTCTCCAGTCTATGACCACGGGCAAGTCAGTTGAGTAATTTGGGCCTCAGCTTCCTCATCTATAGAAAGAATGTTGGACTAACTGACCTCTAAAGCTCCTTCCATCTCTGACCCTCCCGGGTTCCAGATGAAAGGCCGTCCCTCAGCTTCCCCCCACGCCCTCCCTGGGTTCTTGGAGCTCTATTTACACTTCTCAGGAAGTCTGGGCTTGTTGTCGGGTTAGCTCCTTCCCTGTTCCTAAGCTCCCTCCCGCCTGTGAAAGCAGCTCTGGGAGAGCCCTGGATGAAAGAGGACATGCAGGGGGCAAAGATCAAGACTGTGGTTCAACTGATCCAACTTCCTCCTTTTCTGGGAGAGAAAGCAAACTAAAGCTTCAGGAGCACCCCCTAGTCAGACAATGGAAAGAAAGGGACAAGAGGCAGGCAGAAAAAGGAAGGAGGAGGTGCAATAGAAAAAGGGTTGGGTGAAACAGGCCGGGGGAAGTTTGCCTTTGATCTCCCTTATCTCTAGAGGGCTGGGTTTTTTTGCTCAGCGGAATCTCCCGGCTTGGGTTTCCTCCCCCCCTCTCCCTCCCCCCCTCCCTGCCCCCCACAAGTGACTAGAAAAAAAAAACAACAATCCCGGGTTCCTGAACCTCTTCCGCCTTCAGTCTGCTGCTTCAGGTGGAAGGGCAGGGAGGGTTCAGAAGCCACAGATGAAAAAATGCTCATGATAACAGCTACAGCAGCAGCTCAAAGACGGGTGTCTTTGGGGCGGCAATAATGCCAATGAAACACACACCCATTATCATTGTTAATAATCATCAGCATCCCCACCTTGAGGCCCCCAAATGTTGCTCAGTCTCTGAGAACAATCCAAAACCTATGAATGCTGCTGATTTAGAAATGAGAAGCCACTGGTTGAGTGAGCCCTGTTCTGTGGTGTGGAGGCAAGGTTCCGAGCCCACTCAGTTTTCCCTCTTTTATGATATTGTACCTAAACCCATTTGACTGAGGGGAAGAATGTGAAAAGGGAAAGCACTGAAGTAATAAAAAAACGAAAAAGTATCTAGAAGTCTTTTTTTTTGCAGATGCTGGGGTGGGGGTTGGGGAGCAATATAAGCTCTCACGGAGCACATACTTGGGATGCTGGTGGAACCTACACTTGGGGGCGCATCCATTCCATTCCATGCAACAAGTTCTTATTTATTAAGCCCCTCCTATGTACAAGGCACTGTTTTTAGAATGAAGGAGCTCCAGAATTCTAGGCCCCTGGATTCTCTGGCCCATGGCCTGGCTTCCTGGCTTACATCCTTTTTGGGTGCCATTCTTGGAGCCTGTCTGGGGTTTATCAACCTAGAAGTTTTCCAAAGTCTTTTCCTTACAACAGACCTGTGAAGTAGGAAGTGTAAGAGCTATACCCTTAATATCCCTGGACCTTAGTTTCCTCATCTGTAAAAGGAGGGGGCTGGTCTAGGCACCCTCTGAGGTTCCTTCCAGTTCTAGGCCCATGCCTCTACAATCTTCACTTTATAAGTAAGGGAACTGAGGCCTGGTCCGAGGTCAACCAAGTATTTGAGTACAGATATTTTAAGAGAAAGAAGGGAGTTGAATTGAATGAGAAGGAATTCTCACTACTGAGGTGAGACTTTCCCAATTCTCCTAGGGTAAGGGAATTAGATATACTAATTAAAGCAAAAATTGGGAAGAAGTAGGTTTAAATCTTGCTTCTGACTAACTGTGTGACCCGGGCAAATCACTGCCTCCCAGTTGTTCTAGGCAACTCTCAAGATTTTTTTCTCCATCTTGGATCTACTTACTGGCCAATCCCACTACTAAATGACACAGGAACTTGGAGTGCTCCATTTTTTGATGTGGACTGGTTTCTTTCTTAGACAACCTAGTGCCCCTCCCCCTGGGGGGGGGGGCTCACCGCATTGATGTCTAACTCATTGAGGACACCCCATAATCATAGCTCACCACTGCTCAGAATTCCCAAACTCAAGAGATCTGCTGGTCTGAGCTCTCAGGTAGTTGGGATTACAGATGTGGCTCACCATGCCTGACTCCAATTCTCCTAAGATTAATAAATTGCAGAAAAGATTTGACTTGCATTGGTGGAAGGTGTTCCCAGATTCCTCTGTACCAATGAAACCACAGGTTCAATCCCTATTCTTTTCCTCTGGCAAATTAAGTCAAAATTTGTCTTCTTGATTTTTGTCCCTTGAACGAAAGTGAATGGAGGGTGTCTGAGAGGGCAAGGGAGGGGAGGGAGAAGACAACCATCTCCTTCAATACAGATTCTAATATCCACAGGGATCTGGTAGGCAAGTGTCTGGGATTCCTCCCTGCCTAGCCACTTATTTACCTGACCTTCTTTCCCCACAAAGGCTGGTTCTTGTGGGGCTGGAAGTAGGGGGTGAGACCCTGCTGATGTTGTTAGGGACTGTTATACCACAGGGTTGTGTAACACAGGAAAGGCCCTAGTTCTCCCTGCGCCTCCTTCAGTGGCTGAGGCCAGTTGGTTGGATGCTGGGAACCTCAGAACCATTATCACAATGCTGCCTGGACTCAGGATTGTCACACCAAGTGGTGACAAAAATGGAAGGGCTGTTGTCAAGGAAGGGGATAAAGGATAAAAAGTCAGGCCTTCTCTTGGCATTACCTTACTCTGGCTCTTTAGTTGAGGATAGTCTCTACTTCCTTCAAAATTAATCTTCAGTTAAAGTAGTCTTCACAAATACCTTGGAAACCCACTATCAAGAGCCATGTGTAGAATGTTCCAAAATGAAATTAGAAATGTGAATTAAAGGAATTCTGAGGTACAGTCTCATACCCCTCAGACTGGCAGTTTACATGAAGAAAAATGACAAATATTGGTGGGACTGAGGGGAAACAAACATGAATATGCTGTTTTGAGGCTGAGACAACATTTCTACCTCTTTATGCCTTGAATTTTTCAGGTTATTTTTTCCTAGGCAGATAATAACAATAACTGACTCACATCTCATATTACCTCATTTGATCCTTATAGTAATTTGCTGTGAGGACACTGGCTTCAAGGTCAATAACAATTATTGAGGCTAATAAAAATACTATTATCAGCATTTTACAGGCAAGGACACTGGCTCATAGAGAATGGACGACTTGTACAATGCCTCACAACTAGTAGAGAATCAGAGGCAGAATTTGAACTCTGGTCTCTCCAGACTCATGGTCTCCCAGGTACCTTCCAGTTCCATGCTCCTCCATAATATTTTATTTATAACTCTCTTATACTTCCCTGTATTACCAGGCCCTGAGTTCGAGCCTCATCTCTGCCAGTTAATACAAGTGTGACCTTGGCAAGTCACTTGATCTCTATGGGTTTAGTTTTCCCACCTGTAAAATGATTACTATTGGATTATATGACCAGACCTGCTGTCCTCTTGAAATTACTTAATATTACTTTGTATTTAGGTACCAATGTACTGTTACAGGCTTCTTTCCCTTATTCCCAACTACCTTAGAATGTAAGCTTCCCTCGGGGCAGGAACTCTTGCATTTTTTGTCTTATATCCCAGCACATAATACAGGCACAGAGAAGGTGCTGACGCAATGCTTGTTGTACTGTTTTTGAACCCCAGCGACTAGCAGAGTCTGGCCCACAGTAGGCGCTTAATGCCAGCTTGCTGCACTGACTCCCCAGGGGTTCCTCCAGCCGCGCCTCCCTGGGCGCCATGCGGTGACTTTGGGCGGCCGGCTCCAGCCGCCTGCTGCCCTATTCCCGGTCTCACCTTACCGTGGGCGTGGCGTGGGCTACTCGAGCCTGCTCGGAGGGCTGGCCTGGGGAGCTAGCGCCTCGCTGTCGGGCTGTGGTCTGCTTGGAGCCTCGGTCCCGCCTCGGATCCCAGCGAGCTGTAGCCTCCGCCTTCCGCCCCTATCAGCTGACCGGGCCGTGCGGAAGGATAGGGGCCAGTGGCCCGCGAGCTGAGCCAAGCCTCGCCGAGCCCTGGCCCGCTCTGCCCTCCGCGCTCCTGCCCACTACGCCCTGCGCCCGCCCCGGCCTTTTCCCGTTCCCATCCAGCCCAGCCCAGGTCCTCCCCTGGCTCCGCGCCCACTATGGCAGGGCTCGTGGTTAGTGGAACCCAAGTAAGTCTTTAGCCTGAGACATGGAGGGAGGACGCTCTGCTGCCCCCTACCCCCTACCCACCTTGGGTAAAGGGCTAGGGGGTGGAGGGCCCTAGGACACAGAGACCCACGGGGTTGGGGTGAGGGGACTGGAGCAGACCGGCTCCACGATTTCAGTATGCCACCCTGCCCACCAAAGATGCCCTCCCCCTGCTCCCTCCCAGACCTGTCATGTTAAACTGTCAGATCTGGCCTGGCCTTAGGCAGTCTAGGACATAAGAAACAAAACCCAACACAACACCGTTGTGTGTGGGTTGAGTTGGGAGTGGGTGCTTTTGCTAGCTGGCGCAAGATGTGCCAGGGCTTTGGGGGCATAGAATGATAAAGGCAGCTGGACACATTTTTCCTGACCTCTTCGGAGTCTGACTTTCCCATGACCAAAGGCCAATAAATAACTACTGTATGGAATGAGACATTCTGTTCTAATATTCGCACTCACAAAAATAATAGATAATCCCGTCCCCCCCTCCCCCCCTCCTCTTGGCAGGAGCATGGTGGGATGGGGAAACAGCAGATAATTGTTTTATTTGCCAGGACACCTACTTTCTTGATCAGGTTTCCATGGAGAGTGAATTAGCACTGTTTTCATACCTTGGGTGGGTGAGACACACACAGGCATTCACCCACATGGGGAGTCTTAAGGGAGGTGCCTAGTCATTGCTGGAGGGATGGTTTCTTAGCCATAAGGTATATGTGTGTGTTGGGTGCTGCTCAGCTGCTAGCATCACCAGATCTCAGTCCTATTTCAGCCATTCACTGTCCTGTCTCTACCTTCACACACAGACTAGGGTATTCTATACTGGGTTTTCCTAGATTGCCTAAGGCCAGGCTGAATCAGACAGTTTAACAAGACTGGGCTGGGAAGGATCTTTCTCTTTTCTAAATAAATACTGGTAGTGTTTTACAGCCCAGTTAGGTAATCAGTCAGTTAATCAATATTTATTGAGGACCTGCTGGGAGCTGTCCTCACCTTTTTGCTGTATTCCTTTAAGGGTCCTAGTCTCTCTGACATACCCCCCACCCCCATCCAGTGACAGCTGAGTAGAAGCAGAGTGACTCTTCTCTATCCTGCTCAGGGCTTAGGTTTCACTTTGGGGAATCACAGCAGCAAGAAGAGACCCAGAAAGAAGGGTGGTTATGTGCTAGCCCAGGAGTTTAGGGTGGAGGCAAGAGGCTGGCCAGAATACTCCCTGCTCCTTCTAACAGGGTCACTCATACCTGAGGCAGCTGTGTACTGAGTTTCAGAACATCCCCTTTTCTGGGAGCTAGAACTGTTTTTGATCCCTAAATCCAGCACTAGGGGACTGGAGTTTCTCCATTCTCCAGCCAGGAAGGTTTAGCTGTGACATATGGCTTCTCTTCTTTTCATGAGGGTGACTTGTAATCATGAAAAATGTGCTTAAGGGGAGAACATGGCAGAGTGGGAAGGCTACTGCATTTGCAGTCAGAAGACTCGATTTCAGGTCCTTTCCACTGACAGGGTGGTAGTGTGGGAGTAAAAGGATCTGCGTTCAAATTCTGACTGCTGTTTACTACCTGTGTGAATTCCGGCTAGTCATTTAATCTTCTGAGGTCTCATTTTCCAGTAGATAATATCTGAAGTCCCTTTTAGCTAGAGAGCTATGATCCTATAGATTAGCTGTATGAACTTGGCAAGTCATGAATTATCTGACCCTCATCTGTAAATCTTTCTTTGCTCTAAAAATGAAGGTAATACAATTTGCTTTGGCTCTCTCACAGGGTTGTCAAGAGATTCAAACAGATAACACATATGTATGTGAAAGTGCTTTTTAAACTTTAAAGTGGAAGTTATTCTGCATAGGACTGAAGGCTTTCTTGTGCCTTTCTTCCTCTTATGTTGTGTTCCTTTGGGTAGTTTTGCTAGTCATTTTTTGTTCATTTTTTTGTGGGAGGGAAGTTTGAGGAAATGCACAGGAGGCCTGGAATTGGTTATTTAGTGACTTGACTGTTGAGTGACTTCTGTGGAGAGGAGCTAGAAACCCTTACTTAGGAAAATGCCCTCCTGGTGTGCCTGCTTCATCTCTACCCATCCAAACATGCCTCAGGAATTCTGGGTCTTATAAATTTTTAAAAAACATTTTTATTTAAAGTTTTGAGTTCCAAATTCTGTCTCTCCATTACCCCCTCCCTGAGACAGTAAGCAATCAGATCTCGGTTATACATATACAATTATGTAAAATATTTCCATATTAATAATTTTATACAAGAAGACTAAAATAAAAGAAAAAAATGAAAGTGAAAAATTGCATGCTTCAGTTTCTATTCAATCAATGTCAATTCTTTCTCTGGATGAAGATAGTATACTTAATCATTCCTTTGGGATTGTCTTGGATCGTTGTATTGCTGAGAATAGCTAAGTCATTCACAATTCTTCATTGAACAATGTTGTTGTTACTGTGTATGACATTCTCTTGGTTCTGTTCACTTGACTTTGCATCAGTTCATGTAAATCTTTCCAGGTTTTTCTGAAATCATCCTGCTTATCCTTTCTTATAGCACAATAATATTCCATTACAATAATATACAGCAGCTTGTTTAGCCATTCCCCAATTGATGGACATCACTTTGATATCCATTTCTTAGCCACCACAAAAAAGCTGCTATGAATATTTTTGTATAAATAGGCCCTTTTCAACTTCTTTGGATGTCATAAACCTAGCTGTGGTATTGCTGGATCGAAGGTTACGCACAGTTTTATAGCTCTTTGAGCACAGTTCCAAATTTCTTTATAGAATGGTCGATCAGTTCACAATTCCACCAACAGTGCATTAGTGTCCCAGTTTTCCCCAACATCCAACATTTTTCTTTTTCTTCATATTAGTCACTCTGATAGGTGTGAGGTGGTACTTCAGAGTTGTTTTAATTTGCATTTCTCTGATCAATAGTGATTTAGAGCACTTTTTCACATGACTATAGATAGCTGTGATTTTTTTTGTCTGAAAACTACCTACAAAACTATTACTATTCCTAATTACAACCATTCTATACCACCCCATCTTTATGGGACATCTTTCTTCCAACCTGCTTTCAGCCAGTGGCATACATTTTGAGCAAGCCAAGCTTCATGAATGAGTTCCCTTTCCTGGCACTCTCACTGTTCCCAGAAATGTTTTTATCAGGAATAATGAAATTGATCAAGCAGTCCTCAAACTGAAGGAACCCTAGCTCAGTGCCTCAGAAAGCTTCTTGCTGCTACTCAAGAGAACAAGTGTGGAAAACTTGAAGTTAGATGGCCTTCATTCAAGTGTTGGCCCTGCCATGTCACTGGGTACCGGTCATTTAGCTTTCTGAGATCATTTTCTAAACTATAAAGGGTGGGGTGGGAAGGGGGAAATAATACTATTCTACTTAATCCTGCAGGGTTGCTGGACTTTATAAATTATAAAGGGTTACATACATGTAAGCTATTGTTATTGTTATTATTACAAATGATAACATAGCTATACCTGGCATAAATTGTTATTTTGCAGTAACTTTGTTACTGCCTGACTGTGATATTATAGGATTGTAGATTTAGAGCTGAACCTTAGAGGTCCTGTAGTCCAACTTTTTCATTTTATAGATGAGAAACCACAAGCAATGTGAGTATTATTATACTGCTTATGAGTAACTGGGGTTGGATTTGAACACAGGTCCTCTTGACTATACTGCCCTCCAAATTCAGCCCTCACCCCTGCCATCCACATCAATTGGAACACCCATGTGTAACATTATCTCTTTGGAGTGAATTCACTCATCGTTATGTGTTCAAGGAGCAGGTTCATGGCAAGGTTATGTAGATAAATTATAAGGGCACAGCTTGCTTCACTTCAATTTGAGTTAGCATCTGAAACCTTTGGTTAAAAGTTTTGACTTTGCCTTGTAAGGTGAGAAGATCATATCATTCTTTGATCTGAGACTGATGAACTGTAAAGTGGAGATAATAAATCATATTTTATTGTTATTGAGTCATTTCAGTCATGTCTGACTCCCCATGACCCCATTTGGAGTTTTCTTGGCAAAGCTACTGGAGTGGTTTGCCATTTCCTTCTCCAGTTCATTTAACAGAGAGGGAACTGAAACAAACCAGCCTTGGGTGACTTGCCCAGAGTCACACAACTAGGAAGTATCTGAGGCTGGATTTGGACTTGGATCATTCTGACTCCAGAGCTGGCACTGTAGCCACTGTGCCACTTCGTTGCCCCTAATACTTCCATGACTTATTGCCCACTTTTGTTTCAAGGGACCCTTTCAGTCCCTAGGTTCACCCTTTTTTCTGCTTGCTTACCTACCCCTCCTAGACTGATTTATTTATTTTTCTTTTTTAGTCTTCCCAATCACCAAAGAAGCAAGATTCAGTTGGAGTTCTTTCAGGCTTGGTGCTTGAGTTCAGGCTGGACTATAGCAGAAAGCTGTTGGACATCTTAAGTGGATTTTCCTTTTCCCAGAGACCTCCCTGAGTTAGTCTTTTTCTTTCACGACTATTTCCTGGCTGCCTTAACCATTGTTCTCTGTTTTCAAGTCTTCACAGAAAAGATTGTCTCTGGTTGCTCAGTCTATTCTTTTCTGGATACCTCTGAATCAGTTCATTTATTCATCCTTTTACCTTTCTGGGTAACTGAGCCATTCCATCCTCTTGGCTTCATAGGCCTCTGCTGGGTTATACAGTCAATAACTTCCACCATTTCCTTGAACCCCAGTAAGCAAGGCATTGCAATCCACAAAGCCAATTGGAGAGGGAGTTTGCCATCCCACATTCCCTAGGAGGATTATTCCTTTTTGCAACTGCAGATCCTTTATGAGTTATTTGGGAAATGCCAGCCTCTGTATCTCACAGACACTCAAAGTTGGGTAAATATTTTACTTTTTCTATTTTGATGGAAGGAGAAAAAAAGGAGCATAGTCTGAGAGAAAATCCTGACACCACCCAGTAGCAATAGGGCCAGAGTTAAGAAGGAAGATTGAATCTGGTGTACCAGATTTTTGTGCCATCTTTAGGCTTAGTCTTTCCCTTCTGTTCTGTAGAATGGGAATGAATTGAAATTTTAGTGTAGTGAGACAGCATTAGATTTAGAGTCAGGTATCCTGACCTTGAATCCTGGCTTATCTGTTGTTTATCTGCATGACCTTTGGGAAATCATTTCACCTTTGTAAACTTCATCTAGTGTCATTATATGTAAAATGAGCAGGCTGACCTGTTTCCTAAAGTCGCCTTGTGCTCTAAATCATATAATTGTTAGGACATTCTAAGAACTAGCTAGTAAAACACACCTCTAAAATGCTTGGTGGTTATTTGAGCATGACTTAACTGTCCCATTATGGTAGCTTTTGAAGGAGATTTTATTTCTTTGGTTCTTTTTCCCAATGAGGATTCTTATACAAAGAAAAGGTAGCACATATATGCGCTTCTTTCTCCCAGGTCTGCTTCCTTCCTCCTTTTGCCTTTCAGGATGATAATATTTCCCAGATCTTGACAGGACACTGGGTTGGGAGATATAGATTCTGGTTCTGGTTTTGCCACTAGTTAACCTGTGTGACCTTGGGCAAATTACTTACCTTTCTGAGCCTGCTTCCTCATTGTTAAAATGAGGGGAATTGACTTGAAGAAGAAGACCTCTAGGCTCCTTTCCAGTTCTCAAAGAGGATGACTAGAAACACTCCATCCATTTTCCCATCTGTGAAACTTGCTCCTTTGCTGCCCAACAAGTTTGAAAGGTGAGGGCTGGGGAGGTTAATGGGAGCCTGTGAAAGGAAGAAGAAATTGCTAGTTGAATGGCTATCCCAGGGGACTTTGATGCTCATGCTGAAGCCATCTTTCCTTCCGATATGAGGAGACTTTCCATCTGTCTGTGAATACAACTGATGGCAGAGGTTGTGATGAGGAATGGATCTTATGTAGAAGAGGGGAGAGCTTGCTAGATTGAACTTGGAGCTCCTTATTTTCCAGAAAGTGGATTTCTGAGCCAAAATGATTTCACTGGAGTCAGCTATTTTTCAGCCCTCTCTCCCTCCTCCTCTTTCCTTTCCTTTTTTTTTTTTTTGCCTCAAGTTACTAGTCTGAATGAAAGGGGGTGGGTTGCTGTATTATTTGCTTGCAATCACTGTAAGACAGGAGGAGGCCAAAGGGTGATTTGTAAAGATGGGGATGGTTTCTGCAGAGAAGAGCTGAGATACCAATGTGATGCCTTGTGGGGCAAAAAATACTTCTGAGGAGATGAGAGATCTTTGCTATTTCTGCCTTCTCTGGAATCTTGAAGTCCCAGATCATCAAGGGCCAGTTTACAGCAAGGTGATACCTTCTGTGCTTGAGGCATTCACAGTATGAATCCTATGAAAAGATGGGTTTCTCCTTAGTTGGATCGTGACTCATGAGGCTAGCTTGATATTATGGTAGCGTGATCTTATAGGCGCCTAGATTTAGAAAGTATCATTGAGATCTTTCAGTTCAATTTCTTCATTTTACAAATGAGGAAACTGTCCTAAAGAGGTCAAGAGACTTATTATTCAAGGTTGCATAAATTTTAGGAGAAAGGTAAGATATGAACTTTGCCCTTTGACTTCAAATCCAATATGTTTCCCGAACTGTGTGTCTCCCTTCCCTCAAATACCTTAAATACCACCTGTAACTGATGCTTAAAATTTCCCAGGGCAGAGGGATACCTTTAATTACTCCATTAGAAACAAAACTGGGAGTGTTTAATAACCTTGGAGGTGAAACGACGACATATTCAAATAGAGAATAAAAACATTTATATCAGATCTTGTCCTGAAAACAAGTTTTTGGTGAAGGGGAGGAGAGCAAGAGGACACAAGGCGTCAGAAGGAAGATGCTTGGGCTGCTGAAGAGAAACCAGACTTTGCTTCCCCCTATAGTTTGGCCCAAGGTTGGCTCATACTGTTTGAGTAAGATGGTGAAGTAGAGGGATCACTGCACCTGGAGTCTGGAGGCCTGGGTTCAAGTTCTTGGCCAATCATTTGCTCACTGTGTGACCTTGGTAAAGTGATTTCACTTGTTTCTCATCTGTAAGATGAGGAGCTTGGGGTGGGTGAGCTTCAAGGTTGCCTTGGGCTTCAGCAGGGATAAACCAAGCTCATCAGTACCATGTTTGGCCCTTTCTGGGTCTCTCTCTCCAATAACCTCACAGTTGCCCTATCTCTGTAAGTAGGAAGCTTGAAGAGGCAGAAGTCAGGCAGCTAAAGCATGCTATCAGTGTGGAAGAAAAGCCAGGTGGGTTTAGTTAGGTTGTATTTCCTGACTGGGGGCCTCTCATGGTTTTCTCTTTTCCTCTTTGATACATAGAATGAGGCCCTGCTCGTTTTATACCAAACTCCACCATTACTCTCTGGAGAAGGAAAAGGATCATATCATTATAGATTTACAACTAGAAGACACCCCAGAGGCCAATGAGTCCCATCCTCTTGTTTTACAGATAAAGATAATGAAACAGAGGTTAAGTGACTTGCCCAGGGACACATTGGTAGTATCTGAGGCAGGATTTGAATCCAGGCCTTTCTGACTCTTAAGTCCAGTGCTCCAACCATTATACTATAGATACTGGGTTCTTACCCTCAGGAAGTTTCTCCCCACTTAATATACCCAACTTTTATATTGGTTTTTATATTTGCAAAGTGCTTCACCTGCATTATTTCATTTGACCCTCATAACAACCCTATTCGATAGGTAGTGTTAGGACCATTTTATAGATGAGGAGACAGGCTTAGAGTGGTGATTGTCTTACCCAAGATCTCATGGTTCTTAAATGTCTGAGGTGTAAGTGGCAGATTGGGCAAATGACACATGCTTCAAGAACAAAATCTGTCAACAGATTGTTAATTAAGGGCAAACTTGTAAGGTGAGGATGTGGATGAAAAGGCCTTAGAATGATGTTTGTAGAACAAGGTTGTAGGGAGGCTCGTTGGAGGAGGAGGTAGGCTTATTTGCTCTGGTCACAGACTTGCCCTCTCCCTTTCACAGGCTGGGCCTATATTTTCACTCAATGTAGGGAAATATCTAGTTTGGAAACTGGAGTGTACTGGGTACTGCACAGGTAGTCAGGAATACCCGAGTTCAAATCCTGACTCAGATGCTTATTAGCTTGTGATGCTGGGCAAGTCACTTAAAATCTCTGTTCCTCAGTTTCCTTATGTGCATAATGAGGGTGTTAGACGAAATGATCTGTAAGATCATTTCCAGCTATAAATCTATGGTCCTATGTAACTTAGTGCCAGGGGACACTAGGAGGTTAAGTAACTTGCCCATCATTCTGTTGTTCTTCCTTCATTTTCAGAGAGGACCAAGGCATCATTGGTAATGTCTTGACTTGTGCCATGATCTCATAACTAGTTTGTGTTAGAGGCAAGATGTAAGTTCAGGGCTTTTTCCAAGACCAGCTGTTTCTGGCACTTTCTCTCCATTTTGTGTTACTTTTTCTTTGGGTTGCGGGGGGGAGGGAGGGTTGGAAAGGAAGGGATGGGAAAAGGTGGTAAGGCTGAACCTATTTTTTCCAGATCCCTGCCAGCCCTACCCTAGTAACAGCACATGCAATATCTTTTATGAGGCAATGTATGTAATAAATAGGGTGCATGGTAGGGAGGCTGGAGAAAAGACTCAACTATGAGGTATGACTGCTGGTTCTTATTATCAACATGCCAAGACTTTGGGGTTTCTTTTGGACACCTGAATCCAGCCAATTTCAGACTAATTTACTTTGTGCTATGGATTAGCTCCCATTATATTAACTATATCAGGAAAGTGCTTCTTTCTGTTGACTTCATTGAAGGCCCCAAAATGATGTGATCAAGAGAGTGAGTTGCAAATGTGGTGGTTTTGTGTGTGCCATAGTATTTGTTTCAAGTTGCGGAAGCAATCAATGGATCAATGAGTCAGGGCTGTGAACAGCTGGGCGATTTCCGTTGGCCACATTGTTTCTGTTCTATTTAATTTCCAGGTGTCCTACATTGGTCAGGACTGCAGAGAAATTCCAGAGCACCTCGGCAGGGACTTTGGCCACGTTGCAAAGAGACTTGATCTTAGCTTCAACTTGCTGAGGTATGTAACCTTCACGTGACAAATCACGGCCAGGTGAGCCCCATCTTCCAAGTGCATAACAGCACAGAGCTCAAAGTTAAGCATTGCAGGCCCCATACATGGATTCCTTTCATCCTTAATAGGGTATCCCAAGATATGTGAAATTGAAGCCCCAAAGGTTTGACTGTTTTAAATTATCCCTCTGATTGCTTTTTGTTCAAGGGGAGGAGGTAGCAAGTATTTGTCTTCCTACAGTTCCTGCAAGAGAGGGCATTGTCATTTTCCCGTTATTTTCCTGTCTTGTTGAGATGTGTGTGGATCCAAAAGATCATGCCTGGAGAAAGAGTGAAATCAGGCCAGCAGGGTCTTCTGGGGGGCTGTGTGTGTATTTTTCAACCCCTCCCTCCCTATTACATTTTCCAAGTCACAAGCAGGTGTGTGCTTTTGTGTGCGCGTGTTTCCTTTCCTTGCCTTGTTATAAATTGTGACCTTAAATATTTGTGATATTGATTTCTCCCAGATGGTGTTTAACCAGAATTCATACATTGTTGGCATCAGGTGGAGTTTGGGAGGATGGGGGGGAGGTAATTCTTTTCACAGCCAGTATGTGTAACTTTTGCCAGGTTTAGAATTCTAGCTATTATTTGGGTTTATTTCTTCCTTCCGTGATGTGTTATAATGTGTGTGTATGTTTTGTGGGGTTTGAAGTTGAATTGGCCATAGGAAGAGTAGGATTAAGTGCCATCTTAAACAATAAGGACTTAGTCTCCTAGGGGCAGGGCTGTGTCCTTCCTTCCTAACAGGTTAAAAAGTTGTCTGGTTTTTTGTGAACTTGATGTCTCCAGGGAGTTGAGGAAATTCTAGGGTCAGAGGTAATGGGCTTGGAGTTTATTTTAGGACTTTGGGAAGAGGGTCTATCCTACCTCCTTTCCCTCACCAGAACCTTCCCTTTCTATCAGTGGGTTGGGATTCTTAGAAAACTATGTTGTATAGATGAGGCAGCAACTAAAAGACCAGAAACAAGTCTATATTTCAAAGGATGGAGAGTGAAATAGAAGGTATTTGCATGCTTTTGCATGGGAACATGCAGTTAAAAGAAAAAAATGTCGGAGAAGGTTCTGGTTTTCTCTCTTCATGTGTTATAGCTAGGACTCTTAAACAGCCCCCAAGGTCAATGGTACAGTGTCGCACATACATGTCTATATCAAAGTTGCAGTCCTAAGCTATCTCAGGATGGCCTTTCTATCCCAGAACTTCCTAATGCTGGAAGGCCCAGCTAATAAGAAGTTACCAAATATAGCCAGAAGGCACAAGATGTCTAATGAGGAGAGAAAATGCTGGTCCCTGTGGTTCCCTTGGCCATATTCTCAAAGGTGATTATACCAGGAGGAAAAGACAAAGACATATTTATATTAGGGAGGGCTCCCAGTAATTCGGCCATGGTCTTCCTTATTTTCAGGGACTTACCCAGGTTTGAGTTATTCTCCAAAAGCAACCCAAATTACTACAGATCAACAATGAATACAAGTCTTCATAGTACCAGACAGTCAATTGCTGCCAGCATTAAGGTCTACCCTTCTTCATTATTAATGATGCCACTAAATGCCACCTCTTTCATAATAGCAGTCATATAGTTCAGGCAAAAAATGCCTTAATGCTGATATAGTTCACAACTCTTAGCTTCAGGGCTGCCTCTGGCCAGGGTGCTGACAGTATCTCCTTTTTATGGACTCCTCCCTTCTAACTAACTTGAATATTTGATCTTCTGGAATGTATCTCTTCTGGTCAGTCAAATAAAACTACTGCCCCTAATTTTGTCAACAAGCCTACATTTTTCATAACTCATTTTGCCTGTTGATCCCACCTGTGTGGGGGCAGGTTGATTCTATTTCTTTCATAGAAATTCAGGGAAACTTAATGACTCAAGGGAAGAAATGTGAAGGACTTGATGAATTTTACAAGTCATTGTAAATTTTACAAGTCCTAGCCCACATGTGATCTTTGGCCATTCTGTTGGCCAATGATGACAAATGCCCCTCAGTATCTGTCATTTAAAGCTTAGAGGGTCTTTGTGCTGGGGTGTATGTTTGATCTAATTGGATACAGTATCCAGGTTCCTGCAAGAAGCCCTTTGTCTTTAGTTTGTCTCTCTGTCATCTCCTTTCCTCTTGTTCCCTGTCTTAAGACTTGCTGGGTGGCCCAGATTCCACTTTGCAGATGTTGCTCTCAATTCACCAGGGCTGACATTTCTTGTGTATGAAGGCATAAATGTGGGGAGAATTCTTAGGCCACTTGAAAGAGTGAGCTTCAAAGGACAGAGCACACATTGTTATTCTTGGCACATTCCATCATTGGCATGAACTTGCTGCAAGTGTGTAGTATAATATAGATCCTATTTAATTCCTGATTTTCTTGCTCTGAGCATTTGGTTGTGGGTGACTGGCAGTGGTATCTTCTTTGGAACCTTCTCTAGAATTCGGTACTACATAATGGAACCCTACCCAAAATAATCTGTCTGGGAAGTCTATGTAGGAAATTGATACCTTTTTCCTGTGCTCTTGGATTAGAGTTGATGGTCTCTAAATCCAACTCCAGGACATTGGGAAAAGGAAATTCTTCATTTTCCCTCATTACCAATCCCAATTCTTCTTCACGTCTGCAGGCCTTAATTATTAGGCACTTATAGGCTCTGTATAGGTCCAACTTGATGTGATCCCTGAAGTCTGGCCAAATTATCTTTAAAAATATGTAAAAGGGGTGATAATTATGCTCCTTGGCTGTGGGTACAGCTGAAGTCCTTTTTGGAACAACAAAAAAAGATACCATTGATAGCAACCAGGAAAGTTATTAACTCTTTAAAAATGTTCCCATAAATATACTATCATTAGGATTGTGGGATAGCAGTTATAATGTTGCAAGGGACACCACAGATCACCTAGCCTAATCCTCTCATTATACAGATAAGGACACTGAAAACCAAGGAGGTTATATGATTTGCCCGAGGTCACACAGATAGTAAGAGGAAGAGGTCTTGGTGTTTACCTCATTTAATGAGTAAATTTATAACTATGGAAGGGATGTGCCAGGTAGGAAATCTCTCTTGATGAATTTTAGGCAATTCTTCAGTTCTAGTCTAGATAAAGATCTCAAGCAAGCCCTAGTGTTCTTTATGAATACCTTCCATCTTCCCTTAAATGAAGTGATGATAGCTAAAACCAGTCTTGATGCTTCTTGGGCTTCCCCAGCTCAGAGGAGTTCCAGTCATTACTGGAATTATTGCTCGAGCCAGGGATGCCTACATGTCTGGGACCTCCAAAGTCAGGGAAGTGTCTTACATCTTATGAACCCTTCTTCTAAATGTCACCTTTCATTGAGATTGACATCTCAGATGTGACCTGACATCAAATGGACATTCTTAGTTTTATGACTGGAGTCTAAGACATAGTTATCCTGAATGAATTGGCATATAGATTTTTCCTTTTACCTTTAGGATTGAGATGGTTTGGGAGCTTCCCACTGCAGCCCCTCCTCAGGGCAAGTCATAGGAAAGGACTCCTCTAGATCTCCCTGAAATGTGTTAAGGTATAGTGGAAAGAGTGTCTCCCTTTGTTTTGAATCCAACCTTAACATTCACAAGCTGTATGACCTTGGGCAAGGTGGCCATTTATTATTTCTGAGCCCCAGTTTCATCCTCTATAAAAATAGAAATAATTATACCTATAATATCTATTTCGTAAAGTTGTTGTGAAGATTGGATGAAATAAATAAATATTAGACACTTTGCATATTATCCTGTTTCTCTATGTACCTCTCCCTTTGAGGGAGAGATTTCTCCTTTGTTCTTGGTTGCCTTCATATGCCCATATTCTTTTAACAGAAAGCCACTGATTAGAAAGTAAAGCCACTGATTGGAAAGTTAAGCCACATACAGACAAGGGAGTATGACTAGGATTCTTATCTGTGTAGATAGGGCCTTCCCAGACTCCAGAGGCTTACTGAGATCTGATTTGGCACTCTGGAGAAAACTTCATCTTGATGTCCTACTTTGCTGATTGGTGACTCCCTCCCTGAGAATACTGTTTTAGGAAGGACGGCACCTATACTGCACCTCACTCGTGTCTGGACTCACTCTCTAGTCTTCTCTTCCTTCTCATGTGCTTTCTTTCTCCTTTGTGGGTACCCTTTCCTTCCTCCTAATTCCTTTATGTGTGTTCCCTGTTTGAAAGAAAGCTCCTTGTGTGGTTTTATTTACATAAAATTATGTAAAATATTTACATTTCTATTCCCAGTGCTGAGCACAGTGTCTGACACAAGAGTAAGTGCTTAATAAATGCATTATCTCCTCCATCCCTGTACCCATCCCCCCAATTTGAAGTTGCTAGACAATTCCATGATAGTGGACAGTCTTATTACCATAAATGACCCAATCTTCTTTCTTAAGTCCCCCAATACAAGATGTACTCCATCTATGTCAATAATTCTGGTCCAATATGGTTCAGCTTTGAGTAGCTTGCCGTAGCTTAGCTATACAGTTGCTGGCCTTGAAGAGGTGATAGATAGAGTTGTGGGATTATTGTTGGGGGAACTAAGAAAAACATATAAGCAACATATAGTATAAAGTTGAAATAATCAAGAAATACTAACTTTAAAATAAGTAAAATTGGATTCTAGTCCAAGTGTTCAGGAAGAGAGTAGAGTGACCTGTACTGATTATATGTGACCATAATTCATTAGATGCTTCCTGATTTGAGGATGGTCAGAAAAATGTTCCTATGCTCAGGGCATCAGCCAGATTCTTGACCTCACAACTCCAAGTATCCTGTGTTCTCTGACTTCTGGGGCTTTTAGGCTTATGTGAGGTGGGCTATGTAGGAAGCCTGCATGGTTACGGAGAGCATAGGATGTGGGCATGAGGAAGACAGAATTGGAAGTGAATATGTCAGCTGGTAAAAGATCATGGGGTATCAGGTTTTTCACTGGGAACAGAGCAGCCCTTGTAACATCCTGGGACCTTGCCTTCTATTTGTGGAAGACAGGGGGAGGCAGGGTGGTGAGGAAGAGGAGGAGTCAGGATTAGACCTTGTCTTTTGCCTTTGTTTGACTTAACAAGGCTAGGGAGGGAGAAAGGGCTGAGTAATAAACATGAACACCAAATCCACGGGAAGGATTCTCTTCTGGATTAACTCCAGAAGTCATTTCCAGCTGGGAGTCCTGTAGAATATCAGTGTACAGTCATTTTATGGTCACCTCTTAGAGCTGAAGCTGACGACAATTCCAGGATTCACTTGTTTCTTTGACTTTAATTCATTTAGTCCTTTGGGAAATTAACATGATTCAACTTTAGGTATGGAGCTAAGGAAGAAAATAGAAGGAAAGGCCTCAGTAGAAATTACTGAGTCCCACCTCATGGCCTCCCTTTCTCCAACTCAGCTTTCCTCCCATGTTTGTATATTTGGGCTGGCAGTTCTGACTGGCTAGCAGCAGAGTTTAACTTCCCAGATGTTCTGATTTGATGGAAATTGGCAGGAGTAAAGTAAGTCTACTGAAAGAGGAGGATTTATGAATTTGGGAATATCCCTTGAGGTTTAGTCTTGTTGGTAATCCTACTATTCCCCACCTGCAAATAACAAATATGAATTTCTCTAGGGCCAGACCATTTCCCACAGAATCCTGTATTTCCACATGAAGTGAATAAAGATTAAAAAAAAGTAAGGGCAGTTTCCTTAACTTTTTTTTTTTGCATTTTATTTATTTGTACTCACTTATTACTTGTCCCTCTCACTTCCCCTTTCCCCAACTGAACAATTATAAACTGTCATAGCCCATGCATAGTTGAGCAAAACTAATTGTCATTGTCAAAAATAACTTATATCCCATCCTGCATTTTAAGTTTATCACTTCTTTGGCAAAAGGCAGGTAGGGCACATTTTCTCCTTAGTCCTCTAGCACCATGGTTCCTTATTGCATTGATCAGAGTTTTAGAAGCCTTTCAACATTGTTTTGCTTTAAAATGTTGTCATTGTATAAATTGGTCTCTCAGCTCTGCGAACTACTTTCTGCATTTGTTCAAAGGGGCCTTCCTGGTTTCTTCTGAAACTCTTCATTTCATCGTACCTTAAAGCACAATAATTTTCCATTACATTCATAAAATGGAATTTGTTTAGTGATTCCCCAATCAGGGAACATCCTCTTAGTTTGCTTTTTTTTAGACACCCTGGGAAGAACTGCCATAAATAGTTTTGCACATATAATTCTTTTTTCTTATTCTTTGATCTCTTTGGGCAATAGGCCTAGCAGTGGTATTACTGCTGGGTCAAAGGGTATGGAGAGTGTAGTGACTTCTTGAGCATATTTCTAAGTTGTTTTCTATAATGGTTGGGCTAATTCGTAGCTCCACCAACAGTGCATTGATGTGACTATTTTTCTACACCTTCCCCTGTCATGGTCTCCCACCATTTGCCATTTTCCTCTATAGTTATCTTCATTATTCTGATGGATATGAGGTGGAATGTCAAAAGTGCTATAGTTTGCATTTCTCTATTTTGGATTTGGAGCATTTTTTCATATAGTTATTGACATCTGGATTTCTTCCTTTGAAAGCTGCTTATGGATATTCTTTGACCATTTATCTATTGGGGAATGGCTCTTAGTATTATACTTTGAATCAATTTCTTATATATCTTATACAGGGTATCCCACAAGTCTTTTGTGCAGTTCTGAGCATTAATAGCTTAGCCTAGCACCAAGACTTTTGAAATACTCTGTATGGGACCTTTATCAGGGAAACTTGATGTGAAGATTTTTCTGTTACTTGTTTCCCTTCTAATTTTAGCTACACTAGTTTTGCTTGTGCAAAAACTTTTTAATTTTATATGAGCAAAATTGTTTATTCATAGTCTCTTCTCTAAAATATTAAATGTGAAACTGTATCAAAAATATTTATTACACTTGAGAATTTATCAGTATGAAAGTAGGTTGTTTATTTTGGTGTCAAGATTTTCCCCAACCTCCCCTTTTAACCAAGGAGGTTTTCTAACATTTATGATTTTCTTCCATGTTAAACAATTCCAATTTCCTAAATATTCCATGGCCAAATTAATTTGGCAAGCATGGCCTTAGGGTATGAGTTATCAGCAAGAATCTTCCACTGAGAGGAAAATCTTGCCCCTTGGACTTGAATGAATCACTGATCCAACTGTGGTTGGTTTTCCTCATCTCTTCCCATGGGATTGATGTCCTAGATAATTTTACAAAGTTTACTATTTACTTCTGCTCTTCTAATAATTAACAGGCTCAGTAGAGTAGAAAGAGACATGGTCTTAGAATCAAGAGACCCAACATTAAGCCCTGGCTCTGACAGTCAAAAATCATCCTGGGCAAACCATTCTACCTACTATTTGTACTAGTTCCTTGATCTGTAAAACAAGTATGATACCTCACCCATCTCACTGAATTATTTTGAGGAAAGTACTTTGTAACTTATAAATTATATGTGTGAGTCCCCGCCCCCTTACCCCCATCTGTGATTATATCAGTGTAAGGAAGTCCTGGGGGAGAAATTTGCTCTAGCTGATAAGGACCAATAATTGTCTGTAACATATAGTCTGAGAGCAGCTTGGAGCCTTGAGAGGTTAGGGGATTTGTCTGTAATTCCAAGACTTGACCACAGGTTTTCCTTACTCCAAGGTTGATCATCTCTCCACTACACCACACGGCCTTTTGTGATTATAATTATAATGAGAGAAATAGCTCTTCTTGATCTGTTTCTCATTCTTGAACTTCTCTCCATGAAGGAAATTTGTTAATGGCTCAGCTTGGCTTTGGTGGGGGGGGTCCCATCTCCCCAGATTGGGAAGGGTAGAGGCTATTCCTAATAGCTTTATTCTCTGGTCCCAAGAGCCCTGGTTGGTTTTTGTGGCTTGCCTATTTAGGCTTTGTTGAATGCAGCAGGCAGAGCTGAGCTCCCATGGCAAACAGTGATAAATATGCCTGCGTCAATCTGGCAATAAAAGTGAGAGAGTTTAATTGATCGATGGCAATAGGAAGCTTACGTTTAAAAAATTAAATTATTTGCAGTCGCATCTTATTTAGCATCACTCTGATAAATGCGCTGGGTGGAAAACTGAAGAGAAGGCCTCTCAGGCAGGAGCTTGCTCACTGTTCTTCCAGACTTGGACTAGGTTGAGGGTGAGGCTCTGGGTGTGTCCTGTCCATTATTTATGGACATCCTTGTTATGGAGATGTCTTAATAATACTCTGCCCTCTGGTCTTCAGAGTTGGGTAGTGTATGGGGGAAGAACAGTTTAACTTCACTGTTTCTTTTCCCATAAAGCATACTCTTCTCCTCTTCCATATAATAGTCTACAGATGCTGGAGTCTTACTCCGTTGATTAGAACGTGGTGCCATTAAGCCCAAGATCATGAAGTAAGTTTCTATATGGGTCACTTAATTTTTCAGAGAGAAAAGAAAACTTCAGTTTCATGGTCACATACTATAGGTGGGAGTGCATTTTGTACCTCACACAATATATTATTAATTATGATTATATGATTAATATGTGATTAATCAGGGGAGAAAGAGAGAGAGAGAGAGAGAGAGAGAGAGAGAGAGAGAGAGAGAGAGAGAGAGATATTCAACACAATCTGACCCTTTAGTACTCAAATACAGCTGGGATCTCATGGATATGAATATTTCCTTCAATAAAGTAGTCCCTCCATGACTGCCTCCTCTGATTCTTGTGCATGACCTCCTATAAGTGGGCTACAGGCAGTATGCCCAGTTATTGTGGGGGTAGTTCTCTTTCTCCTTACTTGGCAAGGATGGCATTGTCCTATGTGAGTTATTCATTGGTTACCCTCATCTTTGCTCCATGACAAAACCATCTTTTTTTTTTTACCAGATGTTTCTTGATAGAATCTTTTATACCTTTAATTTATTGTTTATGATGTATTACAGCCTGATTCCACCCATCATGAAGTTCTCTATTACTCTTTGAGTGATGCTTAATTTCAATTCTTTGGTGACTCTAGTGTTTCCATTACTCAGTCATACACTAATACTGTAAGAATGCTGGCAGTATGAAACTGTAATAGGGAGAAGCATGAGAATGTTTAAGAGTGTTGCAATTTTCCAAAGGCAATCCATTTCATTTCCCTTCTCTTCAGCTCTGGGCTCTCCTTATTGTTCATCTGTAGTGTCAATCTAAGACCTGAGTTCTTCTCCTGGGATTCATGGATCCTCAAAGGGTCCATGAATTTAAATGAGAAAATTACAACTTTATTTTTTATTAATATCTAACTGAAAGTTAGCATTTCCTTTAATTATCAAGAAATATTATTTTTTAAAAGGGTCCATAGGCTTCACCAAGTTGCCATAGGATTCCATGATACAAAGGGTGAAAAACTCTTAATCTAAGATCTATCTATCTATCTATCTATCTATCTATCTATCTATCTATCTATCTATCTACCTGTCTGTCCATCCATCCATCCATCTATCCGTCTGTCTGTCTGTCTCTGTCTATCTACCTACCTACCTATTATATCTATCTAACTGTTATACCTATCTATCCCTGTATGTGTATATGTATATTCATACTTTTACAGAGGAGCTCTATTAGTTGTCCATCCAGTTGGATGTCATAGTCTGCTTTCATCAGTATGGTTTTTTTTTTCCTGTTGAAACTCTTTTGATTGACTATAGGTCTTATGTAGGAGGCTCTACTACAATGTTCCAAGGTTGATATATTGATTATTGTGTCATCCACAAACTGGCATACTTGGAGGACCTCATTATCTATGGAGAACCTTTCATCAACTTGGACTTCGGACTGGGTTTTCTCTGTGATGCTGGAAAATATCTTCATTGAGAATACATCTCTTTCTTTTATGACTGGAGGATGATTGAACAATGTGATCTCTATTGTTATCTTTTTGAAGGATTCTGCATTCTTTTTGACTTCTGCCTGGGAGCTACCACACTTACAGAGAGTCTTTAAGATGGTGGTTGGTTTTAGAAAATAAAAGCCTTCTTTGTAGCCAGCAAACTATAAGTAGAGTGGGGACTTGTATTCTCTTCATCTTTCAACTTTGTGATGGTAAATATGTAGTCTGCTGTGGAATATTGCTTGTGAGAACCTGCCCATTCCCTTTTGACAATCACATCAAAGATAGTCTTGTATATATAGCTAATAGCTAACATTCATGTATCACCTACTATGCGCTAGGGCACTGTGCTAAGTTTGTTATAAATATTATCTCATTTGACCCTCACAACAGTCCTGGGAGGTAATTGTTGTTGTTATCCCCATTTAAAGGTGAGGAAACTGAAGCAAATGGAGGTTAAATGACTTGCCCAGGGTCATATAGTAAGCAGATTTCTGAGGCTGGATTTGAACTCAGGTCTTCCTGACTTCAGGCCCAGTGCTCTCTCTACTAGTAGAACCACTTGCTGCCAGATATGTAGATTATTCTTATAAAAATTTCATATGAATGGAAAAAGTATATAGAATAGTAGTTATAGTGTTCTCTTAGTCACCTTTTATATGGGAGGGCAGTCTTGGATTTTATCACTGCCTTTGATATCTTCACCCCTCTAGGAAGAACAATATGGAACACAATTACTTCTGACAGTGACTCAGTAATATAGTTGCATTTTGTAGTAGAACTTTGTATACAAAAGATGGCATAGTTTTGTTTTATTTTTATACTGCAATATCTGCCTTTGAAAAGTGGTAATAAGTTTATTCTGCCTTTTAAATGTTCAGTCCTACTAGGGAAAAGGCTAGAATTATGAGGTGACCAGAGCCCCCTCATAGTGTTTGGAGAAGACATCAGGGTGGGAAACACTGCTTTGCCCCATTTCAATGTCTGAGCATCATCCTGGGAAGGAAAAGTAGGAGTCTTAAAAATTAACTTGAACAAATTTAGTTTTATTCCAAGAAATTAATTAACCACTCCATAATATTCAGGTGCTAACAGGATATGGCATTAGTTTCTAAAGCAGATGATGTGTCGGGGAATATTTAATGACTCATTTAGACCCTTTTACTCCTATTTCCTCTCTTCAGTCTTCCCTCTAATGTTTTCCATTGTTGATTCTCAGGAAAAAGGAAAATTTCTCCATTGATCCTACAGGAGCCAAGGAAAGTGGTCTGATGATGGACAGCTGTGCCTTCTGGCTAGCCTAACCAAGTATGCAAGGCTCCTTACACAAAGTGATGAAGTTTTTTGGCCACAGCTCTTGAAAACCATCTCCTGACTTGTGGAGGGTGTCTACCCACCAACAAAACCATAGATTCTTGAAGTATTGAAGCCCTATCCTGCTATTACAAGGGTCGTCCATTTCTTACTCTCTGCATAGCCTACTTTTTCCTCATCTTCAAATTACATTATTTTTTTTTGGTTCTCTCTTTTCAGAGCCTCAGGTTATCTCTGCTCTTTTCTTCCTATCAGACTACTTTCTTAGATTCAGGTCCCATGTCCAAGGGAATATAATTCTATATAATTCCTAGGTATCTGAGGGAAGGGCTATGGTGGAAAGGAGTGTGTTGTACAAGAAACAATAGAGTTTGCTGAAGAGTTTAGCGTTTTCAGGCTTTTTTACTTCATGAACCATAGAGGGGGACTTGGAGAAACTTTAACCCAAATCTGGGGTGGGGGTATAATGAATAAAACACTGGATTAGGAGTCAGAATTACTTGGTTTGAATCCTGGTTCTGATATTACTTGTGTAATCTTAGGAAAACTCCTTAACCTTCTTGGTTTCAGTTTTCGTTTCTATGAAATGACAAGGCTGGACTAAGCTATCTCTCAAGGGTCCAAATGGGTCTAAATCCTGTGATCATATATATAAAATATATACACATATATATGCATATATTTCTATATGTACTTCTAGGGGGCATTTTCATGTTTGATTTCTGTATAATATTATTGATAAGTTTTCTCTCCCACTTGCTAGGGATACTATAAAGGGAAACAGGTATAGGTTGAACTAGATGTCATCTGGCCTCTGAAGTCCTTTCTCACTCTAAGAGGGCTTTGTAAATAAGATTTTTTTCTTTAAAGTTGACTCTTTTTTTCTTGCTTTAAAATGTTTTATTATTGCCTTTTAATTTTTTATTCCCTAGACATTTCTCTGAATACCACACCCACACACCCAACTGAACCTCTGGTATGAAAAAGAGAAATAGTTTAAGCAAAATTGATGGACATATTAATGGCTGCTAATAATAGTACATGGAGTTTATTTGTTTTTGTTACCTTTACCAAAAGGAGGGGAATGTGTTTCATCATTTGTTGTTTGGGACCAAGTGTTGTTAATGGCAGTTAACATGAACACAGCCATCTTTTAGTATTGTGTTTATGTTATTGTGGTTGTGTATCTTCTCTTTGTTCTGTGGTGTAGCAATTTGCAAACCTTACAGTGCTACATAAATATCAGCTCTCACTTATTATTATTGTGTTTTCTTCACTCTATATAAGTTCATACACATTTCCCCATTTTTCTTTGTTCCTCATTCTCACTGGTTCTTACAATGCTGTAATATTCTACTACCTTAATAAACTATGATTTGTTTAGTGTTCCCCAAGTGATGGATACCTACTTTGTTTCCCATTGTTTGCTACCCCAAAAATGCTGCTATGGATATTTTTGTTATATATAGGACTTTTAAAATTTTTCTTTGGCTTTCTTGAGGGAGGTGCCAATAATGGGATCACTTTGGTCAGAGAGTAGTGACTTTTCTCCCATAGTTCCAAATTGTTTTCCAGAATGGTTGAATCAATTCATACTGACAATTTATTAACATCTCTGACTTCCCCTTGTCCCTCTAATATCCATTATTTCTGTGTTTTTAAAAAATCATTACTAATTTGGACATGAGGTAAAATCCTCAGAATTGCCTTAATTTGCATTTATTTTATTAATTATTGAAAGCATTTTTTTCATATTGCTGTTAATAGTTTACATTTCTTCTTTTGAAAACTGTTATATCTTTAACCATTTGTTTATAGAGGAAACTTATTTTTTCTATATAAATTTTTACTCTCCTCTAGTTGATAAGTAGCTACTTTCAAGCTAACTTCTCTAGTTAAAAAAAGGCAGAGGGGAGATATATTTTTCTAGAGCCCAGTGTTATTTTATTGGGAAATTGTTGTTTTCTATCACTGACAGTATGGAAAATCCAGTAAAAGAGAATCAGAGTGAATTACTGTAGTTCCAAGGAAGAATTCAGTATTTTTAGAATAAAACTTGCTATATTCCTGATTCTGACTTTTCCTCTTTCAGGTACAGGTGAAGAACTTTGGGGACCCTAGACTCTTTCAAAGGTGAAGGAGGTGTTTCCAGAGAGACTAAATAATATAATTTCTCTTCTTTTCTGTATAAGTCATATAACATCTCTCTCATAATTTTAGAGTGCAATCCATTTTGGCATCAGAGAGCATGGATGTTATAGGACTGTATTTTTATTTATTTCCTTATTTTTAATAGAGGAGAGAACTAGAGAGGAGTGATTTGTTTTTGTAATCTAGAAGCCAGTCTTTCTCTTGTCCATTAGCTTTATTATGAGAAATGATTTGACTTTTTGTCAAATTACAAATTACAAGCATAAAATAATTATCAATTTCCTTTGGCTAAACTTTTGATAAAAGGTCTCTCCTGTCAAGTACTTTCTTTCCATTTTCCCTGTCCTCTCTTCCCTCGTTCTGTCTCCCCCTCTCTTCTTCACTCCCTTCCAACTCTTTCAGCACAAATTCATTTTGTGGTAAAATAGAAAAAAACGTTGTCTTCTGGTCAGAAGACCTCAGTTACTTACTACCTGGGTGACCTTTGGCAAGTCACTTGATCTTGCTGGACCTCAGTTTCCTCATCTAAAAAAGGAAGGGTTTGAACCAGGTGACCTCTGAGGTCCTTTATTTATTTTTAGAGTGATAATTGATCAATTAGTGAGCAAGGGTCCTATTATATGTACTAGGCACTGGGCTAAACCCTTGGGATACAAAGAAAAAAAACATTCTTCCTTCTCACGAAGCTTGCCTTTTGATGGAGAAGACACAGGCATATATGTGTGTGTGTGTGTGTGTGTGTGTGTGTGTGTGTGTATACACACACACATTAAATATATGTGTGTGTGTGTATGTATATATATATATATAATGTGTGTGCGTGTATATGTATATATACTCACACACATACATACACACATTATATTTACCAAATAAATGTGAGATGGTATTGAGAGGGAGAGTGCTAACAGCTAAGTGTGTGTGTGTGTGTGTGTGTGTGTGTGTGTGTGTGTGTGAAGTATCTTCTAAAATGAGGAAGGAATCTACTCAAAGTTCTATCATAAAGAGAAACAGCCTTCTTTTTCTACCTGAATTTTGAATTTTCCCAGAACCTAGTTTCTTGTATCTGTCTGGCTGATGCTTCTGTTTTCCTCCTTCTAGTTCTGGTGAAATAGAAGGAAACCTAAGAAAGGGAAAAACACTAAAGGAGATTGAGTATACCCCCCAAAACACCCTCCCCAAACACCACACGCATACTGTTCTTGAGACAAAGTAAGACAATTGGCAGGTGGGGAGGGGGGCCAGCCAGAAGGAAAGGCATTCAATCCCCCTGTCTCTACTTCAGCAGCTGGAGAAGTATTCCTGCAAAAAAAAAATATGTCCCATTGCTAAAACTTTATTTTTGATGGATTTATTTATAAGGTAGAGAAATATTTTCCCCATAATTGGGTAACTCTTAATAGTAGCAATTGCATATTTATCAGTGTGAGGGGCTGTTATTAATGTAGCTGTCAGGCCCAAACACATTTCTGCATTAAATCCATTTAGTATGTGCATTATTCGGGCTCGAATGTCACCAGGACGTCAAAGCCCCGTAGGCATGAGAGCACAGTGCCCTGCTGCGGCTGCAGAACAGACCCTTGATCAATAAATGTAGCATGTTAATGCCGAGCAAATAGAATAAAAGATTTCTTTGACAAGACATGAAAAATCACCTTGTGGCAGCTGGCATCGGGATGCCATTTCTGGGGAGACACTAGCAAAGTTGATCTGACAAGTACAGAGGAAAGATGATGGTTGTAAGGTGCTTTTGTTCCGAACTTCTTTCTTGACCTGTCAGGTTTTGAAAGAGCCTCAATGGCTCTTTTTTGTCATGTGAAAATTGTAGTCTTAGGCAGTTATGAAGCAGTTATCTCTTCTCAAATTGTGAATGCCGCTGTTTAATTGATTCACTTAGCATTTGAAACTGTCACGCATTAATAATTGCTAAATCCTGCAGATACCGGCTCCGGCGGCGTGTCACGCTGAAATGTGTAGTTATCAGAAAATTAATATCCTTAATGAACTGGTGCTTTCAAACTAACATTGCATGAAATCTCTCTTTGCCCTTTCATTGGCGGAAGCTCCAGCCTGCCAGTTTTTGGGGGAATTCACCTCTCCGACAGTTTGCTTTTCTTGATGCCCCACAAATGCCAGCTTTGCTTTGGGTACATAGTGTGCTCGATGACAATAAATATAGTAATTATACTGGAGTTAGTAATTAACATAATTGTAGTCAATTACTACAAATACAGTGCTGAGCTAAATAAATGAGAGGGGGAGAAATTAGCAAGCTAATTGATTTATCTTTACTTGCTTGCTCTCCCATTGCAACTGGCAGGGTTATTTATTTATTAATTTTTTCCTGGGGGTGATGGAGATGTGGGAGTTGATGGGGAAGAAGAGGAAAAGAAGGAAAAAAACCTATGAGGGTTGTTTACAAATAACTGATTTTGTTTTGAAGTTGCTTTGTCTTTTGACTTATTATTCCTTACCCCCACTTTGCATACGGAAAAAAGGATCGAGATGCCAAAGGAATATTTTGTTAATTTGCCTGCATCACATTGAATGTTGCAGCTGAGGCCAAGCACGATTGCTTTAAATGAGACTTGATGAGTTATAATTTTTCCTTCTTAGCCCGTCCTCCTGGAGGAGAATGTATTTATTTATTTTTTCAGTTGCCTGTGAGACTTCATGGAGGAGAACCAGCTTAGCCTTTCCTTGCTTTGTGGAGATGGTAGATTGCTGGGTTCTGTGTGTTTGAATTTGTTCAGTTTCCTGCCATTGGCTCAGATTAGAAGAAGGTCACAATTTTCATTGGTTATCTTTGAACTGGTCAGACCTTCTTCTATAGAAGCTAGTGAAAGATTAACAGCGCTTGTGGTGATTCCAAGGACACTGGAGTGTGGAGGTTTCACATATGTATCTATCCCTTGCTTCCTTAGGATATGAGATTCTAGGGCGTCCCGATATTCTACTGCTGTCTGGGCCTGGGACATTCTTATTATGAATCTCAGCACTTATTTTGTTTGGAGTGGGTTTGTTTTGCTCTGTCTAGAATCTGCTCCTGGAAATGATCTCTACTGTATGTTTCTGTTCTTTGTTTTCTCTTTTCCTACATGCCTGCAGCTCATTACAATTAAGCCAAATCTCTGGGTATATTTTTAGGGACATGAGTGGAGGGGTGGTCTGTTCCATAGTCCTGTTATACCCTCCTTTGAAGAAATAGGGATTTCCCTTCCTACCTTAAGCTGGATGGGTATCCCATTGACAGTAACATGCCCTAAATCATTTCCTCTGCTTATCCAAGTCAAAGCTCAGTGTTTTCCAGAACAAAACAGCCATCATCACCACCACACGAAAAAGCCTTTAGTATCCATTATCGACCTTAGCAGCAGATAAGTTGATTTACCTGAAAAATTTAGCAGTCAATAATAACTAAATAACAGACAGAAAATTTGTTTCAGAACCTTTTAGCTCTGAAAGCTCCACTGGGTAAGTTTCTGGTATGACTCAAGGGGAGTTGGATATTGAAATTTTAATCCTGCCGAGTGCAAAGTATTACATGTTACTCTGGGAAGATTTCTGTTCTTAAATTGCATTAAAATATCTCTGTCGTGGCATAACTGGGATGGACATGAACATTGCTTAGCATCGGTTATTCTTCATGTGTAGTTCATTTGAAAATCAATTTCTAATATGAAATATTTATGTCTAAGTAGCCATTTAAATTATTTAAAATTTACAGACATAATGGTCTTTCAGATGAAGTTTCAAATTTTTTACTAAGTGCGACAGACCTCCTGAAAACCAGAGGTCCTCTATTTGATAATAGAAATAAAATCTTAAACTTTAGTCTAATCCAACTTAATGGGTGAAGGAGAAAATGCAGCATTCACAGTCACTTTGATTCTACTATCCCACATGCTGGCATGTCAGGCTGGTGAGGGCATTTTGGAGGGGAGGGCTCACTGCAGAAGGATGCTGCTGCTTCTGACCCCTGTCATAATTTGACTTCTGTGGTAGCTTGGTCACTGGCTTTGGAGTTTACACAGATGTTGATTTTTCACTGTCTTACTTTTCTCCTAAGTGGCATTTGGATGTGGAGCAGATGTGAATGGGAGAAGGAAAACAGTGTGTGGGGGTGATGGTGGCACAGATGGAAGTCCTTCTCTTTGTTTTAAGATTAAAATAATGCTTATTACAGTTGAAGGACTAGCTTTGTTTCATGCTTTTTAAATTTAGAAAATAATAGTGCAGAATGTCATTTGGATGTATTCTTTCTGAATAAAATACTATTGTATAAGGTGACATTTTTGCAAGTCTCATTTCTGTTTGACTCAGATGCTTTTCTAGATTTTTATGGGTGAATTTGAAGGTGTTTGCATCTTCAAACTTTCTAAAGGTTTTACCCCCCCCATACTATTTATTTATAGCTGGCTCTGATTTTATTATGATTATTAACTATTATCATCATCATCACCTCATTCTTCATGTAGCCTTAGAACAGGAATTTCCTAGTAGTAGGGGAGGAAACACTCTGACTGAAATTGCTTATTGTCTTCTTGTGCTGGACCTCCCATTACAAACTAAGGCTACCTGCCTGTTTCTAGGGGAAATTTTCTGGTTCTGTAAGTCTTTACTTTGCGGTTCCGGCTTATGGCTTCAAGTCAAGATTGACCTTTCCATGGCCTAGCCAACCTCATTTCTGATGGGAGATAGGTTTAAAATTTTTAACAATTGCAATTAACAATGACCATTCATTAAAACAGATAGTGTTTATTATCTGTGTCAGTAAAGGATATACCCACATGAACAAAATAACAGATCTTTGAAGTATGAGCAAGGTTTAAAGAAATAAAAACCCCTAGATAGAATTTATCCTTCTCTCTCATTTCCAGTTGTTTTCAACCATTATTGTATCCAGCCTTTGTTCTGTTCTTAGCCTCAAATCAGACTAAATTTTCTATGGTATTAGACCATCTTAATCTTTTTTTGGCCTTAGGACATTTGGCCAACTCGGTTGTCAAAAAACCCACAAAGCTTTTTTCCTTATTTTCCACCTGGAATATGCTTCTTCATTTTCATATTTTACTAGCCATTATTTCCTTCTATGTGAGACCTTTCCTCATCCTGCCTAGATATTAGTAACCCCTACCCCCCAAAATTACCTTGTATTCATTTTGCGTATACTTATACATGCATATTGTCTCATCTGATAGAATGTAAGCTCCTTGGTGACAGGAATGGTTTCATTTTTTACTTTGTATCCTTGATTCCTAGCATATAATAGGTACTTACTAAATCCTTTGTTACTGACAATATTTTTCCCACCTAGCTAGCAGCAGCTAATTATTACATCTCTTCTTGTCATATAGCTCAAGAAAAAAAATGCCTTTGTGGTCATACTGAAGAGATAACAGTCATATAGACTTGCCAAATAGCCTTTGACTAGCTTTTCTGAAAACAGAAAGTATTTTTCCATCTTACTGTCTCTCTGTCTTTACTTTTTTCCAGTTGAAGCTATAACTAATGTGATTACTACACTACTTTGAATATAATGCCCATTAGTTATTGTCTTAACATCAGCACCAGTTGTAGAAACTAATCTGTGCTAAATGTCTTGGAGTGGTTAATTCTAAGTTTACTGGAATATAACTTTTAGTGTAAATATAAAATTATAAATATAAAATAATTTGATATATCAGTCACCCAAATGAGAATGACAAAATTGCCTAGAAAGCATGAAGGTCAGCAAACATTTGACTTCTTTGTAAAGTAGAGAGATATAATAGACAAGAGCAACCCCACTTTATATTGTAAGCTTTTTCATAAAATGTTACAGAAGATGTGAAAACATCAAGAAATGTTAGGTCAAACAAGTTTACAGAAAGCTTGACTAGAGACCTAGTTAAGCCAAATAATCTAAAGAGCATTTAAAGTTGATATTGTAAGGGCAACGGCAGATGAAAAATAGAGAGTAATCTAATCTTTTTTTGTAATATGGTTATTTTCTCCATCAGTGACAGTGGAACCACCATATTTGGACTCCAATATCATGGTCTCTGATAATATTTCATGAGGAGGTAGAAGTGGCATTTAGGAGAAAAAAAGTGGGAAGAGCATCTGGACTAGACCAAGCCCATTTGGAGAAGGTTATAATTATGCTGGAGGTGACCAAGTCTAGAGGTCACTGGGGGACCAATTCTCAAAATCCAAAAGAGGGAAGGATACCAAATCTTTTTGGGAAAAAATCATGGACATTACTATCACAAAAATAAAGCAATTGTGATAGATATCAATAACTACCAACCCCTATATCTACTTTCCCATCTCTATACAATCTTTATGAGGATGATCTAGAAACATATCTGTGGCATCCTTGATAAAGGGCTGAGAAAGGACACAGCAGGCATTCTTGTGTAGTAATATGTAACAGAACATTTCTGTAAAGAAATACAATTGACCAAAATGTGTGGTGCATACAAGATCCCACTTTATTTTGTAGAGCAAAAGACCACCCTAAAGGTTGCCCTCCAAATTACCTTCTAGGCATGTGTTAAAATCATGTAAGTTTATGTGGAAGGATGAACCAACAGAAATAACTTTGACCTTTTGATTATCCATATGAAGCCAGGTAAAAATAGGGAGATATATGTTTGCCAAAAATGATTGCTACTGTTAGGAGATGTCTAGCAGGGATTCCAAATGAAAGAGGGGTGCCCTGTGAATCTAGATCTTTTATGTCATGGATCTCTTTAACAATCTGGTGAAGCCTATGGAACGCTTCTCAGAATAGTGTTTTTAAAAACATAAAGCAAAATACATAGAATTACCAAGGAGATCTATTATAATGAAGTGAAGTTATCAAAATATAAAAAAAACCAAATTCATGGTTCTCAATTAAGAATTCCTGCTATAGATAGTAAGGTCTTCTTAGCTTTTCCTATTTGCAGATGATACTATGTTGATTGTTTCACATTTCAGAACCTCTTACATGAGATCTGTAATCCTTCAAGAATTTGGCCTAGCTGTCCACACAGAAAATCCCAAGTGGATATCAAAGTCTACTGGCTAGACTATGATATGCAATTGGATAGATAACCCATAAAGCCCATATATCTTGGAGAGATAATACAAATTGTCAGTGAATTGGACCCAGGATTAAATAAGAAAAAGAGAGTAGGCTGGATAACATGTGGTAAATCACAAGTACTTTGGATACTATTTGGCTACAAATTGGAATTCTGCAGCTTCTTGAATCAAAATTATGGGTCACCTAAAGGGCAATAAAATTTTGCATGGTAGGAATAAGTAGGCTATAGCATGTTACCATTGAATCGTAAACAAGGAATAGTATAAAATATATATCATATTGTTGGAAAAGGATCATAGAATATCATAGATTGAGAGCTGGAAGAGACCCTGAGGTCAGTCTGGCACAACTCTTGCTTTTTAGAGAAATGTAAACTGAGACCCCAGAGGTTAAGTTACTTGCCCAAAGTCAGAGAGATAGTGTTAGTGAAAATTGTAGTTGAGAGCAATGTATAAGGAAGGGATGGCCAACCTTTGTGTCTTAACAAATCATGTTAAGAGGCTTAGAAGAAGGTCCCCAACATACTGGGTGAGCTGTCCATGGTGGATCAATGGAAGAACATAGACAAGATGTCTCTTAAGATGAGAAGGCATAGATTGAGACCTCTACCATTGGAGGGAGTACCCACAGTGATGTGGACATAGATCCCTCTGAGCAGCAAAGTAACTTTAAAATCACATTTAATCAGAACACAGTAAGGTTTAAAATGGGGATGTTGCATTATATATAAAATCTCAAACTTTTAATAATATAACTGCTTATTATTTATACTCTGGAGTTTATACTTCTTCATATGGGAATTACAGGAGAGTAGGCTGGGGGATGGAGGTGGAAAAAGGCCAAACTTCAGTAACCCACCAAGAGAACAGGTGAAGGTTTCCTGTACTATCACTTTAATAAAGAAAATGATATTATTTGTTGTATTGTTTCTAAACTTTTCAGTTAAGGCCATATCTTTGGAGTTGATTAGAATCTTTAAAAATGGAAATGCCACTTTTTCACATGGTCCATAGGGTATAATATGGAGGTGGAGTCTCAATATGGTTCTCTTCATGCTCTTAATAAGAATGGACTGTCATAGAAATGTCAGAAAATCTATTCCATTTCACAGTTATTCACTGTTTCCTTTTCATTTTCATGTACCCATGCTCTCTGGAGGCTGCTTTTCTCCAAAACTGCTTTTTGCTCTTTTGTGACCAGCAATACTGCCAATAATTCCATCATCTCTTTCTATAATGTTGTGCAAATGACCTTGTTCCCTCATTTGGTGTTGCCCTTGACAGAATCTCTCTACTTGGCAAGAAGATAAAGAGATCTGACTGTTGCTTCTGAAATGATGCCCACCTTGGTGAACAATTGTTTTTTGTCCTTTAGGATATAGTCATTGTGTGTGTGTGTGTGTGTGTGTGTGTGTGTGTGTGTGTTGTGTGTGTGAATGATCATACTCAATGTTCCCTACATTCAAAGCCTTCTTTTCTTAAAGAAAGTTTTCATGTATGCAAATGCTGAGCTTCTGAGTGGTTTATAGGCTTTTGGTTTATTTCTTGATCCTAGGCAGAGTTGCTAGAACTTTGGACTTGGAGTCTGGAAGGCCTGAGTTCAAATTCTTCCTCAGACACTCATTAGCTGTGTAACCCTGGGTAAATCATTCATCTGCAATATAGAAATAATAATGCTACCTCTATTACCAGGTGTCATAAAGATCAAATGGGATCATGTATGTAAATACATTTTGCATACCTTAAAAGTGCTATATAAATTCAAGTTGTTACTATTATTATTGGCCTTAACCATATTTTCCCAGCATTTTCCAGTGTTCTCCTCTGGGACTTACTAAGTATCAATTTGAATGTATTAGCTGGGAGACTCTTGTTCAAATCTTCTGGAAATTTCTCTTCTCATCAATAACAGATTGGCACATAAGCTGTATTTTCCTTTGCAGTGGTTTGCCTGCCTTGATGGTCATTGTGGGCACTACAAGGTGAAAAGACCAAGTATCCTATTGTTGCTTTTGGACACACAATGAGCTTGACTTGAACATCTCCTTTATTTACTGTTTTGATTAGAACCTATAAAATATCCTACAACTTGGTCATGTCTTGATGTCTTCTGGTTTCCTGTATGTAGAAATGTCACTATGAGCATGGAAGACCTTTGTTTGAATTTCACTCTATCATAACTTTGGATAATTAACTTCTGTGAGCCTCAGCTTCCTCTTTTGTATGATGGAGAAGATAATACTGCTACTAACTCCAGGGTTGCTATGATGATCAAATGAGCTAATGTATACAAAACACTTTGTAGACCTTAAAAGCCTGTGTGATAGCAGTTATGTGATTCATTTTCTCTAGGAGTTCTCTACTCATAACTTGAGAGAATTTTGCCCACATAGTTGTTGTTGTTGTTGTTTTGAGGTGGTGGTGGTGAGACTAGATACCTAGGTGTGACTTTATCTATGTAGGGAGCTTTCAGTGAGGAAACTCCCTCTACCTATGCTTCTTGGCACATACTCTTCCTCTTAGAGTTATGGAGAGTTGCTTGGGGACATTGGCAAGTCAAGTGATATCCAGAATACTAAGAATTAAGGAAAGGTTTATAGACAGTCAGAAAACTGTGATTCTTTGACCCCTCTACTCATTTTTCTTTGCTGACACTGTTACTGTGGAAGTAGAAGGGAGCCACATGGGAAGGAGGGCCAAGTGTTTTAACCATTTCAAGGGGGCACTGTGGCTAAAGTGTAAGTCACTTAATGGCCAATGACCGTATTCTTTTTACTTGTAAAAATTATTTTATTTTCAGTTCCAACTTCTTCATCCCTTCCCTTTTGAGAAGGCAAGAAAAAAACAACCCTATTTTAAATATGTATAGATATGCAAATCATATTAGAGTGGTGGGTCTTCTAATGTTGACTCTCTGTACCTAGCTGGAAAAAAAATATGGCTAGAAAAAGGGCTGCACCTATGATTTCATTGGTAAAGGGAATTCCCTAGGTAAACAGATTCCCTTTATGAATGCAGGTTGCTGTTTTCTGCCATTTAGGCTTAAAGAGTTGCCTTGAACATTGAGAAGTCAAGTGACTTATTCAGGATCACTCAGTCTTATATGTCAGACCCAGGTATTCCTCATTCTGAGTCCAGCTTTTTCTACCCTATGTCACATTGCATCAGATTGGTAATGATAATAATAGCTGACATTTATATAACCCTTCAAGATTTGTGCTTTCCATATATGTCTCATTTAATCTTCATCATATCATTCAAAGTAGGTAGTACAGTATATTGTTTTGAGATCTGCTTAGCACTTTACAAATATTATCTCATTTGATGCTCAGGGAGGTAGGTGCTGTATTATCCCTATTGTATAGATGAGGAAACTGAGGCAAAGAGAGGTTAGATGACTTGCCCAGGGTCATGCAGTTAATACGTGTCTGAGGCTGAATTTGAGCTCAGGTCTTCCTGGCTGGTCCTTGAGTTAAATGATCCTAAATATAGTTTAACTGTAATATGGAGATAATACCTGTGGTTAAATAATATAGTGGAATACCTACCTACAGGCATTATCTACATCTTACAGTTGAAGAAACTGGGGTTCAGAAAATCAGGTGACTTGTCCATGGTCACATTACTCATAAATCCTGGGGGCAAATTTCAAACTAGGGTCTCTGCTGATTCTGTATCTAAGACTGTATTTAAGACTATACTACCATGACTCTCAAAGTACTTCTGTGCATAGCAAGTAGTATGATTGGCTCATCTTGAAGAAGGGGGCCAAGGAGGTGGCTTGGTGGGAGGTGGCATAGCATGCCTTGGTTCTGTGGTGTAGACAACCAGGTGATTTGCTTTCAATATTCTGGACCCATAGATAAACTCTGGAAAAAAAAGACTCTAGTCCTGTTCACATGGCAACATAATTAATGCTACATCTTCTTAGCAAAGAATTCCTCAAGAGGCTTATGATCAGGGCCAGTCATAAAAGCACAGATGTTGGTGGGATTTCTTGACTTCCTTGATCAGAGCAAAGGCTTTTCAATTTGTGTATTCTTCCATTTCATAGATAAGATTGTTGTTTAGTTGTAAGCATTTGGGTCCTCAGGAACCCCTGACATTTTGTGGGCTCTGTTTCTGGTTTCTGCATCAAATAGTGAAGCATTATTTGTAGGCAGCAATGGTTTGTACTCATCATCATGCACCAGCATAGACTTAGAAGTCAATAACTGCTTGACATTCCAAGAAGTGTCCTCGTGCTTTCTGGCTCAACATTACAGAAAGCCTTTTCCTAGATGGCAATGAAGTGGCTCAGCAGTGGTTACCTTTTGCAGGAGAAAAATAATGGGAGAAATTAAGTAGGTACTTCAGTGGAGTACCCCAAGGCTCTGTCCTTGGTCCTGTCCAATATATATATATATATATATATATATATATATATATATATATATATATATATATATTAAATACATGACTTGGATAAAACTTGGATAAAACTATATGCAGGAGATACAGTGCAGGAAAAGACAGCAAATACATTGAATGACAGGATAAAAAGATCTTGACAGGTTTGAACAATGACAAGGATCTAATAGTACGCAATTTAATTGGGACAAATATAGAAGTCCTATACGTGAGACAGGCAGGTAGCGCAATGCATAGAGTGCTGGACTTGGAATCGGGAAAACTGGAGTTCAAGTCATGCCTCACACACTAGCTGTGTGATTCTACACCAGAAACTTAACGTCCCTCAGCTTTAGTTCCCTCATCTGTAAAATGGGGATAACACAGGATTGTTGTGAGGATCAAGTGAGGTAACATATATAAAATGATCGGCCATCCTTAAGGAGTCCTATAAATCCAAGCTGTTATTATTATTATTATTATGGTGATTAAAAAAAGCTACACAAATATAGGATTAGGAAGACAAAGCTAGAGAGTAGTTCATATGAAAAGAATCTGGGGGTCTTAGTGGACTACAAGGTCAACAAGAGTCAACAGTGGGATATGGCAACCCTAAAAGCAAGCTGCATTAATAAATACATAGTGTCAAGAGGCAGCATAGTATAGTGCCTACAGAGCTGGTCTTAGAGGCAAGAAGATCTGGGTTCAAATCTTGCTTTTGATAGACCCAGACTATGTGAACCTGGTCAAGTAATTTAACTTATTAGTGCCCCAGGTAATTCTCTAGGACTATAAATTCCTGAGCAAGTACTAATCCATAATTGGTAGATGAAATCATAGCTCTAGAATAAGTAATTAAGAAGTGATAGTCCTCATGTACTTTGCCCTGGAGTGTTGTTATCTTTTTTTCTGAGTACCACAGCTTGGGAAGGATATTGGTAAGGAGGAGTGCTTTCAGAGGAGGATATTTAAGACTGAGAGGACTAGAAATGCCATGTGAAGATGTGTTGAAGGCACCAGTGGTGTTTTAGATTGGAGAAGAGAAGACTTGCTGGAATAATCACCTTCAAATATATGAAGGTTGTCATAGGGAAGAGAGTTTTGACTTGTTTTACTTAGTTCAAGAGGGAAGAACTAGGAACAAGGGAAAGAAGTTAGACACAGATTTCAGTTTAATACAAGACAGAACTTAAAAATTTTTTATAACAGTTAGCATTGTACAAAAGTGGAAAATGAGATCATGAATGCCCTTTCTATCTCTGAAGATTTTCAAATGGAGATTAGATGACCTTCTGACAGGGATGTCATAGCAGCCTTTCATCTGTCAGGTATTGGTTGTACATAAAGTCCTTTCCTGTTCTCTGATTATATGATAAGTTCAGTATTTGGGCATGTCCATTAGAGGTAAGCAAGGCATGGGAGATAGCAAGTGCACACAGTTGTTCAGAACTTCTAATTATCCTCTAGGTTGTTTAGGAAGCATAAAGATATACTCGTGGCATTAGTGAAGGTATAGATACCCCTAGATATCTAAGCCAGTGACTCCATTCATGAGAGGTTCAGGAGGATTGTGGGGCAGAGGACAGTGATGTGAATGACAGAGAAGAAGGGCCAGTATAGGAGCATGAGACAAAAAGTACCATGTGGGAGCTTGGAGTCCCAACTTATGTGTGAACATTTGCTTGGGGAGTGTGGTAAATTTATATATGGGAGAGAGAGACGGGGAGAGGGAAAAATTGAGTTGTTCTTAGAAGTTGGTATGGCATGGTTTATATATATATATATATATATATATATATATATATGTATATATATATATATATATATGTATATATATGTATATAATTTCAGAAGCCAGAGGAACCGACACTATGAGGCATTAAGGATCCAAGTGCCACCCCCATACACTGATTGGTGAACAACAAATGATCTGATCTAATTATATGTATATGTATATACACACATATATGTATATGTGTATATATTTATATGTGCACATACATATATGTATATATGTATACACACAATATACATATCTATATCTATCTATGTTTTTTTCTAAGCACCCTGTAGTCTTCATATGGAGAAAGAGAGAGAGGCCTAGGGGCAGGGTGAGAGGTTTGAGGAGGTTAGTGAGCCAAATCAGACTATAGATTATGAGTGAAACTAATGGACATAGTATGACTTTCATTGAGTATGTAGTTGTGGGTTCATGGCACAAGGAAAGTAGCTCTGACTTTGGTTTTGGCCTATAAGCATTGTGTCTTGGACTTAACTAAGATTGTATGAATACTTATAGTAATGATGTTATTACCAAAACATAGGACTCTGCAAATTCCAGTATGACATCAAGACTCTCTAGCTCTTTTAAGACCTCTGACTCTGTCTGTTGTCTGTGTCTCCAAAAGCTTCTGTATAAAAATGAAGCAGGGCATCCTTAAGCCTTTCTGCCCCTTCGTCCTTTCTTGAGCCTCTGATTAGGACATCATGTGAATAATCAAAAGCACCTGATGTTTGGTGATGTGAGCTTTTATGACAGGTCTTGATTTTTCTCCTGCGTTTTCAACATGGCCCTGCCTGTGGAATCTACATTTCACATTCTTGAAACTGTGAGCAGATCATCAGTGGGTCTAAGCAGGGGTTACTATATCTATACTGATTTGCAGATGTGGAATGTCCATTTCCTGTGTTCTGCTGATTCTGTTGGCAGGAGCTCTTTATCTAGGTACTGTGGATATTGTTTATGTTAAAAGATGCTCCTTTAATTTCTCTGACATGTCCGGATGCCATCTCACTGGCTAGATTCTTGTCTTGAGTTATTATAATTGAAACTTTTGTTTCAGTATACAGTTATTCCTTGCACATTGTGATTTTCCCCATCGCAGTTACGATATATCGCAAGTTGGCATAAGAAATTAAATTGGAATTTTTTGGGAGTTTTATGAAAGCCAGCAGATGACACAGAAAAAGTTTAGAAACTCAGAAATGCATAAAATATATATATATATAGTATTATATAATATCAACATATTTTACCTTTTAATACAGTAAATACTCCCATAAAAGAAAAAAAAATTCAGACTTCTTTTCTGGTATTAAGGGAGGGTCAAAACATTTTCCTCGAATTTTCCAGATCCTTGGGGGTGCCAGGTCCCTAACTCCTAGATGTGGAAGGGATAATTGTACTCTCTATATCCTGTATATTAACACATTTAAGAAATCACCAAAATTGCTTTGTTGAGGCAGATTATACAACTTTATCCTATAAACAATTCCTTCACTGGGCTGTTGATTCTTTTTGTGAAATTTAAATCTTTGAGTAATTTCTGAGAAATCTGCTTTTACTAATTCCATAAGCTGTCCATAAAGTAAGGCAATGATAAATCTGATTATGGCAGGCATTTAGACCCTAGAGACTGTTAGGAACATAGCATGCTTCTATTCTAGGTCATTTATCTTGTTTGCATTGAGGTAGAAGCAAAGTCATTTTACATAACAATCCCAGGAAACAGACTGAGATAAAACTCTCCAGCATATCCCCAGACAGCCATTTTAAGGCTGTATTCTGCTTGGGTTCTGGGCTAGAGCCAGCCTTTAGTTGTTTGCCAAGAAATATATGAGAGTGGACTTTCATGTCTGAAATTATCCAGTTTTAATAGGATTCCATCTTCATTTCTAGAGAAGTTACTACTTTTCCTATTGGGGAACCAGTAAGCATCTCCAATCAATTAAACAAGCATTTATTAAGTACCTACTCTATTCATCCCACCATGCTGGACCCTGGGGATGAAATGATGTCTTTTTCCTCAAGAAGTTTAGTCTCCTTACTACTACACTTTCAGATTGTTGTTATTCACCCCTTGTTCTGGAAGAGGACCAGTGATATCACATAGGGTGATGTCTTGACTTGGAAGTGAATTGGATTTAAGTAAGGCAGAGCTGCACAAAGTTATCAGCCTCACTCTTTTCTCTGGAGTCATCCAAGTCCAGTGGCAAGACATATTGTGTAGGACAAAAACCCATGGTAGAAATCAACAAAGGCTAAAATGATGAGAACTGAAAAGGTACAAAACACTAACAAAAAATCCCTCCAAAACAGAACGTGAGAATTGCATCACCCTCTGCAGATAAACATAGTAATATGTCCCCTGAGCAAGGGAAGGAATTTCAGAAATTCTTGTTACCTTTTACTAAGCTTTCCAGTCAGTGGCTGGACTTGCTGATAAGGAACTCAGTTTATAAAACCCGGGTGTGTGTTCGAACCGCCTTAAACTTCTGAGCATTATCTAGGTTTATTTCCATTGACTTTTAGTAATTGATTAGGGGGGATGTAGAAAGAATGCTCTATGTGCACATTCATGCTGTTTTCTCCTTTTTTTATCATAGCTTTTAGGAGAGGGAGGAAACTGGTGAAATTCCTGCTTAGGAGATGGGACAACCACCTTCCTCCTGCCACTAGTAGTATGGCTTTGAAAAATTATTTCTTGTTTTTGATCTCTTTGGACAGAGTCCCATTTTCATTTCTTGTTGTCTTAGGCATTATCCCCATCATTTGATCCCCATTCACATCTTTTCCTAAAAGCCTAGGCTTATTTTAATCTTCAGAAAGGGGTTTTCTCATTTACCAAGGGCTTGGTGGGTATATGATTAGGACTTAATTTCTTGCCTTTTTTATTTTCAAATTTCTTGTAAACATGTATCAGAAGGCTGTTTTTCATTGATATTTCAGAAGGAATAGGTTTGATGGAAACTGGCTAGGCTTTGCTTAGGACTTACTATGTGATAATATCAACACGGGGACCCCACTCATTGTAATCGAGGTTATCTTTGGAATTTGCATTTAGAAACCAACAAAACTTCTGAAGTCCATGAAGATCATTTTTGAAGGGCATATAGAGTTAAAATGTTGCCAGCTTGGGGCTGTTAAGAATTTAATATTAAGATCCAACTTGATCAAAGGGAGGGCCTTCTTTCAGATAGGGAAGATTATTTTGGCAGAATATTTTTTGATACCTGAGGCAAACTGTGGGCTTTCAACCTTTTAAGACAAATTCATTCGGGGAGAGTGAAAAATTGGGACACAGTGTACCATGAGGGTAGAGGCAGAGACTTCAGGACAATGCAGTGCCATTTCAGGCTCCTTTTAGATGAGGGGGAAGGAGGGGGTTGAGTGGAGGGAGTTCTGTTGTTCCTGTACTATGGAAGGAAGGCAGGTACTGGCAACACCCTTTAATTTAATGTCTTTGGGTGAAGCCTCAGTTGTTTCAGCCTAGTTACAGCCCTGCATTTAGGAGTGTCCACTGACCAGATCTTTGGACTCTTGGCTGTTGTATGAAGCTAATCCACAAAACAAATGAACAAAAAACCCCAAAACCAAAACCCTGAAAAACCAATTGTGCAAAGCACTATAATAGGTGTTAAAGAAGTGACCTAAGTATAAATCGTCATCTTTGCCTTTAAGGAATGTAGATCCTAGTTAGAGAGACAATTTGTTCAACAGCAGTACCATCCAGACAAATACTCCACTAATGGTACAGCCAGGTAGAGCTACAGGGTTCAGATTAGGGCAGAATCGTGGTGGATTGGGAGGTGACGGAGCCTTCAAGAGATAACATTGCTCTTTTCCATACATCCACAGTTTTAAAGTACATTCCCAGTGGCTTCCTTTTATTTCTAAGATCAAATATAAAATCCTCTGTTTGGCACTTAAAGTCCTTCTGAATCTGGTCCCTAGCCTACCCTTCTGGACTTACTACAAGTCACTCCCCTTCCCACTATGCATGGGTCAGTCACTCTGCCTTTCTTACAGTTCTTGCCATTATGGAGCACCATTTCCCAGCTCAGTGCTTGGGTGATGTTCTCCATGATTGAAATTCTCCTTTCTTCTAACTTCCACCTTGTAGAATCCCTAGTTCTCCTCCAGGACTCAATCCAAGTGCCACCTTCTCCATGAGACCTTTCCTCATCATCCCAGCTGCTAGTGCCATTCCTCTCTGGAACGTTTATTTGTATTGACCTATGCCTGTTGTCTTCCCCAGTAGAATGGGAGCCCCCTGAAGTCAGGGATTGTTTTGCTTCAGTCTTTTGAATCCCCCAGAAACTTGCCTAGTGCATGCATATAGTAGGAGTTTAATAAATGCTTGTTGATTGATTGAACTGTGGGCTTAGAAGGATGTACTAGGAATCGGTGTCTTTTCTATCTTTGTTTCCTGGAGAATAGAGAAGCAGAGCAGCTAGAAACCTGCTGAGCCTTTGTGTTCGCAGGGCTGTGGTTAGGATCTGCTGAAAGCCTCATTTTCTCCCTCCTGGGGAAGATGAGGAAAGGGAGTCAGAGGGGAGGGAGACTCACTAAGTGGACAATCCATTTTGGTGGTCTTCAGCCCAGATCCTGCCACGGATTCATTTCTTCATTACTGATTTAGCCCACTGTTTATGGAATCTGAGATTATACACCCAGACAATGTGTGTACACATCTAGCATGTGAATTTAAGATGATGCAGAGAGGGGAGGCAAGCCCAGAGGTCCTCTGTCAATCCTCTCCCTTCCTCCAGGCCTGCTCGCCCTCTCAAGGCCTGATTGGGAATTGCTTATCGTGGTGGTCCCTCCAGGCCCATGTAGCTCCTGACAACTGGGAACGGGGTCTTGCTGAGTGAAGGGGCAGCTTGGAGGGAGTAGGCCTCTGCCCCCTCAGGGCCAGGGATGGCTCCATGCCCCACATCCCGAAAGAGTTAAATTGGAGACAGCCCCCAAACCCATTTTCAGCTTTTACTTTGCAAGCGACAACCTTTTAAGCATACCTACATTCACCTGCATGGCAAACGTTTTGCATTTTAATGACAAATCAAGCCCGCTAACTTGCATTTGAAACGAAAGTGCCTTAAATGTCTCTGGCTGTCAGAATGAGATGTTAGGAGCTTGATGAAAAGCGAACAAAGAAGACAAAGTATGAAGCCGAGATCCAGTGGAAAATGAAATAAAACCTTGTACGGCTTGTCAGGAGTGTCAGTTGATATTCATATCTAAGCACATTATAGCATTACTTTGCCAGCTCATAGCTTACTCATCTGTCTTTTTTAATTCATCACATTCTAGCCCCCATCTTTTTAAGTCCCCGGCGTCAACAATGGAAGAAATCTGTTAATTGACAAATGAGTGTCACAAATGTGAATTGGTACTGTTACATCAGAGGCAGGTAATCTCTTTTGTTTTTTGTCGGGTCTATTATTGGCATAAGCCAGTGTAAGACATCTGTCTTTGCCAGAATGAGGAATGACAGGCCTTCTTTGGCTGTCATTGTCTTAGTGCGTGCTCATTCTGTGAGATACTGTCTAAAGATAAAATGTCAGTTAAAAAGAATATGAAAAACTATCTGGAGGAGTACTTAAATTACTCAGAGAGGGGATTCGGGAATCGGGGGCTGGAATTGAAATCCGAAGGCTTCAGTTTGGATCTATCACACCTATTTAAAAATAATATTTTTTCTGAGTGACTAGATGAGGATCTCAAGGCATTTAGGAAGGTGTTATGTTGCATCGGCATAATTAGCTTTATAAGGTGGGAAGGAAGTCTACCTTTGCAAGAAATGAATTTATCTATGATCAGGTCAACTCTCTGACATGCACAGAGTTGTCTCAATAAGCACACCCCAGGTAGGCTCCCTGGCAGTGATTTACATGTGTTTTGAAATATTGAAATCGTTCCCCTCCAATCTCTTTTTCTGTTAGGTTCCTATCTGCAGCTGGTCAGTGGCATAATGAAATAAAACAACAACATCGGTTGTGGTGTGATGAGACAGTTAACGAGGGGAGAAAGCTGTTAGTGTTTTGGAGCTCCTGGTGGGTTTGGAGACTTAGGGAAGTTTCTGGGCCCAGAGGATGTATCACTAACTCAGCTCATAGCTGAAAGGCTTTGGTAGCTAATGGCGAAAGAGAGAGAGTCACAGCGGTGAGAGAGAGAAGGTAGGAAGGTTTGCTGTAGCGTTGCCTGCCTCTCTTCCCCATGCATGAAGCAGGGAGGATAGTTCCCTGACTCTAAGCACTGGCCTGAACATCCAAGGACCATGGGCAGGCAGGGGGACTTCAGCAATGCATGCTTGGAAACGCATTCTTGAATTAGTTCTTCCCAGAATGCAGCTGAGGGGCTCTAACGGACAAGGTGGGTGGTGAGAGGGAAGAAGCCTGGGCAAAATATGAAGGGACTGAAAAAATCTGGACGATTCTTCCTTTAGAAATACTTCCAGCCCTGTGTGAGGCTCTCCTCCTCATCCCTCCCTTTCCCCCCAGGCCTCCTGTATGCAAGACTGGTTTTCCTCCAAATACCAGAGGCTATGCTGGGAATTGCTGTCCTAAGTCCAAGGTTACTGTTGTTAGGGGATGGGCATACATGGTGCACATTGAAAGATGGACCAGTAGGGCCAGATAGATGACACTCATTTGAATAGGCAGATTGATGGGATATATGTGAGGGAAAATAGCTGCAGATCTGTGGTTGTGGTTAAAATGGAGTTGTCTGGTGCCATTGGTCTTTGGTAGATAAATTCACCTCCAAGGTGCCTCCTGGTCCACTGCAGTCATAGGCGATTGCTTGTGTTTATTTTTGGATATGATAGAGCCATGGAAAAGTTAGATAGTGCTACTGGGCTCTGGGGAAGTCCCCCAAAATTATCAGCTTGAGGATCAGGGGGACCTGGGGGCTGGTCTTTCTCTTTTTTTCTCTTTTCCTCTTCCTAGCAAGAACTCTGGCTTAAAGTATAGAGAACCACCTTCTTTTCTTTAGAAGTAAACAAATTATAAGCTAATGAACAATGAAAAGGAGGAAACACTCTTTTTTTTTCCTCCTTGGGGAAATGTTGTGCTTTTACAGCTTTCCCCAGTTTTAGTTTCTCCTGCTGCCTGGCCCCTATGCTTTTAAATAGAACCATTTTGGACAGCAGGCAGACTTGTGAGCAGCTGAGGCAAGGTGGCCTTTAAGTGATCTGTTCTGGAAGAAATTTTAATTTGTTTAAATTAAAACAAGTCTTGCCTCAAATTGGGGGTAGGGGTGAGGAGGGGGGTGGGGGTGAGGAGGGAGAATAACATGTTGCAGGAGAACATAGGTTATTCTATAAATTCCTCATAGCCGGGTGTCACTTGTTAGCTGGAAGAACTTTTCTGCATTCTGTCAAGTCAATATATAAAGGCACTAAATAAAGGGTAAGTTACTGGAGAACAAAAGGCCCATATTGTTTATGCATTTTCCTTTTCCTCCATTTAAGAATAGGATAGTATGTTTCATGCATATGTCTATACATATAAATGTATGCATGCATGTATATATGCATACCTAGACACATTCACATATTTCTCAGATAGAATTTGAAATATATGTACACACACACACATACACACATACACTCACTGTTACATATGGACTATGGAACCATGCACGCAAGAAGGCTGTTTTCTGTACCCTCTCTCGGCTTTTCATTGCCAGCTGTCACAGGGAATCCGAAACAGACAAAAATTTATTGGGTAGTATTTAGAAACATGTCGGTGGTAACGACTAGAGCTCTGATTTCAATTATCACCCACTAAATTGAGCCTAATGTAATGCATTTGTAGACCTGTTGAACGAGCTTGACATCATGTTGCAAAAATCTGAAGCTGCCCTGTGATTTTTTTGAAAAATATTTTATGCTGACCACCACTTTCTTTCATTTTCCCCCCTCCCCATCTGGCACTTACTTGGTGGTGAACCTCCCTTGTGAGTTGTAAAAACTTCAGCTTTTCTCTAGGTTTGGATTTTTAAAAAATGATCTTTCAATTGAGGAGACCATAGTTAAAGTTTTAGTGTACAATCTTGCTTAATGAAATACTACTTTAGGGTCCATAATTCATCATTGTTCACACCTCACTTGCCCCCTTTTTTTCCCTGGTAATTTGTGTGAAAATGGCCAGGAAAGGACTGCTTTTTATGATTAAGGCACTAAAAGATTATCTGTAGGCATTGCCCATCTATAGTACTGTAGAATTCAGGCTGTTGACAGCAGATCTGTTTTGAATCTGGCTCAGATTAAAGTGAGTGAAAATCATTTTGGGGCTGAGGGCTCGAAAGGTCACACGTGTAATGAGTTTCGGGGTGCTTGCCCGGCTTCCCAGACGAGACCCGTAAGCAATTATTAAATGCCATTGTGCATTGAGAAGGATTGGATGGTTGTGACTTTGAAACTTTCCAGAAGTGAAGTAGGGAGATTACAAAAGGTAATAATACAGTATTTGCCGGGAAAGGATTTGGATGATGTTTACCTTGGGTATCTGGCTTCATTTAGGGAGAGATCTTTTCTTTCTTTCTACCCCTTTCCATCTTCTGTTTACTCTTGTGACTGTAGTTATGGTACCCACAATACTGGGGTTTAGATTTTGGATGCTTTTAACAGCCTAAACTAGAGTCTGCTGGAGAAAGGCAGTGTAGAATCCTTTTTGTTAACTTTGTAAATTCTTTATTTGCTGTCTGATTTTTGTCCCATGTTGTAGTACTGGTATTTTCCATTTAAAACCTCCTCCTTTTGGGAAGCATTAACATTTCTCTCCTCATTGATCTCATTTTCTTCCATTGAGGCAACATTGAACTGCCCAGGTTTGTCCAGCTGTGCCTCCATAGGGATAGAAGACAATTTCCCCTTACTTTTTCTTTTAAGGTGATGGGAGCAGAGGTTGGATACAGGGCAGGAAACCAGGGTTGTCTCCCTTAATCTCCCCCTCCTTTTTTCCCCCTAGAACTTCCTCTTCTATCATGCCATTTTAAATTGTGTGGACTAGCAGTATAGACACACTGGAGAAAGCCCCTGCACACATGGTCACCAGCCTGCAAAGTTCATTCTCAGCCACATTTATGATTGTTCTTTCTCCTTCTTCCCTTCTGACTAACCTTCCACCCCTTACTTCTCTTTCCTGTGGGAAACCCCAACACAGGGCTAAAATTAATATAACTGACAATTGTATCGAACTTTAAGGTTTTCAAAGCTCCTTCTCCCTGACATCCCCATGAGGTAGGTGGTGCAAGTCTACCCCAAGCATTTGAAGACCTCTCCTGGCAGAAGGGGCAGATGAGAACAATTTGTTCCAATAGCCTTGAAAGCGGCTAAAGCAGGAACTGTGAAGCACTTAGAGGGTGGTTAGATGTTGAAGATGCCAAGATTATCCGATGTATCCCAGGCCATTGCCCACCATCTTGACTTTTATCTTGCCATTGGACTTGGATGACTCTGGAAGAGAGAATGAGGCTGAAGACTTTGTGCAACTGCCTTACTTAAACCCAATTCATGCAGGAGTTAAGACATCATTCTGTGATGTCACAGGTGCGCTTTGAAAATGAAGGACGGACAAGTGTCTTGGAGGCAAGATTTGAATTACAGACCAGACACAGAAGACTTAAAAGGCCTTTGTAGTTTCTGGCAGACCCCAATGCCTGACATTTATTTTTGCAGCTCATGGCCATGGGAACTCACCAAGAACATATCATTGAATGAGATTGTGGGGTTTGCTGTTGTTATTATTTTGTTTTGTTTTCTTTATTAAACAAATGCTTTATTAACTTCTGTTTTACATCATTCATTTCCGCCAGATTTTGAGTTACAATCATTTCCCCCCCGTTATTCCCCTACCCAGCCTTCCAGAATAGCAGTCCCACAAGATATCGCTTCCTCCAATCTGCTCTGTCCCATACCTTCTCCCGTACCCGCTTCGACTTTTCCATTAGAGGAAGGTGAATCTTTGTGTCCCAATGCCTGCACATCTTATCTCCCAATTATAAGCAAAAGAGTATTAATAATAGTATTTATATATATTTGAAACATTTAATGTTAAGACCTCGAATTTCAGATCCATTTCCTTCCTCCCTTGTCACCCATTCCCTCTGGGGAGATAAGTAATTCAGTATATGTTGTACATGTCTAGCTATGCAAAACATTATCATAGTAGATATATTGTACAAGGCTGCTTATAATTCCCTCCCACTCATCCCACCCCCCACCTGGTCCATTCCCCACATGATCCTGTCCCTCTTCTATAGTGGGTATTTCCAACCACCCCTCCCCCCAAGGATGCCCTCCTATCCATCTTCCCTCCTCTCATCCCCCTTCCCCCTAGTCTGCTTCAGGTTGAGATATCCCATTTAGTATGTATGTCATTCTCTCCCTGAACCAAATTCAATGAGAATGTGGTTTTGCCTTTTTGCCTTCCTATTCTTCCCCCCCTTACAACCACTTCCCCTTGCTTCTTCTACATAAGATAGTTTACCCTACCCTGTCTCTCCCCATCTCCTCTTGCCACTTTCCTCTCTCACCTCATAATTTCATCCCTTGAGTATTCTCCCTTCCCAACAAATTCAACCTATGCCCTCTATCCATATATAACTGTAACCATATACACACACATTCACATATGTATTCATATGACCACACCCCCTTCTTCCATTATTTTCATAGTGAGAAAGATATCATCAGTCACAGTTATTGCTTTCCATATAGGAATGTAAATAGTTCAACTTTGATAAGTTCCTTTTGATTTCTTTTCCTGATTACCTTCTCAGGCATCTCTTCCTTCTTGTGTCTGGATGTCAAATTTTCTATTCAATTCTGGTTTTTTCCTCAAGAATGCTTGAAAGTCCTCTATTCCACTGTATGACCATATTTTCCCCTGAAACAAGATACTCAGTTTTGCTGGGTAGGTGACCCTTGGGTTCATTCCCAGTTCTTTTGCCTCTGGAATATCATATTCCATGCCCTTCGATCCCTCAGTGTAGAAGCTGCCAGGTCCTGGGCTATTCTGATTGTGTTTCCACAGTATTGAAATTGTTTCTTCCTGGCTGCTTGGAGTATTTTCTCCTTGATCTGGGGATTCTGGAACCTGGCTATAATGTTCCTGGGAGTTTTCTTTTTGGGGTCTTTTTCAGGAGGTGATCTGTGGATTCTTTCAACCTCTATTTTGCCCTCTGGATCTAAAACATCAGGGCAGTTTTCCTTGAGAATTTCTTGAAGGGTGATTTCTAGGTTCTTTCTTTGATCATGGCTTTTGGGTGGTCCAATAATTTTTAAATTGTCTCTCATGGATCTATTTTCCAGGTCAGTGGTTCTCCCCATGAGATATTTCACATTGCCTTCTAATCTTTCATTTGTTTGGATCTGCTTAACAGCATCTTGATTTCTCATAAAGTCATTAGCTTCCATTTGCTCCAGTCTAACTCTGAAGGAATGAATCTCCTTAGTGAATTTTTGAGATTCTTTTTCCATCTGGCAAATTCGACTTTTTAAGGCATTCTTCTCCTCATTGCCTTTTTGGGCCTCCTTTGCCATTTGAGTCAGTCTATTTTTTAAGGTGTTGTTTTCCTCAGTCAGGCTGTTGACCCTCATTTCATACCTTTCCTGCATCCTTCTCATTTCTCTTTCCAATTTTTCCTCCACTTCTCTTATTTGATTTTTAAAGTCCTTCTTAAGGTCCTCTATCGCCTGCAACCCACTCATGTTTTCCCCTGGGGCTTTTGGAGCAGGACTTCTGACCTCACAGTCCTTTTCCCACTCTATGCCCCCAAAATAGGAGTCTAGGGTTGCATTTTTTCTGTTTCCTTTGCCTTGGCATGTTGCCACTTAATTGCTTGACTTTTGGGCTTGTTGCCACACTATGGCTTTGAGGCCAGATAGAGGAATTTTCGTCCCGAACGTGTGGGGGGCAACTTCCGTTTCTGGCAAGCTATAAACCCACCCACAACTTCCACCCTAGATCACAATCCAGATCCAGGGAGGTTAAAGCAAGAGCGATTACCCCCCAAGACTGATCGCTGGATCTTCCTACAATTTGCAGGCCAGGAGCTGGAGCTGTTTCCGAAAACTGCAAAATGGCGCATCTCCTCAGCAGCTTCTAGCCCCCAGGGGAGGGAGCTGACACATTCCCCAAATACGGGTCCCAAAGTCCATAGGACACTAACCTCTTACTTTGTCCTAGGCATGTCTATGTTGATAATTCTGGAGTCGCCACAGCTCCTGGTGTTCTGGGGTTCCTCCAGCCGGCTGCTGGCCCTGCTGCCCTGGGGCTAAAACCTCAGCTCACGGGGACCTCAGCTCCAGCTCCGCTCGGCTTCCTGCGCTCTGCGTGCTGCCGGCTCCCAGACTGCTGTGCTGGTCTTTCCTGCAGGGCTGCTGGGCTGTCCTCAGCGGGAGGTTCGCTTCTCTGTGTCATTCTGTGGGTGCTGGGGCTCCAGAAGTTGTTCAGAGTCCCCTTTTACATAGTTTAGGGGGAATCTGGGGGCAGAGTGGCTTGGCTGAGCTGTTTCTACTCCGCCATCTTGTCTTTTTCTCACTGTTGTTATTTTTTAAAACATAGTTTTATTTGTGGCCATGGGGGTTATATTGTAGGGAACCTGAATTCTAAAATTTCCAGGTTTTGGTGTTCCCAAGCCATCATGACTCTGAGAGTAAATTCTTAGAAGGTAAGGCTTTCTTTACCAGTGTATCAATTAAAAAAGTAAGAGAATCCTCATCAGAGGATGACCTTGCAGCTGGAGAATTAAAACTACGTTATGTAGAGCCAAGACATCTGGATCTTGCCTATCCTTCATGCTATTCCTGTTGCTTTTAGTACAAGTCGTAGGAGAATGAAGCATCCTTTCTCAAAGTGTCTTTACTTCAAAGACAACTTGGTAGTGTAGTGGGTAGAGCATTGGACTTGGAATCTTGTATTCGTATCCATATTGTACATTGGGGGTCTGTGTGGGAGTTGAGGACCTCATTGTCCACTTTTGGGGAAACCCAGGCACAAGGCATACCCAAGCTTTATCTTACACATTTCTCCAGAGGTGCCGAAGGGGTGGAGACAACTTGCCAGAGAGAGAGAAGATAGCCTTTGAGTCTTGTCTGGGGGATTGATGAGAGCCCAGAGTTTGCTAGAGCCCAGACTTAGAAGGGAGACTTGAACTTGGGTCTTCCTCCAGCACTCTATCTACTATGCCACGTCACTCCTCTTTTCTTCTTTCTCCCAGGATCCTTTACTCACCTTATTCTGGGATCTCTGTCTGCAAGAGGAGGTGTGGTTATTCACTCTTCCTCCCAGATCCCATCCTCAACTATTAGGCCTACCATTATCCTTTCCACATTGCTACTTTTCTCATTGTGGTTTTGATTTATTATGGGTCAGCATAAGAAACTAAATGGGAACTTTTGGGGGGTTTTGCCAAAACTGTAGATGACATGTGAAGTCCAGCAGATGACACAGAAAAAGTTTAGAAACTCAGAAATGCATAAAATATATGTATAGTATTGTGTAATATCTATATATTTTATCTTTTAATATCATAATAATTCAGACTTCTTCTCTGGCATAAAGGGAGGGCCAAAACTTTCACGTGGATTTTCCAGATTGAGGGGAGCATCGTGCCTCTAACCCCCACAATGTGGAAGAGATAACTGTAGCTTGATAATTTAAGTCCTTAGTGGAATAACCCCTTTAATATTAGACATTGCTAGCTATTTTAGTTCAGTTTTTTTAAAGTTTCAAACTCCAAGATATGTGGTGGTGATGACTGTTAAAAGTCTGAAATCTTCTATACCTACTTGAATATACCGTAGCATCATCCCCTTACAGAAGCTTGGAGTCAATTATAGCATTGATTAGGGATGGAGCATCCCATTGCTCAGGGTTCTGTACTTAGTGCTGTATGAAATCTTGGCAGTCCAAGAGTCTGTATCCTAGTGTCGTAAATGAAAGGCCATTGGACATACACACACACGAATATGTATGTTTACATACATATGTATAAATACCCACACACGGGTATATGTGTATACACATGTATCTATATGCATGTGTGTGTGTGTGTGTGTGTGTGTGTGTGTGTGTGTGTGTGTGTGTGTGTGTGTAGGGTTTGTAAATGCAGTTTCATTATTGAGGAAGTCAAGTCAGAAAAACAGGGCTATTAACCATCAATTGCCACATAGGATAGGAAATGCTTAATTCACAAACTTTAATTCTAGCTAATAACTACAACTATTGTGATTACTCTTCCTAGTAATTTCTGAGAAAGAACAACATGGGTGAGTTTGGGTTGCCCTATTTCCACTTCTTTTCCCAGGTAGTACATCCTCCATCCCTTAGCTATCACGGGGTGAAAATTATTCAAACCCGATGTGAAGTGTTGTTGTTAGACATGCTGAAGACACACATCCTAAGGCAAAAGCATTTAATTAAGACATGAAACTTTTTGCTCTATCTCTGCTTTGAGGAGGTATCCCTCAAATAACTCAGTGTTCTCCAGCTGTCTCTCTACCTAAACCTACTCTCAAGAAAGAATATTGAACCCATTCTTTATGGTTTAAATGATTGAGGAAAGCTTAAAATGTTACCTCTGTCAATAACAATGTTTAAAGGTAAAGGAGAGAACTCCCAGGTTAGAATTTTATTTATCACTGAGCAGGAAGCTTGAGATCTTTTACAGGAGGAGTCTAGCTGATATTCCCAAAATTATATTAAGTGGGTACTGTCTTGCTTTGCCTAGGTAAGGACTCATACCCTAAAGGGAACATTTGATTTTAGGTGACTTCTTACACTTCACTCAGTGAGTCCTAACTTACCAAGAACCAACTTCATTCTGGGAAAGACGTCTGGATGGTTAGATGGGGTTCAAGCATGCCAGTCAATCCGTGAACATTTATTAAGCACTTGCTAGGTATTCATGCTGAATTCATGTGGTGAGAATGTGGTGACTCATGTAACATGCCAGAAAGTGACATGGGGATCTATCTCCAACAAAGTACTATTGAGTAGCTACTATATGCACAGAATAAACCTACTGTTAAGGGTCTTTCTGTTTAAGAATAAGTCTTTGCAGAAGAAGGGAACTTGGAGAATTCTTCACCTCAGAGTCATAGCTGCTTTTGCTATCATTGGGCACTGCCCTGCCATGGTCCTAGAGGGTCTTGGGTCTCAATAGGAAAAATCTTTTGCGTTTCTTTCCCATTCTTGAAGCTGGCTTAGAAATTTTGCTTTACTTTGAGGTTTAGGACTTAAAGTAGTGATGATGATTTTTTTGTGGTTCAATGAATTTAAAATAAAAGGAAACGGATTTTTCACTCTCCCCACTGCTGCCCTGCCAAGGGTTTTTTTTTTTTTTTACAAAAGGTCTTTAGGGGGAAGGTTGAAGAGGGGTATGTGTGTGAAGGGGGATGGGGAATGAGTGCCAAGCGCCAATGGAGGTGGGGGCAGGGTAGGAGTGGGTAAAGGCCTGCCTCTATTATTGGGCTGTGGCTCACATCCAGTTCGAGGCCTCTCTCACACAAGGCCTTCGTTCTGATTAATGGCATCCGTGTCTCCGAGGCATGGATTGTATTAGACCTTGTTTAAAATTGCTCGCTATACATTTGCTTCCCCTGGAATTGCACCAAAATTGGACCAAAGAAAAAAAGAAAGAGGGAGGAAGAAAGAGAGAGAGAGAGAGAGAGAGAGAGAGAGAGAGAGAGAGAGAGAGAGAGAATGAGCACTTGGATTTGGAAAGAGTAGAAAGGAAGGCTTTCTTCATAAATGCTTTCTGTGACTTTTTGTGCTCTTCGAGGCTTTATCTTTGTAAAGCTCTCCTATAGGAGAGCAAGGGGGTGGAGGTGGGGAAGTGAAGACAGACGTCTTGGGAAAGAAAACTGATTTCCCTGCCAAAACTGGGAGATGGTTCTGGCTCTCTCGGCTTTTTAGAAACTCCAAGAAATCTGCTGACATTTTAAAGGAAAAGAAAAAAAGGGATGATTTATGATGACATCATATGTTGCCCAAGCAGATCCTGGTGGAGGAAAAGAGCTTTTATGGGGAGTAAGTTGCAATAAAGAAAGAGTGAATCACTGTAGGGGTATTGTCAATTGAAATACCTTCAAGTTAGTTGACTTAAAAACAACAACTTCCCCTGACCAGAGCCCTTGGCTGTCTCTGTGTCCCTTCTGTAAGAAGAGCAAAGGGATGTAAGCCTTTTCTTCCTGGCCTGAGTCCAGGGCTGGTCATTATGTTCTGCCTTGCTCAGCCTTCTCCCTCATGAGGCTCTGGTTGGGCCCATGCATCGTTCTTGGCTTCCTGTCCTGTAAGGTGGCTGCGAACAGCTGTTGTACAGCTGCTGAGTTTCATGCCAGAGGTGGCTGCATTTCATTGGCCAGTGTAGAGCCCAGAATGTGCTCAGTAGGGTAATATGGTTGGGATGGAAGGAGGGGATGTGTCATGGGGTTGAGGTGGCAACAACTGCTAGCTGTTGATTTGTTTACCATTGCTTATGGCAGAAAGAGCATTTTGGTTTTGTGTGTTCTTATCTCTCTGTTTTCATCTCAATTAATCTCCTTGTTTAGCTGTAGAATCTCAGAGAGTGTTGTGTGATAATAGAAACAACTTCTGGCCAAGTGGTAGTTCCCCCCATGGTCTGACTTTTTGACGTGCCTATCGTAGCTTTAAGCAGATCTCAGAAAAATTATAGAATTGCCCTTCCCACCCCAGGCTCATCTCCCATCTCTCTCTTCTTGTGAGGTGCTCTTTCCCCCTGTACTTACTATCCAAACAAAACTCATTTACTCCAAGGTATAAATAAAGAATAAAGGTGAGTGTGTTTCCATTTTAGAGCTTGGTTTTGGATTTTCACCTCTGTCTCTACATCTTTCTTTTAGTGACCTTATCAATTTCTGTGCATTCAATGATTATCTTTCTGCAGAGGATATTTCTGTCTACAACCCACCCCCATTAGTCCCATATCATTCTACTTCTTGGCCATCTCAAATACACCATGTCCGAAATAGAGCCTCACCCCTACCTTAAAACTCCACTGTTCCTGTTGAGAACCATTCATTCAGTTTTGAACCATTGGTGTCAAACAATTCTTTATCTTCCCATTCCCCATGTCTCTTCAGTTGCTAAGTGTTGTTGATTTTACATCTACGACGTTTCCCGAATCCATTATGTCTTCACTCACCTGAGGACCACCCTAGAGCAGGCAATCATTACATCTCACCTGTATTCTTGAAATACTCTCCAGATTGGTTTTGGTGCCTTTTCTATCTCTTCACTCTCCAATCCCTTATCCATACAACTATGAAATTGGTATGTCTAAAGCACAGGTCTGATCATGTTGATCCTCTGCCAAATCCTCAGCAGCTCCCTCTTACTGTTAGGAAAAAGCAAAGATTTTTATTTAATATCTCAAACCCTTCATATCAGACTGAATTCAGCCTAGCTTTCTAGACTTATTTCACATGGATCTCTCTCACATACTCTCCAACCCAATGAAATTAGCTTTCTTGATGTTTCTCATGTGTGACATTCTATTCCTTACCTCTTTTCCTCTTGAACAGGCTCTTCCTCATGCCTGGGATGTTCTCCCCCCAACACCTCTGCTTCTTGGAATCCCTAGCTCCCTTTAAAGCACCTCTTCCTACTGAAGACCTTTACTGGTTCTCCAGTTGTTAGTTCCTTTCTTTCAAAGTAATTCTATATTTACTTTGCATATACAAGTTATTACTTAATTCTGTGCATATTATCTTCCCCACATTCCCTTAGAATGCAAGCTACCTGAGGTCAGGCATTTAAGTTTTGGTGCAGTTTTTTTTTTTTTTTGGTCTTTGTATCTCCACAGCCTGGCATAATGCTTGGCACATAGTAGGTGCTACATAGGTGCCACAGTAGGCATATATATCTTTGTTTGAATTAATAAGGATCAGAACCTTAAGCTAAAGGGATGAAAACCCTATTAACATTTTAAGTAAGAGAGTGATTTTTGAGAAGCAGTGGGGGAAGGGGTAGATTTTCCCAGTACTCCTGATATTATTTTGCCTGGACAGATGTTCATTCCACTTCTCCTAAGTCTGATCATTATGGTCATCCTCTTTAGAAAATTTTAATGAGGGATGGCTAGGTGGCGCAGTTAATAGAATACTCGCCCTGGAATCAGGAGGACCTGAGTTCAAATGTGGCCTCAGACACTTAACACTTACTAGCCATGTGAGCTTCGGCAAGTCATTTAACCCCAAATGCCTTACTTTCCCCCTCCAAAAAGAAAAAAAAAAGTTTTAATGAATACTTGGCTATTTGGGACACACTATCTCAGGGTCTATTCAAAAGGAGCTATAGAGATCTAGGCTGTGGTCTTTAAAATAGGGGTTCTAACCTGAGTTTATAGACCCTCAAAGGTTCCATGGATAGATGTCAGGGTGAACTTGAATTTGACAGAAAAAAAAATCACATCTTTATTTTAGAACCTTCTAATTGAAAATTAGCATTTTCTCTAATTACTTAAAAACATTATTCTAAGAAAGCGTCCATAAGCTTGGGCAGACAACCAAAGGGCCCCCTGACACAAAGAAGGTGTTTAACCCCTTCTGTAAAGTCTTAAAATGTAGCTTCAATGACTGGGTGGATGGTCACCATTGTTACAGTCCAGGTTAGATTTTACAACCCTTCTTGCCAGGGAAACCTCTGGCGGGAGAGCCAAGGGCTACATTTTGGGGGATATCACATCACAATTTGGTTGGCTTCTGCTCCCACCAAGAAATCTAGGAAAATCTCTAAACTAACAGTTTAGAAAGCATTGGTTTCCCATATATTACCTGGAGCTGCCTGACCTTTCTATATGTGCCCAAAGACTCCTGGGTCCAGAGTCTGAGCGTCACTGCTGTAGCTCAGCATGGACCATCCTTCTTTTGCCTATGTGCACTCTAAGACTAACCAGGAATAGGGCCATGGTGTCACTTGCAAAGAGCTGTAGGGAGATGTAAGTACTTTTTTCCTGGCTCAAGCCAGTCTCTTTTGGAGTCTTTTTGCTGAAGCCTCTCCCTTCTTGAATTTGTCTGCTATTAGCTGGGGAAAGGGGTCACAGACTGTGACTTTCAGTTAGATATAGGGTGACCTGTGTTTTACCCCAGCCTGGTTGTTTTTCCTGGCTGAAAGAAAGATGTCCTCCCCTGAACCATCGTTAGTGCTTAATGAATGTCTATTCCCTTCCCTTTCCCCAAAGGACCAAGCTTTCCTCTCTAGGGCTGCTGGACCACCTCAGTTTGTCCTACATGAAGCATTAAGATGCTTTAGGCAAATCAAATACCTACCTAGACCCCAAAATGAAGGATCCACAGTCCCTGGTGGTTAGAACACTGGACGTGGAATCAGGGAGACCAGTTTCAGATGCTTCAGATGCTTACTAGCTGTGTGATCCTGGGTAAGTCCTTTAAACCTCTGGCTGCCTCAGTATCCTCATCTGTAAAATAGCACCTACCTCATATGATGAGGTAAAATAGTAAAGGCCTTTGTAAACTTCAGAGAACTCTATAATGTCAATTATTGACTACCCTTCCCAATTCTGCTTGCTCTGCACATACTTAGGATGGCAAAGTCTGAATTCAACCCATGTATTAGTTGGTACCATCTCTAAAGTCTTACTCTGGTGCCTCATCCTGGACTAGGGGAGGGGTCCTAGGTTCTTTAAGGTCAGGTTATTATAGCACAAATTCTGGTGGGTCCCAAGAAGACAGAAATGTTTTATGGAGGGATGTGGTGCAGTCTCCACAGCAGGTCAGAGAGGTTCATCCCCAAGGCATCCACAGGATGATAAGCTTTTTGGTCATAGTAATTCTTGAAGACAACTGTAGAAGGCTGGTTATCTATGTCAGTGGAGGCAATATTCTCACCAAGAATGCCCTTGAAGTATTCCTGTATCAAATGAGACACTATTTGCCAGCCTTAAAATGCTATATAAATGGTAGCTCTTATTACCAAGACTAGTTGGTACAGCTTTGTATCCAAATTCTAGACCTGTTGGTTGTACTTAGGGCATAGGAACTAGATCTGTGACCTCACTGCATTAAGGGACTCCAGGAAGCGGGACCTCCCTCCACCAATACAGGTTGGCACTTTATAGTCTTAGAAAGCTGCCTTAAGCCCTGAGAGATCCAGTCTCTTGCCCAGTATGGCTTGAACCTTGGTCTTCCTTGCTTCAATGTTGGCTGTCTATTCACTGTGTCAAGCTGCTTCTTTAAGAGAGAGTAATCTGAATTATCTACCCTAAATCTTCAGTTCCCCAGAGGACAGAAATAGTCGCTGGCCAATGTCACTTGCTTTGCATGTCACCTGGGCTCAATTCATGGTTACTTAGGATGAAAATGAATATATAACTAGTGCTTAGTATAGTTTCTAGCATATGATAAGTATTTAATAGATGCATATTGATTGACTGAAGGAGGATGAAGAATTTTCTTACACTGGGGTTCTTTGCAAGATGCTGGCACCATCGATATACTACTCTTGGCCCTGTCTTCTAGGCAGGCATTTTCTCCTAGGAAGTCCCCCTTATTCTTAGCCTTCCAGGATACTTTGGGGGAGCCTTGGCTCCCCAGAGGGAGGTTTTTGGTTTTTGGCTCCTAAGAGGCCTGGATATGTGGAGATGCCAACCCATCCAGGGGGAAGTTTGCAGGAAGGCTCTGTGCCTGGGTTGGAATGGAAATGTCGACTGTGGGTGCCTTACTCTTGTCAGTACAAAGCTCAGAGACCTTCAGACTCCTCAGAATGGCCCTCACTATTTATTAATCCAATTTATTACCCAATTTGTTAATCCGATCTTATTTCCCTTCACTCCTGTGTGAGAATCTTTATAGCTATCTAGGCTGGTTTCCTCTCTGTCCCACAAATATGCCACCCACAGTCTCATCCCTGTGTCTTTATTCATGTTTCCCCTACTTGAAACACCCTCTCCTCTGTCTATCCAAAACCTGACTGCCTTAAGGGGTATGGTGAAGAGAACACTGGATTTAGTGTAAGGTGAGACCTGGGTTTGAATCCTTCCTCCTACCCTTTCTGGCAATGTGTAAAGACTTAATTAAGTATCAGTAAAATGTGGATATGGGCAGGTAGGTGGCCCTGTAGTTCACAGAGCACCAGGTCTGGAATCAGGAGGATTCTTCTTCCTGAGTTCAAATCCAGCCTCAGACACTTGCTTACCGTGTGACCCCGGGCAAATCACTTAACCCTGTTTTCCTTAGTTTATGCATCTGTAAAATGAACTGGAGAAGGAAATGGCAAACTATTACAACATCTTTGCCAAGAAGACCCCAAATTTGGCCATGAAGAGTCAGATATGATTGAAAATGACTGAACAGCAACAAAATAGGGATAATCATACCTATAGCACCTTGCAGGATGGTTTTGAGGTCCTATAAGGGCCAAATTAGATAATCTTTAGGAAGCACTTTGTAAACCTTAAAGCTCAGCATACATGACAGCCTTCTGTCAGCCATGCTGTTCTGTGCTGTCCTCTTGCTTTTCAGAATGGCTATAAAATGTATGGGCTACACTGTTCTTTTTTGTGTTTAATCTTGCAATGTATTGCATATTTATTTGTACCATACCCAAGTCATAGAGTCAGCAGGCATTTATTAAACACCTACTATTTGCTCATCACTTTGCTACACTGAGGATGCAAAGAAAGACAAAAGACCATTCCTGCTCTCAAGGAGCTCTGGGTCCAGTGTGGGGGATAACATTCAAAGAACTATGTGCAAGTAAAATATAAAAGAGAGAAACTGGAGATAAACAACAGAGGAAAAGGAGGATCAGCAATGATCCCCATGGGTCTTTGACACTTCTTATATCCTGCATGGTGCCCAGGGCAATGGTCAGCACAGTGCTAGGCTCATAGGGGTTCAGCAGATTCTTGTGTTGACTCTAAATGCTGAAGGATCCCCTCTCAGGGAGTGCAAATGCCTTCTGAGAACTGCTGAATCAGGGAGAATGAGCCAGTCCTCCACACATATGGTGTGTGCCTTTAATTTTAAACAGAGATTTTCCTTGACTTTGATGGGGGGGGGGGTGGTCAAGCATTGAGAGGGTGTGGAGAGAGAGGGGAAAAATCCTTCCAAGATGCAGTCTCCTCCAAACTAGAGCTGAGTATGCACTGCTGACCCCACATCTGTTCTTTTTCTCTCTCCTTTATCCCTTTTCTGATGAGTGTACTTCTCACTAGCAGTAAAGGGGAGGGGGGGAGGGTGAGAAGGTCATAGTAGCCACAAGTGGAGTCTGGTCTGAGGCTTTCTGCCAGTGGGGCCAAAGATTTCCAAAGAAATGGGGGTTTGGTTCTACCTGGGCTGATTCTTTAGAGAGGGCCATTGGCAACAGTCAAGAACGTTGAAATGACTTCTGTTCCCTTGGATTCTGGGTGATTGGGTAAGTAGGGGAGAGCACAGTCATAGTGGATATAGCAGCACATTTGGTTTAGGCAGCAAATTTTCACTCTATATTGACCCTGGAGTAGCAGGCTATAGGGGATCACCCAACCTGGAATTTTTCTACCATGTGCCAGTACAGTGTGACTTGTGGGAGATTGTGTGTGTGTGTGTGTGTGTGTGTGTGTGTGTGTGTGTGTGAGATAGAAGTGAGCACAAATGACACAGTTTGAAAGTACTGAAGGATAAAATAGGGGTGAGGTCCTGGAACAAGGAGATGGCCCCAGTGGATACGTATCAGGTTAAGTGACCTGAGTGTAATCAAACATCTCAGAAATAGAATTCAAATCCAGTTTTTTTTTTTTAATTCCAAGCCCAGAACTCCATCTGCGCTGTATTCTGCCTCCATTTTGGGGACTCTGTTAGTATATTACCACATATGGCTCTGGTCTAGAGACTGAAAAGCATCATATGGATAGATCCCATTGGAGATGGCAGAGTTATGTATTTCTTGGGACATGGGTGAGTCATGTGTCGCTGTCTTTCAAGGATGGATCTGATACAGATGGTACTACTTTCTGGGAACTTGGTTTTTGTGGTTAATGAAGAAATGAACAAATGAAAAAAAAAACACTTATTAAGTGCTTACTGTATGCACAGCACTAGTGATACATACACAAAAGCAAGATGGTCCTTGTTCTTAAGACGCCCACAGTTTAGTGAAGTCTGCCAGTTAACTGAGGCATCTGGGAGAGAAAGAAGGGATTGTTGCCACTAAGAAACTATTTCATCCGACTTTGCACAAAGATTCTTGCTGTGTTACTCAGTCATATGGAATTCAGCTTGTCAAGTCTGTTTGTCTTAGACTTTCCTCCCTGAATCAAAGGATTTTTGTTATTAGAAATGTCATTAGACTGCATTAGAACTTGGCCTTGTTTGTTCTCTGTTTTAGATGTTTTCGTCTGATCTCCCCAATTAGATTATAAGATCTTTGAGGAAAGGGACTGTGTTGTAGATTATTGTCCTAGGCACCCAGTAGGGACTCAGTGAACATTTCATTGACTAATACAGCCCCACAATTTGACTCCTCAACAAGAATATTATAGTCAGACACTCACATGTTTCTTGGTAATCCCCAAGAAACAACCCAGCTCCTTGCCACGAAGTGATCTTCATGGCATATACACCATTCTACCTCTTAGGCTCCCACCTCTCCAACAAAAGGGTGGGGTGTTATTTCTTTTTCTTTCCTTCAGGCCAGGGTTGGTTACTGTAATTACTTGTGTTCTGAGCCTTAAATATATCAAGTAGGAAGCTAAATTAGCCCTGATTTTTCTCCATTTCCCCTCTCATCCTCTTGGACAATCCTTGCTTCCTCCCTTCCCAATACTGGCTGCACTCCTGGGAGCAATGTGTAGTGGGCCACTATGGGAATGTGTTGACCCTAACCCTTTATCTTTAGGAAGGAGGAGCCCAAATATGAATGGAACCAAAAAAGAGATGGGAGCAAGGTGGGTCTCTTTGGGGTAAGCCAGGTTGCCAACCCTTTGCCAGTTTTCCTAACTAGTGTTAATTCCAAGAACCTGGGACTGTTTCAAAGAGATAATTGGATCACCCAAGCCCTCCTCATTAGTCAGGTATAGTAGTCTTTTCCTAAAGAAACTCTTGACGGCAGATCATTGCTGCTCATTGTTTCAGGTGATTCATGGTTTAGTATCTGGGCTTCTTTGAAGTAAAAAAGACTCCAAAATATAAACCTTTCTCCTCATAAAAGAATCCACTTGTGTTATTTAAATCCCAGGGTTTTCCATTACAATAGTTGCCCATCAGGCTTGGAGAGAAATAGAACTTTCTGTGACAATACCTTATGGGATGTTCTTAGGGCTTAGAATGTAGCCTAATCAGGAGGTGTCACTGATGCTGCTGTTGAATAAATGATGTCCTGTGGAAGAAAATGATTTATACAACTTCTTCAATAGGCGGGATATAGTTCTCTCCTTCCAAAAGAAGGAGTGGGCGGGAAGAGTGATTTTTTTGATTAAGTTTTTCTGAAGTGGTTCAAGACCACAAATTTTTAACATTCTCCCCCCTCCCTCCTCCCCATATGGTTGACTCCCATTTGAACTTTCACAGTTTGCAAACATGAGAATGTCCTGACAACACTTCCCAAAGACCCCCTAATCTCCCACATTCAGTTGGAAATGGGAGAACATGCCTCTCCCAGCCATTGTGCATCTGGCTTTGAAGTGCAGCCTCTTTGGGGTCTTATTTCTGCTTTTCTGGGCTTTGGTTTAAAGGGTGGGTTTTCCCATCTTTGCATATTTATATTTCGAACACTGGGATGCCCACAGGGCTAGTGCTGTGGTCTCCAAAGTGGGGGCTGGAAGGCGATGCATGGCCTGACTCCAAGGAGTATCTGATCAGCCAATAAGAGGGTGAGAAGGTTATAGTATATAATAGAAGATTATATAAAGTTATATAATATATAATAGAAGATTATATAAATATATTAAGTTATGTAAATTATATAATATAAGATTATATAAGGTCATATTATATAAGATTATATTCCCTCCTCCCCTAAGAGGCTTGACTCCCACACAACCACACTTACCCATATCCCTTAGTGGTCACCCTTCTGTTCAGTACCTCTGGTAGAAATTCCCTTTTGGGCCTAGAGTCAGTCCTCAGGACATTGATAATCCATCCATTATCTAGGTATCTTTTGCAGTAACTGTTCACAAGCCATTGGGTAAATGGCTGTTCCCCTTTCCCATCACCTTGAGGTTGCAGCAGGTGGTGGGGAGTTGGCTTTGAGGTGGCAGGAAATGAGCAAAAGCTCCTCATCTCTTCATTCTTAGGTGGGACAGAGTAAGACACATGGGTTGAGTAGGCATGGATGGGTCATATATATTACAACCCATCCATTATTCGTTACATCTTGTTCCATCATTGTCTTTTCTCTCAAACTTACCCCTCTTAAAAATTTCTGTCAAGGGCACCATCATCCTCACAGTCATCCAGGTTCAAAACTAGTGTCCTTCTCCTTAGCTCCACATAACCAATAATTGCCAGGTCTTGTCTTTACCCTGACACCTCCTCTCACACCTGATTCCTTCTTTCTACTCAAATGGCTACCACACTAGTTCCTCTACTCCTCATTTCTTGTTTGGGAGACTATTAGAATGGCCTCCCAATTGGTCTCCTTCCCACAGATCTCTCCACCTAGAACCTATCCTCCATACAGCCACCAAAGAGATCTTTCTTCCTTCCTTCTTTTCTTCCTTCCTTCCTTCCTTCCTTCCTTCCTTCCTTCCTTCCTTCCTTCCTTCCTTCCTTCCTTCCTCTCTCTCTTTCTTTCTTTCTTTCTTTCTTTCTTTCTTTCTTTCTTTCTTTCTTTCTTTCTTTCTTTCTTTCTTTCTTTTTTCTTTCTTTCCTTCTTTCTTTCTTTCTTTCTTTCTTTCTTTCTTTCTTTCTTTCTTTCTTTCTTTCTTTCAAGGCAGTTGGGGTTAAGTAACTTGCCCAAGGTTATATGGCCAGTCATTTCTGTGTGGGCGCTAAGCCTGAGACTGGCACCGATCCGGGTCCTCCCGACGCCGGGGCCGGCGCTCTTGCTCACTGCGCCACCCAGCCACACCTGAAGAGATATTTCTAAAGCCCATGTGTGATCTCTTCATGCACCTATTCAGTAAACTCTGTTGGCTTTTTTTTTTATTGTGCCCAGGAATAAATAATATTTCATCTTTGTCTTGTCCCTTTACAACTTATATTTTTGGTCAAGTTTTATAATTGTCTATTCAGTAGTACAAGGATTTAATTTTTCAATAAGTGATTTAGTGGATAGAGCCTTGAGTTCTTCCTGAGTTCAAATTCAGCCTCAGGTGCTCACTAGCTGCGTGACCCTGGACTAGTCACTTAACCTTGGTTATCTCAGTTGCTTCATTTGTAAAATGAGCTGTAGAAGGAAATGGCAAACCACTCCAATGTCTTTGCCAAGAAAATCCCAAATAGGGGAGGAAGAGTCAGACATGACACAAAGACCACCACCACCACCACTACTACAAGTGTACCTCTCTTGAGAATGAATGCCCCAAAATGTTTTTACTGGGAAGACAGAAGTCATGATTTTTCATCTTGTTGGACCTGCCACTTAAAAGCCCAGTATCAGTCAGTAGTGTGCCATGGCCCTCAAGAGCAGGGTAGGCTGTTGAATTTGTTGCTTCTATCTTCCTACCCTAGATCTACTGAAATGACCTATTCTGTGAACCAGAAAGGGTTGTTTGGACACAATCACCCTGATGAGATTGATGATCCTCAATATCTTCTGGTTTGTTTGGAGATCTGACCCATGATGTTGTAGCATACAAACACTGGTGCTACTTTCCAGTCTACCCCACAGACCTGAGTTTCCCTGAATGCCAAGAGTATCCCTGTTTTGCTATCTTATACATCTTCTGGGTTTCCTTTGGGCTTAAAGCAATGGTCTGAATATTCAATAGTATTTGTTGGTTCTGTTGTATTTCTGCATGATGAGTGTGCACTTGGTGACCTCAGACTGAACCATTGGAGGGGTGGGGAGAGGGTTAGTGGGAGGACATGTTTATCATCCTGCAGTGGTCCTGCATCCTCCATTATTGGCTGACTTTGCCTTCCCACAATATTAAGCCAGTCAGCATGGTATAATCAACCAATTGAAACAATTACTACCTGACCTGATGATGATTGACAACTCAGTGAACCAGAGACAATAGTAGAAAGAAGGCATGGAAATGGGTCCCTTCCTCTAAAATGTTATGGGCCCATAACTATCTTTAGGGTCCCATTAGTACTAAGCTTCTGGATCCTGAGGTCCCATAGGTAGCCATGCTAAATGGGTTTGACATCTCATTCGGTGGGCTCGTGTTCATTTGTATGTATGTTTTTAACTTCTGGGGAAACAAGGTTTCCCTGCCCACCTAAAACCTTCTCTCCTTCCCGTCTCCACGAAGAGATGGTCACCTCTGGTTAGGCTGTGCATTTGAGTGTAGCATTACTAATCAGCTGCATAATTCAGGGGGAATATTTTGTAAGCTCTGGCCTTGTTGCTCATTTGCAAGAATTATGGACTTTGACAGAACTCTGACAGTGCAGTCCTCCTTGTCATATTTGTAGTAATTACTATTCCTTCCCTCTAATTACTTCTCCTCCCTGTGATGAGCTCTTTCATCATTCTGGAGGGGGAGGTCCCTCTACCCTCTCACTTAGCCACAAACTGTTCCTCAAGGACTGCCTTCATTTTGAGCTGGTTTCTTTCACTACTGGTCTTGTCGGGCATCCTCTTCTTTGCCCTATCTCTTGTTTTCCAGTTATGCCTCTTTGACAGCTGTTACCAGTCCTGGTGAAGAAATGAATTGTGCTTTTTAATTTTTAGTACCTTGCTTCTGAAGGTCATCTGTCAACTGCCAGTCACCTGGGACAAATTCCTTCTCCCTCTTTTCTCCCCTCCAGCGGAAGGGAGGACATTAAGTTTTGGTGCTGCCTGTCACAAACTGTGAGTAGGCTGTATTCACCTTGGGAAGCTCACCCAAGATTATAACTGGGTCTCGGAGCAAGGTGGAGAAAAATAGCAAAGGGAACATAATATTTAAGAGTCGAAATGTGCTGAGTGGATGCTTTGAAAACCTAACCTCAGGCAAAAGGTTTTCCACTCAGGCTTAGTGACTGATGGGGAATTGTCTACTGTTAATAACCAAGAGATTGAAGACTCAAAGTGTCCATAATTTTGTCTGTCTACTGGAAGACTCCAAGCCATAAACTTGCTTGGTCTTATTTGGTTTTGCTGAAGTTCTCCATTCTGTTTTCCCTACTTTGGCCATGACCTCATTTCTGTCCTTAATTGACCAGATGAAATGAGGGTCCGGTCTTAGTTTTCCTGCTTGGCATTTTGCCTTGGTCTCTTCATATGGCATTTGTTTTGTAGTAACTTTTGAACTTGGCTAATATAACCAATTCTGGTACCACTACAGCAGAATATTAACATAGACCATAAGTGCTTTTTTTGGTGGTTCTGTCACCTCAAAACAAAAGCAGTCACAAAAGAAGTCTGCAAATGGCCATATCTTTGATAATTTAAAAGATTTCTTTTAAACATTTTTCCCCTTTTTGATTGAACTTGGCAGGTATCAACAAATACAAACATTTCCATATCCAAAGAAGAATAGGAAAAGAAGCTTGTATGTGAAACTGTGAATCTCTGTTATCTACAGCTTGGTGTTTTAAAAAGTATATATTAAATTTAACATGATACCAAGATTACTTTGGGAAAAAAATCACCTGTCTAATAATTCCTATCTAAAACCCTTTCCAAAACAAATCTCCAAATATATGTATATATACCTTGTATACATGATTGTAGTCAAACAAAGCAAATTCATAGTTTTAAACAGTTTCCAATGAAATTTGGTGCATGGTTAGAAGTCACAGAGATGTGCAATTATATGAATGAATGAAAAATAATTTAAGTATTTACCAAGTTGTGTTAAGCACTAGGGATACAAATGTAAGGGACAAAGACAATTTTACCTTCAAGGAGCTTATAGTCTAATATAGAGACAATGAATGAGGGGGAGTGAGGGGCACTTTGGTTTGGAAAGTTACAGAGATTATGACTGTAGCTAGTAGGGGGGTAAGTTGACACACCACATCCAGGAACAACGGCAAAACTGATTTGATTGTAGTTCCTGGTTCCAGAACTTGGGGGCAAGGCAGCTTTCAAGGTTGTGCAGGAAATGGCCTGAGTGGGAAGTGAATTCCTCCCTTTATAGGACCACTAGTGCTGATGTTCCTAAGAGTAATCCCTTTGTTCTTAGTGAAGTGAAATCTCTGTTTCAGCAAATCATTTGGCATTTTATGTTAGTCTTCCATGATAACTATTCCCAAGCCTGTGGTCCTATTTCTAAAAAAACTGATTGTGCCCCAATTGACAAAGCACTGAAGGATATTGGACTATAACTTAGATTTGATTTTTAGTTCAGTCTGTTGTTTGGACCTCATGATCTTCAGGATAATTTTGAGAGGTAGTGTGGAGAGGCAGATAGAGTGCTGGGCCTTGAATCAGGAGACCTAAATTCAAATCTTGCTTGAGTTAACCTGTCAGTCATGATTTCCTCATCTGTAAAATGAAGGTAATAATAATTAATAATTACAATAATTAATAATAATATCATAGGATTGTTTTGAGGATCAAATGAAATGGTCATACAACCCTTTGAGATATCATCATCACCATCATCATCTCCCTCTTATGGGTGAGGAAATCAGTTTCACTGGGTAGTTTTGACAAAGTGAAGAGAAACTTCAACACACTGGGAAATATAGCAAGGGTTTGCTGGTAAATATTTAACAACCAACTCTTTAGAAAAAAGTAGGTCCAACACACTTATAAGTTTAATCTGTAATATTAACATTTTATCTATCACTTTATTAACTATAATCAGCAAAACAATAAATCAAGCTTTAACTTGTAGCATTTGCCAATTTCCAAAGTACAAGTGTTCATACTGAACATTTAACAATGGGCTTTCAATCCAGCTAGCTCCTAGAAGCCCTTCAAAATGCCTTGTGGAGAAGCTAAGGGAGGAAATGGACAAGAGTCACTAGGAGGGGTAGGCAGAGATAAGGAAACTTAAGAGCTTCCTTATTAGAGGGAGCATTCACATTGATGAGATCACAGACCCATGTGACCTATTAGAGTATCTTCTCATCAAAAACAGAGTTTAGAAAATCCAGGTTCTGTTATTTGAACTGGGATTGAGTTTTGACTTGAGAATAAAACATGAAATGTATTTCTACAACTTAGAGCAAAACCAAGGCTAAAATTCTTTTTTTTTTTTTTTGCCTTTTTTTTTTTTGGAGGGCAATTGGGGTTAAGTAACTTGCCCAAGGTCACACGGCTAGGTGAGGCTAAAATTCTTTAAAAAATATCAGCAAACTGTTAAAGGATGTTCAAAATATTTATAAATAGGTTATTTTTTCAATTCATCTTATTTTTTACTGTTACTTTTGTTTATTTTGCATAAAATTATAATACCATTTTTTAGTTTTTGTACCTTTGAATCACCACAGATCCAATAGCATCATTCAGTATTACATTTCTCCTTATATCACAAACAACAAGAGAATACTGGGCAGTATACAATAAAAACCTAATTTCTATGCTTCCATCATCTAGGTTTGTGGAACTATCTTCTAAGGGGTGGAGGCATGATCAGCCTCTCTTGTCTACTCTCCAACATTTAGTAACTAATGCTTTCTAAATGAAGACATGTACTAAACATTACTCCTATGATGCTAAAAGGCAAACCTCAAACTTGACTCACATGTCTCATGGAATTAATCCCAGTGGAATTAATTGAAGGAGATGAATGCAAACTCAGCTACTGCCAGTCAGATCTCAGCTAGATAGTGAGAGCTGGGAGTGCAAATGTTGCCCATGTTTCCTTGGGTACTTCCAATGGAAGTTTCATCTTGTACCCCGCCAGCCATTTCTATTCTGCTAGAAGTACCAAGTATCTATGTGAGGGTTAAAGTATGAGTCTTTAGTTGCAGTGAGTTTCAAAGTAGTATTGTTCCTGCTTATACAGTGAAGAAGCTCCCCTTTTGACATTAATTCTTGGGAGGGAACACCCACCCCCCCAAAGAGTTTTTGAAGATTTAAGAGCACTAATTGGTTAGTTGGCATATGCTTGAGCTTGTGGATGGTCTTTTCCAAATGCAAATTGGCCAGAGCACAAGTGCCTTGCTTGTGAACTGTTCCACACTCAGTGTTGGTCTTTGGCCTTGGTACTTATCCAAGACCATCAAAAGCCTAATACATAGATACCTGTTATCAAGGGGAAAACCTGTTATGGGTAGGTTCTCATAATTCACCTGAAGATGAAAGTCCGTTATTAACACTGGGAGGTAGTTAATTCATGATGCATAGTGTGCTTTGCTTAGCCTTGTATCCCAAGGATGGCTTTGATAGGAACAATGGCCACTGTGAAATGGGGGAGCAAAATCTTACATTGGAGTTAGAAGAAAAGGGGAAAAATGTTGAACTTTTGACAAACAAATTTATAGCACTTCAAATGGCCATGCTTCAAGGAAAACTTTTAACTCTTAATGAACTGGCAAAAGGGAGTATAACTTAGTACAAAAGTTTCTTCTACTTAAGAAAAGAATCCCAAAACAAGGATTGCATTTAGAGTTTCAATACACTATAAATAATAACAGTAAAAAAAATTACCACTGGTTTGGTCCATTACTCAGCCTCATTTCTAACAGTAGAAATTCATTTGTCAGTGTGAGGTCAGTTACAGTGATAAGACACTGACTAATGGACAAAGGCCACCCAACACATCCCAACAATGAATGATGTTCTCAGAGCTTGGAATGGAGAAAATCAGTTTGAATTGGCATAGTCAAGGAAGACTTCACTGGAGAAGATGAAATCTGAGCTGAGTCTTGAAAGGCATTTCAGATTTAGATAGTTGGAATGGAAGTGGTACAAAATTCATATTCCCAAGGGAAGTTTTGGAAGTGAGTATAGCATGATTAGGGACCCTGAGGAAACTCTTTAATTGCCGAGAGAGAAAGAGAGAGAGAGAGAGAGGAAGAAAGAAAGAAGGAATGAAAGAAAGAAAAGTCCGCTGCATCTGGAGTTTCAGAGGATCTGAGTTCAAATTTTACCTCTAACACTTAACCTCCGTGGTATCCAGTGTCCTCATTTTAATATGAGTGGGTTGGATTAGATGGTGAAAAAGGTATTTTCTAGGCCTAGATCTACATCCTATGATCACTTTGCTGCTGAGATGGCTTTGCAGATGTCACAGTGCTCTGCAGGAAGGTCCTTAAGAAATGTTGAATTTTGGGTGTCCTGCCTTTGTGGATGGCTGTTACCAGCAGTTTTTGTTTCATGGTCTGATCTTTCTCTGGGTGTTCCATTTCTTAAGGTGACTAAATGTGGTGAGAATTAGGTGAAATATAAGTCCCTGAAATAAGACCTGGGTAAAGCATGAATCATTCAATGAATATTAGAAACCTACAAGATGATTCTAGTGTTAATGTCTTCATCTTCTAGGTTTTTTGGTTTGGTTTGGTTTTGGGAATGGAGGGAAGGACTTGTCTGGAAATGCATTGGCCCAACCCCACTGATGGTTGGCAAGGAAACTTTGACCATCTTTGTTTCTTACCTGGACAAGTTTGTTCTTTTTTAGACACCTTGGTGGCCTCCTGTTCTTGGGGCCTCACCATATTAGTGCCAGATTTAGTATGTATGCCCAATCAGCCCTAGCATCACTACAACTCAGAACTCCCAAATTCAAGTGACCCATCAACCCTAGCCTTCCCAATAGTAAACATGCTGATATTTATCTTTCTACTTCTTCAGCTGGTAGTAAGTTTGGGTGGGTTGGTGTGAAGTTTCTTGGGTAGGAGTCACATTTAAATTGGTTTTACATTATTCCCCTTGACATACTCCTATGTTCTGTATACCTGACTTACAGTGGTATAGGGATTATTTAGGAGATGTAATAATTTTGATGTGGTTTCATTTTGGGGTAGTGATAGTGTATCTTTCTGTTGACATGAGGCTGACTCAGAATGCTTCACCCTGAGCGATGAAGATGAGTTGAGTTGGTTTTCCCAGCTTTATTTAAAGATATCACAGTAGTGGTTGGTATGGGGAAGATCAGCATTTCAAGGATTGCTCAAACCCACAATGAAATGGGAGCAGTCACACAAAAGGACAAAGGAAGGTGTAGTCAAAACCAAGAAATGGCAAGAACTGATTGACTAGTGCTACAAAACAGCCTGGTTAGTGCTTCTCCAAAGGCCTCCTGAAGGACCAGGAAGCTGAAGGTCTTGTCATTGATTCCGTCACAGTACAGCATAGGCATCTTGAAGATGGAAGAACAGTGAGAAGACAGGTAAAAAAAACAGCTGATAATGCTTGCTATGAAAGGAAAAAATGCCACTGGTCGTGAATAAGACAATATAAAGACTAGAGATTGGAAACTAGTAACTTTTACTGATGGAACTTTTTCATACAAAGCTAGATCAAAATTTTTGCTACAAGTAATTCAGGTGAACCTATAAGATTCAGGTATCTTCATAAGACTGAAACATCTACCCCCAGATTATTTTGAGGATTTTTTTTAAAATTTTCAGTGGGCCTAGAAGTCTTGTTCCTTTTGAAGGCTTGGTGAACTCTGATAAATATATTGATATATTGAGAATCAGGGTAGTGGAAGGTAGTGGAGTAAGAGGAGCTGGGACACTTACTAAAGGGTTCTTTGGCCAAATCCTCTTCCTTTCTGCACCTTAATTTTTTTCATCTCAAAAATGAGTATGTTGGACAAGATCTTTTCTAAGGCCTCTTCTGGCTACAAATCTGTATTTATAGCGAGCACTTAATGTTGGTTGAATTGAATTGGTGCTTATGGGAGTTGAGCGAAGGGATATGAGTAGAGTTAGCTTAGTATCATTTGGTTTGTTTTTTGGAAGGGGTGACCCATAGGAACTAAAGCTTCCACTGTGTCAGGCAGACCAGAAACCAAAAAACTATGGAGGACTTAACCCTTTCCTTTCTGGAATGCCTTCTCTGAGGCATTGTGGTCCTGATTAGTCATCTCAGTTGCTTAGTCACTTCTTTGCTGGACTTCTTGCTGCATGCTGCCCTCTTTCTCCCCTGCCTCCACATCCCTTTTTCTGGAATTGTAATTGAACTAACGCTGTCATTACTTCTGAAAAGGACAGTTCAATCTGCTTCCCTAGGTCTCTACTCATTATTCTTGTAACTTTCCAAGTCAAAATATCCCTCCTAGGCCACCACACTTCAATATGTGTTTTTTCCTCATATTAGAATGTAAATTATTTGAGGGCAGGGACTGTCTTCACTTTCATATTCATGTCTGTAGCCTAGCACATGATATGTCCTTTATAAATGTCCTTCCTTCCTCCCTTTTTTCCTTCTTCCTTCTCCCCTTTATTTCCTCACTCCCTTCTTTCTTTCCTTTCTTCCTTCCTTCCCTCCTTCCCTCCTTTCCTTCCTTTTTCCCTCCTTTCCTCCCTCCCTTTCTCCCTCCTTTCTTTCCTTCCTTCCTCCCTTCCTCCCTTCCTCCCCCTATCCCTTACTCCCTTCCTTCCTTCTTGCCCCAGCATTCAGGTTGCTGTACCCATTGATAGTAGTAAATGAACACACACAGCAATTTTTGCCCTTCTAGACCAAACTCATGACTAATATGTTCTTGGGTCTTTGAGGAATCACCCAAGAATCCTGATTGGCAGGTACCTCCTTTTGAAACCATTAGCTCAATATTTGAAGATTAATTAGACAGATGAAAACTTTCCAGCAGAAGAGTTACAGAGCCTATGTACTCACCATGAGAAGTTGTTCTGTTGTGTTGGATGATCCCAGTAAATTACCAGATATTTAACACTGATAATAAATCAAGTACTGAGCTGTCTGGAAGAAGCAAAGGTATTTTAATAATTAAGCAGCTCTTTCTAGAGCCTCTTTTATATGATGATTTTCTAGACTTCAAATCAAGTCGTCCTCATCCAGGCTCCATATAATATATAGTTATTTCAAATCAGCTTTACTTACTGAGCTTTTTCTGGTAATGGAGCTTTGTCAGCAGAAAGCGTACGCACCTGCAAATGGTGAATGATAGACTTGTGTCAGATGGGAGCTGGGAGAGCTACTCTCTGTTGGTAGATGGATTAGTCTGAACCTGGAGCTCAAAACTCCCCAAGTGTACTAGTTTCAGAGAAAAAGTATGTCTGAAATAGGGTGAGTGTTCTATCATTCAAAACTCCTTATTTTATACACTGAAACCTAATGATGTTAAGACTGTAGTTTCATATTGGCCATCTGTGGGTTGTTTATATTTATGCAATATAATCCTTGCATTGTTTCTTCCCTGCCCTTTCTCTCTTCTTGCTCCTCCCCTCCCCTTGCAAAATCTCCTTATAGTCTGAAAATCAATTCAAGTTTACATATCTTATTAAGTGTAATCTCTACCTGCTAGGTTTCTGTTGCCCTGTCTGCCATCCTCTGTGAACCAGTGATCTTCCTTTGGCCATTAGTGGGGCTGAATGTAGATGTAGAAGGAGCTTCCAGAGTGGCTGCATTTCCCTCAGATGGAGAGTGATCATAGAAAAAGCTGAAGTTACCTGACAAGAACATTGTAACTGCTGCATCTTGGGAATGGAATTTCAGGTTTGGAGGAGGAAAAGTATCAATATGGAGGTCTGGGGATCTTAGGTACTTTCCTGATTTATTTCTGAGGAGCAGAATTTAACAGGGGGATTGAACTATATGGGTCTGGGAAGGCAAGGGGTCTTTGGTGTCAGCTGGAACATGACTGATCAGTTGCTAGAGCACAGTATAAGGTCTTGTCCTGTGCAATTGTGTACTCTACCAGCTGGGCATTGGGAAAAATGATCTCTTGCCTTAAGATGGGTTACCTGACTTAGGGAGACTAGGGCTGCTAAATTGTTTACACTTTGCCTATATTTTATTCTTTCATTGTTGCTCTCGATGGATGTTCTTTGGAGCTATCCATGAAAAGCGGGTGCTGTCAGCTAAAAGGCTTTCAGGGCTTCCTAATCGTGGCTTGGTGTTTTTTCTTTGCCTTTCTTTTTATTTCATCCCTTTCCCATACCCAGCCTTTTTGAAATTGTTAGCCTTCATGTGAACTGAAAGTGACTTCAAAACATTGGAAGAAAATAGTCTGAAAGCTCCATGCCCGCTCAGCTCCTGGTAAGCAGAAGCAGTTGGCAAAGAAGTCGGAGTTGCTTTTGCACTGACAGGTGTTTGTGTGTCAGTGTGGTGAAGGCTTTTGATGACAAAGCCACTTAGTTTTCTGTGTCTTGCCCTTCCCTTTGAGGAGAGGAGTTAGGAAAACTCTAATAAAATGACTGGATAATGGGGACAGAAAGTTGGCGTTTTTCTTTCTCTTCTCCAGAAGGTTTTGAGTTTAGTTTGTCAGGGATAGGGGCAGGCAACTCATACTATGTGTCTGTTGCAGTCCCCCATGGTATCTACCTAATCAAGACTCAGAGATGGCTTAAGCTACAATGGTGGCTTATTTGGAGCCCCATCATCCACCCTGATTTGGGTTTGGTCAATATCAAATTCTTGGTTGAGTCATGCAGGGGAGCTGAAGAGTGAATTATAACTTCTTTCATTGCCAGCAATCAAGATTGAGTTTTGACTCTACTTGTAAGTTGCTATCCCAAGTTTTATTTTTATTTAAGGGGTGAATATTATTTATTTGGGTTCAAGTTTCCATCTACTTGGCCACAGATGAAATAGACATCATGTAGTCTGGTGTGAGGGAGGAGATCAAGATGTTGACTGGGTGAAAGAAGACCTAGTTCCCTTAGCCCAATTATTATCAACCCTTGATTACCCATATCAGTGGAAGGAAGTAATTGTATGAATGGTTCAAAGTAATAGATAATACAAAAATAATTTCTAGTAGGCTTTTGCTGTTGTTGTTGGAGTAGATTTGCTGTGGAATTACTGGTTATATGCTCTAATTGGAATGAAATACCTGAGTACCAAATTCTTGACTACTATCCTGTAAAGAAAAATAATTATAGGAAAAATGCCAAGAGTACAATGAATGGGAAGAAGGAAGGCTTCCAGCTTTCTTGATGATGTAGCATCACAGCCTGACCAAAGGCACCCAGTAAATACCACTGACATACTGCAAATGGCCACAGATTTAGAATCCGGTTACCTGGGTTCAGTGTCTAGTTTTTCCCCCTACTTTTTGTTACTTGACTTCTCTGAGCATCAGTCTCCTCAGCTATAACATGAGGAAATTGGGTTACTTGTGGCACAATGGAAAGAGTTCTGGATATGGAATTAGATGAAAGTCCTGGATTGGAATCCTGATTCTTCTACATCCCTCTGGGACTGTGGGCAAATCATACTGTTTTTCTGGGCCTTGATGCTTCTCCCTCATTGATAAAATGAGGAGGCTGGATCAGATCACCTCGAAGGTCCTTTGCAGTTCAGAGTTCTCTGAACTCTAATGAAATGGGATTGTTCTAGCCAACAATATGTGTACATGGCCACAAATATAGTCAGCTCTTGGTTATCCACTTTGTGGATTTGCTGTGGTGAATTTTAAATACCAACCTTATTTATTCTTATAACCCAGTGTAGTTTGTCTTACTTAACTGCTGTGCACTGGAAAACACAAACTTATTTGAATGAAATCCTAACTCAGACATCTTTAGGAAGGTAAATCTACTCCAACAACAACAAGAAATTCCAAAGCCTGCTAGAAATTATTTTTGTATTATCTATTACTTTGAACCATTCATACAATTACTTCCTGTCCACTGATATGGTTAATCAAGGGTTGATAATAATTGGGCTAGGGGAACTGGGTCTTCTTTCATCTAGTCAACATTATTTTTCAAGTAATCATTGAACTTCCAAATCAAAGAAATCAAAGATAAATTTGTACATTTCAGTAATTGTCCAATACAACAATTGCGTGAACCGGGGCAAATCACTTAACCAATCTAGGCCTCAGTTTCCTCATCTTGAAAATGACACTATTGGTTTTGTTGACCTCTACAGATCCCTTTGAGCTCTGAATTCTAGACTCTATATGCCCAGACTTATGCTAGCCAGGATGGGAGACAGAAGAGCATAGGTGTGGTTCTTGTCTTTGAGAAGCTTATAGTCTAGTTAGGCAAGATAAGGCTAACCAGACATAATGGGACATAATAGAGAAAAAAATATGAAATCAAATGTTGGGCAGTCTTAGAATTAGACACAATTCAACAATTAAGGGTCCACTTAATGCTAGGTTTTGGGATGGGACCTGGGCATGCAAAGGCAAAAAAACCAAACCAGTTCCTTCCTTTGAGGAACTTACACTGTACTAGGCATAATGACGTGTAGTGTTGTGAAGAGTAATATAGAGAAAAGGAAGATGGCAGAGGCAGTGTGGTGCCATGGAAAGAGCGCTGAATTTACACGCAGAGGACTTAGGTTCAAATGCTGCCTAAGATACATACTATCGGTATCACTTTAGAGAAACCATTTAGTCTCTTTTGACTCAGTTTTCTCACCTGTAAAATGAAAACCTTGACTGGAATCCAATGGCCTACTTCCTGTTTTTGTAACAGGGGCCACTGGGCTGGATTTGGCCCCTGGACCTCAGTTTGCTGACCCTTGTTGAGGTGCCTTTCAGGTCTAGATAAATGTTCATTGATCTGTGAAGACTGGAGTAGTTAGAGAAAGCCTCAGTGGAGAAGGCATTTGAGCTGGGCCTTGGAAGTGAGGTAAGACTTAGATGGGGAGGAGAAAGAGCATCTCAGGATTGGCTGTCTACAGTCAACTCAAGGCGACAAAGGGTGGGCATGAGGAAAGATCCCTGAAAGTAGGGCCCTGATTCAGAGGACCTAGTTCAAATTTTGATTCCTCTGTTTATTATCTGCATGACCTGGGGTAAGCCCCTCAAGTTTTCTGAGCCTGTTTCTTCATCTGTCATCGGAGAGGGTGGGACTAGCTGCTGTTTGTAGGCCTTTTCCACTCTCAGTCTCTATTTATGTGATCTGCTCTGGGTCTCTTTTTCTTCTCTGTTAAATGAAGGTGTTACATTCATGGATACCTTGGGTACCTTTCAGCTATTTGTCCAGGATCACAGGCCCCTAAGACCTAGAGTTAGACCATCCCTTTCATCTTACAGATGAGGAAATTGCAGCAAATTTGCCCAGGGTCACACATCCAGTAGGTGTCTGAGGCAGGATTTGTTGGTTGGTCCTCCTCACCCCTAGTTCAGATTCCATCCCCTCTACAGTGTAGAGTATATACCAGCTGCTTTTTTTTTTTACTCGTTCCTTGGGCTCTCTTCCCTTCACTCTTTGCTGTGGGAGCTTCTGTTTACTCCCTTTGGGTCCTCTGAAGACTTTATCCACTGTTTCTGCTTCCCTTAAACAGGAGATATTCATATGGGATAGGCAAATTTGAGGAATTACATTGTCACCAAATATAAAAATGGAATTATGGTGCAAAGAATTCTGGAGTCAGAACATATGGCTTCAACTTCTGCCTCAGATGCTTCATGCTCCATGCCCCTAATTACTGAACCCTCCGGGGCCTCAGTTTCCTCATCTGTAAAGTGAGGGGGTTGGACTTAGTGGCCTCTGAATTCTGTACCAGCTCTAGGCTTTTGATCCTATGATGCTGTCCTCCCCACCTCATCCTCAGGAGGAGGGAGGTAAAAGCAACATTACTAATGGAAATTCATTTTCTCGTGTGAAGTTGGGACTTTTTACGCATTCCTTCCCAGCCAGGAAGAATTATTATTTTCCTGGCTACATTTTATTGGGCCGCTTCGTGTTCTTATTACGTTGAGGGGGCCACTGTTGCTCCCACCAAGTGCTGTAAGATGCTTTGAGGCTGTGGTTCATATTAGGAGGAAAGTATTTGTCACTCCAACTCTCAGAATTGAATTTGCCTGAATTAATTATGATTTCCACTGCGTCCCCCTGGGCGGTGTTGTGGGGGGAAGGTAATCCTTTCTGATGTTGTATAGAAAATCAATTCTGGCCCACGGCACTGGCAGGCTGTGGGGGGAACTTGTCACCTACCTTATGGTCTTTATTTCTCATTCCTCTGGCCCCTTTGTTATTTTTCTTTTCCCTGGGCTGGTTTGAGAAGTCACAAGAGCCGAGGAACAGAGCTTGGAGTGATGGATAAGGGGAAACCGCCCCACAAAGAGAAATCACAGGGCTCCCAAGATGGGCAATAAATGACTTCGACCTTATTGGTAGAGCGTTCTAAGGCAGTCTGTATTGTTTATTGAATATTTTCCATGGGGGGAGGAAACCCAAACCACTCCTCCTTTCGTTTAAAGGGATAATGTGAGCGGTACTTACTCATCTTTTGGGGATAAGGCCTTATGAATTTTTTTTTCTCTCGGATGGGTATATTTTCTCCTTGGCCCTATCACTCTGAAATGCACACACTCCCCCTTTCCTAAATTTCCCTTGTCACTCCTAGACCTGGGCCATGCTTAGGGAGACCCAGTATGTCTATTCTCTTCTGGCATGTGATTGTGGGGCCATAGCTCCGTTGGTCTTGCTAACTGACCCCTTTGCTAAAAGTTTAATAGGGGATAAATTCACATGTGAATTCATAATCCTCTGCCGTGTCAGGAGTATTCCTTAACAAGCATGCAACAGAAAACCTAACATCTTTGTATTTCCCTCTGACCCCTGTTCCCTCAGCCCCCTCCCTCACCTCTCCACATTCCTGGTGCCAAGGATATGTCCTCCAAAGAATTGCACCTTCCTTGAATTCCCCACTGAGGGATTGTGGGAAGGGGCAGCCCATGTAAACCAGAATGTTTAGATTCTTAAAGGAGAGGGACATATTCTTTTCCTCCAATATTTATTCATCTTTAGCCCTCGTTTTTCTTATAAGTTGTGACTTAAAAATCTTTCTTTACTTGCACATTTCTTGTAAAAATCCCCTCCCCCCAATTGCTTTTATTACTTCCTGTTGCCCTCCCCTCCTATTGGTGTGGGTTGCAGTTAGTCTTACCTACACATGTCTATAAATACTGCAAATATTTTTGATACAATGTGCATTTAATCAACTTTTTGTTACTGTTATGCAGTTTGTGTGGAAGAAAATTGTTTCTGTCTTAATGTTCTATTGAAGTGCGTTTGGAGTGATGATATCATAATCACTTTAATACATTTAAAAGCTTCAAGGCTTAGCATTTATTGAACAAAGCTCATTGAAGGAATCTAACGGATGTCTTGAGGCTTTCCGCTGCTGTAAAAAGAGCACCATTGTTCATAGTCCTTGTTACAAAGAAAATCTGAATTTTTATTTTATTTTTGCACCCTATTGGATTTATTTTTCAAAAGCTTTCCTACAAGCACCACTAACAAAGAGGCAGCTTTTTTTTTTTAATGAGTCGTTACAGATGTCAGTGTTGACTTCTGTGACTTTAGCATTAATAATGGATAATGTCCTGAAACTCTGTACTCCCAAAATTCTATGACCCAACATTCAGGGTTCTAGAATGGCTAGGAGGTGGGAGGTAGGGGGAAGGGAGAGACTGGATTTGCTCTGCTTGGCCCCAGAGAGCAGAACAATGGGTGGAAGTTGTAGCAAAGCAGATTTAACCTTGATATAAGGAAGAACTTCCTAACCGGTAAAACTATCGAATAGTAAAATGGATTTCCTGTATGCCCCATCCCTGGTCTACTCACAGGTGGTTGTTTGTTTGTCCTTCATTCTCTAAGAGGACCCTGACATCAGGAAGATGACTTGGAACTGAATTGGATTTAAGTGAGGGAGGACTGTGCAAAGCCACCAGTCTCACTTTCTCCTCCAGAGCCATCTGAGTCCAGTGGTGAGATATAGATCAAGATGACTGGAGATGGCCCCTCCCATCCCTGGAGGTCTTCAGGCTAAGCCTGGATGACCATTTGTTGAGGGTTTTGTAGAGAAGAGTCTTGGTCTGGTTTGGGTTGGACTGCATGGCCACGGCAGACCTTTGAAACTCAGAGAGTGCAATTTTTGGAGACTGTTTTCCCAACATGCTCATAATTCTTGGAGATTAGGGATTCAATGGTTGGAAAATGAATAGACATTTTTAACCTCATAGACCTTGGCCTTTCTGTCTCTACCTGCTTGCTTTGGAGAGAGGGTCAAGGAATGAGAGTGAGTTGTTCAGGAGTGTAACAACCATATGTGGCTGGGTTTTCATGGAATCAGAGTGAAGCTGAGAGCTTGGAGAGTGGGAAGGGGCAGAGGAGGGGCATCAGTAAAGGCTGTTGTTGGTTGGTAGCTTCCATGGCGAAATAATGGACTAGAATGTTGAAAATGTTTTTAAAACCTTATGATGGGTAAGGATTGGAAGACATTCAATTTAACATAGTTCTCTGCTCTGGTATACAGTACTATTTGATGTGAACATCAGAGAGAGTAAGACAAAGTGCTGTATGAAGTGTGTGTGTGTGTGTGTGTGTGTGTGTGTGTGTGTGTGTGTAGATCCTGACCAACAGAGAGAGGTTTCCTGGAGGAGGTGACATCTGTGCTGAGTTTTAAAGGATGGTTATAAATTCAATACATTAGGAAGGAGAAGAAGGACAGTCTGGGCATAGGGAGCCCTGTGAAACAATGACCCTAGGGCAGAAAAGCTCAGGATGGGCTGCAGGGACAGCTTACCGCCTGCCTAAACTCATTCTTGGCAAACAATTCAAGGCAACTTTCTCTACCACGCTGCTGTAACAAGGGAGGAGGACTTTGAGAGAGAATGAATAGTGGCTCTGTTTCCAATAGGGAAAAGGATGGATTTCCCATTTGTCCTTCATCTCCTCTGTCATCATTGTTTTCATTGTCATCACCCCATTAAACAATTGCTATCTCTCCAGAGACCAAGGTTCCTTCTTGGACTTTTTTCTCCCCATGGCCACAAATCTCTCTTCCTTTTGTTTTACCCTTGGATAAAGGTTAACCTGTGGCATCGATAATTATCAGGATGCAGTTCTCCCCCACTCCACTGATGCCAGGGGCAGTGGAATCAGCAGGTGAGCAGGTGTTAACCACTGCCTTCCCACTGGAAGGCTTATAACATGGCTGATTGAGAAGATTATTTGGTGCTGGCTTTTCCAAACTGCAGATTATTCTTGGAGAACTTTCTAGTCTTTTTATTTTTAATGCTGTGTTCCACAACTGCCCCTGCCCCATTCCTAGGCTGATGACCAGGATCTTCCCCAGTGGGAGCCTATGTTTTGGGAGGGATACGTTGCTTGTGACTGGTCAGTGATTCAGAAAGGCATCCTGTAGGGCAAAGGAAGTAGTTTTGCTAGTGTGGTAAAGTTAACGGACTCCCCTATTCCTCCCCTACCATAATATACATCCAATAACCTGCTCTAGAACCTAGACAAAGGGTTGGGACAGCCTCTCCTCCATTCTGCACAGCCTCAAACTGCCTTTCTGTGATTTCTTTTTCATTATGAGGCTGTCACTGATATTCATTTTAATGTGATTTTGTCCAAATAAAAGTTGTAAATGGGAGTGCAAAATGGACCTTGGACCCATGACCCCCCACAACCACATGCTTCTAATCGACTATTATATTTGCCTTTCTTTGTTGATCCCACCATCATTTCCTTTATAGGAGAAAACATGCATGTATTTCAATGGACACTTTTCACCATGATTACGCCAATGTAAATGTTCTGTTAGCATTTCAACTAGTATTTTCTGTCCCTCCAAAATCCTAGCAATCCAGAAGTCAGGACCAGTAACTTCTAGAAAGACTGTCCTGTGATGCTAACTATTTTTCTTTTTTCTTTTTTTAAATTTTTTTTTAAAGCAATTGGGGTTAAGTAACTTGCTCAAGGTTACATGGTTAGTCATTATTTGTGTGTAGGTGCTCATTTTCTGAGGTCATCCCAACTCCGAGGCTGATGCTCTTACTCACTGCGCCACCTAGCCGCCCCTAAAATGAGATTTTATTTTATTTTTTTTTGCTTATTGGAGGGCAATTGGGGTTAAGTAACTTGCCCAAGGTCACATGGCTAGGTTTTTGTTTGTGTGTGTTAAGTGTTGGAGGCCGGATCCAAACTCAGGTCCTTCTGAGTGCAGGGCCGGCACTCTACTCACTGCGCCACCTAGCCGCCCCTGTTGCTAACTATTTTTCAAATGTTGAAGTAAAAGTCAGACTAAACACCCAGGGCATTGAACGAACCTCAGCCTTAGCGGGCTGATTCAACTAAGGCTTTCTTTGATCAACCCAGTTGTCCAATTCTAAGGATCCACTAGGGTATCTGGAAATGGGTATGTATTATGAAGGTACCTGGAGGTAGGGGGATACCATATGTGACCCTTGAAACAATGCTGCTTTTCATCCTCTGTATTCTTCATCCGTTTCACTCTTTTGACACTTATTTAGCCTTACCTCATCAGTTGTTGTGAGTTGTTATTTTTTCCCCCTGTGTGTCTTATCTTCACCTTCTGCAGTCTGGTTTCTGACCTCTTCATTCAACTGAAACTTCATTCAACATTACCAGTAATTTCTTAATTACCAAATCCCATGATATTTTTTTCTCCTCATCTCTCATCCTTCTTGACCTCTCCACAGCATTTAACTTTGTTCTCGACTCTATCCTTCTAGACACTATTTTTTCTGACATTGTTCTTTCCTGGTTGTCCCTTTACCTGTTTGATTACTCCTCAATCTCTTTTGCTGGGCCTTCATCCATGTCATGGCTGCTAACCATGGGTGTTCCTTAAGACTTTCCTGGGTCCTTTTCTCTTTTCCCATGGCACCATCTCACTTGGTCATCTCATCTCCCATGGATTCAATGATTATGTCCATGCAAATAATTCTCAGATCAATATATCCAGCTTAGTGTGTTTCCTGTACTTGGATCCTGACTCACCAACTGCCTTTTGTACATCTCCAACAGCATGTCCCAATAGGTATATCAAACTCATTATGGCCAAAACAGAATTTATATCTACCTACCATCTCCAACCTTTCCTTCTTCCCCAAATCCCAGTTATTCCCATCAATACCACCATCCTCGAAGTCATTCAGACTTGCAACCTTGGCATCGTCCTTAAGATCTCACTCTGCACACATTCAGTTCATTGCTAAATCTTGTTGTTTCTACCTCCACATCTCTTATCTAAGTCCCTGTCTCTTCATTTACACTGCCACCATGCTGGTTCAGGCCCTAGTTGCCTCTCACCTGGAATAATACAATGGACTTCTCCTCAGTCTCTTCTCATTGCAATTCACCCTCCATTCAGCTTCCAAAGTAATTTTCCTAGAGCAAATATGGCCACATTACTCCCTTACTCAGTAAACTTTGGAAGCTCCCTATTACCTCCAGGATCAGAAATAAAACTACTGGTTTGCTATTTAGGGATCCTCATGACCTGAGCCCTTCCTGTAAGTCTTCTTATGCCTAGTCCCCTCCACATACTATAGCCTCCAGCTATTTTGACCTCCTTGGTCTTTCTTGCTCATGACCTTTCATCTCTCAACTTCCTGCCTTTTCACTGGTTGTCCGCCATGTCTGGAGTGTTCTCTTTCCTCACCTTTGATTCTTTCCTTCCTTCAAGACTCAGCCAGATCCTACCTTTTACAGGTCTATCCCAGGCTCCCCCCACCCCAGCTGCTAGTGCCTTCCCTTGTGAGATCACCTTCCTCTACTCTGTACATATCTTGGAGATACCTAGTTTTTAATGTTGTCTCTCCCATTAGAATGTGAGTTCCATGAAGGCAAAAACTGCTTTGCCTTTTTTTTTTTAGCTCCAGCACTTAATATAGTGCCTGGCATACAATAAGTACTTAATAAATTTAAAGATTTGCTTGATTGTAAACTCCATAAGGATAAGAATCACACCTTATCCTCTTTTTTTGTGGGGGAGGGGTAGTCCTTCCTCCTCCCAGAAACCTTTAGAGTAGTTTCTCATCCATTGAAGGACCTTTAAAATGCAGGTACTAGGTGGTGACATGGATAGAGTACCTGGACTGGGAGTCAAGAAGACTTGAGTTCAAATCCTGTATCTATGTGACTATGGCCAAGTCCTTTAACCTCCATGAACCTCAGATTCCTTATATGTAGAAGGAGAGGGTTGGACTCGTTCACTTTTAGGTGGAGATCTCCGATCCTATGAATTAGAGTTGTATAAAATTAGGGTGGGTGGTCTCTAGAGGTGGTGGTTCTCCTGCCTTGGAAATTTCCCAGCAGAGGTTTTGTGGCTACTTGTCATCCATGTGACAGTGGAGATGCCTTTTGTGTATGATTTGGACTGATTAGTTTTCAAGATTCCTTTAGTGTTCCAAATTCTGTTCTGTGATTTATTTTAAATGAAAATAAAATTAACGTGTGGACCCACATTTGGAGATGCTGGTACAAGAGGACAGGGGGTTATCAAAAAGACCACTCAAGTTTGAACAACACTTTAAATGCCTGTTATACATTAAGTATCATGCTAGGCACTCAAGAGCCAGATAAAACAAACCTATTCCTACCTTCAAGAAGCTTGCATCCTCTTGGCAGAGTTTATATCTGTGTCACATTTGGCTAGATTTATAGTCCCTTTCCTAGTCGCCTGAAGTGAGTTGTGACAGAGAAAAGGAAAAATCTTTTGAAAGCCAAAAAATACAGGTAACATTTTCTGTCTTTCTTGGGGTGTCCAGAACTTTGGGGAGTTTAAGCAATTGTTAGCTGTGATGGAAGGACGGGGATAGGGCTTAGGAGAGGCTGTATAATTCAGAAAATATGATAAGGAGGTAAAAGAATGAGGTAATGCAGAGAGTGTCAAGGACATAATGATGACGAAGATGATGATGATAGTAGCTGATTAGCTACACTTGGGACTCTCGGGACATCCTCTATAGGGCTTTAAGGTTTGGAAAGTACTTTACGAATATCTCATTTTATCCTTGCAACAACCCTGGTGTGTGGGTGCTATCATTATCCCAATTTTACAGATAAGGACACTGAGGCAAAGACAAAGTGACTTGGCCAGAGTCACATCACTATTAAGTGTCTGAAGTCAGGTTTGAACTCAGATCATTCCAACTCTGGGTCCAGTGCTCTATCCATTGAGCCACCAGGCTTCCTAGCACTGGGGAAACAGAACAGATCTTTGAGGACTGAGAGACAAGTTGTTGAGGGTTCTGTGTTTTCACAGTGAGGAGAAAAATGGTCCTCAAAATTGGCATAGGGCCTCAAGATCCAGGTTTTCAGGAGAGTCAATCAAAGAACATTTAATAAGCACTTATTATATGCCAAGTGCTTTTCTTGGCATTGGGTCATACAAAGAAAGGAAAGACATGGTTACTGCCCTCAGAGAGCTTGTAGTCTGATGGAGAAGACAATTTATAAACAACTATACACACCAGATCTATGTGGTGTATATATTTTTTTACTTTCAAGAAGCTTTTATTTTTTATTTTTTATCAAATGCTTTATTAACTTCTAGTTTACATCAATCATTTCCATAAGATTTTGAGTTACAAATTTTCTCCCCGTTTTTCTCCTACCCACCACCCCAGAATAGTGATCCCACTGGATATCCCTTCCTCCAATCTGCTCTCTCCCATATCTTCTCCCATACCCCCTCCTACTTTCCAGTAGGGCAAGGTAAATCTCTGTGCCCCAATGCCTATATATTTTATTTCCCAGTTATATGTAAAATAATATTAATAATAGTATACATATATATTTAAACATTTGATTTTAAAACTTTGAATTCCAGATTCATTCCCTTCCTCCCTTGTCACCCATCCTTACTGGGAAGATAGTTTACTCCATTCTATCTCTCCCCATCTCCTCTCATTATATTCCTCTCTCACCTCTTAATTTCACTTTTTAAGTATCATCCCTTCCTATTAAATTGGTCCTGTGCCCTCTGTCTATGTATACCTGTACACATATATACACATATTCATCTATGTGGTGTATATTGAAGGTGATCTCAGAGACCTTTTGAAGGGAAATAAAAATATCACCAGCGGGTCTCTAGCCCTTTGGGGAGTACTGGGTTCTGCTGAAGCCCAGGTCTCCTCAGTCTCCCTGATCAGAGGACATTTCTCCATAATTTGGGAGTATATGGGCAGAACTAGCGAGAATCTTATAATGATGAAACAAGTTTTTGCTGGCTCCTCCCTCTCCCCTTTTTAAAGTTCTATGTGTTATACACATGTGTTCGTGAGGGATCCATGCCTTCTTTGCCTTGGGACCCACTCGATAATAACATGGTTGAACAAATGGGCGCTGGCGACTCTCGGCAGGCCAGGCAGGGGCCCCGCCTTCTGGAGTCAGAGGAATGGAAAGTTTGGCAGGTCGGCAGCTGGAGCCCTGCGTTCAGGCCCATGTCACATCATTATCAGAGAGATGCCGGGGAAAACTGGAAGGAGTTCAGAGAAGAGCAGCAAGCCCGATTAAAGGGCTTGGAGGGATTAAGGGATTGATTTATGAGGAAAGATTAAAAGAATTTAATGTGTGCTGTTTCACTAAGTGGGTACATGATAATAGCCTGCAAATATCTAAAGGGTATACACACACCAGGGAAGGAGAGGAATTAGCACAGGGCCAGGAAGCTGCTCCAGGAGCAGTGGAGGAAAAGAGAGAAAGAGAGGGCAAAGCGAAGGATTTGGGGGCCGCTGAAAGAGCCTTTGCTGGGATTCAGGACCTGGAATCTGGGACATGGCAAGTTCAGTAGCACTTTCTGGAAACTTTGGGCCCCCTTGAAGGCTGCCAGCTCTCAAGTCTAAACTCAACTTTGCCTCTCATGGGCAAGAAGAGGACAGGGTGGTTCTGGGAAGGGAGGTTTATGAGGTACATATGGGAGGGAGGAGGAGGTAATGGTGTGGCCAGATGATAAAAGACATTAGCAGCAAGAACTGAACAGCTTCATCCTTGGTCATGGAACCAGGGTGCCATTTTGTAGATGAAGACTTCCTGGTCTGAGTAAAGAGGAACTGGTTTGGCCTACTTGTGACCAGGAGCCCCAGAGCTATCCAGGGGTGCATTGGAGCCCGTTCACACTGGATAGGGAGAGGTGATTATTACATTTTCTATGTGAGCTCTTACACCTTGGGAAATCGGCAAATGATACAAATAAGGACTTGATTTATGGTTTTGTTGATTGTTTAAACTTAAAAAAATGGAGGAAATAATAATGCGGATTAAATTTAAAAGTGTGATGGTGTGTACATTTTTTTTTACAGAGAGTTCATTGTTGAACATTTACCGACATATGCTGTGTATCTCTCACACCAAGGTTCCTTCACCAGACTGGGAGTAAGAATTTTTGATCTTAGCATGGTGTAATGGAAAGAACACAGGAGACCAGAGTTCTAATCCTGCCTGTGTCATTATCCAGTTGTGTAACCTGGGCCTCAGTTTCCTCAAATGTGAAAAGGAGGTAGAGGTTTGAGCAGATGATGTTTCAGGTCTGAGAGGCAATGTGATGGATGGTGGAAAGAGCCCTGGACTTGATAATTCCAGCTCTTCCTTTACCAGTTGTGAGGCCATGGGCAAGTCATTTAACTTCTCCAAACTCAGTTTTCCTTCCTGTGGAATGGGCATAATAATCCTATAAGATTCCTCTCTTTCAAAGTTGCTACAAGGAAAGTAGTTCTTGAGGAATTAGATAAAACGAGATTCTTCCAGCTCATAGAGTTCGTGACTACGTGAGTCTAACAATAAGCGACATTTACATAGGACTTTAGAGCTTACAAAGCATTTTCTGTATATTATTCCATGTGGATTTTCCCCATTTGACAGAGGAATTAACTGAGGCCTAGAGAGTTGATGTCACTTGCTTGGTCACAATCTAATTTCACAGCTGATATCAGGGGTGAGATTTGAACGGAGTTCTTCCTGACTCCAAGCCATCCCATTGTCTGTGTCAGGAAGAACGCTGATCACTGATTAGCTTTTGGAGTCAGAGGATCTGATTTCAAATATGGGTACTGCTGCTTCCTACAATTCATCTGAACTCTTTGGGCCTCAGTTTCCTCATCTGTAAAGTGGCAGTTAGGTGACACAGTAGAGAGAACAGGATTTCTGGAGGCCAGAAGAGCTGAGTTCCCCAGACTCAGATTCCTACTAGCTGTGTGGCCAGGCTTAACCTCTTTTCCTAATCTATAAAATGGGGATGAGAACAATACGGAAATTAAATGAGTTAACACATGCAAAGCTTTTTGCAAAGCTTAAAGCACTTTTTTATTCTCCATAAATATTAGCTGTTGTTACATCAGCTGGGTGGTGAAGTGGATGGAGTGCCCAGCCAGGAGTCAGGAAGACTTATCTTCCAGGGTTCAAAACTGGCCTCAGACACTTACTACCTGTGTGACCCTGGGATCCCATTGGCCTCAGTTTCATCCTCTGTAAAATGAGCTGGAGAAGGAAATGGCAAACCACCCCCGTGTCTTTGCCAAGAAAAGCCCAAATGGGATTACAAAGAATCGGATATGACCAAACAATAACAAATTATTATTGTTGCTATTACTACTACTACTACTACTACTACTACTACTACTACTACTACTACTACTACTACTACTACTACTACTACATGGAGAAGATTGGACGAGCTGTTCAGTTCTAAAGTCCCCTTGCTCCTAATCCCAGGCTCTTGTGGTTTGGAAATTTGACAGTCCTGAAGGTCAGCATTTCTTTAAGGACTCATGGAAAGAGGAGGGTGATGAGGATGAGTTGTTCCCATCAGCACTTGCTCTCCAAAACCTTGTTACATTGAACCCAGCTTCTTTGTGCCTTTATTCTCAGTAGCTCCAAGGTGGGGCAGGGATGCCTTTGACTTTTGTATTTGACTGGATAACTCTCTGACCCCATGCGTGATCTCTCTTGCCTTTTCCATCCTCCATAAGAATTAGATGGTGCTTCTTTTGGAAGCCGTGAGTACTAACTAGCAGGGAATGCTGGGATCTGGACTCATAGCTCCTCCCCAAGGTGCAAATACTTATTTGCTGGTGTTGTACTTGAGACTTGCTCATCTTTGGTTTCTCTCTCTGGTCTCCCTTGAATACCCATCAGGAGTCAATGCTGAGTTTAGCCTTAATAGGGTGATCTGAGGAATGCACAGAATAAGCCATACAACCCATTATTTCCAACTAGCACCCATATAGGGCTTTAGGTTTGCAAAGCACTTAATAATATTATCCCATTTGATCCTCACATTAGCCCTAGTAGGGGTAGGTACCATTATTATCCTCATTCTATAGATGAGGAAACTGAGGCACACAGAGGTTAAAATGACTTGCCCAGGGTCAAACATTTAGCAAGTGTGCCCCACCCTGGACTGATGATTGTAGCCCTAAGTCTGTGATCTTTTGATTTTTGTGTTTAACTCAAAAGAGACCAAATGATAGAGTCTGAAGCCAAGTGCATGAGGGCTTTTTTATGGCCTGTGCATAAAAATATAAAATCCAGGGAGGAACCACTTTCTCCAGGGAACCCAAGTTATTAGAGGTGAGGTTGTTGCATTCCAGTTAATGGCCCATTTTCTTTATTACAGCTTTGGCAAATTTACCTGCATTCTTAAGACAGAGAAGTGTGTCTATTTGAAGCCAACCGGCCTTGAGATCGGTTGCACTGACTGTTGGATCTCTACCATAACACTTAGCAATACATTTTGGACATTGCTTGGCTGGGGAGTTGATTATTTTCTATGTATACATGTGACAAATCAGGGTGGCAGCAGTTGTGCAGTGGGAAGCCTTAGGCCCAGGGACTCAAACACTGGAAGAATTCCATCATGACTTCTGAGATTCAGTTTGCTGGTTTATAATTGGCCAGGTATCTGGTATGCCTTATTTCCCATTCATTTAATGAAATATTAGTGTTACAAACCATGACTATTGGTTTATAGAAGCTATAATCCCTTTGCCATCCTCTGGTGCCTTGGTTGGGAATCCGTTTGTTAGGGCATTAACCACCTTCTGGTTTGCTTCAAGGTGGCTGTCTAATGGGTCGTTAAGTACCAGTGATGCTCGATTCCTCTGGGATTTTTTTGATATAACAGCAGTTATACTAGGAAGAAAACTCATGGGAAGTGTGGTGTTCATTTGTACCATAGAATCTCTCTGTGGAGAAGATGGTGGAGGGAGAAGAGGAATAAAGACAAGCAAAGATTCTCACATTTTACTAGTTTGGAAACAGCAGCTTTGGTGGCATGATTATATCCTATGAGCCAGATACCAAATAGGTAAAGAATTCCAATAAAGTTCAGGCTTTTCAAGGTGTCTTGAGTCTTTCTGTCCGTATTCCTCTCTGTAGTGACTGTAGTCTGTCTCTAACCCACGTAACCTTTCCTATCTCCACTCAGCTCTAATCCATTTCCTACTTAAAGCATGAGTCCCCTTGACAAAATCTCCCATAGGTGCCCTGATCATCCCTGGCTCGAAGACTTCCAGTGGTGGGGAACTCTACCTTCGGAAGCTGCTTATACCATTTTGCACCATCATAATTGTTAGGAAGCTTCTTTATGTGGGGTTGAAATTTGCTTCCCTGTAACCTCCCGTTTGTTGTATTGGTTCAGTAGGGGAAGGATAAGAATAAATCTAATATTTCTTCCAAATATTAACCGTCCAGAAACACGAAGCTAGCTATCATCTCACCTAAGTCCCTTCTCTGAGCTAACCATCTCTATTTCTTTCAGCTGATTCCCGTATGGCACATCCAGAGTACCATCCTGATAGCCATTTTTAATTGTGGCAGCCAGGTCAGAACAGAGTATTTTGATGTGATCTGAGCAGGCCAGCAAGGAACACCTTGAAAGAAGAGGCTGTTCACTCAATTTTCTTTGGGCCTTTTGCCCTTTTTTTTCCTTTTCTTTCCTTGGACAAGGCTATCTCAGCTCTGGGCATTCTTTGATTATCCCCCATGCCTGGGATGCTCTCCCTCCTCATCTCATCCTCCTTCAAGTCCCAGCTAAAATCCCATCTTCTACGGGAGCCTTTCCCAGCCTTCTGAATTTTAGTTCCTTTTATCCCGTATGTAGCTTGTTTGTATGCATTTGTTTGCTTGTTGTCTCCCTCATGAGACTGTAAGTTCTTTGAGGAAAAGCACTGTCTTCTGCCTCTTTTGGTACCCCCAGTGCCTAACATAGTGTCTGATACACAGCAGGTGTTTAATAAATGCTTAGTGACTGATTGTCAAGATGGAAACTGATGGGTAGATGGATTTGGAAGTTTCAGTGCTCCATCATGTCCCTTCCTGTCTTCTTGCCCTCATTTATGCTGATGTACCAGACCTGGGTGCTTTCTCCATTTTGTCTATCCAACTCATCTCCATCGTTCCAGCTTAAAGCCCATGAAGCCATCTTTGATGGTTCATGCTAGTCTTTGTCTTTCTAGAATGGCTGTTACACTTCATGTCCTATAGGTCAGCTCCTACTTTTTCTTTCTAGTTAGCTTTATTTTTTTTCCCTCTTGTGTCTCCCTTCTTCCCCAGTGACTACCACAGTTCATAGGATCATAGATCTTAGAGGACGTTGAATCCAGTGCCCCCATCATTTTACAGATAAAGAGACTGAGTCATGAAGTGGTTAAGTGATTCTTACAGGATCACACAGTTCTAAGTGCCTGAGGCACTTCTAGATTCCCAGTTCAGTGCCCTGTTCATTATGCCAGATAGGGTTGAAGAGATCTCAGAGATCAGGTAGTTTAACCCCTGCATTTTACACAGGAAGACAATAGGTCCTGTTAATAGAGTAAGTAGTTCAATAACTGACTGGTTTATGATTTTATTCTGGATGGTGGGTTGCTCTGTGTTGGTGAAACATAGTCAATAATGCTATTCTTGGACTCAGGAAGGTCTGGGTTCAGAGCTGACCCCTAACACATGTAGGGTTATAAGATTTTAGGCCAGAAGGAAACTTAGAGGTCATTAACCTTGCTGAGCCTTAATTTCTTCATCTGTAAAATGGGCATAACAATACCACCTCACAGAGTTGTAAGACTCAAATGAGTTACACTACTTTGTAAACTCCTAAATCTCATAGAAATGTCAGTTGTTATCACCAGTTTGGTATTTGGGGGGTAAGAAGTGGGATAATTCTGTATTTTTTTTTTGGAGGGCACTTGGGGTTAAGTAACTTGCCCAAGGTCACATGCTAGGTTTCTGTTTGTGTGTGTTAAGTGTCTGAGGCCGGATCCGAACTCAGGTCCTTCTGGCTCCAGGGCCGGCGCTCTACTCACTGTGCCACCTAGCCGCCCCCAAAGAAGTGGGATACTTCTGATTGCTTTCTTGGGAAAGGGGTGAAAGGTGGCATTGTTTCCTTTCTTATAGTAGCAGTGCTCTGGGATGTGCTAAATGCCAAGAGATAATAATCACTGGTCAGGAGAGCGTCTCTTCTTTGCCACTGGCCACGCTTTGTTAGTGGATGAGCAGTTGTGATGTCCCCTGGCACATTAGCACAGGGAATGCGTGTGTTTCTTTCCTGACTCCCAGACTATCCTCCTGTAGGAATTCCCTCAGTGCAGAGGTCAGTGTTTGCTCAGCTGTGCAGAAGCATGGTTCTCGGCTGCAGAATTCATTTTGGTTCTGGTGACATCTGATGTTCGGGGGAACGTCTCAACGACGGGGGAAGTGGTGATTCACCATTACTCACTGACAAGACAGTGACTTATCAGTCTCTGGATACAAGGCAAGCTCTGATGATCAGTGAGGATTCCCATGGCATACTGTGTCCTCCCATCTCTTACCTCCCCATCCTACGCCATCGCCAGCCTCCACTGAGACACGATGACAGTGTGTTTGAAAATAGATGCCTTGAGTTTGACACAAAGCAGCAACAGTGATGATGGGGAAATTATCTATGAAGAAGGGGCACTCTGGTCAGAAAAGAAACCGAGGCTGGCTCTTGATCTGGACAGCCAAATCAGCACACATGGTCACATCTCCTTAGCCATTTTTATCCCCTGTTTCCAAAGTACTTTCAACATGACAAGGCCCAGGAAAAGGCAACTGGTATAGTGGAAGATGTTGAGTCTTTGCCATATGAAGATTGGCTAAAGGAACTGGGGGTGTTTATCCTGGAAAAAGGGATGTCTTAGCTGCCTTCCAGTATTTGAAGGGTTGTCCTGTGGAAGAAATGGTAGATTTGTTAGCCTTGGCTCCAGACAGTCAAGCTAGGAACAGTGGGTAGAAGTTGTAATGTGGTCAATTTAGGCTTTGTGGCAGGTAGAACTTCCTACCACTTTGAGTAACCCCAAAATGGAATGTACTCCCACACCAGGTTTCTCTTCCCCACCCTGCCACCCCGATCAATCCAAGGCTAGATGTGTTCTCTTTGGGACTGGGATAGAAGGGATGCTTGTCCAGGTACCAGTTAGATTAGATGGCTGCCAATATCCTTCCCAACTATGATACTCTGTAATGTTAAATTGAGCCATACACCTCATACTGAGAAAAGGGAATTCATACAAGCGATTGACTTGAAATTGTGTGTGTGTGTGTGTGCCTGCTTATAAGGGGGTGATGAGAATTGCTTGTGTCAACATGGAAAGGAAGGCAAGAAAGTTTAAAAAAGAAGGAATTTGGATTTTTCTCTTTATACTGGTTAAGTATGGTTTTCTTTGGTGGCCCTTCCTTCTTCCCGGCTGTCTTCTTCCTCCTCTTCCTTACTTGGTTCTGTAGGGGACCTTTCCCAGTCACCCCAATTTCTAGCGTCTTCCTCTAAAATTAGCTTTCATCTCCTCTATATGTATCTTGTGTACCTAGTTATTTGCAGTTATTTGCATAATATTATCCTATTAGAATGAGAGCCCCTTGAGGGTAGGGCCTATATTTGCCTTTCTTTTTATCTTCAGCCCTTAGCACAGTACTCCATAAATGCTTGTAGACTAACAAGAAACAAACGAAGAATGGTTCAAGGAACTGTGGAAAACAAAACAAACACTTGGCAGAAATATGAAAAAAGTGTTTTTCTCACTCCTTTAGACTTCTTTCTCCTTTCAAAAAAGCACCATCCTTTTTCCTTAGGCACGGAAGGTTGGTTCCCTTTAATTATCCGTACATTTCCCATCCCCCTTTATTTTGAAGGCATCTATAAAGCCGGTGCCTAGTAAAAAGCAGGTACACAGCTCTCAATTGAGCCCTATTGATGCGCCAATATAGTTTTAATTGTGTCGAGGTTGTCTTGCCAGAGTGACACATTCAGGAGCATTTTTAAAAAAAGCTCAGCGTTTGTAACTCTTTCGCTGTCTGGAACTCTTGAATTATGAATGTCTCCACTGCCTTTTTGGTTCCTCTTGAATCCGTAAAATTACTTTAATAATGTGTGCGGGGTAATGTTAATATGTTTGCATAGTAGTATGGAATTATTAGCATTCCTTCCTGACTTCAAGGAGCTTGCTTGGCCCTTTTGATGCAAGCCCTTGGTTCTGAGAAGAGGCAAATTATGTTGTTGTTCTCTCTCCCCCCATCGTCCCCCTTTTCTTCTCTGCTTCTTCCACCCGTCCCTCCCTCCCTCCTTCCCTCCATTAGCAATCACTCTGTTGCCCAGAGTACGTGATAAATCCACCGCAGAAGCTTCAGATTTGCCATAACATGACATTACCTATCAGCCTGTCAGGTCTGTGTTGACTCTGGGCCTTTTAGGTTGTATATTTCTTCAAAGTCTAGGGCCGGTTACTTAGTCAGCTCTAACTAATTTCAGAGTGGAAGGGAAACTTTACTGGAGTGCTGTTTGGGATCTGCTTTTTAATCCTGGCCTGTTTAATGTTTGCCTCCTGACATTCGAGGCCAGACATCATTTTAATGGTATGTGCGGTGATATAGCCAATAAACTGTCAAGATGATTGATAATCTAAGCATTATAGCAATATGACTTGCCTGGTCTCCTCTGTGCTTTGGATGATGGTTTCCAAATTGAATTCCTACAGTGTGTGTTCTGTGTGTGTGTGTGTGTGTGTGAATGTGTGTGTGTGTGTGTGTGTGTGTGTGTGTGTGTGTGTGTTTGTATGCTTGTTGGAGAGGCTCCCAGCACAGGGTTTCAAGGAGGGAGCACTGTTTAATGTAGGAATTTTTTTTAAGCCCTCAATTATACACACACATACACATGTAGATATCTGCATGTGTCTTTGTACCCTCTAATTTGGGAAATGTGGGGACTTGACTATTCTGCCCTCATGACCATCCCCCAGCAGTTTATGGGCACTGGAGGAACTTTTTATGATGTCTTTATGGTGTTTTTTCACCTGGCATGCATCTTAGCATTCCATGTGGTTGATTCTGTTATCTGTGGTTGAAAGATACTGCAGATAACAAAATGCAGCGTATTAAAGGCAGGGCTTCTGATTTCCTTTCCGTCTCTCTTTGTTTCGGTTTTCTTTTAATTTAGCAGACATTTTCCAGCATCTGTTCTCTGTCTCATTAATCAAGTCTGACCAGGTGTTTCTCTTTCTTTCCTTTCTTCCTTTCTTTCTTCCTTCCTTTCTTTCTTCCTTTCTTTCTTTCTTTCTTTCTTTCTTTCTTTCTTTCTTTCTTTCTTTCTTTCTTTCTTTCTTTCTTTCTTTCTTTCTTTCTTTCTTTCTTTCTTTCTTTTTCTTCTTTCTTTCTTTCTTTCTTTCTTTCTTTCTTTCTTTCTTTCTTTCTTTCTTTCCTTCTCCTTCCTTCCTTCCTTCCTCCCCTCCTTCCTTTTTTCTTCTTTCCCTCCTTCCTTTCTTTTTCCTTTCTTTCTATCTTCCTTCCTTCCTTTCTTTCCTGCCTTCCTTTTTCTTCTTTCCCTCCTTCCTTTCTTTTTTATTCCTATCTTCTTTCTTTCTTCTTCCTTCCTTCTTTCCTTCCTTTTTTCATCTTTCCCTCCTTCCTTTCTTTTTGCTTTCTTCCTATCTTCCTTCCTTTTCTTCTTTCTTTCTTTCTTTCTTTCTTTCCTTCTCCTTCCTTCCTTCCTTCCTTCCCTCCTTCCTTTTTTCTTCTTTCCCTCCTTCCTTTCTTTTTCCTTTCTTTCTTTCTATCTTCCTTCCTTCCTTTCCTGCCTTCCTTTTTCTTCTTTCCCTCCTTCCTTTCTTTTTTATTCCTATCTTCTTTCTTTCTTTCTTCTTCCTTCCTTCTTTCCTTCCTTTTTTCATCTTTCCCTCCTTCCTTTCTTTTTGCTTTCTTCCTATCTTCCTTCCTTCCTTCCTTCCTTCCTTCCTTCCTTCCTTCCTTCCTTCCTTCCTTCCTTCCTTCCTTCCTTCCTTCCTTCCTTCCTTCCTTCCTTTGTGGGTGACTGTGGCCATGCTTAACTCTTTCATGCAGACCCTCACTGGCCACTATAGATTGAACACATCCTTGCTCAATTCACAACAAGCATCATTAAGCTGCTGCTGTATACAAAACCCTGTGATAGGTGCTAGCAATACAGAAATAAAACCCAAAGGAAACCAAATAGCTCCCTGTGCTTGAGGAGATTATGTTTGCTTGTTTCTCAGCATATTGTCTCCTTGTAACAGAAGAACATCTTTGGGGTAGTTTAAAAGAGATTTTCTTCTGGAGAATCTAATGAGGGTTTGAATCTTGGCTTTAACATTTATTAGCTGTGTGACACTGGGAAAGTCATTTAACCTTGCTGAGCCACCTCCCCTGCAAAATGAAGATAATAAGGTTACCAGAATTATAGGGTCTTAATTGAGAGCAGGGACTAGACCATCTTTAAGCTTTGGTGTCCTCAGTAGCTAGCACAGTGCCTTGTGCATAGTAGGTACTTAATAAGGGAGTGGTTAGGTCGTGTCTTAGTGCATGGAGAACTAGACCCAGAATCAGGTAAATCCAAGTTCAAATCTGATCTCAGATACCTACTGGCTGTCTGACCCTGGGCAAGTCACTTAATCTCAGTCTCCTTCAGTTTTCTTATCCGCATGGTAATAATACCTACCACCTAGGGTGCTGAGGATCAAATGATGTCATATTTTTCAAGCACATAGTATGACACCTAACACATAGTAGGTGCTCTATAAATATTAGTTATTATTTTTATTATTGTTGTGGTGTCTTCCCCAATTGGATCGTAAATTCCTTGAGGTCAGAGACCTTCTGTTTCCTTCTTTGTATGCCCAGAATAATGCCTGACACATAGTAGGCACTATATAAGTGTTAGCTTTCATCATCATTATTATTAGTGAGGAGAGGTGCCATTCTCCTTTGGGTGACCCTTTGGAATGGCGTTAGATCTTGTCCAGATACCTGCAGGTTGGCATGAAGGGGCTTTTGGTTTAGAACAGGGATTCCCCAAATTCCCCTAAAGAATTAGAACTGGTTCTACTTTAAACACAGCTGTCATTTGGTACTTGATGATGTGTGTGCCATAACATCAGATGGTGATAGAATCTCAACTCCAGACATACGGGTTTTATAGTCTAGAAAAGCTGGAGAAAACTCAATAGGATTGATGTTATTTGAAACAAATGAATGAAGCTGTTATTGAGCAATTACTTTGTATGAGATGAGATTACAAAGGACAAGGCAGGCCTTGCCTTCCCGGGGCTTATGCTCTAAAAGAGGAAGACAGCACATGGAAGTGGGTGGTGGCCAGGGAGGCTGTTTTGGTTTGCGTCATCCCAGGAATAGTGAATGGAGTTAAAGGGAGATTGATTGTTAAGGCCCTTCTAGGAATAGTAGTATTGATTTGGTGACTGTTCCCAAAGGGACAGGTGGAGCAAGCAGGGGGTAGTGATATTTTAATGGCAGGCAGATGGCCAGAGAGCAATATTGTGGTTTGGGGGTCAGCTAGATATGGTCAACCGTCATCAGTAAGGAACCTGAGGGGAGCTAGTATACCAGTTAGAGTCAGAGGGTGAATACAGGAAGAATGCTAAGAAGCTGGTAAGAGAGCAGTGAACATTCTGTTTTCTTTCTTTCTTTTTTTTTTTGCAGGGCAATTGGAGTTAAGTGACTTGCCCAAGGTCACATATCTAGTAAGTGTTAAGTGTCTGAGGTCACATTTGAACTCAGGTCCTCCTGATCCAGGGCCAGTGCTTTATTCACTGCGTCACCTAGCCACCCTGAACATTCTGTTTTCTAACCAACAATATAAAAAGGGACAGGAAATGGGCAGATACAGAGGGGGCGCTTCTCATCTCATTGGCACAGAAAGTGAGGACCGGGCTTGCCATCTTGATGTATAGTAATGTGAGTCCCACTGGCTGCATAATTCTGTACTAGGCACTGGGGATCTTTGCCCTCAGGATGCTTTTAATTCATTAAGATGTATTTGGCAGTTAGGCACACATAATAGCTACAGAAAAAAGTCACAGTGAAAATTATAAAAATCTGTGGAGGGGAAAGGTGTATGTGTAGGAGGCTTGGTCTTGTATGCCAAGAGTTATGTTGGTGAGTTAGAAAGAGTTGGGTTAATCTGTAGTTCAGGAGGGTTGTCTTTTGGGAAATAGAGAGCAGAGGGCCTAGGGGGCTGTGAACTCTCGGGGGCTGAAAAGTTATCTGCCATGAGCTGCTGTTGGGATTCAGTGTTGTGGTGGGTACAGATAAGAGAGTTGGTGCTTTAAGTGTCCTTGGGCAGGTGAGACCAGCACATGAGAAGTAGTAACACAAGGAAGAAATACATAATACATAACCTATAATTGAGTCTTAACTAATTTAATGTGGATAGTAAGAGTGGGGCATTGTGGACTGGAGTAGTCAGGAGAGGCCTCATGGAGGAGGCAGGGTTTGATCTAGACCTTGAAGGTCGGATAGTAGGATTTTGTTCAGCAAGGCAGAACAGAGGAGGAAGGTATGCTGAGTAGTAGGCTTACCAACTCGAACAAGAGACTAATTTCAAATAAAATCCCTGCTTTTGCTCCCAGACTGGTTCTTCTTGGTCTTTTAGCCCATGACCCTATTCCTGTTTCCTTGGTTGAATTATTGGGAAATAAAACTGATCAGAGGAGAAGGCAAAGCATAGAGTCACAGGTTTGGCTGGTGGTTGAGTTCATGGGGGAAAAAGATTAGGGTCTGAAGAAGCTTCAAGTCCAACTTGTACCTGTATCTGTTCTAGAATGTCCCTTATGGTGTCTCTGACCAGTGGCCATCCAGTCTTTTTTTGAATACCCCAGATGGAAAGAACTCGCTCTCTCCTATTCCTAGTCTTCATCTCACTGGGCCGAGAAGCGATCATGCACCAACTAAGCTCATTTTACTCTCCAAGTACTTTAATTATAAAGGAGTTTTTCCTCTAACTGAACAGAAATGTGACTTGTCTGCAGCCTGCCGCTATTTCTCCTAGTCTTTCCCTTGAGGGCTAAGCAGAGCAGGGCTAATCCCTTTTCCACATGACAACCCTTCACATTTTTAAAGATAGCAAGCATCCCCCTTCCCCACACAAGTCTTTTCTTCAACGGGCAAAACATCCCCTGTTGTTTGGATTGACCTTCATAAGGAATTGTTTCTAGTCCTTGTACTGTTTTGGCCTTCCCTTCTCTGGATGGGCTCCAAGGTTGTATTAATAAATAAATTAATTAGCATGTATTAATTTTATCCTATGTTCCATGCACTGTGCTAGTACTGAGGATACAAAGAAAGTAAAAGGAAAAAAAACAGACAGTCCTCTTGAAGAATTCACAGTCTAAAGGGGTCCAGTATTCTATCCACTATTCCACCTACCTGCCTAACATCAAGGACATTGTATGGCCAGAAAATGACCTAGGTCAGCACCTCATATAGCAAGAGTGAGGACCGGGCATCCCAAGTGTCACAATATATCTATTGCCAGAGTCAGCCTAAAGTATACTGGGTAGATCCAACATGGAGAATTTACAGGGGACAAGTGTGGTGGTGCATGCCTGTAGTTCCTACTTCTGGGGAGAGTATGTCTGGTGAATCACTTGAGTTCAGGAGTCCTGAACTACAGTAGATCTAAAGTTATTTGGGTGTCTTGAATCAATATGGTGAGCCTCCAGAAGTGGGGTACCATGAAGATGCCTAAAGAGGGATGAATAGGTCCAGGTTAGAAAAAATAGAATAGGTTAAATTTCCATGCTAGTCATTGTTGGGATTGGGCCTGTGGGTGGAAGGGAAACAAAGGGAAAGGGAAAGAGAGTAAGAGAAAAAGAAAGGGAGAAAATAGAAAGAAAACAGGAAAGGGTAGAGGGAGAAGGAAAGGAGAAAGAGGGGGAGAGATGATAGAAGAGAGGAAGAGAGAGAAAGGGGGAGGGAAAGAGATGGGAAGATGAAGAAGAAGAAAGAGAAGAAAAAGGAGGAGGAGAAAGGAAAGAAGGGGGGACAGGAAAGAGGGGGAAGAGGGAGGGAGAAAAGGGGAGAGAGAGAGAGAGACAGACAGAGAGGGAATTTGCAGTCAGAAACACAGGGAGAAAGATATGTGACTGGACTGTGATCAACTCCAGTGGAGGAATGAGATGGTAAGCATGTAATGAAGTAGGAAAAGTATGTACAGAAAATGGAAGCAAGGTCAAGTAAATGCAGATGAGTATAGAAAGACTGGCAGGATCCTGCAAGATTCCACACAAGCTGAGGGGATTTCCCCCAGCTATACTGGGGTCAAAAGGAAAAACAAAAAAGGAATTGGGGGTGGCTAGGTGGCAGAGTGAATAGAGCACTGGCCCTGGAGTCAGGACCTGAGTTCAAGTCTGGCTTCAGACACTTAACACTTACTAGCCATGTGACCTTAGGCAAGTTACTTAACCCCAATTGCCCTGCCCTCCAAAAAGAAAAAAACAGTAGTTGCATGCTACTGCTCATGGTGAATGGGATACATTCACACTTCTAAAATGTTAAAGTTTAAAAAGCATTTTATGTTTTCTTGCCTTTGATATTTACATCAATTTGGTGAGATATGTACCATCAGGAAAGTGAAGGAGAATACTATATCATAGGGCTGGAAAGGTAGAAAGGTCAAGTTATGAAAGACATTTTATGTTAAACAGAAGACGGTATCAGATGCTAGAGGTAATAGGGTCAATATGTTAAAATGACAATTTTACCTAAACTAATTTATGCATTCAATGCATCCCAATAAAGTTGCCAAAATTATTTTACTGAATTAGAAAAAAAAATGATAAAATTCATTCAGAAGAACAAAAAGTCAAGGATATCAAAGCAATTAATGAAAAAAAAAACATAAAGGAAAGAGATTCCTGCAAAAATTCTAAATTATATTATTCAAGAGAAACTTTGACAACATTTATAAAAGTAAGTGGTGATCACTAAGAACTATCACAGGTTCAGCAAAAACAGGTGATGTAAAATTAGTCTCATTTATTTTTTGGTCAGGATTCCTGTATTAATGGATATCTACCAGATGAGTAATAACACAGACATACTATGTATAGACTGTAGCATGGTATTGGACCAATTTTCTCATGCTATCCTTGTATACATGTCTGAGGTTTGCAGCAGATGTTCGTATTATCAAGTGAATTTGGAAGTAGTAGAATGCCTTTCCCCAAAGAGTAGTGATGAATGAACTAAGGTTCAATGTAACCAAATTCCACAAACGTATTCAATGCTTACTATGTGCTAAGCAAATATGTGCTAAGCACTAAAGATACAAAGACAAAAATTAATATATCCTTATCCTTCAGTCGATAAGCATTTATTAAGCACCTACTATGTACTAGGTACTATGCTAAGTGCTGGGGATACCAAAAAAGTAAAAAAAAAGACTGATCTCAAGGAGCTCACCTTCTGATAGGAGAGATGACAGATGTGAAGCAAATGTGTACAAACAAGCTATGCACAGGATAAATGGGTCTCAGCTAAAGTCCTACCTTCTAAAAAAGCCTTCTCCAGTCTTAGTGCCATCCTAATTTAAGACTAGGGCTGCTAGGTGGCGCCATATTGCACAGAGTACTTCATCTTCTCAAGTTCAAATCCAGCCTCAGACACTTACTAGCTGTGTGCCCCTGGGCAAGTCACTTTGCCCTGTTGGCCTCACTTTCCTCATCTGTAAAATGAGCTGGAAATGGAAATAGCAAACCACTTCAGTATCTTTACTAAGAAGACCCCAAATGCGGTCACAGAGAATTAAATACTGCTGAAGTGACTGAACAACAAGAAAAATGGGTGGAGGCGAACAGCTTGTGATCCATTGAAAGCACTGAAAACTTCCCCCAAAAGCAATTCAGTGCAGTCCCCTTCTCATATTCTATTCTGGGAATGTAATTCCCAATTGGCAGTGCTGGTCCAAGATACGTGTACTGATGGGCTAATTCATTGGTTTGTCATCTATATGTGGGTAACATACATCCCTTGTCAACTTCCCTCTCAGCCACCTAATATCTCCAGTTTGTTGCTAAATCCTTTTATTTCTATCTCCATGATATCTCTCACATACTTTCTCTTATCTTCACACAGGCAGCTACTTTCCTAGTTCAGGCTCTTGCCACCTTTTGCTTAGACTTCTCCTATAGTATCCTCATCAGTCTCCTTACCTTGTTTCTCTTTCTATCCCAATCCATCCTTTGCACAGCTTCTGGGATGATTTTCTTAAATCACAGGTCTAGCTAGGTCTTTTCCCTTCTCAATAAATTGTAATGGCTCCCTATTACCTCTAGTATCTGATACAGTCTTCTGTTTAACATAAAATGTCTTCCATAACTTGACCCCAATCTACCTTTCTAGCCTTATGATATGTTATTCTCTTTCACTTTCCCTATAATCTAGTCAAACTGGTTTTGCTGTTTTTACATGCATGGCACCATCCCCTTGTCTTTGCCTAGGCTTCCTCCCCCAATCCCTCCCTATTCCTGGAATTCACTCTTCTCATCTTTGGCTCTTACAATCCCTTGTCTCCACCTTCTACATGATGCCTTTCTTGACTCCTCCAAATTGCTAGTACCCTCTTCAGGTTGTATCTGTTTTGTGTACACGTATATGTACACGTACATGTATATGTACGTGTACATGTATAGATATGTATTATATAAGTATTTTATCTACATATAAATATAAAATGTTTCCTCTGATAGAATGTAAGCTTCTTGAGGGCAGGGACTGTTTCACTTCTTTCTTTGTATCTCTAGCACCTAGAACAGTATGGGCTACATAGTACTTAATAAATGCTTATTGATTGATTGTGTTGTAAAGGCATCTAGAGCCTTATATGATTAGTATGATGCTGTCTACAAACAGAGGCATCCGTAGAATCTTCCATTGATAGGAATTCCTTCTACTTGGATTTTTTAATAGGATGTCTACTATGAAGTTATGAAATAAATACCTTTGTGTTCTGTCCATGTCTTTTTACTAACTAAATTGACTGGTGGGTCCACTGGGTCATTTTCTTATGGCTTCCCCTCTTTTCCCTCATTTGAATTGCTTGGGTTTTTCACATCACAATTTTGTTCTTGAGAACAATCAAGCTCCCCAACCCTTTAGAATTTTAAACCATAGGAACCTACCAATACTTTCCTTGAATTCTTAGAAATACATCTTCCCTAATTCATGGTGTGTTTCACATCGCACTTGGCTTTTTCTTTTTTAATCTGTCATAAACTTTAAGGTAGAATGGATACTTTCTTCCAAGTTTTTAAAAAATTTAAAAAAAATATTTCTACTTTGTCTACTAATTTCTTCTTATTGGCCAGGTTGAGGTGAAGGATAGCAGTTTCCTTTAATTAATTCCTCCATGCTTTGAACAATTAAATTATCATTAAGGCACGTCAGGAATTTATATCAGCTCTTTTGCTTTTGGCAGAAAAGGATCAGACTCCAGTAGGTACCTAATAAATCAGTCATTCATTGTTTCTGTATAAAGGCACTTGGGTGGCATTGTAGATAGAGCATTGGACTTAGAAGAGGGCAACTAGGTGGTGCAGCAAATAGAGTACCTTGTCTGGAATCAGGAAGACCCATCATTGTAAGTTCAAATTCAGCCTTAGACACTACTAGTTGTGTGCCCCTGGGCAAGTCACAACTTTTTTTGTTTTTGTTTTGTTTTTTTTTTTTTTTTGGTTTGCCTAACCCTGTTTGCCTCAGTTTCCTCATCTGTAAAATGAAATGGAGACAGAAATGGGAAACCACTCCTGTATCATCCCTAAGAAAACCCCAGATGGAGTTACAGAGAATTAGACATTACTGAAATGACTGAAAAACAACAAAAATGGGGATAATGCCTTAAGATTGTGGAGTTAAATGAGAATATTTATAAAATGCTTTGCAAATCTTAAAGCATTATTACATAGATACAGTTTTTTTGTTGCTGTTATTATTATTCCTCAGATTTTTGGTCTGTTTCTAAAATTCATCATCCATATCCTCTTTCTGATCTGGCTTATAGAAATATTAATATATCCCTACAACAATACTTCATCAATCTCCCCTTCCACTTATCCTCACCAAAATGGTCTCTACCATGTTATAAAATTTGGTTTGTGGATTTCCTCATATGTATTCTTTATAAACAGTGTTACTCCATACCGTCTTCAATGTGGCCTATTCTTCTTGAATAAGATTAACATTTCCTAGACACATTATAGTCATGAATACAATTCCACCAAGTCTTAGGAACACATCCACCAGATAAAATTTACTTTCTTACATTAATATCTCTAGTTAATCTTGTTCATTGCACATGTTTGCATGTAGACATCTGATACCATAATTTTTATTATTGCCGCACTTCCTGGATATGTCTACTGTGAATTTCTGTCCTCATCCTTGGTCTTCTTCCTTTATCATATTACTCCTCCATGGCATCTGGTACAGTGGACAGTTTTAAAAATCTTTCCCCTAAATTTTTAGTTGAAAGATTTCTTTTTTTTCCTTTTTGGAGGTCAATTGGGGTTAAATGACTTGTTCAAGGTCACAGGGCTAATTTTTGTGTTAAGTGTCTGAGGGCAGATTTGAACTCAGGTCCTCCTGACTCCAGGGCTGGTGCTTTTTTCACTGAGCCACCTAGCCGCCCCTGTTGAAGATTTCTTGATCAAATTTAAAAATGTATACACAAAAAGTAGTTTCAAAAGCTGACTCTTGTTCGATGCATTCTTTCCTTTATCTTATGTTTTGTTCCAGGAATCCCAATCCTATTCTCAGACATATTTTTTTTCTGCTTTCTGAATCTATTTTTCTCTTCTGAAATCCTCTTTATTTGGTAGCTCTGGTGAAAATGTATCCCATCTTCTCAAGGTCTTCAGTTTCTTGCACAGGATGCCTTAATGCCTAGAAATACTTTGTGGATTTCTTCTGTGTTATCGATCACCTCCAAGTTTACTATCAGAAGTAGGAAGTAGTTGGCAGGTTTTATGGGGGGGTCCTCCATCACGTCCCAGATATCTGCCCCAGTACCCAAAGCAGGTATTCCTCAGCTACCTGGGCTCTTCCTCTCACTAGTGCTGGATGCCTCTTTCCTCATGTCCCTTGCACATCCTTATCATTATTCCTTGGAGCACAAGTAGTTGCTTCCTCTATTTTTAGAGAATGCCACATATCTCCAAAGGCCCATCTACTCTTCCTTCTCTGCATTGCCTTCTTTCATTTGCTAATCCTATGACAAAGATTATGATTATCCTTTGCCCCCTTTGATTCTTTTTTCTTTATTTTTTTCTTTGAGGTGCTTCTTTCTTTCTTTTGATTTTTAAATTTATTTTTAATTTTCAACATTCACTTTAATAAAATTTTGAGTTACAAATTTTTTTCCCTCCCCCTTCCTAAGACAGCATACAGTTTGATATAGGCTATACATGTACAATCATATTAAACATTTCTGCATTAGTCATGTTGTAAAAGAAGAATCAGAACCAAAGGGAAGAATCATGAGAGAGGAAAAGAAGAAGAGAAAAAATAGTCTGCTTTGATCTGCATTCATACTCCATAATTCTTTCTCTGGATGTGGATAACATTTTCCATCATGAGTTCCTTAGAATTATCTTAGATCATGGCATTGCTGAGAAGAGCTAAGTCTATCAAACTTAACATCACACAATGTTGCTGTTATTGTATACATTGTTTTCCTGGTTCTGCTCATTTTATTCAGTGTCAGTTCATATAAGTCTTTCCAGGTTTTTCTGAAATCCGCCTGCTCATCATAGAACAATAGTATTCCATTACATTCATATACCACAATGTGTTCAGTCATTCCACAATTGATGGCCATCCCTGCAATTTCCAATTCTTTGTAAGGCACTTATTTCATCCTTTCAAAGAACACAATATCTTTTCTCTGACGACCTGGGGAGCAGAGATTTGGCCCTTCAGGATAGTATAGAAGATAGGGAATTGGACTTAGAATCTGGAAAACCAGGCTTGAAATCTGCTTTAAGAGATTTACTACCCATGTGATCATAGGCAGGTCTCTCAACCTCTGTGGCCTCCGTTTTCTCAGTAAAATCATGGCACTGGACTCAATGACCTCTAAGGTCCCTCCCTAGCTCTAAACCCACGATCCCTTTCTTCACTAGATAGGCCAAGGTGCATTTCATCAAACCAAGTCAACAAACATTTATTAAACACCTACTATTTGCCAGGCAAAAACCATTTCCTGGCTTTAAGGATTTCAAATTCAAGCAACTATGTACAAACAAGATATTTATAAGATAAATTGGAGGTAGTCTTAAAGGCAAAGAACCAAGATTAAAGGGGACTGGGGACATTCTTGAAGTATGTGGTATTTTGGCTGAAATTTGGAGAAAGCCAGGAGACAGAGGGAGAGAATTCCAGGTGTGGGGGATATCCAGTTCACACATAGCTGTTACTTGGCACTGGCAGAAATGCAGACATAGTATACTCTTTGCAAATCATTGTAAAATTCCCCTTGGCTTCTCTATTTGCTTCGAGATTCTCCATTTTCTGTCTTGCTTCTAGCACCTGTGGATAATTCTCATAGCAAACTGTGTGTTTGCTTTGCTCATTCTCTGCATCAGGGGCTCTGTTGTGGTGTGTGCTTTAATGAGACTTTATCTATAGCAGGTGTTTTATCTTTTCTTGTTGGGTTTTTTATTTTTTGGGTCTTTCTAATATGACACTATTTACTCCCTTTTCCCAGGTGTGAGTAGATTCTTGCTGAAGCCTTAATGCCAAGAGTATCCAGTTGTTCTCCACCAAAAGGTCTAGTGGAGAAATATACTTCAGATACTTTTTGTCACATCCTTCATTTTCTCAGAATTCAGACATTATATGTTAGATAAACCTGCTGCTGTTGGTCAGGTTGGTAAACAAGGGATCAGGGATGCATTCTGCTTAGACTTTGGCATCTGGGGGTGGTTGAACATCTTAGGCACAAATAAGGGCATTAGGGAGGCCAATTCACTTGCATTTCCCATGTGAATCTGGTCAGGGCCCAAGTTAAGGTATAATAACCTTTTCAGGATGACTGGCCACATCTCTGGAATGTCATACCAATGGACAGTGCTTCTGAGACCCCACACTATTGCTGTTTCATACTCCTGCTGCAATCCTAGGACAGTATCATTGATTCTACAGCCCTTTAAGATATGTGCCCTCTTGCCCCCTTAGAGTAATATCCCATCTTGGATAGAACATCCAAATACAGAATTATACTTTTTATTGTTAAACATATTCATGCAGGAAGCATTGTGGTATGTGTACCCTGGAATGGTTCAAGAGACTTGTCTTCCAGTCTAGAATCTCTGCTGCTAAATGGCCATATGGCCGGGGAAAATCATTTCAGTTCTCTGGGGTTTGGTTTCTTCATTTGCACAATGAGGGAACTGAATTTGATTGGTTTCCAAGGTTTCATCCAGCTCAAAGATTCTGTGAAATCAGTGAAGCTAAGGCTGGGTATGTATTAGTAAATACTTATTACTAATGGGACACATTGGTGAATACCGAGATATTTAAATGCATAAAATACGTGAGATAGCAAGAGCTTAAAATTAAAAAAAAACATCATATTTTGTGGGAGATCATTTGTTTCTGACATTATCTTTATTTCCCCTATTAATTCTCTGGAATAAGATATCTCACCTTTCTGGACTCATTATGGGAAAGTAACCTATATGTTGGGGCAGGTAGGTGGTGCCATAGTGCACAGAGCACTGGTTCTGGAGTCAGGAAGACTAATCTTCATGAGTTTAAATCTGGCCTCAGACACTTACTAGCTGTGTGACCCTGGGCAAGTCACTTAACCCTGTTTGCCTCAGTTTCCTCATCGGCAAAATGAGCTGGTGAAGGAAATGGCAAACCACTCCAGTATCTTTGCCACAAAAACTCCAATTGGGGTCATAGAGAGTCAGAAATGACTGAAAATAATTGAACTGAACTGAATTTATTCCTTTAGAGGTAATAGTGACAGGATGCAGGGAAAGAAAAGTGTTTGTTTTTTTTTTCAAATAAAAAAACTAATACATAGCTATCATTTTGCTTCCTGCCTTTCTTTATCTTTTCCTGGTAACTAAACTATAAGCTCGACTTTTCTAAGTGAGCATTAGCACAAGGCTGTGGGGTTGCTGGCCTCTCATCCATGAGATATCTATGCTCTATTTATTCGGTATATGCTTGTATTTGTTCACTTTCTCTCCAGTTACAGAATCTAAGAACCTTGAAAGTAAGGACTGTCTTATTCTTTGTCTACCTAGGACTCAGCGCAGTGCCCAGCACTGTCAGTACTTATCGAATGCCTTTTGCTTGTGCAATCCAAATATCCTCTTCCATGAAAGAGAAAATGTTGCACAAAGATGAGGGGTGACGAGACTGGGGGCATGTGGCAGTTTAGTGGCACAGAGATGGTGGGTGGGGCGGCTAGGTGGCTCAGTGAGTAGAGCTCCGGCCCTGGAGTCAGGAGGACCTGAGTTCAAATCTGGCCTCAGACACTTAACACAAAAACTAGCTGTGTGACCTTGGGCAAGTCACTTAACCCCAGTTGCCCTCCAAAAAAAAAGATGGGGTATGACCAGACTGGGGGGATGTGTCAATTTAGGGGGAGCAAAGCTGGGATTGGATCTCTCAGCTCTAGAGGACTTGCCTTCCCTGCTAATATTCATTGTTTCCCTATAGGTTGTCAAACTAGTCCCTCCTTTCTCCCTGAAGACTGGACTCTCTCACCTTAAGCTGCTCCAGCATCCTCCATCCTAGAGTTAGTTAATGCAACCCAAAGTCCTTTGAGATCCCTGCAGGATGGGAGGGATCTTTCAGGTACTGGTTTGTTTTTTGACTTTAGAGACTGTAATACAGTGATAGAATGTAAGCGTCTGGACGGCAGAGACCACTTTGTTTTTGTCTGTATCACCAGGGCCTGGGACACGTTAAGCACAAAATCAGTGCTTGTTGAATTCAATCACTGAATTAATAATGCTGTCCAGGAGGCATGGATCATGACTTTTTCTCCCCCAAATAGGAAAGCAGGCATTGAATTGGCTTCAAGGCACTGCTCTCACTTTCCATCTGTTTGATTGACTATGGAATAATTTAAAAGTCCACTTAGTGCTGGTTCCCTCCTGGTAGGTAGAATGGTAAGTGTAGGTAGTGATGATGGAGCAGAATCGGGAATTGCCTGTATATTCCCAGCTAATGGTTCCCCTCGTTGATTCAATTTGAACTGTGTTTTTTCCCCTCTAGCTGACAGAGATATAGCTTGGTGTAGACTATTACTTCAACCATTTTGCTCCAGGAAAAGCATTAGTAATTTATAAATAAAATACACATAAAAATAGGAGAAGTCAAATATGGGTTTATTGACAACAAAGGCACTATTAATGTTGGAACGGTGGAGTTTGAAGTTGAGTTAGTTTTAGCTGGTGATTTATGTGCTGTTTAGTTTTTTGGAGGACTGTGAATGAGTCACTGGGCTTCTTGGAAACTGGCAGCTTGGTAAGGGAAGGAACTGGTTTGGGGTTGAGTCCCCAGAGGTAAAAAATGGGGTGGAAGGGGCGGGGTGAAGGCTGGTGGGAGAGAGAAAAGGAGGAGGAGGAGGAGGAAGAAAGAGAATGATTTGCATCTTTGTCTTTGTATTTGATCGTTGTATATTTAAGCAATAGAGCCTTGCCAGGAAATTGAGAAAGTGTGTGTGTGTGTGTGTGTGTGTGTGTGTGTGTGTGTGTGCGTGTATGTGTTTTATGTCAAGCATAGCTCATCTGAAGTATACCTGTGTGGACATGAGAGTCTGCAGAAAATGGTTATTTATTTCTCTTGAATTTACCCTACTTGTTAAACACAATTTGACAGATGGTTTGCAGCAAGAATAATGAAGCTGTTGCAGAGCCAAGGTGTATCTTCAATGTATCAGGGGTTATGTGAAAGAATGGCTTTTCTGGGTTGGGGTGGAGTTGAGGTTGAATTTAATTCTCTCCTACCCAAAGAAAATCACATTCGTTTCACTGAAAAATCCAGACATCTGAAGGTTTCTTTTTCCTAGTCTTGTTATGTGGGGTCGAATCTTATCAAACTTTTTATAAACCAACTGCCATATGATAATTGTTTCCCACAGTGGTTGAACCAGAGGCATTGTTTGTTTCTTCTTTTCCCAACTTTGGTTTCCTGTATTTGAGAGTATGAGAAAGACCTGTGATTTGGTCAGCATAAGAAACTCTTAGTCTCATGGTGGATGACGACCCATCTTTTATTTAGTCAATAAATCCTAGGGATTTGACTGAAGCTCAGATAGGTACAGTAGTTGGCTTATCAACTAGCCAGCAAGTGTTGGAGATTAGATATTGAAGCTAGGTCTTCCTGACATCAAATTCAACCCTCTATCCATTCTACTACATTTCTTATATTTTAAATATGTATTAAAAAAAGAATCTACCTTCCATTTGTAATGGCACTATTTCCAAAAGGATTTTCACATCCATAGGGGGTTACTTTGCAAATCAACATGGGCAGAGAGGGTGATGGATTAATAGATTTGTTCATCTAAGAAGAACTAGTCTCTAAATTAGTGTTTATTACTTATTAAAGTGCCCATCATATTCCAGGCACTAGCTATAAAGAGACAAAATGTAATAGTCCTGACCTCAAGGAGCTTACATTCTGCTGGATGAAAATAGCATGTGTACAGACCCCAAGCATATAGAAAATACATAATTTGATAGTTGAGGGAAGGAAGGTGGTAATAACAAGGGTTGAAAGATAGGAAAAATTTTCATGTAGGAGTTAGCAGTTGTGCTGAATCTTTTTTTTTTTTTTGCTTTTTTTGGGAAGGCAATTGGGATTAAGTGACTTGCCCAAGGTCACAGCTAGTAAGTGTTGAGTGTCTGAGGCTGGATTTGAACTCAGGTCCTCCTGACTCCAGAGCTGGTGCTCAATTCACTGCTCTGCCAAGAAAACCCCAGATGGGATCAAGAAGAGTGGAACACAATTAAAACAACTGGACAACAAGGGTTGTTTTGAAATTTAAAAAAAGAATTCCAAAATGAGTAGCAGAAAAAGGCAAGATAAAGCCAAAGGGATAATTGGAATTAAAGGTAGGGTGGAAATACCCTTGAGACAGAAGAAAAATATAATCTCTTCCTTCTTTAATGCTTTTGGGGAATATTAAACCATCTGCTGTCACATTATTATTTCAGATTTTTCCTCTGGTGTCTTTATAGGCCTAACTAGATTGGAAACTCCTTGGGAGTAGGGAACATATCTTCTCTTTCTCTTATGTCCCCCAGGGACTAGCATAGTGCTGAGATCCTAGTAGATATCAGAATTGTTGACTTATAATTTTGGAGCCATGGGCAGCTTTCACAAAATATTCCTACAATTTTTCCAAACTTGCCCCTAAAATCAATTTTTTAAGAAAAATTCAGAATTTTTATTTTTTGGAAGGGAGTGACTCAGTCTCCATGGGTGGATACTGTTGGGAAAGTCACCACTGGGGAAAGACAATAAAAAGGGTGGGGCAGAAAAAGAGTTCTGCTGGGGTGTGAGGTGGGGAGGAAGCTTGCCAAGTAATAGTTTTCCTATTTTAACTGATTATTCTTGCTAACCAAATGCTGGGCTCAGTTTCTTCCATGCTGCTAAAAGAGTGTATGTGCTATCAATGCCCTCTAAGTTTCTATACCTTGAAGCAAAATCCCAGTTGCCACATCTTAGTTATGACTCTGGTAGGCACTAAATGAATATTTATTGAATCGAATTGAGAAAAGTACAGAAAGTAGTCAGAATGAGACCCCTAGGGAAATTGGCACAGATAAGAAAGCCAGAACCAGGGGATGCTAGGCTAGAAGATGACTTAAGCCACCACTACCAAAAACAAAGTATTCAGACAAAGTATGGCTTTCATTCACCAAACCTTCAAAAGACAAGCTAGGAGGAGAGGACCTTAGTGAGGAGGAAACTGAGTGAGCTCTCATGAGCATTTTGGGATGGCTCGAGAGTGTGAAAGAGGCTGTGTGTTTCCCTTAGCCGAGGTTGTGCCACCTTAAGGATGTCTTAATTCCAAAATTATCTCATAATTATATAGTGGCTGGGGCAGATGCTGCTTTTAAGCTTCCTAAGCAGTTAATAATTACAAAATGAAAGGTTGTGCAGCTTGTTGGTACTGCCCAAGGGGCCTTGGTTTGAACAGCCTAAAACATCTTTTCATTTATTCAATTTAAATAGGAAACAACTAGAGTTGGCTGTGTTTATTTAAAAGAACCATATAGAATTGTGTTATGTGATATTCCTCACTTCCCTGGATAGAGGTGAAGTGGGGCATCTTCTCATGAGGCTTTTTCTTTCTTTCTTTTTTTTTTTTTTTGGCTTTTTGGAGAGCAGTTTGGGTTAAGTGACTTGCCCAAAGTCACATGGCTAGTAAGTGTGTCAAGTGTCTGAGGTCGAATTTGAACTGAGGTCCTCCTGACTCCAGGGCCAGTGCTCTTCACTGAGCCACCTAGCTGCCCCAACATGAGCCTTTTTCTAAGCAAATCTATATAACAGCTGAAGATGACTGGATTTGCCAACTTCTTTTTCTGTCTCCCAAACCTCCCAAGCTTTTTTCCTTGCTCTTCCTGTGCCCTTCCGGCAAGGCAAGAGAGTAAATAGGTTATAGCTTCTCCTTTCTTGACCAGGTGAGATGAGGATATGTCTGTGTCCACCCACTACCTCCTTTCCTCCTATCTCTAAAGATCTTCCTCTGTGTAGTCCTACCACAAAAATTTTAGTTTATGGATGAAGGAAAAGGAGTTCTAGTCTGAGAAATATTCATTCCCTCCTCCTGCTTCCTTTGTTTTTTTTTTTTTTTTGTATGTGTGGATTTTACCCATGGATACCACCCCATCCTCCCACCCCTGAGGCCTTAACATTGTGAGAATACTAAATTGTAATAGTCTTGTCAAGTTCTAGAAGCATGTAAGCCATTAATTCAATTTTTTTAGTCTTTCCTTGCTGTGCGACCTTGCTTATCTTTATCCCAAATACCCAGCTTACCTTCTTCTGAAGAAAAAAAAAAACACTCAAATTCTATCATTTTTTGTGAAAATATTTTGTCATTGATGATTAAGGTTAGCAGTGCATGATGTTATTTTGGAGTATAGATTTTCTTTGCTTTTTGGAATAGCATATTTCTTCCTTCCTTCCTTTTTCTTTCTTTCTTTCTTTCTTTCTTTCTTTCTTTCTTTCTTTCTTTCTTTCTTTCTTTCTTTCTCCCATTCCTTCTCTCTCTCTCTCTCTCTCTCTCTCTCTCTCTCTCTCTCTCTTCCGCTCTCTCCCTCTCCCTCCCTCCCTTCCTCCTCTCCTTCCTTCCTTCCTTCCTCCTTCCTTCCTTCCTTCCTTCCTTCCTTCCTTCCTTCCTTCCTTCCTTCCTTCCTTCTTTCCTTCCTTTCTTCCTTACTTTTTTAAACAAAAGATAGTTTTGAGTTATTTGTACTGTGTTTCCTCAGTATGAAAAGGACTTTCTCCCTACTTCTTGCAGGATTATAGGATAATATAATATAGGATAAAAGCTTATATGACTTACAGGATATAGACATACCTAGGAGATATGGAGGTTTGGTTTCAGATCAATGAATGTAGCAAATATTGCAATAAAGTGGGTCACATGAATTTTTTTGGTTTTCTAATGTGTATATAAAAGGTTATGTTTATACTATGCTGTAGTTTATTGTGTGCAATAGTATCATGTCTAAAAAAACCTTAATTAAAAAGTGCTTGGGGCAGCTAGGTGGCATAGTGAATAGAACACTGGCCTTGGAGTCAGGAGGACCTGAGTTCAAATCTGGCCTTAGACACTTAACACTTACTAGCCATGTGACCTTGGGCAAGTCACTTAACCCCAACTGCCCCTCCAAAAAGCAAAAAAAAAAAAATGCTAATGCTAACCGTCATTTGAGTCTTCAGCAAGTTGTAATCTTTTTGCTGGTGGAGAAGCTTTCCTCAATGTTGATGACTACTGACTGATCAGGGTGGTAGTTGCTGAAGATTGGGGTGGCTATGGTAATTTCTTAAAATAAGACAACAATGAAGTTTGCCTCCTTGATCGACTGTTCTTTTCATTTGAACAGTTAAAGGCTATTTTAGGGTTATTAATTGGTTTAATTTCAGTATTATTGTTTCTCAGGGAATAGAAAGGCCTGATGAAAGAGAGAGAAATGGGGAAATGGCCAGTCAGTGGAGCAGTCAGAACACATGTAACATTTATTGATTAAGTCTGCCTCTTATATAGGTATGGTTTGAAGCACCCCAAAATAATTATAATAATAACATCAAAGATCACTGATCACAGATTACCCAACAGATATAATAATAGTGAAAAAGTTTGAAATTTTGTGAGAATTACAGAAACATAATATGAGCACACGCATTTGGAAAAATGGTGCTGTTAGACTTGCTTGACACAAAATTGCCATAACCTTCAATTTGAAAAAAAAAAAAAGCAATATCTGTGAAGTGCAATAAAATGAGGTAAGCCTCTGAAGCTTAATCATGACACTTCTTGGTGAGTTAAACTTTGGGTTTCTCTCTATAAGTGTTCTATGAAGTCTCAAGCTGTGTTCTCAATTCTTAGTACTTCTGAATATTTTTTATAAGACTTCCTGAAATATATTATTCAAGGATTTTATTTCATTTTTATGGAAAATATATGATTTTTAGATTGCATCTGTGCATTCTGTTTTCAAGATCAGTTCCCTTTCCTTACAAAGAACTCATGTGCTCTTTTTTAAAGCAATTGGGGTTAAGTAACTTGCCCAAGGTTACATGGCCAGTTATTTTTGTGTGGGTGTTAAGTATCTGAGGCTGGAACCAATCCTGGGTCCTCCCAATGCCAGGGCCGGCACTCTTACTTACTGTGCCACCTAGCCACTCCAGAACTCATGTGCTTTTCTAAAATTACTGTCTTTTGATTTTGTTTTATCCATTTTTCTTCTGTTACTGTGTTTTTTATATCCAAATGGTTTGATCTCTCTTTTTCAGAGAATTATTTATTTTTTGAGATCCTATGACATTTGTTCTAAATCGTCTATTTTCTTATCTATTTTTAATTTCCCCTTTATAATTTCCATCCCATTTCCCATTATTTTTATTTTAATTAAGTTATATTTGTGTTTCTTAGCCACTATGGAGTTTCTTGCAATTGTTTTCTTGTTATTTCTAGGAGTTATGATAGTTACAGTACTTTCTTATTTTTTGAGGGATTTTCAGTTCTTTCCATTACTGTTTTCATTCACTCCATAGTATTCATTGTATTGCATATTTTTTGGTTGTTTTTATCCACCAAGCATTTATTAAGCTCCTACTACATTCTAGGCCCAGGGCTAGGCATTCATTTACTCATTTTCTTCTCCACTATTTTTTTTTTTCTGGTAGGTTTTTCTTATTAAGACTGTGATTCTATCTTCAATTTGTTATGCCAATTAGAGTAAAAGAATAATGACAAATATTTCTTGCTATTTTGACACGATGAAGATGAATTGGACTTAGTGATCACTTCATACCCAAACATCTTATTGGAAGTTACTTCTATTCCCCTCTACTATGTATTTTCTTTTGTTTATTTGGTGCCTTTCTAGCTGTTATGTGGTGCTGGGTTTATTCCATAATTCTCACCTCACTTTCTGGAGCTTGCCTCTGACTAAGTCCCTGCCTCCTTCCTCCCCAAACCAGGGCTATTCATTCTTCCAGTCAGAACACTGATGTTGAGAAAAATCATGACTTTCTACTTGTAAAGAGTTGGGGAAGTCCATATAAAATTTTGCCAGAAAGAGACTCTAAGAAACTGTCACTGTTATAGTTATGAAGGCTGGGGATCCTTGCAGGGGAAATTTTAAACAGAAAGAAGCAATAGGGTAGTATAATCTACATAATTCTCTGTGTAAGAATTAACTTGTGTGAAATGGTTCATTTCTGCTCTTATTATTGTTTATTATTTTATTTTATTTTTCTGTTTTGAGGTAAGGAGGGGAGCTTGGTTGAGATACAGTCTCTTATTTATATGATATTTCTAGAAGTTTCCTCTTTTCTTTCTATTTTTTCTCCCTTTACCCTCTTGACCTAATTCTCTTAGGATCTTAGTCTCATAGATACAGGACATATCTGTGGTCTAAAGTGGGGAAAGATTACACAAAATTCTGAGGTGGAACAGTTCTTATAACTAAGCTAGTCAAATCTCTGCATGTTATTATTATTAATAAGAATAGCTAACTTTTTAATAGTACTTTAAGGTTTACAGAGCACTTTACATATATTATCTAATTTGATCATTATAATAACTATGACATTATAATGCCCATTTTATAGAGGAGGAAACTAAGACTGAGAGACATTGACTGACAGCTAATAAGTTTCCTAGGCAAGATTCCAATTCAAGCATTCCTTACTCCACATCCAAAGCTCTTTCCACTTCTATACCTAGTTGACTTCTACACATCTCTTTTTTGTAGAGGAAGAAACAGAAAGGTTAAGTTTTTGCCCAAAGTCTCACAAGTAGGAAGTGGTGGAGTCTTGATTAGAACCCAGGTTCCCTCTACTTTAAAGCTAATCTTTCTGTTTTGGCATTCTTTCAGTACTTTTTTTCATATCCCTGACTAACACGACTAGCTCACTCACTAGGACATCTCAGGATTTTTTAGCTCTGGAAGGAATTTATGTTCTAAACGAAGGAGATATTTTTTTGAGCATGAGTTTTCCAGAGAGGCCTCTAATCATACTATGGAGATGACTGCTTTCTCTGTGAGGGTTAGTTATTTTATTTCCTCACCCTTAACACAGCTAGTGGGTGCTTCAGTAGGTAGAGCACTTATCCTGGAGTCAAGAAGACCTGAATTCAAATCTGGCCTCTGACACGTACTAGCTGTGTGACCTTGGGCAAGTCCCTAAACCCTGTTTGCCTAAGTTTCCTCATCTGTAAAATAACCTGGAGAAGGAAATGGCAGACCACTCCAAAATCTTTACCCCCTCCCTCACAAAAACAAACCCAAATTGGGTTACAAAGAATTGGATACAGCTGAAATGATTGAACAGCAACAGTAAATGGGGTAGAGATTGAAAATGCACTATGGGGAACTATTACCAACCCTCTTCTTACCTTCCTGGTTGCTTCTTTTGTTGCTTACCTATAAAGACTGTCACACCTGTTGTCTCCAGGCATGTATAGATGGAGCCTAGAGGACTTGGAGTGGGAAGGTAACACGGAAGCAATAGGAGCAGTAACTGTTTACATATGCCCTAACTCATTCCTAATTCCAGTCTTTTGTCAGTCAATCCAATGAGTGATCTTCTGCTCTGGGGAGAGTTTCAAGTATTGAACCTTTTCAGTTTTGGGACTCATAGGGGCAATCTCTGTAAGGCAGAAATTTCATTTTGGACTGCTTTGTGGATCACTGAGGGCTTCAGCAGTTATTAGACATCCAAGGTGAGCATTTTTATCATGGAAAATGGTAAAAGAAATTTAACAGTCATGCAGTAGATCTAAAGGAAATCTTGCTTCCTTAGTCTGCTTTTGCTTGGTTTCGTTCACATAATCCAAGAATTTTAGAGTTGGAACAAACCCTTTCTTATCCAAAACATTCTTATCCAACCCATTCCTGAGCAATACCCTCTCCCCCCAACAAATCTTGCAAGGGGTCATCCAGCTTTTTGATTCAGTCCCTATAGTTAAGGAGGACCCACTGTCTCCCAAGGGCACTCATTTCATTTTTAAGCCTTTTTCATTGTTTGGAAGGTTTTTTCCTACCCCAAGCCTGAATCGGGTTTTCTGCAGTTTTCATTTACTAATGCCAGCCCTGTGTTCTGGAGTCAAGACAATTAACATTTATTAAATACCTACTATGTAACAAGTACTGAGTATGCTAATTATTGGGTGTATAAAGAAAGACAAAAAACAATCCTTGCTCTCATGGAACTCACAGTTTAATGAGGGCTAAAACATGCAAACAACTATGTACAGATAAGATATAAACAGGATAAATTTGGGATAGTCTCACAAGGGAGGAAGGATAAGGAGGAATGGGAAACTTTTCTTGGACTTGGGCTGAGACTTGAAAGAAGCTGGGTAAACCTTGAGGAAGAGATGAGGATGGGGAACATCCAAGGCATGGGGGAGAGCCATTGAAAACACTCTAACCCTTGTTCTGTATGGATGTCTTAAAGAGTAGTTGAGAATTGCTACATATCCTGGCTAACTCTTTCCTTTTCTAAGGCTAAATAGACCCATTCTGTTCATCTGTTGCTCACAACATTCAAATGTTGCTCACATTTAAGGCCCTTCACTTCCCTGGTTGTCTCTGGACACTCTCCACCTTAATAAAGTCCTTCCTGCAATGTGGCAACTGAACCTAATATTCCAGACATTGATAAGGCTAGAGCACAATGGGATTGTTATCTTCCTAGTTTTGAACACAGCACTTCTTTTAACATTACTCCAAATCACATTTGTTTTGTTTGTGTCCAACTCTTTGTGAATGCATTTGGGTTTTCTTGGCAAAGATGCTGCAGTGGTTTGCCATTTCCTTCTCCAGATCATTTTATAGATGAGGAAACTGAAACAAACAGTCTTAAGTGACTTGCCCATGGTCACACAGCTAGGAAGTGTCTGAGGCTGAATTTGAATTCAGCTCTTTTTGCCTCCAGGTCCAGCTCTCTCTCCACTGTGCTACCTAGCAGTCCCTGGTTTTTTTTTAACCTGCTGCATAACATTGTCGACTCATATTGGGCATAAAGTCTACTAAATCTCCCAGATCTTTTCCCCTAAGTAGGGATAAATATATTTTTGTAAGAACTTAGATTAAGAAAATTAATGTCACAAGGGAATAGAGCACTGGCTAAATAATAGTTCATTTGAAAAAGATCTGGAGGAAGCCCTCCAGCATCTTGGATTAACCCCCCAGGGAAGATTTATGGGAGGATATGGACCAGAGCAGCACAAGATAAAAAGGTGTGGATGTGTTGAAATTTACTGCACTGGAGGGAGAACCCATGATGTTGAGATCATAGGTCTACTAGAGTGAACTTCATTGTATTAAATTCAGGTCAGAGTTCCAGCATGTAGAAAATTTTTTTTGGACTCTGATTCTATCATTTAGCCTTATTTATGTATGATTCGTCTACTAATTTATTTGTTTACATATATGTATACATACATATATATGCATTTATTTATTTAGCCTTGCTTTATGTTATCTGCAAATTTGACAAACATGCCATTTATATCTTCAAGTTGTTGATAAAATGTCAAAGACTGATCTTATGGACACTCCACTATGAACTTTCTTCTTAAATTAGTGGTCAAATTCTTTGGGCCCAGCCTTTTAACCAGTTCCAAATTAACTGAATTGTACTGTTATCTAGCCCATAGCTCTCTATCTTGTTTGCAAGATTAGAATGAGACAATATCAAATGCTTGACTGAAATCTTGGTTAACTATATTTAATATAGTTCAGCAATCCTATATAGTAATGGTGTCAGAGAAAATGAAAGAAAGTTAGATTGGCATGATTTGTTCTTTATGGAACCAAGTAATTATTTGCTTATTGTGGTAATCATTTCTTTTTCTACATGTGCACTCATTCTCCCTTTACTAACATATTCTAGAATCTTAGCAGTTCATTATCCTAAAGAGTAGCTACATATCCTCTATTGTTTTCCATTTTCTATCCCCTGTGCCATTTTATTTATTTTCCAAAGATGCCTGAGAGTGGCTTAGCAATCCCATATGCCTGGGACGTAGTTTTGTCAAGGTCCGGTGACTTGAACTCATTAAGAGTGACTTGGTGTTCCATTATAAGATAAGGAATGATTTATCTTGGGTTTCAATTTAGTATTAGCCACTTTTGTTCTTTCCTTTCCTTTCTGTTCATTCATTGGTTCATTTGTCCATTTCTTCAACATTTATTGAACACCAGTGATATCATAAGCGTCATAGTAGATGATGCCTGTTCACCAGGAATTTACCTTTTAATAAAAGAGTTCTTAATTTATTTGTGTGTGTGCAACAGACTCCTTTGGCAATCTGGTAAAGCCTAGAGACTCCTTTTTAGAATAATGTTTCTAAATACATAAAATAAAATACGTGGGATTACAAAAGAGATCAGTTGTATTGACATGAAGATGTGTTTTTTGCCCATAAAAGTTCATGGATTCCTTTAATCTATCCATGGACCCCAAGTTAAGAACCCCTGCTCATAGATTTAATAGGAATTTCTTCACAGAGGAAATTTGAGATTTTCAGTTTCAAAGGAATGGCTTATATTTGTAAATCTAGTGACCTAAAGGGTTGGGAGGAGTAGTTGGTATATATGTTGGGGCACTAAATAGGATTTTCGGAATATCTCTACAAGGATAAAAGAAAGGGAAAGGAAAGATTTATACCTGTTTCAGGGGAGAAGTCTGTTAGGAAGAGAAGGTTTATCTCTTTAACCCTTGGATGTTTTATTCTTCTCCAAAGAAGCCTGTTTATATTCACTTTAATGTTCTCATATAATTTCAAAGGGTAATGACTAATTCTTATTTCAGATTCTCATGTGGAGAGCTCAAGCCTGGGAATACAGATTTTGGTGATCCAAGCTACGTATCCAGTTGGCTCTTGTGGAGGCCCCCAAATCAACGGCTTATTGGAAGGAAAATTGCTCTTCATGACTCCTGGTCACCCTTATAGCTTCTTTTACAATCACTTTCCCAACAATTCCACTTTCAGAGCCAAATTTAGACTCTTTCTGGAATCATCTTTTAAGTAATAAGGTGTGTGTATGTGTGTGTGTGTGTGTGTGTGTGTGTGTGTTGGGGCGGGGGGAGAGGCACATTCTGGGCCATCTGGAAGTGGCCTGTGAAGCCATTTGAATGCAATTTGGCTTGTGTTCATATACAATTCCAGTGCAACTGAGCAGGAAGGAGCTAATATATTTTCTGCATTCCCAAATGCTTTATGTATGGAATTTTGGGAAGGTGTGTGAGCTCTGGTTCTCAATGCCAAGTAGATGGAAATTCTCCAGCAGATTGGGGCTTGCAGGGTTATAAAAAGCTAGGTAGTTTTTCCATTTTTGGAATGAAATATTGAATGCCTGAGATTGAATCTTAGGTATAAGTTCTTGAACCTGTCATGGTGACAAAAATATATTTTTATAAGCCACATCACCAATTTCATCAGTGTAGGAAGCTTTTGATGAGTAATTTCCTCTACCAGTGGAGACTGGCACCTTTTCTGCAGTTTATTGTCTCTGAGAGCTGGGCACTGAGAGCTTAAATGTGTCTTAGGGTCACACCCCCAGTATGTGTCACAGGCAAGACTTAAACCTACGTTTTTCTGCTACTGAGGATAGCTCTCCACCAACTCTGCCATGTCACATCTCTGTGATCTGTCTGTTAAAAGACACCTTTTTTTTATAATATATCCCTTCCATGTCCCCTACCCAGCAAACCATCTCTTGCATCAAAGAGTAGAAGACAAAGGGGGAAAAAAGCTGTTCAGCCACACTAACCCATACATCAACCATGTCTCAAAGGGAGTAAGATCACATAAGGGGCAGGGGAGGGAAATAATCAAAGAAGGTTTCATAGAGGAGGGGAATTTTGAGCCCTTGAAGATTCATTAGAACTAGCCATGGATCAAGAGGGCATTTCAAGCCATAGAAGATTAAATGGCAGGAGCAGAGATACAGAACTGGGCATGCTTAGATGACAGGGCTGGAGTGCACAGTTTGTATAGGAGAACAATGGGAGATCAGATTGAAAGACGGTTTACACACTGTCTAATTATTATGACCAAGTATGAGAAAATGCATCTTCCCTTCTTTGTAAAAGTGGGTAACTGCATCTCTGATCTCTCTTACCGCCTTGGCTTTTCAGACCATTTTGATGTTTAGAGGTAGAACCAGGGCCCCCAGCTCCTAAGTCTGCCAAGTTATATTTGTTTAGCTCATTTATAATCTTGCCTCATAAATCAGTTCCTTTAGCTCCTTAATTGTGGGAACTGCTCTTTTCTCAACTCCCTCCAATTACCTACTTGTATCCAGGTAGGTAATTGAAGGTAATGCCTCTTTGGGGCTAGAAAATAATAGCAGGACTACTGGGAAGTGGGAGGTGGGGTGTCCAACTTTCTCAGCTCAATGTTTAGATGGATTCTAGATATACCTTTGAATGACAGCTCCTGGCCTTCTCAGAAACAGTGAGGAATGATTTAGTCATGTTAATGGAAGAAACAAGAGAGTTATTGCAGTGATGGAGCCCTGGTCTGAGTGGTCATGGCCTTACCCTTTAGTAAATGGATCTGTTCTGTCACTCAGTCTATCTAGCAGAGTCAGGTTAGATTCATCATCTGGCTCCTTGGTGGGATACTAGTTACCCATCCTTTGCAGGTCTCAATAGACTTACCATCTTTACATATATAATTCCAGTGAGCCAACATGTATCTTTTAAGGGCAATGATAGATACAAGAAAAAGAGGCGACCTCATTCCTGTCCTCAGGGTCTTACAATCTAAGTGGGAAGGTGAGAAACATACAGACAGAAAAGAATAAAATAAATCCTCTTTCATGTGGAATGAGGTTCTTCTTTTGGGATCATTATCTTTGTGTATTTCTTTGAACACCGGCCCACTCTGAGTGGTTCTGTGCCAGGTGATGTGTCAGTGACAAAGGAATGACTGGGTCTGTGTTTTTGAAGTGTTCTCCATGGTGTCCATTCCTACTTGTTTTTTGCTCATTCCACCTGGAAAATTCTGAAGGAAGAGCTTACTAGACTGCTCATCTTTGTGCTGTTAGGTCTTTGAGTTTCTGCAGGTCATGGCTGAAACTTTGTGCAAGACTTTTGGGACCAGAGAGAGAATTTGTAAAAGGACTTCAGTCAGTCTGTAAGCAATTAAGAGCCTACTATGTGGTTTGCTTACTATGAGAGATACAAAGAATAGCAAAAACCCTATTCCTGCTTTCAAGGAGCTTCCATTCTAATAGAAGGAAACAATATGCAAATAAGGTACAGTATTATTAATGGCAGGTAGTCTCAAAGGAAAGGCCAGCAGTGGGGATGGGAGTGAGGGAGGCATCTGGAAAGGTACTTGTAATTTAGGAGTAATTTTTCTTTTCTTTTTTTTTTTGTTTGTTTTTGTTTTTTGCTTTTTGGAGGGGGGAGGGCAGAGTATTTGGGGTTAAGTGACTTGCCCAAGGTCACACGGCTAGTAAGTGTTAAGTGTCTGAGGCTGGATTTGAACTCAGGTCCTCCTGACTCCAGGGCCGGTGCTCTATTCACTGTGCCACTTAGCTGCCCCCATGGAGTAATTTTTCAGTCTTTGAGGGGATCAGGCTCTACAAACAATGATAGGCCTACAAGCAAGAGGGGGGCAGTTGTAATTCCAAAAGGAGTCTTTTATTCATAAGCTCAGACAACTTTTGAGCTAGAGGGCATCTCAGAAATTCTTAAGTCTTCTTCATGTGTGGAAAGTGCTATAGTGGAATTTTTGAGGGAACCCAAGAGGGTCATTACTCACCAATCTGGGTTCTTGGGGTTGGGGTCATATAATATGAACGAATCAATTAAGAGTGAAACAAGTAGCCTTTTATTCTGAATGGAGTAGGCACCATGATGGATGGCATTTGCCCTGAGCCTGACATAGGTGTTTCTTTTTATACAGATTTTTAGGGCAGCCTTCATAAGCTAAACATTATTCAAAGCAATATTGTGTGAAACAAAAAAAAAGAAATGAAGCTATCCGTAAAGCACGGGTGGCTATGCAAAGAGAATAGTATATTTGGAGAAAATCATATATTCTTAGCTACAAGAGAAAGATAAGGGAGTTATCATCTGAATGTATCTGGTCTCATCATATCAAGGAAATCTGCCTATTGGGCCAGAGTAGAAAGAGAAGTTTCCTAGGACTCTGGAACCCCCCGCCTTCAGCAACTATATCTTTTTGTACCAATAAGAGGGAAAAAGGAGACCCTGAAGGACATAGCTGGTGCAGCTGGTGTTCAGTTCACTAGTACAATGATGAATACAGAACAAGATGGAGTCAGAAAGCCTTGAAACAGGATTGTTTCAAAGTAGGGGAGGGTCTATGTGTTGTGCAAAGATGTCAGGGAAATTTGGTAAGGGATATTAAGGTAAGGGAGGCAAGGAGGCTCACTGGAGGCTGCCAACCTCAGGAAAATTGCTGGTCATTTTCTGGGTTCTATCTGGAGAGGGAAGGGTAATTTTATCCACTTCTCCCACAGTGAAATAATAATAACAGTGATAAAGGTGATCATTATGGCAGTGGGAACTAGATCTGTGATTTCATCAGTATTAGGGAATGTCCTTGTGAATAAACTCCCTATACTAATGCAAGTTGGCATGTTGTAGCAGCAACCACACCGTTATACCCAGGACGGCAGCTAGCACAGGTTCTGAGATCTGCTTTACTAGGAAAGACAGCTGTTTAGAGGGTCAACAGTCTTTTTATTAAAATTACATTCACTAGCTCAGGGGAAAAGCCAGCACCCTGAACTTCAGAGAAATACTAACAGACAAGATTTCTAACTGTATGAGAAATTAGCACGGATCAACAGACAGATCTGTCTGACTAAGGCAATACATGCATAGTTACCAGAGAGAGAAGCGCCAGCATCTGGGTTTTTCAAAGCCGGGTGGCTCTTCAACGGCCACCCAGTCTCATCTGGTCAAATACCAAGATTCTTTCAGTGAGTGAGCCCCAAACCCTCTTTAGAGCCAGAGGGCATCAGAGCCCTCCTGACTCAGTGTCTAATTAGAAATTAGCAAAAGATGTGAAAGCCTCCCTACAAGCAAGCCTTCCCTAAGCAAGGTTCCCTTAATGGACTCTACTAGGGCTATTAATGGGTGGGGGAAGATCTTAAATTCCATTACACATGTTCCCTTCCAATGGTAGTCTTATAGAAGTTGAGTGACTTGTCTAGGGTCACATAGTCAGTATATGTCAAAGTCATGATTTTAACCCACATTCTCTTGACTTCAAAGCTAGCTTTCTATTAGTACTGCCTCTTTAATAATAATATTAGTATTAATAATAACTGATACTTATATGGCAGTAAGGTTTGCATACATTATCTCATTGGATCTTCATACATCCCCTTTGAGGTAGGCTCTGTTATTATCCCCACTTTACACATGAGGAAACTTAGTCTCCAGGGAGTTAATTGACTTTCCACAAAGATGTTGGGCTTTGATAGAAAAGTTTGTGAGAGTTTGATCTTGCTTTGTCTGGAAATAGGCCTCCATTACATTTGGGTTCAGATCCAACCTCTGACACTTACTACTTGTGTCTTTTTTTTTTGCTTTTTGGAGGGGGGAAGGTAGGGCAATTGGGGTTAAGTGACTTGCCCAAGGCCACACAGCTAGTTTTTTTGTGTTAAGTGTCTGAGGCCAGATTTGAACTTAGGTCCTCCTGACTCCAGGGCCTGTGCTCTATCCACTGCACCACCTAGCCCCCTAGTTGTGTGCCTTAACCTTTGTTTGCTTTAGTTACCTTATCTGTAAAAATGGGGATAATAATAGTATTTACGTCCCAGAGTTTTTGTGAGGATCAATTGAGATATTTGTAAAGTGCCCAGTGCACTTTACAGTGCCTGGCACAGAGTAGGCATTATAAAGATGTTAGTTGTTGTTATTATTTCTCCATCTTCCCTTATGTTTTCTTCTCCCATTAGACTGTAAGCTCTCTGAGGGAAGGAGCTATCTCCCTTTCTTGTATTTGTATCCTCAGCACTTAGTACAATGCCTGGAATGTGGTTAATAAATGATCTCTCTATCTCTCTCTCCCTCTCTCCCTCCCTTCTTTTCTCCCTCCCTCCCTCCCTCCCTCCTTTCCTTCCTTCCTTCCTTCCTTCCTTCCTTCCTTCCTTCCTTCCTTCCTTCCTTCCTTCCTTCCTTCCTTCCTTCCTCTCTTTCTTTCAATACTTCTAGAATTTTTCTTTCAGCAGATTTAAATGTCTGAAAACCCAGGTTAACATTAAAGATAATTAAGGGAGCAATTTAATTTTAGAAAAAGATTTACAACAAGATTTCTTTATATAGCAATGCACTGAAATTGGTTTGATTTACCAAAAAATTGACTTACACAACTTTTCAGAAATGCATCTGGTACATAAAGTCAGATAATTGTAGTTTGGTCACCTTGCTGGCACCATCTTCAAGACTAAACTTTTGTCAGTGTATGTGTAAGCGTCATCCAAAGGATTATAGATCCAGACCTAGAAGATATCAAAGAGGTTATCTAGTTCAAAATGGAGGCCCAGAAAGGTAAAGGTCATGTAGACAGTGACAGAGCCAGGATTCAAACACAGGGTCTCCAATTCCAAAATACTGTGCCCTTTCTGTACAGACATAACCACTAGTTCTGGGATCCTGAGGAATTTATAGCCTGCGACAATGAGTTAGACATCACATTGGGATGCTCCAGATTTTTGGGAAATTATTCTTTACTGTGCTTCTCTCCAAACAGGAGGAAGAATGTGTAGAAAAGTTATACCACTAATTTGAGCAATACTTTAGACATTTTCTAAACCCCCTGGCTCTAATGATGACTAGGATGTTGAATCTTTTATCTCCTTAGCCCTTAAAGGTTTTTGGCTTTTGGTGTGTGTGAGTCAAATTTCAGTGGTGAGGATGGAAGATGATGGTGGCTTCTGATCTTCAGCTTTTAAGTTGAGGATTGTTTTCCAAATAGTGTTTTAATTCTTGGCGAGCCAGCTGCCTAGAGCATCAAGGAAGGGACTGAAGGAAGATGGGCCACATACAACCCCCAGAATAGCATCTGAAGTACTCTGTGTGTGTCTTTCCCCCCAACCTAGCATAACTGATGGGCATAAAATGTTCATAAAACGACTACTCTAACCACAAAAATAGTTGAATAATTCAAGCTTGACTTTTTGAAGAATTTTGATTCTGAAAATAGGACTCTTAAGAAAATGTATACACCATTTTATTTCTCCCCTTTCTTTGTGAACTTAATTAACCTTATACTAAGGTAATGGGATTACCTTTGGGAAATAGTTCAGGATGAATGAAGTTAAGGTTTTCCTAGAAATTTTACTTCTTTTAGTCATTAAAAAGTGATATTTATTTGACAGTATTTCCATTTGCCATGAAAGGTATTGTGAGAGAAAATGTCTTGTGAAGTTGTCCTTGTCTTTTTCTTTTTAAAAAACATTTCATAGTTATACTTTTATTTTTATACCACAATAATCTTTCCCCAAATCCCTTACCCCCCAACTCTTCTGTGTGACAAAACAAAATACATTAAAGTAAAGGCAATTGACATATAGTGACTGGGTCTGACGGTCATGTATCTGTCAGACAATCTGGAGACCTCATCCTTCTACTGAGAGAATGAAGGTGTTATAAATTTGCCAGGGTTGAGATTATTCATTACAATGTATCAAGATTCATTTGCTTTTTAGTATTATCATTTCCATTGTGTATTATTCTTTTGATGTTGATATTTAATTTTGCATTATTTATATAAAGTTTCCCATGTTTCTCTGAATTCCTCTTGTTAGTCATTGTTAATGGTACAATCACATGCCACTGCATTCAGATACCATGATTGGTTAGCTATCACCCAAGGGACACTCATTTTGTTTCCAGGTTTGTTTGTTTGTTTTTTACTATCACAAAAAGTGCTACTATTTTGTCTTATATAGGACTCTTTCTTTTTGTCTTTGGTCTCCTTGGGGATATATACTAAGTAATGGGATGGTTGGATCAAAGGGGCTGAATAGTTTAATGACTTTCCTTATATAATTCCAAACTGGTTTACAGAGTGGTTGGACCAGTTCATAGCTCCACTATCAGTGTGTGATTGTGCCTGTCTTCCTACAACCCAAACAATACTGACTGCATTTTTTAAACTTATCTTTGCCCATTTTAGGCATGGGAAATGAAACTTTAGAGATGTTTTAATTTGCATTTCCCTTATTGTTAGTGATTTAAAGTACTTTTCATGTGGTCTTTGACGATTTGCATTTTTTCTTCTGAAAAACGTTCATCTCCTTTGACCTTTCCAAGTCTTTCATTGTTTTGGATCAATTATCATTCTCATGTTTCCTTCTAAATTAAAACTATTTTCTGAACAGTCTTAAAGGATGACCTCTCTGCTCACTGTCCTTGTTCAATTTGCCTTCCTTCCCCAGGGTCCAATAAGAAATAAACATTCAGCCTAATTTTTGCCTTGGTTTTATCTCCTGGCACTAACTTTCTGGAAGTGTCCTGCCTTCCATTCTTAGCTGGCCCTGCCTATAGCTCTGCTCTTCCTCTGGCTGTAGCAAGAGAGACATTCTTCATTTTGCTTCAGTTTCTTCCATATCTGCAGTGTTAGTGGCATCTTTAGTAGATCAGAAATTTCTTCTTCTTGCTTTAAGATCCACTCCCATATTCAACAGGCTCTTTGATCCTCATCAGTGTGGGCATTTTGGCCAACAAATCTGAAGCTAAAGCTCGTGGCTCATATTTTTTGAGCATTTCTTCTCTGCATCTGTCATGCAGACTGTAAGCATTTGTGCCTGCCAACTCTATACAGACCCTTCTCTGTATCCTTCCATCAGTTCACAAGCAGAGACTACTTAATGTTCTGAGTACCTTTTACTAGTTCCACCATCTTGAGAATATAGTACAGCCATGGGGACTGTCAGTTGGTTATCTCTAACAATCTCTACGTGGCCAACCACTTTTTAAAAAATAATCACATACTACTTTGATGGCATCTTTTCATACATCATCTCCTTCGTAATTCCTCTTTTGGTTACAGCCATTTGTGTCCACTATGTCCTTAACAGACCTCGGAGTAATACTCAATTTTAATTCTACAGTGACAGTAGCTTTCTTTGATTCACAGCCATATAGCAACACCATAAGAAATTGGAATAAAAAATGGACTTTTGCTTTAGAATGAAACTTGGGATCATTAAAAGGACCTTGTGATTTTCCAGAGGCAATCCTACAGTCTCTTCTTTCTGTTTATTTCTAGGCTCAACTCATCCATTTGTATCATCTGTCCAGGATATAAACACACACACAATACTCATCTATCTATCTATCTATCTATCTATCTATCTATCTATCTATCTATCCATATATATATATATATATACACACATGTGCAAAGATATATATGTATACATATATACAGATGTATGTATCTATACACATACTTAAATATGTATACACATTTTAATGTGTTGGTATACTTATGTGTATAGGTACCTGTATATGTCTATACACACGATACTCACGTACACACAAACATGCCACATTTCCCACTCCTTGGATTAGAGTGCACCATACCCTCAGGAAACATCATTAAACCCCCAGGAAACTTATCATCTTGGGAGTCTAAGAGCTTTGATACTTCATCACTCTCATTATCCTCTGCTTTCTGGTTGGAGGACTGGAGGGTAGAACAAAGAGTTTTCCCTGAAGCATCCATTTAAAGAAGGCTTCCAGTCCAGCCATCTCTTCTTTTCTCATCACTTCCACTCCTTTGCTGGACTGCATCGAGCCATCAATAGCTTCTCTACCCCACCCCACCACACCCCCCCCCCTTTTAAGTTTCCTTTTGTGTGTTGTCTTCCATTAGATTGTAATTTCCTTGGGAGTGGGGGCAGTCTTTCTTTTTCATATTTGTATCTCTAGCACTTAGCATGGTGCTTGGCTCATAGTAGGCACTTAATACACTAACTTACTATTTATTGACTGACTGGCTGACTGATAAAACTGGGCTGCTAGTCACTATCCTCCCTCAAGGGGTTATTCCATGCAAAAAACCAAGTGGATGAAGAATGATTGTTGTCTAACTTTGGTATGTAGTTTATAGACAATCTATAGACTTTATCCACATATGTGTTTTTTGCATGCATAAATATGTATACTTATATACACAGACAACACAGTATATACCATGTGATAGTTGTTAAGCACATAGTATGCATGTAAACACACATTTACACCTATATGTAAAGTCTTTAGATTGTTCATACAACTGAATATCATAGTCGAACAATTGCCATTCTTCATCCATTTGGTTTTTCCATGAGTAGATAGCTACACTCTTGAGTGATTAGGGATTATATATACAAAGATCAACTCTTTCTGGAACTTGGTTCCATTAACTCAATGTTATCCACAAACAGGAATCTTGGAATGAGCTATAGGAAAGCCTCCCCCTTTTTTTTCTGCTTTTTGGAGTACAATTGGGGTTAAGTGACTTGCCCAAAGTCACACAGCTAGTTTTTTTTGTGTTAAGTGTCTAAGGTCATATTTGAACTCAGGTCCTCCTGACTCCAGGACTGGTGCTCTATTCACTGTGCCATCTAGTTGCCCCAGGAAAGCCCTTCTTCACTTTGACTGGGTGCTTGCTTCCTCCAGGAGAGTGGCGAATATCTTTGTCAAACGTATGTCTCCCTGTCTTGTGCCTTACCTGATATTTATGATCAGAGGGCTATTGACATAGGTTATCTCTGTTGTTATATCTTTCATGAACTCTTGTATTATTTTGACACATGTGTGTGAGTGAGATACCTTGTTGGAGAAGAGCCTTTACAGATTTTACTTTACTTTGCTGAATCAATTTCTGAAAACTGTCAACAAACACATAAGTACAGTGGGGTCTTATATTCTCTCCTTCTTTTCTGGAATACACCTGTAGAATGTCTGTCTGCACTCTTTTAATGAGCTCATCAAGGATACCCTTGTGTGTTTGGTTTAGGGATTGACAAACTATGGCCTCAGGGCCAAATCTGACCCTTTGCCTGCTAAGAATGGTTTTTCACATTTTAAAATGCAATAAAAATTTATTTAAAGATGTAAAAAAGCATTCTTAGGTTCTGTGCCTTGTAGTATGCCCACCCCTGCATAGGTTTTTCTCATAAAAGTTTTATATAAATGGTTAAGTAGGTATATGGGTCAGTAGTTTTTGATGTTCTCTTGGTTACCTTTTTTGATAACAATAAGGTTCAAGAATTTTTTGGTGCCTTTGGCCTCTTTCCCTCACTAGGAAAAACATACATAGCCAAGATGTCCCATAGTCAGGTCAGTATTGTAACATTTTTGCATATAAAGGATGGTTTCAGTGGCTTCCTTTTTAATTTTTTTAATTTTTAATTTTTTTGCTTTTTGGAGGGTGGAGGATAGGGCAATTGGGGTTAAGTGACTTGCCCAAGGTCACACGACTAGTTTTTGTGTTAAGTGTCTGAGGCCAGATTTGAACTTGGGTCCTCCTGACTCCAAGGCTGGTGCCCTATTCACTGTGCCACCTAGATGCCCATGTGGCTTCCTTTTTTAAACCCAGCTTCCAATTTTAAGTCCTCCTTTAAGATTGTCCTTAGATCAAAAAACAAACTCCTCTGCTTGTCATTTAAAGCCTTTTGCTGTCTGGTTCCAGGCCATCTCTCCAGGCTAATTACACATCACTCCCCTCCCACATATTCTCTGCCAGCCAAATGGGCTCGCTTGTTGTTTTCTGAACATGATATTCTATCTCCTCTCTCTGTGACTTTTTACAAGCTGCTTTCCATGTTTAGAGTGTTCCTTTTCTTCCGCTCTTCATCTTGGAATCACTAGCTTCCTTCAAGGCTCAACTCAAGGGCCCCCTTCTTCCTCATTCTTATATTTTGTTTATATGCGTAAGTGTTCATGTATCCTAGTATTTGCTTATTTGAGAACATGCTGTATCACCCAGTAGAATGTAAGTTGACTGAGGGCAAGGACTGTCTCGCTTTTGTACTTGTACCCCTGGTACATAGCACAGTTCCTGGTACTTAGTAGGAACTTAAGGGATGCTTGTTGATTGATTTTGAAAATTCTTTCTTCTTGCTTTTTGTTAGTTTTGATCTTTGCTCTGATTAAGTCAATATGCAAATAGCTGTGTTACTGGAATGGGAATTTAAGATCTTCCCTGCCCCTAGGCCCTTTGATAGGCTTAAGTGCACCTGGAGCCTGTGGCAGGAGGCTTGGTTTTTCAGGAATGCCCACACCTTGGTGCTCTGTAATTAGGCAGTGGGTCAAGAGAGTTGTGAACTTCTCTGAGCCAGGAGAAGGCCATATAAACCCTGATGTGAGGCTTTGTTTGGGGGCTCACTTTGACAAGTGTTGTGTTATTTGACCAGATGAGACTCTGGGCAGCCATTGAGCCCCCCTGGCTTTGAAAACCCAGATGTTGGTGCTTCCCTCTCTGGTAACTGACTAGGTATGGATGTAATGGTCAGACAGTTGGAGGCCTGTCTGCTGATGTTTCTCTGCTCATAACTTCTGCTTGTAACTTGTTTGTATTCTCTGAAGTTTGGGGTGCTGACCTTTCTCCCCTGAACTAGGTAAATGACATATGTTTGATTAAAGCAAGATCGTTAGCCCATTGTGAGTTGCTTTCCTTTAGAAAAGCAGATCTAAGAACCTGTGTTGGCAGCTGCCCTGGGTATGTTGGGGTGTTTGCTGTTACAAACTGATTGAGGAATAATTATTGCATCAGCTTTGTTGTATAAGACTTGTTGAAGGACATAGTTTCAGAGAAACCTGGAAAGACTTGTATGAACTGATGGATAATGAAGTGAACATAACCAGGAGAATAATCTATATAATAACAAAAACATTATAAAGACAAATAAGCCTGAGTGACTTAGGAAGTCTGGTCATTGTTGTGACCAGCCATTATTCCAGAGGACTTGTGATGAAACGTGCTGCCCACCTCTTGACAGGGAGGTGATAGACTCAGGGTACAATTTGAAACATTATTTTTTTTGGATATGGCCAATGTGGTAATTTGTTTTGTTGACTATATGTGTTTGTAACATGGCTTTTGTTTTTCTTTTTTTCTCAATGGAGGAAGGGAATGTGAGGAGTGTGGAGGGAGGGGGAGGTTTAAAAAATTAATTAAGAAAATTAAATAATAAATAAAATTTATTAAAATAAAAATAATTAAAATTATATGATATATAAAATTAATGAATAAAAATTAATTTTAAAACCTCACACATTTGTGTTGTCATTTCTTTTTCTTTTTCTTTATTATTTTTTTTGAGGGCAATTGGGGTTAAGCAACTTGCCCAAGGTCACATAGCTAGTAAGTGTTAAGTGTCTGAGGCTGGATTTGAACTCAGGTCCTCCTGACTCCAGGGTCAGTGCTCTATTTACTAGAGCACTGTCTTTTATTTTTCAACCTGTTAATCACCAAGCACTATTAAACACTATGTGGCAGGTGCTGAGTATACAAAAATATAAAGAAAACCATTCTGCCCCCAAGGAACTTGTATTCTGTTATCTAACTCTGTCCCTATCCTTATTCCCATCCCCACCCCCATCCCCATCTCTCTATAACACACACATATATACACATGTATATATGTAGTGATACACACACATATCTACATATGTGTAATACACACATGTTATATAGACACACACGTGTGTGTGTGTGTGTGTATGGGTGTTTAAAAATAGGTATATATGTGATTTGGGGGTGAAGATATGAGCACCTGGAGTGTTCAGGAAAGGTTTTACATAGAAAGTGGTATGGAAGTGAACAGAAAACAGATCTCATATATAGCCCTAGTGACTAAGTTCATGCTTTTTCATGTGATTCTTCATACCCTCCGCCACCTCTTCATCCACCCTGACGCATCACTGCAGAAACATAGCAGCTGCACAGGGCTGATTGGCCTTTTGTATTTTCTTTGCTTCATGGGTTGCTGTGGCCAAAGAATTCATTCCCGAGTGACCAAACTACTGGGGGTGAGCCTCTCTGTGTCTTGGTAGGCTTTTCTGTAGAGAGCAAACATAATCTCATTCCTGGGATCATCCTGGGGAAAGGAAGCTCAGATCTTCCTATTTCTTGATGTTTGTCTTGACTCTGCTTTTTCCCTCCCATATATTTAGTTAATTTTCCAATGCTATAGTCACTAGCCCTTACTGTAGACCTGGACGAAGAAGCTGAAGGTGGTTGTGGAAGGACTTTTAAAGCATCTCAAGGATAATTCAGCGGTGCACATTTGCATAGGTGCTAGGAACAAATCCTGGAGTAAATTAGGGTGAGTGTAAAAGAAGTGAGGTGACCCTCACTCAAGCAAGAATTCTTATTGAATTCACTTGAAATCTCCCCTGTCTCTCTCCCTGGCTGCCTTGAGCTTTCCTGCCCACCCTCTGACCCTAAGTAGATAGTGCCTGTTCATGATCCATCCCCCAGCTGCCTGAAGGTGCCGTGGTGTAACAGAAACTGGAGGGCTCTGGTTCTCAGTTAATTGTCTCTGTAAAGGAGGGGAGATCATTTGGACTTTAGTTTTCCCACCGTAGCTTAGATATAAAACTGGTACACACCTGAGTATGATTTAGTGCATCTAATACCACCCCCTGGTTTTACAGATGAAATGGACTCAAAGAGAAGTGACAGTCCCAGGGTCACACAGCTCATACTTTTCAGTATAGGGATTTGAGCCCAGATCTTTTGATACCAGATGCATGATATTTCCATCTGTGTTGTAAAGTTAGGACATTGCCCTAGAGGATTTTAAAGGTTCCTTCCATGTCTAAAATATTGTGATTCTAGGAAGAGTAAGATTATTTTGTCTGAAAGATTTTCGGGATCTTCTGTTATGTGGGCCTGCTTCTTTTCCTATCCAATTTGTTTCTGTATCTTTTTACCTAGTCATACCATGTCTTCTGCGTACCTGGAACTCAGTTGATGCTCAGGAAGTATTTGTGGAATGATTCAGTGAAAGTGTAATAGAGTAGGTAGAATTTTGGACTTGGATTAAGAAAGGGCTGAGTTTGAATCTAGCCTCTGATGCTGTGTATAAGTCGCTGGATAAGTCACTTAACTTCTCTGTGACTTATTTTCCTCATCTGTTAAGTGGGGGATAATAATACTTGCAGTAGTTACCTCACATTTTAGCTGGGATTTGAACGAAGCTGCTGGTTTTTTCTAGGCATTTTTGTCTAGGCCTGGGTCTAGTTATTATCAATTGTCAATCAATTAAGCATTTATTAAGCACTACTGAGTCAGGCACAGTGCTATGCATTAGGGATACAAAGGCAAAAGATAGTCCCTGCCCTCAAGGAGTTTACAATCTAATGGGGAGACCACATAGAAATAACAATATGGGATAAATTGGAGATAATCTGTAGAGGGAAGAATGTGGGATTAATGAGGATGGTGAGATTTTTAGCTGGGACTTGAAGAAAGCTGGGGAAGCCAAGATGTGGATGGAGAGCATCCCAGGCATGGGAGTCAGCCACAAGAGATTGTCTTGTTTATTTATTTTATTTTTGGGGGAGGCAATCAGGATTAAGTGACTTGCCCAGGGTCACACAGCTAGTAAGTGTCTGAGCCTCCTGACTCCTGCACTATCCACTGTTCTGCCTATTGGCCCTGTTTTGTTTAAAAATAAGCAAGGAGGTCAAATATTGGCAGGACTCTATGTGTATTCTATGTATGTTTTCCTACTGGTATTAGGAAGAAGCTTGTAGATTTCTATCTTGTTACCCAAGCTGAGTTTGCTTTTCAGTTCCACGGTGTGAAAGGCTTAATTTGTACATCTTATAAATATCACCAGCCGTGATTTACCTTTGGCACAAGGAAATACTGGCAGAGTTTTTCTCTTGGGGTCTTTGAAAATAAAAAAAAAATCTTTTTGTTAATTGTATTTCAGCATAACTGGTTTTCTTTGTAATCCCATGGATTTTATTTCATGCATTTAAATAGACGATTCTGAGAAGGGGTCCATAGGCATCACCAGATTGCCAAAGGGGTCCATGACCTCAAAATATTTAAGGGGGAAACGTGGAGAGGTACCTATGTTAATTGTCCAAATTTGTGACAGGCATTCTGGAATGCAGGCCTATAAAATGATTTTACCCCTGTATCTCCTATTGGTAAGTAGAAGAGAATGCAGTTTAAGTAAAGCCTGTGGAGGGAATTCCAGGCATAAATGTAAAGGAAAGGCCTTTATATATTCCTTTAAAAAAAAAGCAGCATTAAATTTAAAGGGAAAAGCCTATACATTTTCTCCCTATTAAAAACAACAACAACAAATCCAAAAGGACATATGCCAAATAAAGTAGAATATTTTCCTCTCCAGCTTCCCCTCCCTAAAAGCCTTCCTGGAAAGGTTGTCTTTATTTTCCTGGTGCCAGTCAAAATCATTTTTCAACAGAGCATGAACACAGGCAATGGAGATGCTTCCTGGCTGTGTTTTCGAGCCATACTGAAAGTTTTTTGTTTTATGTAAATAGAGATTGATGGAACATTTTACACAGAGTACGGGTTTTTGACAAAAAGTATTGATGGTTGCTTTCAGTAAGTGTTACCTTAGATGACAGAATATTGCATTTTAAGATGAATTACATGAGAAACTCCCTCTTTGGGAATGTCATACATTTTATTTCATCTGTTGTTTTATGAGAGAATGACTGAAGTCATGAATACCTCAGACTGATCTGTTTCCTTAGCACATTATAAGTCCCGGTTTGGTGCACTCCTATTTTAAATATAAAGTTATGGGGAAAATATTTATGCTGGCAAATAATATTGCTAAAAATGCTTAAATGTTCAAAGGCAGAACATAACTTCTCACATTGTTTCCCACTGTTCAGCTGTGATTTGTGGGAAGCCCTGAAAACCTGGTTAGAGTTAAATAAATATTTTTCAGAAAGATTTCAGGGGTTTCTGATAAAAGGCTTATTTTTTGTTGTTGTTTGTGTTTTTTTCCACTGCCATTATTTATGTTTTGGAAAATACTCTGCATTTATTTCTACACAGTTCTTTAGACTAATCCATCCTCTCAGGGATCTGAGGCCATGACTTTGCAGTACCCTATGGTGTTTTGAAATTACCTTTGGATAACACTTGACACAGTATTGTGAACTTAGAGGTACCTGGCTGCTTCAGAGGGATGGAGTGTGGTTGAAACAATTGAATATAGCCATCTCTTGTTTGTTAAAGCAAAGAAAATAAATTATTGAGGGAGGGATTTGCTGTTTAACAAAAACTGGGAAGGAGGGGGTACAGTTTGGCAGAAATTAGGTTTAGATCGGTATTTTATACCACATATGGCAAATGTGTATAGACTCACACGATTAAAAAAAATTAGAGGGGACAAAGAGCATCTTTCATATATATGGTTGATGGAATACAATTAAGCTGGGCTAAGAAAGATAAAACATATCTTGCGTGTGGTTGCCCCCTTGCCCAAGATCTGTTTCCTTTCCCAGTCAAGTATCTTCCTGGCTATTCAGGTGCCATTTCAATAAAGTTCAAAAATTTTTTTAAAGAGGCAACTGGGGGTAAGTGACTTATCCAGGACTGTATAGCTAGTAAGTGTCTGAGTTCAAATTTGAACTCAGGTTCTCTTGACTTCAGGGCTAGTGCTATATTTACTACACCACCTACCTACCCCAAAGTTCAGTCTTTAAAGACCTTAAGTTCACTATACCATAATCCTTGGACTGAATCATAGCAGATTATTTTGGGTGGCTAAAAGAGGTTCATGTAAGTTCTAATATTCAGTATTTGTGGACTTTTTACATTATGTTGACCAGGTGGTACTAGAAGTGACTAGAAGAGTACATACAATTCTCTAGTACCTAACTTGATGGCATGGAGAAGCTCAAGGCCTGGGGAGAGTACCTGGGGATGGTGAGATTTCCAGTTAAATGAAATAAAAATCTCAATGCCATTCTTTCTCTGACTTTTAGTGAAGTGAGGGCAGGGCCCCTCCCCTCCCTGTGTACCGAGAAGGCTGGACTGATTTTAGTATTGCTTACCTACTGGCCAGAGTTTCTAGAGGTTCTTTGTTATCACTGTTCTAATATCTTGGAAGAAAGGGATTACAGGCTGCCTCCAAGACCTCTGAGCAAGGGGACTTACCAAGAGGTAGGGGAGAGGAAAGCCTTTCTTATCTGTACCTTCTCTTACACAGGCCAACAGTTAAAATACCCCAAAGCATTTCCCATTTGGAGTTTTCTTAGTGGAGATACTGGAGTGGTTTGCCATTTCCTTCTCCAGCTTATTTTACAGATGAGGAAACCAATGCAAACAAGGTTAAGTGATTTGCCCAGGGTCACGCAGCCAATAAGTGTGACTTTGGGCAAGTCATGAACCTCTTTGGGGCACCACTGCCTCATATGTCAAATGAAGGACCAGATGACCTCTCACTTTGCTTTCGACTCAGTCTCTGATCCTCAATACAATATATTTGAGAAATGGATATCTATCTTTCTTGAAGATTTTATTGATAATGTTTAACAGTTTATGTTACATATAATCATTTATAAATAACAATAAATAATAAACAATAGTTTATTTTTCCAGAACCTTGAGGTTTTAGGGGCTCGATACAATTCCTTTTGGATCTTGGGCCTATGTTGGTAATTGTGGCTGGGTCAGTGAATGGGACGTGGCTAGCCTGGGTGGGTCAGTCTTATCTGCTGTTCCTGATTCTACTTCTCTGTTATAAGGTGCCCCAACAATCCTTAGGACTTTACTTTGAGGACTATACTTTGTCCTATACTCTCCCAGGAGGGATCTAAGGGGCAACCTTTGCCTGTGAAATCTTCCATATCCTGGACCTGGAGTCATGTACCTAGAAGTACAGAATAAATAAATTCTTATGATGGAATAATTAATTCACCTGCAGTCATGGAAGCATCAGCTATGAGTGACAGCTTGTACAGACATCGTCCTTGTTAGGACTAGATCAGTGGTCCAGCTGCCCAGGAAGTGAACCCATGAAGAGAAAGATTAATTTGTCTGTCATCCAGAGCTTTGGCAATAGCAAATCTGATTTTTGGCTTTAAGCAGAAAGGGCATGCAGCATGAGGGGGAAACCTCTGCATTTGTGAAGGGATAATTATAAGAAAAACCTTTAAGTCTTAGAGGGATAGAGCATTCTATCTGAGTTGGAATCCAACTGCTTGTATTTACAAGTTGTGTAAATCAGTGCGGGTCATGAAACCATCATCTGCCTCAGTTTCCTCATCTGTAAAATAAGAATAATAACAGCACCTACCTCTTTGGGTTGTTGTAAGGATAAAATGAGGTGCTGTATGTAGAGTGCTTTGAAAACCTTAAAGAGGTATGTATTAGCTATTACTACTACTACTACTACTACCATCACTACTATTACTACTACTACCACTGTCACCACTCTTCCTCCTCCCCCCACTACCACTAGTACTAGTACTAGTACTAATACTACATTATATTGAATGGTCAGTTGGATCTTCAGTTACATGGCTCACAATTTTGAGAAGGGAACAAAAGTTTGCAGTTATTCTTTCTACAAAGACCTGGCTCAGACAAAATTTAAAAGTCCTTTAGCCAGTCTTTTCTTTCCCTCTGTCATCCAGTAGTATCCCCATGTCCTTTTTTTCTGGAGTCAGGAAAACTTGAGTTCAAATTTAGAAACTTTAGAAACTTACTAGTTGTGAGAACCTGGGCAAGTTACTTAGCCTCTGTTTACCTCTATAAAAATGCAACTAATAATATTACTTATCTCATAGGATAGTTGTGAGGACCAAATAAGATATGTAAATAACTAGGTACGTACAAGTTATATACAGGGGCAGCTAGGTGGCTCAGTGCAGAGAGCACTGGACCTGGAGTAAAGAAGTCTCTTCCTGAGTTCTAATCTGGCTGCAGACACTTACTAGTTGTGTGACCCTGGGCAAGTCACTTAACCCCGCTTGCCTCAGTTTCCTCATCTGTAAAATGATCTGGGGAAGGAAATGGTAAACCACTCTAGTATCTCTGCCAAGAAAACCCCTCATGGGGTCACAAAGAGTTGTATGTGACTGAAAAATGACTCAGCAACAACAATGACAAAATAAATTATTGTAGGAAATCTCGGAGAGGGAGGCACTGGCATTTGGGAAGGGCTTCCTACAGAAGAAGAGCAGCCATGGAAACTGGGAGACAGAAGTAAGGGGCAGGACACTGAAGGCACGGCAGACAACCAGTGCCAAGTCATGGAGAAGGGAGGTGACTCGTCCACAAAGTGAACATTCTGGCTCAAAAGAAAAGATGTTTTATTGAATGGCAGCAATGAAAGTTACAACATCTTCCTCCCACCAAACACCCAACTAACCCAGATCATTCCTGACCCAGAGTCCAGCATTCTTGGTACTCACTCGTGTGACCTTGGGCAAAGTCATTTAACTTCTCTGGGCTTTAGTTTACTCATTTGTAAAATTTAGATAGTGATAGTTTCTCTGACCTGCTCAAATGAGAGAATGAATATACGTGAAAGACTTAGAAAAAAAATATAAAGTTACACAAAGTCAAAGGGATGTTATTCTTGGGGTTGGAGGGTCCCTTGATGTTACAGGTTGGGAATGATAGAATTGCAGTCGTCCCAATGGCATGGAAAGCACCCAGTGTTCCAGCAGCTTCTTTTTTTGGTATTTGAACTGGCTCCAGATTAAGGCTGAAGTGTCTCCTCTGACCATCCATCCCTCACAAAGTAGTATATGTGTTCTCTGTAAACTGCTTAATGTATGGTTTGTCAGTAAGAATCAGGCAGCATAACAAATTCGCTTGGTAGTTTGAATTCATACTGTGCTGACTTAGTCTTTATTTGATATCATGACCATCGAGGGGAAGTCAACTCTTATTTTACATGGCGAGAAATTGAGAATCTGTGGGATTAACCGCTCCCATTGCTGCTTTGTGATTCACTGTTAAAAGTAGCAGGCCTTGTGCTCCCATTCCGAGTTCCTCTACCTTTTGGTGGTGGTGGATGGGTGGGTGGCTATGGAAAAAAGGGAGCTGGTATGCAGTCTGGTGGCTATCAGCCTTTTCTAATAAATAGACCCCTTTTTCATGTGAAAAAAAATGTCTGGGATCCACAGGAAAAACATTTTGCTAAAAGGAAGTTCAGGAGGCAGTAACGTTTTAAAACAAATTTGTATTTTATTGATTGTAATAGCATTTACATGCACTTGAAAAAATGTGTTTTTGAAAAACTTTGCCAGTTACTGTGTGTATGACCCTGGGCAAGTCACTTTTCTGGGCACAGAAGATTTGCTTGCTAAATAAAGATAAAAATGATTATGGATAATGCCCATTTAGATTGCAGAGCTTTTCTTATTACACCCTATCTACCCTCTTCCTCAGTTGCACACCCTGTGGGGCTCCAGACCCTGATTTTATTTTTGCATCTCTCACGTTCTCTTTACAAAGTAGGTGTTTATTATCTTTATAACTGAACAGACAGTGAGGGAAGCCTCAGAAGGAAGGTGACAACCGTCCAGGGCCCTTTCCCAAATGCACAGATGTCTTAATTACTCCAAATCCCACCTGCCTCCACTTGGATCCATTCTTTGTTTGCACACAATCTAAACCATCTTAGGCATTTGCTCAGTGTTTATGGTTTACGGGCAGTTGTCTGTGTATCATTTTAGGGATGTTTGTCAATAGATGAGACACAGATTGTAAACCTTCGTGGGCAAGGGCTGTCTGTTTAACTCTCCCTATAATAAGATCACCCAAGTTCCAGGCAATCAAGTATTTACTACTGAGTGGCTACTCTGGCCCCTGCCTTATGCTTGGTGCTGTGAGGATACAAAAGCAATGAATAGGAGATGGGCCCTGGCCACATGGAGTTTAAAGTCTAGTTGGGAGAGCCAGACAGGCATGCATGGGGCAATGAGTCTGCATGTACACAAATAGACCGACATATATAATAATGATTAGCTCAAAATCATGTGCAGATATGAAATAAAGTATTAAATTACTTGTTGCTGTTGGAGCACAGTGTAATATTTAGTGAAGTGCCAATTGTATAGTACAGCTAATAGGTGAAAAAATGAATTTGAGGACAGAGTGTTGTTGTGGCAACCATGGAGTTAGGAGAGACCTGCCTCTGACATTTTAACTATTTGAGCACCAGAGCTGTAACTGTTCATTTTTGATACTATTTAAATTATGCAGCCTTGAGATAGGAGTTTGGGGAATTTAATATTGAGAACATAAAGGAAATGTCTGAAATAGCTTCCTTGGGAGGTATTAAGAAAATTAAATCTTGATGAGCAATAGCGAGGACCAGGGCAGCTAGCAGTAGATAGAGCATTGAATTCAGGTCTTTCTGACTCCAAATCTGACCTCAGACACTTACTAGCTGTGTGACCCGGGGCAAGTCACTTAACCCCATTTGCCTCAGTTTCCTTATCTGTAAAATGAACTAGACAAGGAGATGGCCAAACACTCCAGTATCTTTGCCAAGAAAACTCCAAAAATAGGGTCACGAAGATTTGGATATGGCTGAAAACACCTGAAGGACCAAAGAAGTATGTTAGAGTAAATTTCCAATGAGTCAAGTTAGGGGAATTCTGTGTTCCCTGAGAGGAGGAGGAAAGAAGAGGTCAGTGAAGGGAGGATAGTGGTGGCAGTGACAGTGATGCTGGATTGGGGCTTTGCAATTTGGACTTGGTAAAGAGTAAAGAGGAAAAGGAAGATTTGTTTCTGTATCCACACACAGCTCAAGACATTTTTTTAGCTACATCTATCTTTGCATACTTATTTATTTTGTTCTGTTAGTGATTAGATTCTTACAAATGAAAGACTGTGCTTTTACTATGCTGTCCCTAAAATAGGTCTTTAGTAAGTCCCTTGTTTATATCCCATAAGAAGGATGCTTGTAGGGTTATAGATTTAGAGCCATACAGGGCCTTTGAGATCATTTGGTACAGAGGTGGGGACCCTGCAACAATGAAATGGTCTTTTTACTGAATCTAAACATCACATAACAAATCCCCTTAATAAAATGATTTTTGGGGGAGGGCTTTCTTTTGTATTTTTATAATTTGTTATTGCTACTATTTTGGGAGAGTATCTGTTACTTCGCTCTAATTTATTTCCTCAGTCTACCCTCCCCTAATAAGTTCCAAATAAGTATAAATATTGGCCGTGTCTGAATATTTGTCACATTCTGCACTACCATTGCATTACCTCTATTTGAAGAGCCAGGAGGCATGCTTCATCATTAGTCTTTGGAAGTCATGGTTAGTTGCTGCATTGATTGAAGTTCTAAAGTCTTTCAAAGCCATTTTCTGTTTCATTATTTTGATCATTGTGTAAACTGTTCTCCTGGTTCTACTCATTTTATTCTGCATCAGTTCATGTTGTTTTTTCTAAACTTCTCTGAATTCTTCACATTTGTCATTTAAAAAAATAACCTAAAAATAAAAATAATAGCCTAATAACATTCCATTGAATTGGTATTTTTTTAACTTTCTTAATTGACAGGCTTTGTTTTGGTGGTGGCTAAATATGTTTGTACATGAGTCCTTTCCCTCTGTCTTTAACCTCTTTAAGGTACATATCTTCATCGGAAGCTGCCAGTGTTAGTATGACCACTTATTGGAGTATGTTGTTGGGGGGATTTATGTTCAAATATGGATTGGAGAAGATGTCCCCTGATGTCCCCACCACCTCTGAGAAGACTGAGTACCTACTAAGTACAAGTCATGACAGGATCTATGTGTCACAGGATGTGAAGGAAATCTAGAGACACTCATCTCTGTCTGTAGGAGTTTGCAATCTAATAAGGGGATCAAGATATGCCTACCTGATAAATTCAGATAATACTAATATGACAACATAAACATGGAAAGGTAGCAAAAATGATGTTGCAAGGGAATAGAAATATACTGTATGTGTGGTAGAAACAATGCATTATAAGAGTTTGGGGAAGGAAGAGATTTCTGTGGTCTCAAGTGGTGAGGGAAGGTTTCATAGAGGGTGCAGGATGTGAATGAATTCAGGAGACAATGAAGTATTAATGCCATTGGCTTGAATGGAAGCCATAGAGGCCACTTCCTGTGTTCAGGAGCCCATTCTAGGCCTCCCAATATTTCATCTCTGGTTAATTTAGGGCAAAGTTAGAACTGGTTTTTCTTCCCATCTGAATGAGTGTTCTGCCCAACTCAAACATTATAAAGATTAAAAACAAAGGTAAAAATTCACTTCAAAAGATATATATGGAGTCAAAGTTACTATGTTAGTGTTCATCTAGGCCAGTGTTTTCCCTATAATGCAATGGTAGTTTAAAAAAATCATTCAGTGTACACAAAAGTTTTTTTTAAAGCAAAGACTTCCCCCCTCTGTGAGACCATTTTAAAAATCATCTGATTTATTCAGAAATGTTAATGGGGAAAATGGCCCAAGATCCCACACAAGTGAAACTTTATTTTTTAATCTGGGACACAGTAGGGAGCCCTGAGAAACGCATTTTCTTCCAGGATTGTAGGAGGAATACATAGTGTTTGTTTAAAGCATCAGGTATTGAGAAATGTAATGGCAGGGTGAGAAGTTTGACCTCAGCTGCCAGATCTGATCTGCTAGGGGGTAATTGAGTTGCCATGTTTTTTAACTCTTCAGTTTAAATCAAGTTTTGCTATAGCCCATTTAAATGTCAGATTGGTAGCAAAACTTGACAACTTCAGGGTACAGACTTGCTTTTGATCAGAATTTACATGCAAATCATTTTTGCCTTGAACTGTCAACTCCTGTTTCTGATACTTTGAGAGGGACATGTCTCTCCCCTCCCCGGCCTCCCCATGCCAAGGGCAATGTTGGCTAATGTTATTAATTAGTGTGTGGAAGAAAAATTATCTTGATAAATCTGGTGGTTAAACTATATTTTCCCTTTTGTGTATCAGCAAGTGCAGCTGGATGCTTAATCCCCTTTTACCTAGAAGGAAATCAGACAATAATCCAGAGCTCTGTGTCAAAAAAGGACCTAGTGAATGAGAGGTGGAGGGTCACCAGTGTATTGGGGGACAGAGTTAAGCCACCAGAACCTCACAAAGAGTGCTGACAGTCTGCATTTTCTTGGGCATTAAACAAGGTCTTTGGTAACTTTAAAGAATCTTTTCCTTGCATGACTAAACTCATTGAGGGAGTTAGAGAGAAAGCTGCCTCAGAAGTCTTAAGCCTGCAACTTTTTTTTATTTCTCCTCCCGCCCAACCCAATCCTTGGGATGCTTGAAAGCACGTGAGGATGTGGGACCCCCTCCCCCCTATTCAGAGGAACAAAGAAGTGTTTGCACTCTCATAGAGTTAATAATGACAGAAGCATGCCATTCTTGCTTCTAGCCGCCCTGTATGAGAGTTTCCCCATCATCCGCCTTCTTCGAGGATTTGACTGTGGTCAGTCCAATTTCCCTCTGTAGGCTTCTGGACAGCCCCACTCTGAAAGCAAGACAATAGAGCAAACCCAGAGATCTACACACAAAAAGCCCCCGACTCTGTGACTTCTGGAACATTCTACACAGTAAGGCACCAGGCCTGGGTCATTTCCAAAGAATTCATCAATTGTCCAATAAAAAACAAAAAAACAAAAAAAAACCCAACCACTAACAAAAACCCAACAAACTTTCCTGATGGGGAGCTTGTCCCCTGAAAATAATGAAGTAATGTGAGGTTTTGACTCCAGCCAGCCTGAAATTCCTCCTTTGTCCCCACATCCCTAGCAGGGTGCAAATATCCAACCCGTTAGCTTCTCAGGATGATAGACAGTGTCCTGTCGGATGGTAGACACATGAAAGCATGAATTCTGAAGTCAAAGAAATTTCAATATTGGATTCACTTTATCTGTCTTGGAGCACTGTAACCAGCTCGGCAATCTTTCCTCCTCCTCCTCCTCCTCTTCTAGTGGGGGCCCCCTCTCCCTCCCACCCAGTCTTCATCTGCCCAACGTGGGCTGTGAAATTTTAATTGAATTGTTAATGACACTGAGGAGTGACACAACACATGAAAAACTTCCAAGAATCAGTCATGAAGAGCCTTTTTCTTACTGTTACAAAACAGAAGACACAGAGAACTTGACAAGTCCAAGTGTCTGAGGCCAGGGTAATAATTGATAGCAGGCTGCCTGTATCCAAGGTCCTTCACCAGTAATTGCAAGCAGAATCTGACTCTGTGATCTCACCAGTGGTATTTGCCATGCCAGAATGAGCAGGCTTTGACAGATGGCTTTCCTGCAGTAATAACTTAGGCATGTTCCTCTCTCACATGAGGCCGTGCATCCCTCCCACTGGAGAAAATGAGTTGAACATTTTGCTTCTTTAACAGGGCACTGTTAAAATAACTCTATTCTATTATATAAGCCCTGTAGAGCCAGGGGATGAAATTTATATGGTTATAAACAAGAGATATTACTTTGGAATACCACAATACTGTGTTTCATTCTTTCTTTAGGATTTCAAATGATGTTTTCAAAATAATGGATATGATTTCCAAAAAAATACAGAGAAGTAAGAGTGCTGTATGGTTAGGGCATTGGGAGTGGTAAGAGTAATCCCATTTCATAACCTAGCCCTCATCTGATTTTGGAATCTCTCTGTGCACTTGGACTAATTTGCTAGCCCAGTATTAACTTGTACACTTTGTATTTGTTCCTCTGGATGTACTTGATTCTCTGTGGGGACGTCAGAAATATTATTTACTCCAATATTCTGAAATAAGGTAGATATTTTATTTTGTATTTTTTAACTCTCCAAAGGTTTTTATTTATTTTTTTCCTCTCTTCTATTTCTGGGCGTTGATGTATTTCAAAACCTGAATGAGGCTTTTCTTCCCTCCCTGCACACCTTCTCTCTCTCTCCCTTTTCCCTTTCTGGGATGTAATTTTGTCTATAAAATATGATGGTAAACCAAAATGTCGTCGGTGATCTATAGTTCTTCTAGATTTCCACTCCCTTTAATGGCAGGAACTTATTAATACTTATACAGGGTCCCCTCTATGTGTTTCTCCATGGTGGATGGGGTTCTCTGGCATATTTAAATTGCCCCACCCCACCACTGTCCAAACACAGTTTCACACCAGGAACCAACTTCAAAAAGGGCAGTGCAAGGAAGGCCGCTTGGAAGCTCAGATCACAAGATTAACTGAAGAAAAAGAAAGAGAATGGAGTATGTGTATGCATATGGGGTGTCGATGTGTGGGGGAGGAGTGTAACTCTTTGCCTAGCAATTAGGATTTACTCTAATGTCATCTGATTGGGGGGTAGGAGAGTGAAAAAAACAGTTATGGATATTAAGTAGATAGTCACCAAGTTACAACTGACATATGTTTCAAAAATTCATTTGTAAGTTGATTTTTGGAACTAGGAACAAATTTTCCCATTAAGAATCATATCATAAATGATGATTAGGTTTCCTGTTTATTAAAATAATACTATTTCAGCTTTGTGCTAGTTTAAATAGACTATGTGGGATAGTCTGGGAACCTAACTGCCATTTATAATATTTTCTATAGGAATTAATTTGGAGTTTTAAAAATGTTTTATTGATGATCTTTTTTTGAATTATGAATCCCCATTGACTTCTTCCCTTCTCCCCTCACCTCCACAATAAAACCTCCCCTTATCACAGATAAATATGGCCAAACAAAATAAATCAGCACATTGATCAGCACTAAAGAAATATGTATTTGGAATTTCCTTTTGGGGATTGGGATTTGATTAATATGTCCTTCCACTATCAACTCTTTGAGTGGGAAAGAACACCTCCTCCCTTCTACTCCACTTCTCATGGTGAAAGGTCTAGATCAACGGTTCTTGATATGCTGTTGGTGAACTTGTTTTTTCAAAATAAAATATAATTGACTTCCTTTGTAATCCTGTGTATTTTATTTTAATCATTTAAAACCATAGTTCAGAAGAGGAGTCCTTGAGTTTTACCAGTTACTGAAGAGTCCATGAAATAAAAAAAGGTTAAGAATGCCTGGAAGTCTAGTTGGGAAAACAGAATTAAAATATATGAAATAGATAAACATTTTTGTGACAAAATGTGATGCTAAGAACTCAGGATTTTAAAATGGCATAGAATGACAGACATTTCTGTTCTAATTGTTTATAAATAATGCTTCTGTATGAATGAGATCCAAGGGAATCTGTCCTGATTATCATCCACAGTTTTGGGTAAGGAGAAAAAAATCTGTAGAAATACAGGATGGTAGAGGTGTACTAAGACAATAGACTGTGTGAAAAATATCTAGGGGTTTAGCGGATACCATGTTCAATATAAATCAACAGTGTGATGTGGCAGCCAAAAGAGCTAATGCAATTTTAGGTTTGTGAATATCCAGAGTGATGGAGCTACTAATTAGGCAGTACTCTGTCCTAGCCAGACCACAGCTGGGATGTTGTGTTCATTCTCAGGCCTTGTGGGAAGGGCATTTATAGCCTAGAACATTGTTCCATCTGTCCCTGGAGGGTGAACAAGATGGAAGAGGGACTGGAAGCCATGCCATATTAGGAAAGTCATAACTACAATTGTGCCCTGGAACAGTAAAATAGAGAAGATATGAAAAAAATAAAATAATGATATAAAAAGATTGACTTTAAAATTTTGTTGTCGCTGGTGTTTGCTTTCCTTCAGTGGTATAGAAAAAATCGCACTTTGTGCCTAGATAGCAATAGTAATTAGTTCAAATAGGAAACTACTTGTCTGCACTTCCTTTATTGTTGCCACATATCAGGTGATATCTGATTGCTAGACTACAAGACACCCACTTGTACTGGAATTTGTATTCCCAGAACTTAGTGCCCTGTCTGGAATAAAAGAAAGTGCTTATATTTAGTGCTTTTCACTCACTCACTCACTCAATTTTCTAACTCTTAGACTCTGTGATTCTTTGAGTTTCAGGGTATAGATAGTAGTAGGAGTGGTCATGGACTGCTTGGTTTCCAATGCTTCATGATGAAATTTGGAGCCTGGAAAAACTTTGAGGTAAGCTCTTTTGTAGCCCGTAAATGTATTTCTTCATCCCTCAATGACCCCCAGTGAGCTCTAATCTTTCTTGTATTTCCCCTTTTTAAAAAAGAGATCCTGGGGCGGCTAGGTGGCGTAGTGAGTAGAGCACCGGCTCTGGAGTCAGAAGGACCTGAGTTCAGATCCCGCCTCAGACACTTAACACACAAAAACAAAAACCTAGCCGGTGTAACTTGGGCAAGTTACTTAACCCCAATTGCCCTCCAAAAAGCAAAAAAATAAATAAATAAAGAGATCCAGAAGAAGACAAGAATTCAAGAGATTAGGCTGGGCCTAGCATTATGAAAAATGAATGAAAAAAATAGAACTGGTGCTTGCCCTTTAGGAGCTTGCTTTCTGGTTAGTGAGATGGAAGTAACAGGGGTGAGATCACTAGAGAACAAGATGGGTTTGGGGGTCATCCAGTGCTTGATGTTGTACTGGAAGAAACTGGAGATGGTAGAAATAATTTCAGGATGCCCAAATGAAGGGAGGTGGGGAGAGAAGCCAGGAGTTGGAATCCCAGGTTAGCTCACTGATGTGATGGAGTGATCTCCGATCTCTTCCAAAAGAATAGTGATAAGGACGGGACCTGTGTGTTTCACTGGTATAAGGAATGCCCAGGTGAGTAAACTTCCTCTACCAAGAATTGCCCTGAGCACTTGGGAGGTTAAGTAGTTTGCCCTGGGTCATACAGCTAACAGGTGGAATTTGAATTCAGTACTTCCTGACTTCCAGATTGGTTCTTTCTTCCACTGTGCTTCTCACCTTCTCCATGCCCTTGTTTATTTACTGGCAATTCCCCATGTCTGCTCCACAAGATGGAGGGTCTACATGGCTGCTGACCAAACAAAAGTCATTATTTTTACTATTACTTTAGGAAGAAATAATGAGAAAATAGCATGAGTGGGTGGAAAGAGAAGTGGGAGGGATGGTTCTCCTTGTTCCCCATTCATTAAATGATGTTCTGGTTGTTTCTGGGCAGGTTGAAAGGACTGACCTTTGGTGAATATTTGATCCAAATGTGCAGGAACCCTTGACCATAGAGTGGGAGTCATCCTTTCATTCTTGATACTCAACCCCACTCCTAGAAATCATTGACTACTTGCCATGCTCTGGTTCCACCATAGTTAGGACTGGAGCATGTGCATATTTCATCTTCATCAGAGACATCACATGTTATTCCTTTCTTCAACTAAGAGCTTACTGCTTGCTTTTGGAATATCTGGACTGAATACCCAAGCTCCAGGCACATGTGTTTATGGTATATAATAAATCTCCATTTGTCATAATGGTTTAAATTTTTCAAAAAAAGGAAGGCAAGTTATGATGTGGGGAAAAAAATAAATTTGGCTGTTATAAATTAACTTTCAAGGAGCTTCAGGTCAAGCCCAATTTATTAAAGGATGGGGGAGGAGCAGGGAGGATAGAAGAAGGAAAGCTGGTCCTTGCATTATGATTGTGATTTATCCACACCTTGAGCTGGTCCCTGTTGGACCTTTGTTTGAACTGCAGCTGGCCTGGTTTATGTATGACCTGCTGGGAGCCGAAGTTGTAATGAAAAACAGTTATTCTTTCAAATTACTCACAAGAAGAGGGCCCATTTTATCAAGTGCTCTTCTTAATTTGGCCCATAGTAAGGCTTTTAATATTTATTTTTCCTACATTAATCATGCTGTATCTTTGTGGAAAGTATAAATGGAGTGCTGAAAGATGGCATATTTTTAAAAAAATATTGTGAGGCCAAATGCTTCTCTAGAGGTTGGCTGTCAGGAGTCCTTAACGGGTAATTAACAGAGTTATTTTGGGTTTGGTCCCGCCACGTTGTGAACTTTTCCAAATTCTCTTCCGTGGAGCAGGAGCGGCATTTAATATTTTTGCAGATTAACCTTTAGCGATGAAAAGAGAGTGCCGGGTATTGACTTTTCCTGGGTAGGAAGGAGTAAAGAGTTGGCAGTCTCAACCAACCCTTCCTCCCTCCTCTCCCATTCCCTCCCTTTTTGGGTCCAACTTTTTTGCTGGCTTATTCATTCGAAAGAGGTTTCCACTACTCCTCTGTCTTTTGTTACCAGTATGCTAGGAAGGAACCTTGTCTCCCACTGGCTCCAGGCCTATACTGAGCTTCTATGTTGGTGGCTTCTGAATTGGGTCCTGGAATGACTTGGGTGCTCCAGAAATGATGGAACCTCTCCTTCCTAAGCTACCTTCCCAGGATTAGTGGCAAAAGCATCTCCTCTCCTGTCAGCCAATAAGTATTTATTGAGCCTCTAATGTATGTTCAGCACTGTGTTACAAAATACTGTGGAGAAAGAGAAGGGAAATGTCAGACATGTCCCTAAATTCAAGTACCTTAAAATATGGTTTGGGATACTAGACAAACAGGAAACAGAGAAAATCGAGTGCATAAATTGGAGTGGCATTGATTATAAATGTTATTGATCTACAGAGGAAGGAGAGATCAGTGGAAAGTGAATTGTCCTTTTTGTCTAGACCTGTGATTTCATTGGTTTAAGAACTTCCCTTTCCTAACATAGATCTACTGCTCACAGATTATCTTAAGGCAGGATTTCTTATCTGTGGACTCATTAAAACAATTTTTATATCTACATTTCAATATAATGGATTTCCTTTGTAGGAGGAAATCATTCCGAGAATGGATCCATAGGTTTCACCAGACTGCCAAAGGTGTCTATGACATAAAAATGGTTAAGAACACCCGTCTTAAAGAATTGCCTGGGGACACAGAAGTTACAGGACTTGCCCAGGATAACACAGACAGAGGTGACTTAGAGAAGACATAAGGGGAGGGTGACAGGTTTTAGAGGGTGAATTGAACCTTAGAAATAATTTGTCTCAACCCTGTCATTTTATAAATGAGGCAACTGAGATCTAAAGACTTCAAAGACAGTGGATAGAGCATTGAGCCTGGAGTCAGGAAGACTCATCTTCCAGAGTTCAAATCTGACCTCAGACACTAGCTATGTGACCCTGGGCAAATCACTTAACTCTGTTTGCCTCAGTTTCCTCATTTGTAAAATGAACTGGAGAAGGAAATGGCCAACCACACCAAATCTCTGCCAAGAAAACCCCAGATGGGAGAAACAGTTGAACAACAACAAAGAGTAGTAATGGAGTTGGTATTTAAACTCAGACCCCCAGACTCCAAATCTAATGTGATTTTCATTGTACCACACTTGCTTTTCTAGGACTTAGTGCTGGGTGTCCAAGTATGTTTTTTCTTGCAGTAGACCATGCCATCAGATATTCATGTGTCTGTGACACGTGGATTTTTTAAAAAATTGATGACAGTAGTGGAGTATAGCTCATTAGCTATTCATAAATTGCATTCTTTTCATTTTTAGCAATGGAACAAAAGTCATTCCAAACCAGTTTAATAAAGGTTAATTTGTACCAAAGCACACACTTAGAGTCTTAGTGCTGGTCACTGATTAACCTTTGATCAAGTCAACGATAATGCTGGTATTTGACGGGTGGAATTGTTCTCCAGAAATAGTCCTAGAAGGGGAGTTCTCAGTTCTGACTCTTTGTCTGCATAACTAAAAGGTAGTGTGCTATAGAAAGAAGAGTGATTGGTCCGAAGTCAGATCCCAGGTTTGCTCATTAATATCTGTATAACCTTGGACTTAACCTCTTTCATTTGTAAAACAAGGAGGTGGGATTCCATGACCTTTAAGCCCCTTCAAGCTCTAAATAGATGATCCTCTACTGGTGGCCTGTAGTCTTGAAGTTGGTGATTTTTATGAAAGAAGATTTTCTTTGACACATCCAGGTTGACTTATGCATTTCCTAACTTTGAACAGGTAGCCAGAAATCATAGGTGGTTAGCTTTTCCTGCTAGACTATCTAATTAATCTGCTAGTAAAAAAAATCCCCAAACCAAAACCAATAAAAAAACTTATCAGCTGGGCTGTGTGCTGGAAGGCCACTTTCAGCTCATGAACTGACTACATGTTGAACTTGAGTGAATTTTTGAGGATGGGTAGGGACCTCCAAACATCCAAAGGTTATTTGAAGTGATTCAGATATACAGAGATAAAAAGTATAATGAAGAGGGTGGGGTCCTTGGCAAAGAGGAAGGGGCAGTCAACCACCCCATGACTTTTCCCTAAGTTGTCCCAAGTCCAGTCTCCCATGTTGTGAAAAGGAATTTCCCTTCAGAACTTAAGGAAGAATTTTGTCACTTGTGACTGGTGTGGTGGATCCAGGGACTAATCTTTCTGGTCCTTGATTCTTCCCTGATTTGGGATGCCAACCCACTCCAAGTATCAGGTTTGATTTACATTTATATTCAATTTATTGTAATATCCCATCATGGTCCTAACATATAGGATGTACTGAAAAGATCCAGGGATTGACCAGAAGGTGAGAATGGTTTCTGATATAGTGTAGACCTGCTTGGCTTTTGGCTCATTAGATCTTGCACATGTAAATGTTATGTAGAGCTCAGCAGGATCCAATCATGAACCCTGACATGGATACTCAGGAGAGCACTAATGAAGACTGATAACTAGCTCACACTTTAAGGTGGGCAATAAATGATCTTATTTGTCTTTTCAGCAGTCCTGTGAAGGCATCCTCAAAGAGAACCAAAATGGCATCATTATGTCGGGGTCAAGGTATGATGTTCTTGACTGTGGTTGATCAGACTAATATAAGCTCAGAAGGCTCTACCACAGGTCGGGCACAAATAGTCTATAGGAACACTTGGAGTGGAGCCCAACACTATGTTAATTGCTAGGGACTCAAAGAAGGGCAAAAGAGTTTTTACTCCCAAAGAGCTCACAGTCTAATGAAACAACATGAAAACAGTTATGTACAAGCAGGCAGGGAAAACTGGCATTATGAAGGATCAGGAAAGGTTTCTTGTAGGATTTTTCTGGAGGAAACCATGGAAGCCAAGAGGAAGATATAAGGAAGGATGATGAGATTAATTTAGGCTGGAAAGGACTACAGAAGAATTTGACTGCTACTCCCTTATTTTACCAATGGAGAAACTGAAGCCCATGGATGCCAGGTAACTTGCCAGTGGTCACAGAACTAATAGGTATCCAAGAATCAGACCCAGGTCTTTTTGATCTTCTGATTCCAAATTTGGTGTTCTTTTCACCACATATCCCATACCTTTCAGCATACTAAAAATATAAAGACCTTGAGATTTTATTAATAAACACATATTGTCCAAAACTCAAGTAATCATAGTTATTTATTATGCCAGATCTAGAGTATAGAGAAAGTCATGAACAGATTGGAGTGTATCCAGTGGAGGGAGACCAAAATTGTGAAGGGACTCAAAGTTGTATGATATTAAGAGTTGTTGAAAGTAACTAGAGAGAGAGATTTAGTTTGGAGAAGAGAAGACTTCAGTGAGGGAAGGGAACATGACAGCTGGTGTGTTATAGTTGAAGAACTGTCATATGCAGAAGGCAATAAATTTCTTCTGGGTTCCTTGGGAGGTGGTCCAACGAATACCAATGGGTGGAAATGAGTAAATCTCAAGGAGACAGATCCTGGTTCAACATAAAAAGGATCCTCCGAGAATCATCATTGAGCAGTATCTTAAAAGAAACATGAAATGCACAAATTTGGACACATCTCCACTCCAAATGTTCATATGGATTATTTGTGCTCACTCTGTGGTAGAGCCTTCTGAGCTCATATTGGTCTGATCAGTCACAGTTGGACATGCTGTACCTTGACCTCAACATAGTGACGCCATTTTGGTCCTCTTAACAAAAGCCAACAACTAACTATCATTGCCTCACAGTGAAACAGGATGCTTCATGGAGCGGCCAGCTTCTCATGGAACTGTTCAGAGATTGGATGACCATTTATCAGAAATGCTGTCCAAGGTATCACTCCACTAGGCAACAGGCTAAAATATATGAAGAGCTGAAAGGTTTCTCAAATACTCCATGTTTAGGTTCATGTCTCATAAACACTGATGGCTCTGTTCTGGGTAAAAGAATTTGTGGGTCATAGACTTTGCTGTCTTTTTATGTTCCTTCCTATCTTTAGGACTCTCCTAGGGACAAAATTGCTTCTACTCATGTACCACCAGTGAGAGGGCTTTTCCAAAAGCAACAGGTTGTTTTTGGTGGGAGGTTATAGCAATTGCCAGACCCTACATAAATATGGATGCCAGGTTAGTAAATCAATCCATGGATGGATGGATCAGCAAGCATTTATTGATCCCCCATTCTATGTTCACCAGCATGCGAGGCATAAATAAATGCTTGCTATAGATTCCATATCACTTTCTTTCCTTGTAATGCCTTCCCCCTTGACTTTCTGCCTATTGGAATCTTACTCATCATCATCCAAAATTCAGCTTAAGTCTGCTTCCTTGAAGTCCTCCCTGACCACCCAGCTCACAATGGATTTCTTGTAATAGTCCTTATCTGGACCCTTATTTATCATCTCATATGAATATGGATAAAGGGGCAAAAGAGTTTTGATTTACAGTGATGGGCAAGGTGCCCACATTGATGGGGTCACTGAGCCATTTGTGTATGCTGAATTTTATCCCTTATTTTCTCCCTTAGGTTCCTTGAAGGCAGGAATTATATCATGTGCTTGGTATACCTCCTTTCTACCACCACAGTATCATTCAGTAATGTTTGTTGGTTGGCTATAAGTAATTTACTCCCAATCCTCTTCCTTTCTTTGTGAGGTCCCTAGGGAGAATAATGAATTGGATCACTGTTCTGTGTCACTCACTAATGTGTCTTGGAGGAAAGACACATGGTCCTTTTTTTTGGGGGGGGGTAACATTGATATATGTTGGTCTTTTTTCTTGTGCCTTTGTAGACTTCAGATTTTAAAGTGGAGCAGGGCTGACTGAATGCTAAGTTTGAATCCAGCTGGGAAGCCTGACTTCAATTTACACATTGGGTTTATTAACTTATAAGAGAGAGTGATTTGCCCCGTCTGATCTGGTCATTGACCTATTATTAATTCACAACAAGTCTGTCCCCTTTTACCACACAGTGATTTATTTTCCTCAGTAGCCTCATACAAGGAACCTTATCTTGATCGGCCAACTAAATTTATGTCTACTTGGTTGGGTCACCTTTTTCTATTATTTTATTAACTGTTTTCTCCCCCCCACTCCAAAAACTCTAACAAGTTAAGAACATAGTCTATCTGTACTCTTATTCCCCACAGCCTTTTTCTTTGATAAAAAAACTAGGGTGGAGTGAGGCTTTGAAATTCATTCCATGTCCTTCTTGCTCTCAGCTTTATTTCTCTCTGACTTCCTAAGCACTGAGTAGTATAGCTGATTGGATGTTACCTTCTGAGGCTCATATCCTTATCTCTTCTCTAAACACCAAATGTCTCTATGTATAGATTCTTTTTCTTCCTTCCTTCCTTCCTTCCTTCCTTCCTTCCTTCCTTCCTTCCTTCCTTCCTTCCTTCCTTCCTTCCTTCCTTCCTTCCTTCTTTTCTTTCTTTTTCTTTTTACTGTGCCTATCACTGTGTCTTCAGTTACATTATCTAGACTTCAGAAATAAGTTCTCCCCTTTATTGGGATGATTAACAGCATGTCCTCAGTAGAAAAACAATAGGCTCATCTTTATTCACCAGAATAAAGCTGACCTCTCTTCCTTCTTTAGGAAAGGGAAGGGGGAAATGGGATAAGCATTTATATAGCAGCAACTCTGTGCCAGGGACTGTGTGTGCTAAGTACTTTTTGCAAACATCTCATTTGATTCTCATCACAATGCTACAAGATAGGTGCTATTATAGTCCCCATTTAACAGATCAGGAAACTGAGGCAAACAGATTAAGTAACTTGTCCAGAGTCACATAGCTAGTAAGTGTCTGAGGCTGAATTTAATCTTAGATCTTTCTGGTTCCAGGTTCACTACACCACCAGCTAGCTGCCTCTGCTCTCTTCAGAGGGATATCAGGAAGACACGTGGGCATGTAAACAGGATTTGAGGTCTCAAAAGAGCCAGGGTATAAAGAAATTCAAGGCCTGCCATTTTAAGATTGATAATGATATACTATGTTGGTTACTTCATGCAGTCTGTTTTCCAGTGTCTGGAATGTTCTGTCTCCTCACCTTCATCTATAAGAATTCCTAGTACTGGGGTGACTAGGTGGCACAGTGAATAGAGCACCAGCTCTGGAGTCAGTAGGATCTGAGTTCAAATCCAGCCTCAGACACTTGACACTTGCTAGCCGTGTGAACTTGGGCAAGTCACTTAACCCCAATTGCCCTGCCTTCCCCTCCAAAAAAGCAAAAAGAAAAAAATCAAACAAAAAAGAATTCCTAGTATCCTTCAAAGGTCAATTCAAACCCCACCTCCTCCTCTAAGCTCCCCTCCCCCAAACTGTTAGTTCCTCTCCCTTAAAATTACACTGAACTTACTTTGTATATGTTTGGCATATACTTAGCAGTGAACATGTTTCCCCTGATAGTGTATAAGCTCCTTAAGGGGAAGGAACTCTTTTTTTTTATTATCCCTAGAGCTTCACACAGTACAGGTATGTAATAAATGGCTGCCCAATGTTTGAGTTAAAAGAAAGAATGAGTGGTTATAAAAACCAACCAAACAAACATGGAGGACTAGATTTTGGGTTAGCCAAGATATTTTGGCATTGGCTCAATATTGCAGAGTTTTTCCAGGTCTGCAATAGCTCCTGGTTTGGTGTCTTGCTCCCCAAGGTCCTGCCGGGGTTAGGGCTGAACTTTGAACCAACATGCCTATTTTCACTCTGTCAGCTGACTTGACTTACCTCATTCTGTCCATCTTTAAACAAGTCCTTACTCTTTGTTCCTAAGTGATCATGTGATCATTATTTTTTAAAAAGTCACAACATTTAGGAAATTGTGTGTCAGTTTCTTGAGGCCTTTGATCTTTCTATCTAGGTCCCCGGATGGGGTTTCAGAGGCCAGGCTTTTTGATGTGTCCTCTCAAGCTGACCCATGGATAGCGAGGCAAGACTGTCTTATTAAGTGTCAGGCAAAACCCTTGAGACATTGCCCTGAGGTATAAAGCCTGCAGACAATAAAAATATTTTTATTTTTTTGGTGGCATTGTGATGTATACAGTCTTGCCTCCAAATCTCGGGTGACTATAAAAGAATTTAAGTTAAAAGCTATGACTTTGAGTAACCTAGTGCATGATCTTCAAGATTGGCCAATTTTTTTGAAAGAGTTAGTGATATTCTGAGGGTAGGGGGCAAGTTATGGCTTCTTATCCTATAATTCCTTTTTTGACTTGTTTAGCCTTTTTCATGATAAGAACTATCAAAGCATCTTCCATAAAGTTAGATTGACAAGCAGAGAATTGAGGAATTGTTGGCTTAATCAAGAGTATGTGGTCACATCTGAAATCTGAGAAGTAGCTGTTTCTTGGGACTGTGAGCAGAATGCAAAAATATGTCCTAGTAATACCTTCAGCTAGTTAATTCTGTAGAATAAAAATTCTGATCCCCATGAGCTCTGCCCTTACCTAGGTGTAGGGCCTTGGGGAATGCCCTTAATCTTGCTCAGCCTGTTTCCTCATCTGTAAGATGAGGTCTTAGACTAGCCAACTACTGAGATCTTCCAACTCTGAGGTTCCATGATCTAGGGTCCCCTCCAGCCATAATAACTCATTATAAACATCCACATAGAATATAAGCTCCTTGAGGTTAGAGACCATTTTAATTTTTGTCTTTGGATGCCCATATAAATAGGAAACATTTTAATATGTATTTGTTGATTGATAGTCTAAGAATCAGAATCACAATTCAATTTTTTTTGCCCAGGGCAAATACCATAAACTAGGCCCTAGTTTGTCCGAATTAGTGGTGGTAGGGTATGGAATGGAATACAGAGACCTGGGACACTCATTCTGAGCTTCAGCAGAGAGTTGGGAGTGGAAGGAAATGGAAATAGCACAATTATCTGTGACCATGTCATCAGTAGAATTGAATAGAAGAAAAAAGTCTGGTTATTTCTTAATTATTTTGAAAGAGAGAGAATTTATTACATGATTACTATGACTCGGGCACTGTGCTAACATCTGAGAATAAAATTATAATAAAACAAGATGGTCTCCACTCTCAAGAAAGATACCTTCTAATAGGGAAAGACAAAACGTCAAGGGGAGCTGGAAAGTAGGGGCAGGTAAGGTTGCTGGGGAGGAGGAGGAAAAGCCAGAAGAGTGAGTTGGACTGAGAGCTCCCTTATTTCATCGGCATGGGAACCCCTTCCACTAACAGTTTGCTAATGATCTTACTAACAACAGCTTGCATTTATATAGCACTCTAAGGTTAGCAGATTGCTTTGCATACCTTTAGTGGCTCCCTTATTGCCAACATCATGAGGTTGAAAGGCAGGCTTCATAGAATCTCACCACCATGTCACAATGTAGGTCTATCCCAGACACTTTATAAGGAGTTATCTTGGCCAAAAAAAAAGTCATTAATTTGCAACTGACTTTCTGGTAATGAGCTTCTCTGAACGTAGCTGGTGGAAGTTATGATCTTTTCTGACTTTGAAGGATCTGTCAAAGAGTGGGATCCATTGGCATAAACCTTGCCAAGTCAAGTTCACTTCCATGCTTTGATGAAACAGTGGGAGGGGGCTTCTTTTGTTGTTGTTGTTGTCAGTTGATTTTAGTCATGTCAGAGTGTCTGTGACCCCATTTGGGGTTTTCTTGGCAAAGATACTGGAGTGGTTTGCCATTTCCTTCTCCAGCTCATTTCACAGATGAGGAAATGGAGGCAAACAGAGTTAATGTAAGGGTCTTGTCCAGGGTTACACAGCTAGAGTGTGAGCCTGGATTTGAACTCAGGAAAATGAGTCTTTCTGACTCCAGGCTCAGCCCTCTGGCCATCGCACCACCTAGTTGACCTGAGAGGGACTTCAGTGTTTATCATTATCTTACCACAAAAATATGACTTTTACAATAATGCTATAGAACATAGGATGAGGAGATTAACCTTTTAAGTGTTTCATAAGGTGGCTACCTCTTTTGTTTCCTCCTGAGTATCCTGAGGTATGGTAATCAGAACCCAACATAAAATTACAAGGTCAAGGTATATTGTATTTTAACAACAAAGGAAGATTTGGACTGATCAGTCACATAGTTATCGAGCAGTGTTTGTGATGTGAAGAAACATCAAAGAACAAAAACAAAAACAACAAAAAATGAAGATCAAACCATTCCTATCCTCAAGGAGGTTAGTTGAGGTGAATGAAACAACAGAAAAACATTCTATCGGGAGTCATGGAAGATAGAAGCAAGAATGCCTTTAGGGAAGCTTCTAAAATCCTGACCCAGGCCTGTAGGAGGGATCATTTGGGTGATTCCTGCCTCTTGGCAAGGTTGCCACGTGACCCAACAATGTTGGAGGAATTTTTTTTGGTTGATTTTGTTTCCTTGGGCCTTGAAGAAGATGTTAGTATTCTCTTCAGGAATAGAGAGGTTCCATTTAAAAAGCACAAAGTTGTCAGGGGATTGGGTGCTGAATGCTGGCTTCTTTCACTGGAGGGGATTACCAGGGGTTACTTTGGCATGAATTTGTGGAGGGACGTTTTCTTGGAATTTGCTTCATGCTTCATCTCTGGACTGCGTGCCAGTGTGAAAGTATTAGATGAGAGAGGGCTGGTTTAATCCTTTGCTTAACTTGATCCTTTTGGCACAGCTAGGGGCATTTCCAAAGATAAAATCTGTCAACAGAGGCTAAGTCCTCATCAAACAGACAGGGTGCTGAGTTGGAGAGACTTCGAGTTGAGGCGGGAGAGAGGACTGAATTATGGGAAGAGTGAGGATGGAGGATGGGCAAGGAGTGGAATCATGGTGGGGAGGCGGGGGAGATGTTAGACTTCCACTGGCCAAGCAGGGTGCCAGACCCTGCAGTCCCTGACTGGTTTTGAAACTTAAGTCACCGATGGCAGGTAAGATGAAAAGACAGGTAAGTCACTCCCTGAGTGTTTTCATGTGCTACTCAGAGCTCTGCTTGTGTTTCTAGGACAGGAAACTTGTTCCCTAAGAAATGCCTTCTACCCTCCTAGATTCTTATACATCCATATATAACTCTGAACAAATTGACTTAAACATTGAGTTCCTGCTATGTGTATTTATTGTTTTCTTGTTCAGTCATTTTCAGTTGTGTCTGATTCTTTGTGATCCCATTTTGGGGTTTTCTTGGCAAAGATATTGGGGTAGTTTGCCATTAACTTCTCCAGCCTATTTGAAAGATGAGGAAACTGAGACCAATAATGACTTACCCAGGGTTGCACAGTTGGTAAGTGTCTGAGGCCAAATTTGTACTTACTGTATACTACCTCATAGTTTTCTGTTTCAGACATCTAAATCTTTATCTCCACATTCATTCATTCATTCAGTTTGTTTGGGAAGCATTGATCTAATATATACAGGATGTACTATGTTAGATGCTAAGGGTGATACACACACATCAAAGACTACTTTCATCTAAACTATGAAGCAGCTAGGTGATGCAAGGGATAGAATGTTGTTGGATATGGAAGGAAGAAGATCTGAGTTCAAATCCTGCCTCAGACACTTGCAAGCTATGTGACCCCATGAAAGTCACTTGGCTGCTATCTGCCTCAGTTTCCTTATCTGTAGTATGAGGACAACAACAGCACCTACCTTCCAGGGTTGTTGCGAAGATCAAATGAGATAATATATGCAAAGCTCTTTGCAAATATGAAAATGCCAGATAAATTCTACAATAGCAACACCAGTAAACTAACCATTCCTTTAATGTGGTAACCACATGCTACCTTTCTTGTGTAATCTCCAAAGTGTCTCAGAAAGGGTTGGCCATATAGTCAGAAACGTATTGATTTAACATAATAAAAGTGTTTCAGGAGAAAAAAAACCCAACAAAAAATCCATCAGGCATCATATTTTCCTCTCTACCTCCTATGTATTTGTTTATTCCCTTATTAAGGAATACATGGCATCTACCTAAGATGGGTAGGAATACTCCCTACCTACCAGAGCCCAAGGCTAGCAGGTTTTGGGAATAGGTAGGTAGAAATGAAACTGGGCATCTCATATATGGATATCAGTTTAATAATCATATATGTGCATTTGCTTAAAGTAAAGCACTGTGTCAGGATGATCCAGGGCAGGTGTTTAGAGTTTTCTGTCCAAGAAAGTTATACTGGAAATTTTGAGCTGGAGACAGAGGAGCAAGGGGGATTACTTTCATGGTGGGAATGGGTTGGGGAGTGGGATTCAGGGCCAAAATAGAACATTGGCAAGAAAGGAAGCTAGGGCTCCTTCCTGGAACAGGCAAGCCCATAATCATGTCAATGAGACAATAGGATTTATGACTAGAAGGGACCTCAGAGAATGTCGAATCCAATGACCTCATTTTAAGGCAGATAAAACTGAGGCCCCAAAATATGAATGATTTGCCCAAGTTCTTACAAGTAGTTAGTAGCAAAACTGAGATTCAAAGTGAGAATCACAACTGAATGCAAATTCAGTGCCTTTTCCATTAGACCACCCTGTTCTTTGGAAGATTGAAAACTGGAATTCATTCAGGTAAGATAATGAAATGGACAGACCCGTTGACAGGAGGCCTAATTGGGGCTGATGAAGTTGATGGTGTTGAGGCAGGGGAGACCAAAGTTAGAGGAAACATTGGGTTGTTATGCTAGCCAAAGCTGGCTGACAAGTATAGTGTTTAAAAGAAGTGGTTTAGGTCTCTTTGGGAAACCCTGAAGAGGGATAGGGGTTGAAGAAAAGGTCTTTAGTTTCTAAATGATTGATAATTGTTGATAATTGATAATTTCTCTTAAAGGCAATGGTTGAGTCACAGAAGACTTTTAAGGAGGTGGGTTTGACAAGGTTTGAAAATCTGAGTTTGATCAACATCATGGGATTATTGATTCAAATTGTTAGAATCAACAAGACTTGGCAACTGATTGAATATGGGGACTATGAGAGAGATGGAATGGTCAAAGATATCTTCAAGGTTGTGAACCTGGATGACTGGAAGGATAGTAAAGCCATCAATAGAAATGGAGAAATTTGGAGGAAGGATGGGTTTGGAAGAAATGTAATGAATTCCATTTTTGAATGTGTTTAGTTTGAATTGCCTGTGGAGATGTCCAACAGGCAGATGGTTACACAGGACTTAAACTTAGATCAGGGTGTCTTCAGCATAGGGATATAGAAGACACTGAGATTGCCAATGGAAAGGAGAGTGTAGAGAGGAAAGAGAATAGGACCAAGGACAGAGTCTTGGGGATGCCTACACATAGTGGGAACATGCTGATGATGGCCATGAGGGTTGAGACCAGTGGTAAGAAAAGTATCAGGAGAGCAGAAACCAAATGAAAGAGAAAGTAACTAGGAAGAGTAGATTGTCAATAGTATCAAAAAGCTTCACCAAAATTAAGAAGGATGATGACCGAGAAGACATAATGGCAAGTAAACAAGTACTTAGCACCTTGTTTTCAGTTGAGTCTTGCCCTTGATTATATCAAGTATTTGTTAAGAAACAGAACTTGTGAAACCCACAGTGGGAGGAATCTGCTGATGCAACAGGAAGGGGTGGAACAAGGAGTAGCTAATGACCATATATAAGGAGAAGCCCAAGCTGGGAGAGAGCAGAACTGAGAAGAGGAACAATTGTGGAGGCTGGCACTCTGTTCTGTCTTTGTTTATTTTCGTTTGTGATACAGAAGCCCTGGGACCTCACTGGAAGCCCTGAAAGGATTTTCTTGTTGTCTGTTTATAGAAGTCCTGGAGGAGGGTTTCAGAGGTCCTGGGACCATAATGATGATGTGTGTTGAGTTCTCAGACCTTGTTGGTGGGTCTGTGTTGATTTCACAGGCAGATAAATGAATTGATGATGTTGTTGGCAATGTGCCTGAATGTTATTGTGGCTCTGTTGAGCTTTGTCTTCCCAGAAACAGAAACTGTGAAGGACTTGAGGTGGACTGGACAATGTGAGCTTCAAAATGGAATGGGAGCTGGGTGAGGAACTGAGAGCTGCCTAACTTTGAATCCAGGTGACTGTTGGGTAAATTCAGGCAAAAATTGGGACCATGGAAGAAGAACCATGGAATCTGAGAGCCAGTCTTGAGTCAAGATGAAAAGACCTCTCCTTGGTTACTTAATGCTGACTGAGAAAATCATGATTTACTATGACCTAGGGGTGGGAGAACTTTGTACTCTCTACCTTTACCTGTTAAGGATGATTGGAAACTAATCTCCAATCAAGAAGAAAGAAGATTTTTTTGACTGGGAGATTAAGACTATGTGACCTAGGGGTGGAGAACTTTGACCTTTGTACTTTGTGTCCCTTAAGGAGGCTTGTTTCTTAAGGATGATTAAAGACTTACTGAATGATATCTTTTGCTTAAAACTATGTGGCCACTTTGGTGAAAACTATGTGGCCAGTTTAGTGATAAGTTGTTATGTTATAACATCGTGAACACAGTACTCTGGTTTCTGTATTGTCTTAGTATTGTCTTAGTTTATTGTTGAATAAATAGAGAGTTCACTATACTATGTGATCAGAATCTTAAAGCTATCCATAGCAGCCATCCTCTGGAGAGCTGCTCGTGCTTGCTTTACAGAAGAGTCAGTAGATTAAGTCATTAGGAGATAACTGGTGGGCAACTAGGTGGCACAGTGGGTAGAGTGATGAGCCTAGAGTCAGGAACATTCATCTTCCTAGGTTCAAATTTGACCTCAGGCACTTAATAACTGTGTGGGCAAGTCACTTAACCCTGATTGCCTCAGTTTTGTCATCTGTCAAATGAGCTGAAGAAGGAAATGGCCAGACCACTGTAATATGCTTGTCAAGAAGACCCCAGATGGTATCATGAAGAGTCAGATATGACTGAAAACAACTGAACAAGAACATAATTGATAGCCTTGGAGAGTATATATTCTTAGTAAAGTGCTGGTTGAACCAGATGAGAAATTCTTAAAATATGGTCCACAGACTCTTGGGGATCCCCAAGACCCTTTCAAGAAACCACCCATGAGGTTGAAATTATTTTCACATTAGTACTGAAATTATTTGCCCATTAAAACATCCCTTCCTTTTTCAACTACTTATCTCTGTGAGGCTGGATATTCTTAATATACTTCAACCAAAAGATCATATTACAACAGGCTGAATGCAGAAGCAGATATTTGGATCCGTCATTTGCTGAGCACCCACTATGTGCCAAACACTGTGCTGAACACTTTACAAATATCTCATTTGGGCCTCAGAACAGCTTTGGGAGGTAGGGGCTATTATTGTCCTCATTTTACAGATGAGAAAACTGAGGCAGACAGAGGTTAAGTGCCTTGAGCAGGGTGACAGAGCTAGTAAGTGTCTGAAGGTTAGATTAGAAGTCAGGTCTTCCAGACTCCAGGCCTAGCACTCTACTCACTGTGCTACCTGGCTGCTTCTAGCCTGGGAGACCAATCAGAAAGTCCTTGCCTCTTGCAGGCAGATGAAGATGGAGAAGTTTGTTAAACTCATCTTTGTTGCAAGATGAAGAACACTTGGGGTTATGGGGCAATACTTAAACTATGTCCTAGGTCATTCCATGATGGGAGGAGAAGATGGGCTGGTCTTTTTTGGGGGGGGGGCACAAATGACAGGTGCACTATTGGTTTCTTCTACTGGTTCTCTCAAAGCATCAGGAGAAAGTGAGGAAGGTCTTCAGAGTATTGAGTGGAATCATAGTGATGACCTTATGGGGAGACAAGGGTACAAATTACCATGGATAGGCTATGGGCTGCATTATTTAAGGCAACTTCCAAATCAGTGAGGTCCCAGATCCATTTTTGAATCTTTGAGTATCCTAGGCAATAATAATATTGTCTTACATTTATATAGAATTTCAAGATTTGTGAAGCACCTCATATATATGTGGTCTCCTTTGATCCCTGTAACAAACCCATGAGGCCAGTATTATAACTCCTCATTTTACAGATGAGAAAACTGGCTCTCAGAGAGGTTAAAGGACTTGACCAAGGTCACATCATTAATAAGTGTCTGATGGAGGATTCAAACCAAGTTCTTTCTGAATCTAAGTTTATTTCCTACCCCATGTCCCATCCTAAAAAATTATATAATAGATTCTCTCCTCAAAATCATTATAGGAATCCTGGGTTGAATTCATGCTATGGGTGGTTGTGAAGCCCAGATTTATTTTAAGAGGTGCGGTGTAGGTGGTCATTTATGGATGGACAGAATCAGAGGCACTGGCCCACTAGGTTGTATAACTGCTTTCAAGAGATGATGTTAATATGCGTAGTTAGATAGGAAATCAGGAAAAGTTGAAAAAAGACGTGTGTCTGGAATCAGCACCTAATCCTCAAAGAGTTAAGTCAGAGCAGTTCTTTTACCATTTAATTTGTTTTCATCTTTGTTCTTAAAAAATAGTACTTAAAAAAATCACATTTCATTAACGTGCCAGTTCAGATTTTTTTCCCCTTGTCAGTTCAGCAATCAACAGTAATAAAAACTCTGATGTAAAATTTTCATACATTCAAAGTAGTATAAAGACATTAAAAGAAAACCCTTTAAAACATTTTCCATTTTTGTTTCACTTATCAGGTGTTACATATCAGGTTATTATTTACCCAGATAAAACACACTGAAAAGTGATAGAAGTTGGTAAAGTGCCTGTGAACCAATTACTCAGATGTTGTTTTTTTCCTTCTGACCATCATGATTAGACTGAGAAGAAATAAGATCACAGGAATGCTGAAATACCTGAGGATTGGGAGCGGGGGTGGGGGAGGTGGGGATGATCCACGCGCTGTTGTCAGGCCAACCTGTACAAAACATCACTTCCACCAACAGCTCAGGTGTGTTGACAGGACTTCATTTAACATATGGTGTGAGTATTCATCCTTCAGGTTCATGGAGTTGAGCCAGAGGCATAGATAAAACAGCCTATAATCAAAGAACGATTTGTTAGTTGGCATAATGGATAGAGGGCTGTGAACCTCAGAGTCAGGAAGACCTGAGATCAAATCCTGCCCCAGACACTTAATAGTTGTATGACCTTGGGCAAGTCATTTAATCTCTTGGTGCCTCAGTTTCCTCATCTGCAAAATGGTGATAATAATAGCACCTATTTCCTGGGCTTGAGAATTGTGTAAGTTAATATATATGTAAAGTGCTTTGTAAACCTTTAAACAATATATAAATGCTGGCTTTTTTCATTTTGATTTTTTAAAGGGTCCCAAACAATTTTTAAAATATTTATTTTTCTCAATTGCATGTAAATGAAAATTTTTAGCATTCCTTTTTAAAAATGTTGAGTTCTAAATTCTCTCCTTCCTCCACTCCCCTGTCCTTGAGAAGATAAGCAATTTGGTAGAGATTATGCATGTGCAGTCATGCAAAATTCTTCCATTTTGGCCATGTTGCAAAAGAGAACATAGACTAAAAAACCCCCAAGAATAATAAAGTAAAAAAGAGTCTATTTCAATCTGCATCCAGACTCCATCAGTTCTTTCTCTGGAGATATTTTTCATCATAAGTCCTTCAGAACTGTCTTGGATCATTGTATTGCTGAGAAAAGCTAAGTCATTCACAGTTACAATATTGCTATTACCATGGACAGTGTTCTCCTGGTTCCACTCACTTCATTCTGCATCAGTTCATGTAAATCTTTGTAGATTTTTCTGAAAGCATCCTACTTGTTACTTCTTATAGCTTGGTAACATTCCATCACAATCACATATCACAACTTTTTAAGTCATTCCTTAATTGATGGGCATGCCCCCAATTTCTAATTTTTTGCCACCATGAAGAACTACTGTATTTTTTGGCATATATTATTCCTTTTCCCTTTCTTTTGATTTCTTTGGGATACCTACCTAGAAGTGGTGTCTGGGTTACAGTTTTATAGCCCTTTGGGCATAGTTCTAAATTGTTTTCTAGAATGGTTAGACCAGTTCACAACTCCACCAACAGTACATTAGTATCCCAATTTTTCCATATCCCCTCCAGCATTTGTAATTTTCCAATGCTAGCTATTATTGTTATTTACATTTACATATATATACATATATACACATATTTATTTGTGGGAGCATAAATAACAATGCCTTTTTTGTTTTTGCCCCCATTAGCAAATGAAGTCTTCTTGAGGAGTGAATTTTCCAGAGAAGTCAAGCTTACTCATTTTAAGCCTCAAACTTTTATTTTGAAAAAACTTTAATGGAAAACTTTCAAATTCATCAAATCCTATCAAAAGTTGTTTATTAAGGGCCTATAACTATATGCAAGGCAGCATTCTAGGTGGTAGGTTTATACATTTAAATGAAAAAAGAAGTCTCTATTCTTTAGGAAGTTATATATATTTTTTTTAAACAAATACTTTATTAACTTCTGTTTTACATCATTCATTTCCGCCAGATTTTGAGTTACAATCATTTTCCCCCCATTATTCCCCTACCCAACCTCCCAGAACAGCAGTCCCACAAGACATCGCCTCCTCCAATCTGCTCTCTCCCATACCTTCTCCCATACCCCCATCGACTTTTCCATTAGAGGAAGATGAATCTTTGTGTCCCAATGCCTGCACATCTTATCTCCCAATTATAGGCAAAAGAGTATTAATAATAGTATTTATATATATATTTGAAACATTTAATGTTACGACCTCGAATTTCAGATCCATTTCCTTCCTCCCTTGTCACCCATTCCTTCTTGGGATATAAGTAATTCAGTATATGTTGTACATGTCTAGCTATGCAAAACATTATCATGGTAGATATATTGTACAAAGCTGCTTATAATTCCCTCCCACTCATCCCACCCCCCACCTGGTCCATTCCCTACATGATCCTGTCCCTCTTCTATAGTGGGTACTTCCAACCTCCCCTCCCCCCAAGGATGCCCTCCCATCCATCATCCCTCCTCTCATCCCCCTTCCCCCTATTCTGCTGCAGGTTGAGATAGCCCATTTAGTATGTATGTCATTCTCTCCCTGAACCAAATTCAATGAGAATGTGGTTTTGCCTTTTTGCCTTCCTATTCTCCCCCTGGCCCTTGCAACCACTTCCCCTTGCTTCTTCTACATGAGATAGTTTGCCCTACCCTGTCTCTCCCCATCTCCTCTTGCCACTTTCCTCTCTCACCTCATAATTTCATCCCTTGAGTATTCTCCCTTCCCAACAAATTCAACCTATGCCCTCTATCCATATAACTGTAACCATATACACACACATTCACATATGTATTCATATGACTACACCCCCTTCTTCCATTATTTTCATAGTGAGAAAGATATCATCAGTCACAGTTATTGCTTTTCCATATAGGAATGTAAATAGTTCAACTTTGATAAGTTCCTTTTGATTTCTTTTCCTGGATTACCTTCTCAGGCATCTCTTGCTTCTTGTGTCTGGATGTCAAATTTTCTATTCAATTCTGGTTTTTTCCTCAAGAATGCTTGAAAGTCCTCTATTCCACTGAATGACCATATTTTCCCTGAAACAAAATACTCAGTTTTGCTGGGTAGGTGACCCTTGGGTTCATTCCCAGCTCTTTTGCCCTCTTGAATATCATATTCCATGCCCTTCGATCCCTCAGTGTAGAAGCTGCCAGGTCCTGGGCTATTCTGATTGTGTTTCCACAATATTGAAATTGTTTCTTCCTGGCTGCTTGGAGTATTTTCTCCTTGATCTGGGGATTCTGGAACCTGGCTATAATATTCCTGGGAGTTTTCTTTTTGGGATCTTTTTCAGGAGGTGATTGGTGGATTCTTTCAACCTCTATTTTGCCCTCTGGATCTAAAACATCAGGGCAGTTTTCCTTGAGAATTTCTTGAAGGGTGATTTCTAGGTTCTTTCTTTGATCATGGCTTTCAGGTAGTCCAATAATTTTTAAATTGTCTCTCCTGGATCTATTTTCCAGGTCAGTGGTTTTTCCCATGAGATATTTCACATTGCCTTCTAATCTTTCATTTGTTTGGATCTGCTTAACAGCATCTTGATTTCTCATAAAGTCATTAGCTTCCATTCGCTCCAGTCTAACTCTGAAGGAATGAATCTCCTCAGTGAACTTTTGAGATTCTTTTTCCATCTGGCAAATTCGACTTCTTAAGGCATTCTTCTCCTCATTGCCCTTTTGGGCCTCCTTTGCCATTTGAGCTAGTCTATTTTTTAATGTGTTGTTTTCCTCAGTCAGGCTGTTGACCCTCATTTCATACTTTTCCTGCATCCTTCTCATTTCTCTTTCTAATTTTTCCTCCACTTCTCTTATTTGATTTTTAAAGTCCTTCTTAAGGTCCTCTATGGCCTGCAACCCGCTCATGTTTTCCCCTGGGGCTTTTGGAGCAGGACTTCTGACCTCACAGTCCTTTTCCTGCTCTATGCCCCCAAAATAGGAGTCTAGGGTTGCATTTTTCTGTTTCCTTTGCCTTGGCATGTTGCCACTTAATTGCTTGACTTTTGGGCTTGTTGCCACACTATGGCTTTAAGGCCAGCTAGAGGAATTTTCGTCCCGAACGTGTGGGGGCAACTTCTGTTTCTGGCAAGCTGTAAACCCACCCACAACTTCCACCCTAGATCACAATCCAGATCCAGGGAGGTTAAAGCAAGAGCGATTACCCCCCAAGACTGATCGCTGGATCTCCCCACGATTTGTAGGCTGGGAGCCGGAAATGCCTCTGAAAACTACAAAATGGCGTGTCTCCTCAGCGGCTTCTAGCTCCCAGGGGAGGGAGCTGACGCATTCCCCAAATACAGGTCCCAAAGTCCATAGGACACTAACCTCTTACTTTGTCCTAGGCAAGTCTATGTTGATAATTCTGGAGTCTCTACAGTTCCTGGTGTTCTGGGGTTCCTCCAGCCGGCTGCTGGACCTGCCGCCCTGGGGCTAAAACCTCGGCTCACGTGGACCTGGGCTCGGCTCGGCTCGGCTCCTGCGCTCTGCGCTCTGCGTGCTGCCGGCTCCCAGACCGCTGCGCTGGTCCTTCCTGCAGGGTGCTGGGCTGTCCTCAGCGGGAGGTTAGCTTCTCTGTGTTGTTCTGTGGGTGCTAGGGCTCCAGAAGTTTTTCAGAGTCCTTTTTTACATAGTTTGTGGAGAATCTGGGGGCAGAGAGGCTTGGACGAGCTGTTTCTACTCCGCCATCTTGGCTCCGCCCCCCAGGAAGTTATATTTTTGTAATAATAAAATAAAAAGAATGATATGTTATTCAATCACATCAAGCACTTTGTGACCTCATGGGTCATACTGTCTGTGGGGTTTTCTTGGCAAAGATATTGGAATGCTTTGCCATTTCCATCTCCAGCTCATTTTATAGATGAGGAAACTGAAGCAAGAGGGTTAAATGACTTGCCCAGGGTCACAAGCTAGTGTTTGAGTCTGGATTTGAACTCAAGCCTGCTTGACTCCAGGCCCAGCACTCTATCCACTAAGCAACCTAATTGCCTCCTAAGGATAATATGGGTAACAGTAATTTACTGCTTTAAGTTTTACAGTGTGCTTTATACAGATTATCTCATTTGAGTCTAGCTAATAAGAAGTTTCTGAGATGGGTACTATAACTATTATTATTACATTTTACAGATGACCAAACTGAGCTTCAGAAAGGTTAAATGATTTGTCCAGGATAAGTCATGGCTAATAAGTGTCAGATTCAGGATTTTAACTAGAATCCAAGTCTAGTGTTCTATTTACTGGGCCTCATAGCTTAATGCAATAACTAATATTTATATTGCATTTCAATTTTTCCAAAGAGCAGTATATATATTACCTAATTTGATCTTCCAATTCTAGCACCATATCTGACATGCCATGTTACCTTCCTAATACCTATACATGGGTAGCTATAACATGTAGTAGATGTGATGGGGACAAAGAGGTTCATCCATGATACCTAGGAGTTTTTGAGAGAAGGAAGATCCCTTTAGTTATGGGATGGGGGAATAGGAAGGGGCCATCTCACTGAGCTTCGAAGGGAAGCCAAAGATTCTAAAAGGTAAAGATGGGGATGGGGTAATGAATTTTGGTTAAAGGAAATTGTGTAAACGTAGGGGGCAAGTAAAGTTAAAGAGGCAGCTGGTGAAAAAAAATGGATGAAAAAATTTTTTTAAAGCAGTTGGGGTTAAATAACTTGCCCAAGGTTACATGGCCAGTTTTTTTGTGGGGGTATTAAGTATCTGAGGCCGGAACCGATCCTGGGTCCTCCCGACTTCAGGGCCAGCACTCTTACTCATTGCGTCACCTAGCCACCCTGAAGAATTTTTATTTTATCCTAAACTCTAGGATAAGGCTTCTTAACCACAAATTTAAAAAAAAATTAATTTTGATAATTGCATTGAAATAGAATTGGTTTCTTGTATCATCCTATTTATTTTATTTTATGCATTTCAAATGTTAATTATTTAAAATATTATTCTGAAGTTGTGTTCCTAAGTTTAATGAGTCTGCCAATAGAGTCCATGATACAAAAAAGAGATGAAGAACTCATCCTCCAGGCAGTAGAGAGACATTGAGAAAGTTTTTGTTTTGGGATGGAATATGGTTAGGCATGACTTAGGAAGAATATTTTGCCCACTGCATCAAGTATAGGAAGTATTCCTGCCCAATAAAACAGAGCATCCTGAACATAATGTATCATTTTTCTTGATGACTTAGCATCAATTTTCTGGGTGAAGGGGTAGAATGGAAATCTCTAATACTTCTTTAGAGATAGTGAAGTACCTGTGACTGTTTGTAGACTTCAGAGTAGAGAAGGATGGGTAGAAATTAAATATTCCTGTGGCAAAGACCACAGGATAGGGAAAGATGGCCTTACTGGACTTGGTCTTTCTCCGATGGGTGCCTTACAAATCTCTGATTGACTGTGGCAGCAGGGAGTTAACAGCCAACAATGGTCTGATGGGGGAATCACTGACAAGGTGATAATGAGATTAGTGCCTTCTGATTCTCTTATTAACATGTAGCCAAAGAATCATTTGGGCATATCAGGAAATAATGAGAAGAATTAAGGGATGCTAACTTTTGGACAGAGGTGTAGGTGTCTGAAATTTTTTTTTTAGGAAATTTTGTTAAAATATTGTTTTCTTCTTTCCAAACATTACACACATACATAATTATTTCAAATAAAGTAAAAATGCATTAATTTGAACCTCACCAATGTGGAACTTTTAATTTAGACCCAAGCTAGATTGAAATTTACCTTTGCCATAATTGTTGAGTGTTTGCCATGCAAATCAATAGCATAAAAGTTGTTTCAGTGGTAATGTTTAGTCTACTTAAGAGAATGATCTGTTTTTAAGGACTTTCAGGGTACCTACTTCCATCCAAATAATTGATAAAGTGGTGAAAACCATTCTTAGATATTCCTCAAATCAGGCCCTTAGTCATACCTGGCATACTCTATTTGCCTAGCTTGCATAAGTGCACTTGAAAAAGAATCAAACCACGATTTCTTGAAAATATTGTATAATTCATATTTTTCATTAGTATAGACTATCCTCCCTTCCCAATTAGTCTAAATAAGTGAGGTTTGATTGATTGTTTTTTTACTGAGTGGTGGTTTCCACCTAAATCTAAGCCAAAAGGTTGGGTTAGATGGGGACAAAGAGAGGAGTGTGTGTGGCCAATTTAGAAACCTTTTAACCAGAGCTACTGGAGTCATCATTCTGGAGCAAATGAGTGGCCTATTGGTTTTTGTCTGTACTCCCCAAACATTATTCTGGAAGATTTCTTTTTTTCCATTTTTTGGGTCTTTTTCATTCTTTGTAAATGATAGATGACATCACTCCCCTTCTCTCAGGCTCAGTTTGCACATCTGGAGAATGAAAGTGTTAGGGACCTGATTGCCAAGGTCCCTCCTGGCTCTAAATCCCATAATCCTATATGTGGCCAAGAACTCATATGCCTGTTTTCTTTGGAGGAGTTGGGAATTTTTTCCTCTGATTCTTTTAACCTACCAGAAGGTCCTGCAATTTCCCTTATCCCAGTCTACTCCTGTGTCTTTAGGCTCTGGTAGGGATTTCAGAATCAGTGATGGAGGAATGAGTCATAGATTCACAGAACCAGAGGGACCTCATAAGGCTTCTGCCTGAGCCCTGGCTCTGTGGCTGACTGAGACTCTCTTCCCAACAGTGGACATCCAACCCTGGAGTCAGACAATATGGATGCAAGATGAGAACAGTCAGATTGACTCAGGGGATGTGGTTCTGAAGTGGTCTCATTCCATAGGCTCCTATGGTGATTATAATATGGAAGTGCTAAAATGACTAGGGGCCTCTGGTCTTCTGGTATTTATCTTAGAAAGATACAATAACTAGAATTTCTGTAACTCATTAAGATTTGCAAAGTGCCTTATATACAGTTTTTTTTTTTGCTTTTTGGGGGGCAATTGGGGTCAAATAACTTGCCCAAGGTCACACGGCTAGGTTTTTTTGTTTGTGTGTGCGTTAAATGTCTGAGGCCGGATCCGAACTCAGGTCCTTCTGACTCCAGGGCTGACGCTCTACTCACTGCACCACCTAGCCGCAACCTTATATACAGTTTTTCATTTGGTCTTCCCAACAGTCCTGTGAGGAGGGTGCTGTTATTGTCATCCACATTTACAGATGAGGAAACTGAGAAATCAAGCAAATTCCCTAGGGTCACACAGCTGTTTAGTGTCTGAGACAGGACTCAAACTGAGGTGTCCTTGTCTCTTAACTCCAGCTACTCTAACTTGTGTGATGTGCTACTTTTCTGGGTGTACCTGTCTTAGGAGAGTTGGGTGGTAGGGGTAAGAACCACAGACAAGTGTCAAATACTATGAAAGTATGGTGATTTTTTTTTTTTTTTTGCCTTTTGGAGGGCAATTGGGGGTTAAGTAACTTGCCCAAGGTCACATGGCTAGGTTTTTGTTTGTGTGTGCATTAAGTGTCTGAGGCTGGATCCGAACTCAGGTCCTTCTGACTCCAGGGCAGACGCTCTACTCACTGTGCCACCTATCTGCCCCCTAAGTATGGTGATTCTTTATCTTTCATCTCCAATCAGTTACCAGGCTTGCCTCTGTCCCAACTCTTATAGCTATCCTATTCTCCTCAATCTCATAGCCACACTTTACAGAATCTTCATCACTTTTCTCCTGCATTATTGCAATAATGAATGAATGAAAAAATTTATTAAGTACTCACTATGTGCCAGACACTATGTTAAGTGATGAGGATACACATACAAAAAATAAGATAGTACCTGCCCTCCAGCAGCTTACATTCTAATAGGAAAAGATAACACAGAGAAAAACATGGTGCCTCTGGAAGAGTGTTTTTGGACAGGGACATCATAGGCAATGTAGGGCCATTGATTGATTTGAAATTCCAAGATTTGATTATTATTTTTTTCATTTTTGATTACTATTTCCAAGATTTGAGTATTATTTTTTGATTATTCTTTTTAATTACTATTCCCAGAGTTACAAAAGAAATAGAAATAAGTCAGGGAAGGAAGGAGAGACAGAGGAGCAGGGGAAGATAAAGGGCATGGTTACATGTTCTTTAAGTGGTCTGTTGGTTGCCCTCCTTCTAGTCTATCCCCTCATCTGTTCATTTTCCTTACAGGTGCCAAGATCTTGCTAAAAGTCATGTCTGACCATGTCACTCCTTAAGAATCTTCCATGGATCCCTTTTGACTCTTGGATAGAATATAAATCCATCAGCTTGCTATTTAAAACCTTTACAATATGTCAGCATATTTCCCTAATTTATTATGTCATCCCCCTTCATGCATTCTCTGTCCATCCAAACTGGTCAGTCTGTTGTTCCTTAGTATTGACATACTGTCTTAATTACATATGCTTTTTGTCTTTTATAGGCCATTCTGAAGGCCTGAAATTATACCCTCATGGTCAAATTATTAATGCTTTTCCCTCCTCAATTTTTTTTTGTACTTTCTTATTCAATGACATGTTGTTCTCCCCAATGAAATGTAGGCTTCTTGAGGACAGGAACTATTTTTCAGTTTTTTTCTTTGTCTTCAGTGCCTTGTGAGTAATGAGGGCTTAGTAATACTTGAATTGAATTAGACTTTATTTTTACTCCCTTTTCATAATGGGATGCTCTGTTGTGGTGTGGAGGTCATTCTTGGTTTGGTTTTGCTGATGGCTTGCAAACTGTGTCAGTATAACTTAGACACTAAGGAAGATAACATATTATAAATCTGACTTTGACTTATTCATCATTAGGTTGGCTTCAGGATGCCATATTTTTCACTTTCCACTATCTAATCCAATAATAACAATAACTAATATTTATACAGTGATTTATAGTTTATAAGGTATTTTACAACAACCCTTCAAGGTATATTTTACAGATGAAGAAACAGAGGCAAGTTAAGTGACTTACACAGGTCACATAGCTTGTTAGTATCTTTTCAGGCCAGATCTGAATTTAGATCTTCTTGATTCTAGATCTGGTATTCTATTTACTACAACACCTAGTTGACTCTAATCAAAACCAATTAGTATTATTGACTTACAACATGCCTAGATGGTTTGAGGGTACAAAGATAGAATAAAAAAAAACAACAACAAACCAAAACAAAACAACAGCCCCTGCCTTCAAGGAGCTTACTTTCCAGACCATCTCCTAAAACTGGAGAGCCTACAGTCTTCCTTGGTGATAGGAATGCTTGCATTAATGAATTTCCAGATCCTTGATAGTGAAATGGATCTGTGTTGTCACCAATTTGCAGGTCCTGCCAACAATCCCCATTCGTGACCGACCATTGAATACAACTCTTGTTTCCTTCCTCCCAGTTGCCATAGGGCATCTACTGAAGATTCTGAAGGTCTTTCTCATTTGCTCCTGCCACTACGAGGGTACCACGCTCAGGCTGTCCTCTTGCCATTCCTAGCCACTGCCATCTTCCTTTGCCATTGTATATTTCCATGATGGTATCTTTTATATTGTTCATCCTTGGGATTCCTTGCTGGCCTGCTCACCCCCATCATCCACCTGAGTGTTGCCCTCTGTGTGATACTTATTTTAGATTCTATGTCTCATTTTCATACAGTAACACCAGCAAAATGTCGGTGTGGAAGAGATGGGCCTTTGTTTTCATGGTTTCATTCAAGGAGTTTTTCAGTTTTCTGCACTCAGTCTTGTTCACTTTCCTTATCCTGTTCATACATACGATCTCATCCAAGTTCATATTGTAATCTTGTGGGGTTGGTAGGAACACCAGCTTAATCTGTTCTTCCAAGGAATAAGCCAGAGAAATTATCCCAGTTAACCCAGAGAAGTTAGGTAATTCAACAAGGCCCCACCACTGGTGGCAGAATTGGAACCAGATCTCTATGCTCTAGGTCTACTGCTTCCTCTCCCTCCCTACTTCTTCCTCCTCTTAAGAGTCAGTAGATTTTCTCCTATTATTTTTGGATTTTCTGAATGGAAAACTTCAAATGGCTTATCCTTGGCCCAAGAGCAGAGCCTCTGCAGATTCTCAGCTAGGATATTGAAAAGTGGTACTGTGATACGATGGAAAGAGCACTGGATTTGGCATCAGAAGACATGGGTTTGAATTTAGCTCTGCTACTGACTTCCTTTGGGAACATTAGGCAGTCACTTTATTGACTCCCCAGGATTAAATTTCCTCCTCTGCGAAATGGAGGAGTAGTGCTATATAACCTCTAAGGTTCCATGTAACTATAAACCTGTGACTCCGTAAGCAGATGCCTTCTGTTAATGCCTGCGTCGCTGGTAGTACCTACTGTGGGACAGGGAGCCTTGTAGGTCCCCTTGGGCTTCCTCATTGAATGATTGTTTGAAATCTTTCCTGCCTTTGTTGCTCCTTTTCTCTGAAATGAGTGCACTTGGAAAGGCCCTGAGTTCTGCAGGTTGGAAGCCTGGAGTGGAGTGTGTTTCAGACTAAACCAACCAACCAACTGGTTATGTTAACATAGACACGTGGCAAGTCTCTGACCTGCATTTTGCCTTTTGTTGTTAAAGCTGAATGACTTGCCAGAGGCTTCTTTCCTTTCTCCATTTATTTGTTTGGTTTCCCTCCTCCCTACCCCCTTTATTTTGGAGCAGCTTGAGGAGCTGAACCCCATTTGCTGTTCAAAGTTATAATAAAGTCTTCAAAAGTCCCATTTCCTGTTCTGATGGGGACATCCAAAGTATAGGCTTTCCTCTTCAACAGCTGATATCTGGCACCACAAAGATATCCCCAGCATCAAGATAGCAGAAGAGGGTGGGAGAATAGCTGTCGGCCTACCTCGATATTAATTTATCTCTAATGGTTATGAAAAGAAAGTGAAAAAAAAAGGGATTGCCACAGCTCTTCTCAAGTCCAGAATAATGGTTCGCCTTACGGATCTGCTTGCCTGACATGGCAGGGCTTCCTTATTTCAGTCTCCGGCTTCTCCTGTTCTTCAAACCCAGTAAAATGGCTGTCAATCTATTTTAAGCGAGGAAAATTGAAGAGGGCTTTTGAGCAGTATCGGCTGGCTTAGTTATGCCAAGTGATTTCTTTGGATAGTAATAATAGGGGCTGTCTTCAGAAATATTTCAGACACAAATGACTAGTTTTAAAGTTTACTTCCCCCCTCCTGCCCCCGCTTTGCCCCCCACCTTCTAGCATGCCACCTGCTCTTGGAATGCAAAGATGCCTTGAACTCCATCTCCACCCTCCCACCCCTCACCCCCTCACTGGAAAGAAAGAATGGGATGCTAGAAACGAAGGATCAAAGCACTGAACAGCATCATTAGGAAAATGGTCAGCCCAGGGGCTCCCTCCCTCCTCCTCTTCCTCTTCTCCCCCCAGCCCACCTCAGTTAATTTATTTTTTAACTAGTTTTTACCAACCAAATGTTAACGCATATGCCTTGATTGCTAACCTCCTCTGGGCACCAAACCTGTTTTTTTCTTGAGTGCAATAAGTGATTATCCAACTCATGCTGCTCCAAAAAAGAGGTTTTGTTTTAATAAGCAGTTTGCAGTTTGGCACACAATGCTGAGGAAAGCAACATTATCTCTGGCAGTAAACTCTGCAGTCACTGCAAAGCTTGACAGGAAAATGATTGAGTCTGTTTGTTATACCTTTGTGGGCCTGCCACTGCTGCTGCTGATGGAAATGTTGCTATTTATTCAGCAATGCAATAACACTTCCTGTAATTTATGGATGCACATTCCCCAGATTACTAAAGGTAATATTGTTGACTAAAGGAAAGTATACGAATGGATAGTTTCAGTTGTTGCTGTCCTTATAAACGTGATTGACTGTTCAGTTTGCACAGGGAAGCATTTGCACAGGCCTCATCCCCCTTAACAATTACAGATTTCCCTTCCTCTGACAGTTACAAATAATATGGCCCGTCCTAAGTGGCAAAAAATTTACTGATTGCCCCCCCCCCCACCCGGAAGCACATACAAGGAGGGCCCCAGACTGGCACCCTTTGTCCCTTTGTTCTGGCTGTGGGTCTCATCGTTCCCCCATTGGGAACCTTAGATTCTGCCCTTGAGAAGCCAGGCTCTGATAAGTGAGTCTTACCTAGCCCCAGACTAGGTCCTCTCTTTACTTTCTGGTCATCTTCATACTATGCCACCCACTCCATGCCCCTTTTGTAAGCTCCTTGAGGGCAACTGTCATGCTAGCTTCTATCTGTATCCTTAGCGTTTAGCACAGTGACTGGCATATAGGAAGTGTTCAATAAGTATTTATCTATGTATCTGTCTATCCTTCCTTCCAACCATCCATCCATGCTTCCTTTCATTCATTCATCTATCCTTTCTTCCTCCCTTCCTTCTTTCCTTCCAGCCATCCATTCATGCTTCCTTCCTTCCTTCCTTCCTTCCTTCCTTCCTTCCTTCCTTCCTTCCTTCCTTCCTTCCTTCCTTCCTTCCTTTCTTCTTTCCTTCCTTCCATCCACCCACCCATCTGTCCATCTATCCATCATCTATCTATCTGTCTTTAGTTAGGGGCCATGAGTCTTGCCCATTGTGGGACAAGATGACCTGATGGCAACCTTATATCTATGTAGATGGCCCTATCAGGTGAATTTCTACTTTAGAAACTCAGTTATTCTCTTTAATAGAGGTGTAGAGGCAAGGGTGGTCAAGGATGCATCTTGCCCTTGATATAGAAACAACTATAGTGACTTGATAAGAGCAGGTACTGAGATTTCATAGGACCGTAGATTCAGAGATGGGGAGAACCTCAGATGTAATCTAATCTAACCCCCTTATTTTCATAAATGCAAAAATTGAGACCTAGAGATATGATTTGTCCAAGGTCACTGAGGTAATAATCACTGGAGGCAGGATCTGAATCCAGGTCTGCTGGCTCCAAATGGTTGTTTGTCCATGGTGCCATGTTGCCTCTGCTTTGCATCTGATTGCATATGTTCCTCACTGGACCAATGAGAGAGTACAGAGGGGGTACAGTAACAACAATTTTATATTTGGAGTCAGGGGAACCTGAATTTGAATGTTGGCTCTGCTGTATTCTTTTTTTTTCTTTTTTTGGAGGAGGAAAGGTAGGGCAGTTGGGGTTAAGTGATTTGTCCAAGGTCACACGGCTAGTTTTTTGTGTTAAGTGTCTGAGGCCAGGTTTGAACTCAGGTCTTCCTGACTCCAGGGATGGTGCTCTATTCACTGTGCCACCTAGCTACCCCAGCTCTGCTGTATTCTTGCTGGGTGAGTTAGATGAATCTAACTGGGCCTCAGTTCCTTCACTGATAAAGGTTAGACTAGATGACCTAAGGTTCTTTACTCATTTATGTTGTAGAAAGTATCTTAGTGATAACCTAATCTTCAAATAACCTTTCATATTGCCATTTTTAGACTTTGGATTTTTGTAGGGAGCCTCATTTCTCTAATGCTAATTGGAGATCATGAACATTCATCATTTCCTTCCCTTAGAGGCCCCCAGACTTCCAGCAACTTTCATAGCCCTTCCATTACAGTGGCTGTTGCTGGGGAGGTTCAACCTGCAGCCAACAGTACCCACATTAATGGGAGACCAAAGGATAGTGGTGGGCTATTGCCTCTTGGAAGGAGTGTGCAAGGTTGTCTCTTTGAGTGGATTCCATGACTTTCAGCTTTCTTGGAAAGTTGATTAAGAAGTAGGTGCCTATGCTGTGGATACTGAAATTTGGTTGATACTAAGATATAGTACAGATGGACACAAGCTTGGTCTTGGGTCTTCCAATAGGACCTGCCCTCATAATGGAGACCTTACTTTTTTTTTAATACTTTGGGATTTCCTCTTGACCACCTGGTTTATACATTCTTTTAATTTCATTCTTTATTTCCTAGTCTGCATCCTTTTCTCATCACATATTTTCTTTATAGTCTTTTCTTATAGTCATCTAAAGAAATTGTATAAAATTAGTGTCTTCGTGTACATGTGTGTATATATACACATGTGTATATACATGTATACACACCCATATGTGTGTATACACATACACATGGACATATGTATTATGTATATGTATACATATATATGTGTGTATATGTATAGTGTCCAGAAAGTCTTAATAAAGTTCTAAGATATTGAAATGTACACATGTATGCATATATATGTATATATATCTATACACACAGTATGTATATATGTGCATACATATAACTCAGGTATACACACATGTGTGTATATTTGCATATGTGTGTGTGAGTATGTATATGTTCATGCACATATATCAGCAAGGATTACTTGAATGCCTACTGTGTGCCAAGCTGGGCAGCTGGATGGCATATTGGATAGAATACCTCACCTGAAGTTAGGAAGACTCATTTTCTTAGTTCAGATCTGTTCTCAGACACTTATTAGCTGTGTGACACTGGCCAAGTCACTTAACTCTGTTTGCCTCAGTTTCCTCATCTGTAAAATGAGCTGGAGAAGGAAATAGCAAACCACTCTGGTCCTTTGCCAAAAATGCCACCAAATTGGTCCATGAAGAGTTGAACATGACTCAAATGACTGAACAACAATTACCAAACACCGTGTTATGTAAAAGCATAATATTTTGTATCTATAGGAATTGGGATAGCTTCTGGACCTGTGATTTCACTCCCATAGGGGACACTCAGATAAGGAAACTCCATCTACCAATGCAAGTTGCTACAGAGGGTTAGCCATATTAGAGCACACAGAAGTTCAGTGATTTGCTCAGAGTCCGGCAAACAGTAGGTGTCAGAATCAGGATAGGAATCAAAGTGTTCCAAACTCCAAGACCAACTCTCTACAGCTGCTTCTTTACACATATACACACAGTTAATTTATATATGTATTTACATGGATAATGAGTAAGTACTTAAAGGCCCATTAACTATCCATTAATGAAAGACAGTTCAGCAGATCGTACCTGTATTGACACTTTGTTTCTCAACCTTTAGGTGACTTTATCTACTGACTCCAGTATGGGCTCTAGCCCAAAATAAGGGTACTTTAGAAAACCCAGTCATTGATTTTGGGAACAAAAGAAAAAATACTTTGTTTTGCAAGACCTTCCACTGTTAGTCTTTGCTTTAGTCAGTTAAATAAACCTACCATTAATGTGAAAAGTGTTAAAATAGCCAATATCTACTTAATTCATGTATGTAGGTAATACACATTAGTTCTCTTTGCCCACCCCTAAAGGGAAAGTTGAGGAAGAATTTTTGGCAGTTTGCGGATCGTCGCTCATTTCTATACCAAAGGACATTTCCCCTCTTTAGTTCCTACATTTATCAGAAGTGCTGGCCTATGAGCATTTTAACTTAATTTGACTTCTCATCATGAGATATACAATGTCTGAAATTCAAAGATGCTCGCAAAAGCCTAGTTTTAATTTAGCAATGGCTAGTGTTCTATAATTCCAGTATATGCTTTTAGCTAAATAAGTAATTGTTCTTAAAGTTTTGGCATTAAGGTGTAAATAGAGAAGTGGTTAGTAATTTTGCTAATCCTTGAATTCTGTTATCAATTTAGGACTTCAGTAGGTCATTGCATATTAGATAGTACTGACCTTTCCCCAATCTAGGAGACTAATACCTGAAATGTTAAGGAGAAAATATTTGTTCTTAATATTTCCTGGTTAATCTTAACATTAGCTATTTGGCTAATGATGACAGATGGTTTGGTCACAAAATGACAGAATTTTTTGGATGTGACAGTATTCATAGACTATCGAACTTAACCAGCTTATATTAACTCTATTTGGAAATACAAACCAAAACCCATCACATGCCAACCTTTACCCCAAAGAGATATATGTGTTGTCTTCACTAATAACTGTTTGTTCCTATAGTAATATAATCTTTTCTTATGTGTATTGAATTGTTTCATTAGCTTTAATGCTAATGAAGAAGATGGTTATGAGAGTAATAAAGAAAAATATCCATGCCACTACGTGGGAGATTTAATTTCTTTCTCACCCTACCCACTGTTGTTCTGTCTTCCCTGCCTGACACATGCATTAGTCATACAAATGGGTAACATCACTTTTAGGTATTGTACCCTGCTTATTTAAACCTAAGCAGGTTGAAATACTTAAGAGACAAGTAACTTGTTCAAGAATTTTGAAGGTGAGTGGGAATGAGAGAGATTTCACTTGGATTGGAACCAACAGATTTTACTCCTGCCATCAATGCTTTTAGCTTTGGCTAATTGGATGGGGAGAACATTGTTCTACCTTGTCAGCCTGGTTGTATCTTCTCCCAAGGGGTCCCTTTAGCAATGTCACCCATAGGTGATCATTTTTAAAATAAAGCCCAGGGGTAGAGTAAAACATTTTTGAGGAACTGTTCCCTGCCATGAATCTCTTGAATGTTAATATTTAAATAAGAGAACAAGATAATTGAGGAATTATGCCAACTTCCTTCACTTTCCTTGGTTCCATAGGGAACTAGGAGCAATGGGAAAAAGTGACAGAGAAGCAGATTTTGGCTCAAGTTGTAAGGAAAAAGTTTTTAACACAGCTGTCCGAAGGTAGACTAGATTGTTTCAGTAGGTAGTGATTTCTGTGCTCGTCTGTAAGTTTGAATAACCACATGTTGGAGAATGCTGTTGATATAGGAATCATGATTTGGATGTAGCTGGCATCAGATGACCTCTGAGATCCTGACATGTACTTTTACCTAAGTAAGTAACTTTATTTTAGCTTCTATGATTCAGTTACATTGATACAGTGCTTGGTGCATAGTAGATGCTTAAATATTTATCAACTGAGTGATTAATTGATTTGACTCCTTACCTCCACTCCCCAAACTAAATGCTTTGTACAATGAGGTTGATGTTTTGACCTGCCCCACAATGCCACCCTGTTTATCCTTCTATTAGGTGCATCTGCATGTGCACTGTTGTTTTTACTTTTGAAGGTGGGGAAGCTATTCCTTTGGATACCATATTGGAAGTTGTTATTTACCTTTCAATATTTCTAGAACCTATAATACCAAAGAATCATTGAATTTGAGAGTTGGAAGGGACTTAGGGCCATATGGTCCAATCCAGACATGAAAGGAATCCCCACTATAACATATCAGACAAATGGTTTTTAAAAATTTTTTTAAATTTTATTTATTTGCTTTTTAATTTTTTTGCTTTTTTTTTTGGAGGGGGGAAGGTTGGGAAATTGGGGTTAGGTAACTTGCCCAAGGTAATATGGCTAGTAAGTGCTAAGTGTCTGAGGCTGGATTTGAACTCAGGCCCATCTGACTTTAGGGCTGGTGCTCTATTCACTGTGCCACCTAGCTGCCCCAAGACAAATGATTATCAAGATTCTTCTTGAAAACTTGCAAGAAAGGGAAACCCAGCCTTTCTTAAGATAGGTCATCCTCCTTTTAGATGCCTCTGAGTGGTAAGATTTTTCCTGGCATCAAAGCTAAATTTGCTTCTTTGTGAATTCTACCCATTGGTGTTGTAATCCTCCCTTCACTAACACAACTCACAGATCTATTCTAATAATACAGAGGTTCCTAAACCTTGTCAGATCTCAATGTCCTTAGACTCTAGAGTAATTTTACTGAGACCCCCCCCCCCCCAGGCCAAATAAACAGCAAATGCCAGCCTATACTTTTATTAAGCAGTTGGGTTCAAACAGCCTAATAAAAATCAATGTTCTAAGAACTTTGTAACCTTCTGAAAAAAAAATTCACATAAATTGAAAGCAAAAACAGTATTTTCCTTTCATTCGAGAATAACCACAATTATTTACTAATGAGATGTTGTCTGTTGGGCATCTCACAGCTACTCAGGACTTGGAATCAAGTTGTATACCACCACCCGAATTTCCTGTTCCATGGTGATTTGTGTGCACTACTTACTTTTCATCATAGAAAACCCAGCTTTGCAAAGATAGGATGCTGCAGGAGAAACATTTTGGGAAAATTAGCAGCGGAATTATAAGTATGAGTAAACAAAAATGTATCTCAAAAAGAAAATGTCATCGATAGGAATAGAGTTAGATCTAAAATGGAAACCTTACACTGGTGGGTAGTTTGTGAAGTATCTAACATGTCAAATATTGCAGTGTTTATCTGGAAAATTAAAAATATTCCCTGGTGCCCCTGTGAGTTTGCTGGAGCTACCTGGCCCACTATGGTTGAAAATGTGGGAGACTTGGACTTTAGTAGATATATCCCTAAGTAACTTTGTCATCACTGTGTTCCTCCTCCTGAGGAGGAACCTTGTTCATTCAAATGCAGTTCAAACTGAAGTCCAGATCCCTCTAGGCTCTAGCTCCTCTCATGCCAAATTATGTGGGGTTTATTTTGCATACATTTCTAGAAAATCTCCTGTATATATGTTTTCTCTCTGAGAGAATGTAAGTCAGAGTATAGTTTGAGTATATTTAATTTATCAATTCAGTTTTTATCTTGATTTCATTTATTTTGAAAATTTAAACTATTCCCTGGTAGCTCTGATGTCCATCAATGTCTGGAGAATCTCTCTCTAAATTTTCTTAGTTGTAAAATTCATTTTGGGCTGGGCCTTTTATTGACCTAGGAAACTCTCGATGAGGAAACTCACTTCGCCAATGCAGATGGCCACCTGCTTTGTACCTTGTATTTGTCAAAAGTTCTTCGAAGCACTGAGGAATTAAATGGAATCATGATGAGAATCATGCCACCTTGAACTAGGCCTTCCTCACTCTTAAGCCAGTCTCTATCCTCTACTCCATGCTATCTCTCACTTATAAAATGATTAATAGACATTTACTAAGCCCTTACCATGTGCTAGGCACCCTACTAAATTCTGGGGATACCCATAATCTGATTAATCCCGTATCTGTTGGGTCCCTAACTCAAACCTCAAAGTGAACCCCCCCCCCCTTAAAAAAGGTTCAAACTCTTAAAACTGGTTGATTTTTTCCCCCATAGTCAAGTCAATAAGCATTTGTGTACCAGACACCATGCTACAAAGAAACATTGCAGTCAGATTCCATGATATCTTGTTGCTTTGAAATGGGTGAGCATTTCAGTGAAGGGATACCCATAGATGACATTTTCTAATTTTATTAGGAAAATCAGTGATGGTTTGAAGGGGAGCCAAGGTGGTGTAAGAGTCTTTTGTTTGGCAGAAACCACAACTGAGTTGAGCCTGCATCAAAGCCACCAACTCTTCTTCCTCCTCCCTGCCCCCTGATAAAACGTGTCCCTTTGGCAGCCTGACTGGCAGTCAGGGTAGGTAGTAAGAGCGGGAGGGTAATGGATGCATGGTACCACTGCATTCTGGGATATTGTTTAAATACCGTAAAAAGCCCTACTCATTTACTCTGTCTGAGCACTGGAGAGAAAAACGGTGTGGTAATCCTGCCATAGCAGGTGGTACTACTTTCATATCAGTAGAAAATGAAATTGTGTGGATGTTTCTCCCCCCTCCTCTCCCGTTCTCTCTTTTTAATCTTTAAATAAGACGATTGGTAGCCTGTTGGCAAGAAAATAGGCCCTGAATTTTTATTCAAAGTTATACAAGGATGATAGTTGGAATTTTTGGCAGGAGGCACGCCATTGCTTTTCAGAAAGTGCTGTCAAGGGAAGCTTTTTCTGAGTTACCTGCTGGGCCCAAGCTCTTTTATGTTGTTGTTGTGACAGGTAGATTTATAAGGCTTGAAATTTGTACAAATCAGTTGTCATTCAGTGCTGGCTGTCAATGTGTCAAGCTGTCAGGCCTGCTGTGAGGGGATGCCTGAGGGGGTGTACAAGGGGGCAACCATGGAGAAAGGAAATGAGTTCAAACAGACCTGAAATGGAGCTCAGTTCTCAGGGTTTTCTGCCCCTGTAGAGCCGGCATTGATTTTTCTCCGTGTTGAACAACAGCAAACCTTAAATGACACGTTGTTAGCAATCTAAAGTTGCTGTTTATTGTCTTTTAAATGGCAGCAAATCATGCAGAAGAGAATACAGTGGGTATTTTTGAATTGTGCATGTTTAGCAGCATCTCGGGCATGTCACTTTTCTGGCCTGGCTGGTTTCCACAGAGGGACCTGCTGCTTCTCTGATGAGGACAAGTTTCCGGAGCATTTTGCAGACACAGCATGAAAGGAAGTTTTGTGCTCTTCTCTCCCGGTGCCGTAGATCACTAATAAACATGGTATTAAAGACGCAGGGATACTGCACTACTGTTTAGCCTTTGAAAGAAAAGGGGAGAGGGAGGGATGGACAGAGGCAGGAAGCTGTGTCCTCAACCTGGTCTCTTAGCAAAGGGCACCTTTTCTCTTTGGACCTGCCTGGTAAACCAGGACGAGTTGGATTTTCTGGGCAGAGTCATCTGTGACAGTACCAACTAAACAGCCCATCTCCTTCCCCTTTCCTCAACTCAAGCAATAAAAGCAAACAAATAAAAAGTCCTTCCAACAGTGTCTGTGAATGTTTTTCTTAACCATTCTCATCTCTCATTGGCAACGGCATCAAACTATGTTGAATATAATACTACCTGAAAAGCCCAGTAGATTTCTCCCTCCTATTCCAAGGCATCTATGTAATGGTCACTGAGTAAATATTGGTTATGGGTCAGATTTTCTGCTTTCCCTGTTTACATCCCAGAAGACTTCTAATATATGTCTCTTTCTGCCCTTAATTCTCTTATTTCAGGTACCCCATGTTACCATGGACAAATCAGCTCATCTCTCTATAAAATGAAGAGATAGGAATATATTATTTTTTGAAGTGTCTTTTGTTTCTCAATCTATGATCCCATGACCGAATTCCCAAGAAAAATTGCATTTTACCTATATTTATGTACCTTGTTTATTGGTAAAATTTAAAGTTTTTCTCTGGACCTGTGATTTTATTTATATGGGGAATTCTATCTATCAGATGCATATTCGTATCTCAGCTCTAAGTTTTAGACTTAGAGGCAAGACTTGAAAAGAGTACTTTCTCCCTCCAAGGCTAATCTTCTACCTGATATATATATATATATATATATACCTTAAATAGTAAAAACATATCCTAAAATAAAAAAAAATTAAAGATCCTACTCCTTCATTCATATTTTGTCTCCTAAGGATGGTATAACCCCTGTCCAGATGTGTGGTTCTTCTCACATCTGGACTGAGTAGCTTATTTTTAATTAGTCCTATAATTTTTTTTGGCCCATTTCTGTGATCAGCTATCTACCAGGTGACTAAGAAATAGGAGGGAGAGAAAAAAGAAAGAGGGCATGAGATGGAGAGCTGGCTGGGGGTGGAAAGTGGGAAGGTGACTCTTGAGAAGTAGTCAGCACCAAGAGGTAAAAAAATTAATCAAAGATTTCCATATAGCCATTACCAGCTGGCATCCATGGCCTCAGAGTCTTTGAGCTAAAGTGTCTACAGAGAGGCACATGGCACAGCTGAGTTTGTCTTGTAAAAGCGCAGCTGTCCAAAACATGACAGCTACAGCATTAGCAGGGCCATTAAGAGGTGTAGAACATTTCCAGGGAAATGATTTGAAAAATGACAATGCTGGCTCCTGTGTGATATTAATTATACCCTGTACTCATGGCAAATAAGCTAAAATAGTTGGCAAGAAAGACAAAGTGAGGTGTCTGGTTTCTGATCGTCATTCCAATCAAACAGGCATCAGACAAATGGGGGAGGGCTTTATTTTATTTACTTGATTGTAAAGAAGGGTAGGGAAGTTCTGGGTTGGGGGTGTGGGGTTGTGGGCAGGATGGCCAAGAGAGAGGAAGGAGAAAGGGTAAATAGAAGAAAAAAAACGTTGATGAAAATATTCTCAATATGGTGCTTGTGAACCCATAGGAGGTGGTCTGGCGGAGTCTTTTGTGGAAATCAAATCTGCATTTTAGGAAGAACATTATTAAGCTAGAGAGTGACCTGAGAAGCATGTTGAAAGTCTGTGATTATGCAGATGAAGGAACTGGGAATGTTTATTTTGGAGAAGAGAATGATGAAGGAGAATAGATGGACTGGAGGAAAAAAATGATTAAGTGCCTACTGTGTGACAAACATTATGATAAATGTTGGGAATATAGATAGAAAAGTGGTCAGTCCCTGATTGGAAAGAGCTCATATTCTAATTGGGGGTAGAGGGCACATAAAGGAATGTTGTTTCAGGGAAGGATGGAAAGGCCCAGTGATCCTTAAGGTATTATGAGAGGGCTAATGGCAAAACCCAGTGGTCCCTAGAGCAGTGGTGTGCTGGTAAATGTTTAATAACCAGATATCTGTAAGTTTAATCTGTAACATTAACATTTTCTTGATCACTTTCTCAGGTCTAGGTAATTAATAAAACAACAAACCAATCCCTGATTTATATCCTTTGCTGATGCCAAGGTATCCATACTCACACTGAAATTTAGCAGTCGCTGAGCAAGTTAGAGTAGCATACCCCTGATGTAGTGTGCATTGTTGGGAAGGGAAGATCCTGGTGGGAATCTGGGTAGATGGGACTGGGGGTGGGGCTGTAAGGGGCAGGTCCCACCTCTGTCCAGTAGATTCTCCCCTCCGGCACCCTTTGGCATTCTGTACGCAGGAGGAGTTTGGGGTGTTACCATTAGGGGATAAAGGGATCTTTTGCTAGTCTGGTGAATGCAATAGCAATTTTAGAGTTATTGGAAAGGTGGCCTATGGAAAAGGGATTAGACTTTTTGCTGTTTGACCCAAGAGGAAAGAACTAGGAGATATGGGCAGAAGTTGCAAAGAGGCAAATTTATTTTATTGTAAAGAAAAATTTCTTACCAGTTAGAGCTATCTAAAGGTGAAATGGCTTGCTCCAGAGATAGCACTTACTCCTGCATTTCCACCTCCTGTCACAGGGAGGAGATTCTGTTTGGATTGGATGGCTTCTGGGGTCCCTTCTGACCCTGAGGCTCTGTGATGCAGTGATTTCTGTGCCTGGATCCTGGAGAAGAATTAAAAGTAGTCCATGTCGTATCAGAAACCAAGATTCCGAGTGTTTCTTTAAAAAACACACCAAACCACTGTCTCTTGTTTACACAGTATCTTTTTCCCTCCTCTAGAACATTTACATCAATTGATCTTTCCTTTTATTCCTCCCTCATTCCTTGAGGTAAGGTGAAGTAGACTGACAGAGAAGAGGAAGAATTCAGTATGTAGAGTTAGTTGATCAATAAACATTTATTAACTACATACCATGTACCAGGCACCATGCTAAGTGCTGGGCATGATTCCAAATTTATTTTCCTGCTATTTACTGCTTGGGCAAGTCTATACCTTTCTAAGCATCAATTTCTATAAAGGGGGAAGGGGCTAGTGGGAAACCCATACCCTTGAAGCCACCTGTGACCTTTTAGGTCCTTAGGTTTGGCCCTTTGACTGAGTTCAAGTTTTACAGAACAAACCCTTTTATTAAGGGGATTTGTCCTGTGAAGTTTGGTTTCAGTCAAAGGGCTACACTTGAGGACCTAGAGGGCCACATGTGGACTTAAGGCTGCAGCTTCCCCACCCCTGGTAGATGATCTTGGAGATCCTACCCAGCTCTAAATCTCATGATCCCAAGGGAGCAGGGTAGGGTAAGTAGTCATCTCCAATTTCACAGATGGAGAAACGGAGTTCTAAAGACATTGAGTTACCCAAGGCCACAGAGCAAGTCAGTGGAAGAGGTGGGCCTGGAACCCATTTGTCTCAACTCCCAATTCAATGCCTCCTTTTTGAGATGATGTACACCTTCTTCTGGAAAGAATCCCTGTTCTTTTTCCAACTTTGAGGGTTTAGGAAGGCTGTCTACTCCCTTGTCTAAGGAAATCCCCATGAGCTTCAGTGTAGCCTGATAATGATCCTAACTAAAACCAAAATAGTCTTCGGATCCTTCACTGGCCAATACCAGAGCAGTCTTAGGTCCTTGTTTAGGCAGAGCCAGAGTAGTCTTCAGGTCCTTCACTGGTCAAAGCAGAAGAGTCTTAAGGTCCCTGACTAGCCAAAGCCAGAACAGTCCAGGTCTTTGCCTGGCCAGAGCCAGAGTAATCTTCAGGTCCGGGCCTGACCAGTGAGAGAATAGTGTTAAGGTGTTAGTGTAGTTTGATCCTGACCAGAGCCAAAGTAGATTTCATTTCTTACCCTAGATCCCTTCCTAAACCTCCAGCAACCTTGGAGGTTTGGAACACCTTGCTGCATACATGTGAAAGGAGTGAGTCTCCCTTTCTCAGGAAGGACATTTGGCTCCGCAGACTTTCTGAAAGGCCACCAACCTCCTGGCCTTGCCCCAGGGGACCCTTCCATAAACCTGTCCTTCTTGGGGCCCTCTTGAATGGTGCTTTCTTCCTGAACTGCAGCTCAGCTGCCTCATCTTTCTTGCTTAGCCCCCTACCCCGTAGCTGAATTACCCTGTATAAACAAGCCTTTGTTGGACCTGACTGTGAGAGATGTGATGGCGGCCCTGGCTTTGGGGGAGAGGAAAATAGACTGGGAAAACAAGAGGTCATGATTGGGTCAAAGTGCTGGGCTTTAAGGAAAAAATAAAGAAGGCGGATGGTTAGTTTCCTAGGCTAAAGTTTTCATATTCAATGGGGACAAGGCTCTGTTTGTGGGGCTCTCTGTGGATGTGTGAATGTGTGTGGATGTGTGGGTGCCCTGGAAGGGGAATCTAGTCACAAGTTTTATTAACATCCATCACAACACAAAAATCTCTGAGCAAGTCCATTCTGAGGTCAGCTGAGACCTCTCGAAGAACTATTGAAATGCTTCTGGGCAGTTATGTCCTAATCCTCCAAATGTGCTGAACATGAAAATTCTCATTCAGTGTTAAACCACCAAGTACCAAAGAGAAAATGCCTGGAAATTATAGTCTTTGGCAAATTAGAGCTTGCCAGGATTTCTCTCCCTCTCTGAGGGTTGAAGCGGGCTGGGCAGATTTTGTTTACCTTGAAGATAAAGTTGGCCCCCTGGGGGTGGGGAGGTGGGGTTTCTGTTAATGTCTCTGATCTCTGGTCTTGTCATCGTCAGGATTTGTTATTGAATGACCTTTATGGGATTTTTTTTTTTTTTTACAAAACCACGACCTTTTCTTATTAAACATTCAAGGCTTTGTCAAGTAGGGCTGTTCTCTGGACTAGGCAAGTTTAATGAATGTGTGTCCCAACAACCTGGGGGATGCCAGGCCTCCCTTTGCTTCCTGAGTCTGGGTCTCTTGGTGTGAGGGAACCACCGAGTGCTTAGAGCTGTTTGTAAAAGCCAATTTTATTTGTCTTTAATTCGAACACTTAGGACCAGCAGTGGAAAAGCAGGAGGGGAAGAATAGCTCTTGACAGAGATTTTGGTCATGAGCCATCTCAAAATACTCCAAAATAATAATCTAGTAATCTCCCATTTATGCAATCTCTTATGGTTAACAGAAGCTTTTTTTTTTCTTTTTGGAAGGCAATTGGGGTTAAGTAACTTGCCCAAGGTCACACAGCTAGGTTTTTATTTGTGTGTGTTAAGTGTCTGAGGCTGGATCCGAACTCAGGTGCTTCTGACTCCAGGGCCGGCGCTCTACTCCAGAAGCTTTCTTTGTAGCACCCTTGTTGGGGAGGGACTATAGGAGATACTGGAAACATTTTTAGCCATCCTTCCTTCCTTCCTTCCTTCCTTCCTTCCTTCCTTCCTTCCTTCCTTCCTTCCTTCCTTTCTTTCTTTCTTTCTTTCTTTCTTTCTTTCTTTCTTTCTTTCTTTCTTTCTTTCTTTCTTTCTTTCTTTCTTTCTTTCTTTCTTTCTTTCACCAATCAATGAGCATGTGTTTTAAAAGTACCTACTATAAACCAGATACTTTGCTAGACACTGGGGATACAACATAGGGAATTTTTAGTGTAGAAACTACTTCCACTAATACACATCACCACCTTGTCTGTAATATTTAGTCTTAGAGGCCCCAAGAGCTGAAGTAATTTGCACAGGGTCATATAGAACCTAGGTCTTTCTGACCCCAAGATTGGCCTCCTATCCTCCATATCAGGCTACCTTTCACTGTAGGTATTATTATTCCTGTTTTTACAAAGTCACTTTGGCATAGTGGATAGAAGCCTGGGATCTATCACCTTACCTCAGATCCTGCCCCTAATACATATTAGCTCTGTAATTTGGTTCACTTTTGCGTCTGTCAAAGACTTACCTGAGTTGTAGATGGGTTGCCATCTGCATTGTTCAATAAAATTCCCATACTGGGAGTTCTCCACACTGATGAAATCACAGATCTTTTGACTTGATTTTATTTTGAGACTAAGGAGACTGAGTTTTCAGAGAAGTAACTTACCCAGGGTTATAAGACTGGTAATTGGAAGGTCAGGTCTTCTTGCCCTGAAATTCCATTCTCTTTCCACTAGTTCATGGTACTTCACAGGGTACCTGTCTCACTTGGGAGCACCTTCTAAAAGTTTTCATTTGGGAAACTGAGGCATGGAGAAGGATCTTATGTAAAGTCAGAGCAACAACCAGAGAGAGAATCTAGAGGTCTTGGGGTTTTGCTCCAGATTTGATGACAATAACAAAGCCACTGGTTGAAGAACTAACAGGTTATCTGGGGAAGATGATTTACTCCCGGGCTCCATGTACATTCAGAACCTTACTTTATTATGTATGTGTTCTATGTGAGAAAGCCATCCAACATATGATAATCTTACTGTAAACTGTCACTTTGCTTAATTCTTGGTTCTGTTGTTTATTGTGTGTTTGCAGCTAATAGAAGAGTTATGTGGGGCTCACTAAGCACTGTAGAAAGTACATCTGCTGAGTTTCTTATTATGGGGAGAAAAGAAAAAAATCCCCAAACATTTCAGGAGACACAGAGTAACTGTCACTAAAGATTTGAGATTAAGGATGGAGGGATTTTGATCTTGAGTGACTCAGAAATAAATGTTCATTTCAAAGGTCTATTTCTTTAAAGAGAAAGGGAAAAGAATCTGGGATCGCATATGGGTTAAATAAGCTTCAAATTTTTCTGAGCTTGGAGAAATTCCATTTGAATTGTGCGTGTACATTTCATGAAGATATTACTGCTCTGAAGGGCTGTATCTTACTGAACTACTTGAGCCCTAAAGGAGAAGCACATTGGCTTCTATTGCCAAGGTCTAATAGAGATCCTCCTTTACAACATTCAAATACTTTGGCCCTGTACTGTATGTTAGTCCCAAAGCCATTTGGAAAACTCTATTTATCTCAGTAGGCGGAATGTGTGGGTCTTTCTTGCTTCCATGGATAACTCCAAGGAGATGTTGTCAGTCTTTCAAATGTCTTTCATGTGTTTTCCTACCCTGTTCATTTGATGGCCATGGATGTCCACAGTCATTTGTTTTTGGTATTGGCAAACTGTGTAGTGAGCTAGTTACTTCCCAGACGCATTCCAGCTGCTTCCTGGGATACCCATAGTGCTGTAGATTGAAGATAGAATCAAATGTGGGGTAGATATTTAAGAACAACATGACTAAGTTGAGGAAAAGATGGAAATTAAGGTGGGAACTCTCTTGATCTCCTCACTTGAGATGGGGGGGGGGCATCAATCCACCTGGCTGATGGGAATACTGATTGTTAAACTTATCGGACTAAATAGTAGAGGCCATCACATACAGAGGAAATAAGAGATCATATGTTGTCAACTGGAATCCTCACTTCCTATAGAGGGGCAAATCTTCAAAACAGAGGTTAGGGAATGGAGAGATTATAAGCCTTCTCAGTAATTCAGTATTTTCCAGCTCTGGTCTTCTGACTCCCAAGTTCAGTTCCCTTCCAGTTCATGGTGCTTCTTAAGGTACCTGCCTCACTTGGGAACACCTTTTAAAATTTTATTTGGGAAACTGAGGCATGGAGAAAGGCCTTATCTTGTATAAAGTCAGAGAAACAGCCAGAGAAAAAATCTGGGAGTCTTGGGTTCTTGCTCCTAATTTGATGACAATAACCAAGCCATTGGTTGAAGACCTAAGAGGTTGCCTAGGGAAGATGATTCACTTCTGGGCCATCCATACATTCAGAGCCTTACTTTATTCTACTTAAGGTCAGAAAGAGGATGCCCAGCACCCTCAGGTGAAGTGTGAGCCTAAGTTTGTTCTTGTTTTTCAGTTGTTTCAGCCATATCCAACTCTTTGTGATTCCATTTTAGGATTTTCTTGGCAAAGATACTGGAGTGGTTTGCCCTTTCTTTCTCCAGCTCATTTTACAGATGAGGAAATTGAGACAGAGTTAAGTGACTTAACCAGGGTCACACAGCTAGTAAGTGTCTGAGGCCAGATTTGAACTCAGGAAGATGAGTCCCAGCCCAGTGGTCTATCCACTATGCCGTCTAGCTGCCCAATGTAAAATGAGAGGGCTAGAGTGAGTGGCCTCTGAGGTCCCTTCCTGCTCTACACCCATGATTCAGTGATTCTATAATTAGGAAATTAGAAACTCCCCTTTTTAATCTCTTCCTTCTCTTTATCCTGAGAGGAGATCATAACACTTGGGGATATTGATCATTTTAGTAGTAGCATGATTAGTAAGTAAACACTGATGAGGAAAAGTAGGCCTACTCTGAGGACTGTGGTCTCTGCACTTTGGAGACTTCCAGACCTTCAGGAAATATATCCCAACCCCTGTAACCTTGCAAGGAAATTAGCCTCTCCATTTTCCTCTCTGAATTCCCATTCTCTCTGTGTCCATGGACAATGAGAAGAGCTGTAAGGATTTTCAATGGTGCCAATATCCCATGTAAAAGAGAAACATGAGATGTTCCTAGGTTGATTTGATGTCAGTCTATTTCTTGTTCTAGGCAGGCAGTCTTCCTAAAGCACAAATCTGACCTCGCCCCTCCCTCATGCAGGAAGCCTCAGTTCCTGATGGTCATGGCTAGGATAAAATACAAACCTTCTGGCCTTTTAAGCTCTTCATAAACTACCTTTCCAGACGTGTTGCATGTTATCATCTTTACACACTGGACACTGTAACCAAACTAATCTACTTGCCGTTTCCTATATGTGGTATTTGATCTTCTGCCATGATGCTTCTGTATCTGTTCTTTTCCATGACTGGAAAGCTCTCCCTCCTCACCCCTACTTACTAGAGGAGTCCCTAGTGCCCTTCAAGTCACATCTCAGGAGTCACCTCCTATAGGAGGCCTTTCTTCCTGCAAATTAATTTTTTGGCATGTATACATACATACATACACACATACTTATATGTATATGTGTATATATATCTATACATACATACATATATATATATATGCATATACATGTCTCTAATACAGCTAGGCGACACAGTGAATAGAGCACTGGGCCTGGAGTCAGGAAGATTCATCTTCCTGAGTTTAAATCTGTTCTTGGACATTTACTAGCTGGGTGATCCTGGGTAATTCACTTAACTCTGTTTGTCCTCAGTTTCCTCATTTATAGAACAAGCTGGAGAAGGAAATGTCAAACCACTCTACTATCTTTGGAAAGAAAACCCAAATGGGGTCATGAAGAGTTGGACACAACTGAAACAAATTACAATAACACCTATAACATATATAAAGCAATGCTATATATGTGTTTTATTACATATGTTTGTAAATTTTATTTACATTCATTAGTCTGTGTCCAGGAGAGCTAGGCGGCACAGTGGATAGGATACTGAGTTAAGAGGACCCGAGTTCAAATCTGGCCTCAGACATTTATTAGCTGTGTGATCCTGGACAAATCACTTAACCCTGTTTACTCTCAGTTTCCACTTCTGTAAAATGAGCTGGAGAAGGAAATAGCAAACCATTTCAGTAGCTTTGCCAAGAAAGGCCCAAGTGGGGTCATGGGGAGTCAGATATGACTGAATGACAACAATAACAAAACAACAACAACCTGATTCTGTGCTGTTTTATCATCAGTGTAATATAAGCTCCTTGAGAAAAGAGACATTTGCTTTCTTTTTTTTTCTTTTTATCCCTGTGCCCAACACTTTGCATGACATATAGGCATTTAATCCATGCTTTTGGAATCAATGGCACTACTTTTCAGAAGAAAGTTTTGCATTTCAACTGGATTCATTCTGCTTTTGCCAGTGTTAAAACAGCCCGAGGTCAAGGTATTCTGAGGCCTGAAGTGAAGCACAAAGCTGTGGAAGGGCAGTGTGGTTCCACAGGTGAATCTGAAGAGTCTTGTCCTCATTTTCACTAGTGGAAATTCACGAAGTATTGACCTATGTGGTTTGGAAAGGGTCATTCTAACTTTATAAAAAAAAGGTTGGAAAGGATTCAGGATAGAAAAGTGTATTTCACTTTTTTTATAGGGCTGTTCTTGAGAGCCAAGCAATTTGTTGTAAAAGAACATAAGAAATATTGAGAATGAGAAAAGCTATCCATTCCATAAAGCCCTGTCCCTCTTAATACTTCATTTCTCCCACTACGGCCTTTGATCGCTTCATAAATGACCCTCTGTGTGAGTGAGCCTGGCCACCCCACTATTTCAAATGTATTGAAGGTATTTATGATGGGTAGTTAGATTTCAACTATATGGTAACCCAGCTCTATACTAAAGAGGACCTTTATATCATAGTGCTTAATAGCAACGGCTCTTATATTTCAAGATCTTACCATTCCAGATACAGTCAGCCTGACCTTAAGTTCCTGAAAAGTCACTATTTCAAAAAAGTATATTTCAGGTAAAGAATGAAAATTTCATCTTTTGGACTTCTCTCATAAATTGAGTTTTAGGGTCTGTTTCATTATTAAGAATCTGCTTTGGAGGGACTCTGTCAAATCCATTTAGTACAATGTCACAGGGCTACTAGGATGCCAGCCTGATAACATCCAGCTTATGATTTGTAAGTCTTGTGTGTGTGTGTGTGTGTGTGTGCGCGCGCGCGTGAGTGTGTGTAATTGTCCCAATGCATTATAAAAATACGTCTTAGAAGAAAATTCATTTTAATTCTCTTCAATTTGAAAATGCCCTGAAACATTGATAGGAAAGTGATGTGTGTGTGTGTGTGTGTGTGTGTAAGAGAAAAAGACAAAGACAGACAGACAGAGACAGGTTGGCTACAATATTTAAGACAAACTACAGTGTTATGGTTTCAAAAATGGTGAGAAGTGATTGTACCCTAGGTTCATTGCTGGTTAAAGATATAATTCCAGGGCGAACATATGTTACCAGTAGTGTTCAGGCCACGCAGGTGTCTGGTCATGTCAAACTAAAGAATTTGTGAAGTTGTGAAGGGTATTTTTCATATTAGAGGATTTTTACTGGAAGTAGCACAATACCATGATATGAATTGGAACTAGAAACAATATTAAATCATGCCATGAGTTTGGGCAGTGTGGTGTGGTGGCTAGAGAGCTGACCTTGGAGTCAAGAAGAGCTGAGTTCAGATTCTGCGCTTCCATATGCTGGCTGGGTAAGTGAACCCAGTCTGGATAAACCACTTACATATTAATTTCCACCATCACGCAGGGTCTTGAAGATGAGAAGTTGAAAAGAAGGTACCACTCTGCATCAGTAAAGGAATCTCTCATCAGGGACTCCATAGGCCAGTGAATCATAGGTCCAGGAAAGGAAAAAAAAAGGCTTTGGTCAAGTCACAAAACTCCTCTTTGCCTTACTTTTTTTGTCTTCCTTTGAACTTTATACAAACTGTAGCTAGAAGTTTTGGCATCAGAACAAGGGGCATGGATAGGATTGGATAGGATTCCCTAATCAACTTTGCAGTTCATAAGGAGAAGCTAAGACAAGAAGTAGATTAGTTCCATATAGGAAATAAGACAAATTCAATTGAGTTTGGAGGGGGGAATTACTCATTTCAGTGATTTCTATACCCTAGAAGGAGGTATATGTGTTATATGTTATTAAATAAAAAATTTAAATAGAAATATGTTAAATATTTCTACAATTTAGTGCCCTAGGGCAAAACTTCAGTTGCTCTTTTTGAGCTGTAACTCTGATCTCATTCATTCTCCTTTTGTTGGTTTCCAAATTGTACTTTTTAAGAAGTGAATCCCAATTCCAGGGGTAAAAAGTTAGTCCAATTTCAAATCTTAAGGAGTTTTCAAATTGTATTCAAATTTTACCTGTTTCATAAATGAATTATTGTCTTCAGGTGGGCAGTCCTAAGTGTCATACTGATATACAAAAATATCACAAGACCCAGAGGAAGTCTGCAGCCACTGTGGAAATCCTACATAGAAGATTTATGGAAACACCACGAACGAGTATTACACAGAATTATTAGTCATTGAGCTGTTATAATCTCTGTCAATGGAAGGGTTATTTTCCATGTTGATGATATCATGGTTTCATTGAAGTACCAGCCTCTTTGGTTTGGAGCAAAATCATATACTTGAAGGCCCAGAGGACAAGTGCTGTTCATAAAATGTACATGAATCAGGGGAGTATGTGTTTATTTGCACATTTTTTCCCCAGAATCTTTAAGGTTTACTAGTCAGTGCCTATATCTATATCTATATCTATATCTATATCTATATCTATATCTATATATACACACACATATATATATATATATACATATATATATATCTCAATATTAATGTACCTATCTCCCAGGTATTTCTTCTCTAACACATCTTGAACCTCCTGGATGCAGAATCCCTGAATGTTTGGTATATCACAGGGTGTAAAAATTCCTTCATGCATCATGCTTCACACACAAATCCAAATGAACTTGTTCATTGCTGAACCTCAAGGAAAATAAATATGGCTTCATTTTGATTAGATTACATGGGGAACATTTTGTTCTTCAGATTTCTCAGAAATTATTTATTGGTTCCATCAGTAAACACACAATAATTTGTAATTTTACATGTATGTTACTCTGGCAAAACAATAAGTATAAAAGTTTATATATATGCATTGACAGATATAATATAGAGTTATAGCATCTTGAGTTGGAAGACATCTTGGGGACCATTTAATTTAATCCCCTCATTTGGAGAAACACAGGTCAGAGAAGTGAAATTATTAGCCCAGGGTCACACAGCAAGTTAGTGTTTGCACGAAAACCCCAATCTCTTTTGAGTTGTGGGATAAATAAAGCCAAAGAAAAAATATTATTTGAAGAGACAGTAATGAATGTAATATATTGGGAAGAGCACAGAACAATGAGTCAAGAAGTGGGTTCAAAATCATCCTTAACTACTAATTAGATGTATGGCTTTTGGCCAAAGCCATTTAGTTTCTCTTCCACTGGATCATGCAGCTCGCATTATAAGTTTTATCTTATTTAGAAATAATTCTTAATCCTTCCTCATTCCTGACTAGAGTTTCCTCTCTTCTATTTTTTTAAAGCCTCATTTTCTCTTGTTTGGTCTTATGTGGAACTGTAGGACAGGTACTTGGCAACCTCAACTGCTGCTCTTGTCCAGTAACCATCACTCCTTATTCTCTTTCTATGACTTCTAACAGTTCAGCACATCATGGGAGGGTTCTTTGGTGGAAGCTTCCAGCAACATGATGATAGAAGACTGTCTATTCCATTGTTAGGGTTATGTAGGATTCCAGCCCAGCTTTGCTCTAGAAAGTCCTGGCCAGTTTTGAACTTTTTCCTAATAATAAGAAGAACATGGACACCCTATCATGGAAGAGAGGAGTAAGGGGCAGCATCCCGTTAGGCAGGAGAGGACTAGGGGATGGAGTACTGCGGTGATGGAGGCTGGAGCTAGGCTGGGTCTGGGTACTCTTGATCTTAAGACAGGGCTGCTAGAGATATGATATGGGTTACTGGGGCACATTATTTAGGAATATGACCTACAAGTATAATGGATTTACTAAGTATGGGTATAGTGGAGACAGCATTTCTCTTTTTGGAGTTATGGAGGCCCAGATCCAAATTCCATTTCAGATACTTCCTAAGCCGTGTGATTCGGGTGAAGTCCCTCAGCATTTCTGAGCTTCAATTTCTTCATTTGTGAAAGTGAGATGATAATATTACTGACCTCCCGGTGTTGTGAAGAGTAAATGAAATAATTTGCATAGCATGATTCACATACCTTAAGGTATTATGTAAATTTTACAGAATGTACTCTATTATAATAGGTCATCACCTTCCCATCTCCTAAACTAGGAGTTCCCGAAGCTCCTAGTCATATAACACTTGGAAATAGCTGCTGCTGCTACTACTACCACCATCACCATTACTACTACCACTACTACTACTACCATCACCATCACTACTGCTACTGCCACCACACTACACTACCACCCCCACTACAACTACTATAACTAGAACTATAGCTACTTATCTCATCTGACCTTCAGAGCATTTCTCTGAAGTATAGGGAGTATAAATGGTGTTACATTTGTTTTTACAGATGAGAAAATTGAGGCTCAGAGGTTAAGTGATTTGCTTGAGGGCACACAGTTTGGAAGTGGTCCGTCTTGGAGAAATCCAGGACATAGAACAGGGTCTTGTGACTTCCAAGAGCACTATACTTTTTTATATCACTCCATCCCATTCTCAGAAGGAGGTTTCCATTAAAGTTATACCCCAGGGATAAGCCAAGTAGCCAGTTATCTTTTTCTTGAGGAGGGAACCCAAGGGGTTATATTTATGCACACCCATAGCTTATGAGGGTATGTGCTTCGCTACGTTCATATCATTCTTTTTGTTAGAATGTAAGTTCCTTGAGGACAGGGATTCTTTGAATCCTCAGTACTTACAAACTTTCCTAACATACAGCAAGGGCTTAATAATTACTTATTGACTGATTTTGATCTGATTGAAGAGTGAGAAGTAGGCCCCTTTTTCTGCAACACTCCTTGTTGGTAGCCATACTTGATTGTTTTTATTTCTGTGGACACTACCTAACTCTACTTGTAGAATCAGGACCCTGAATCTATAATGTCATGATCACATTCACAGAGAAGAAAGATGGATGGGGAAAGAAAGTGCAGGTTAATATGGGCTTGAAGAAGCAGCTAGAGAAGGCTTGCCATGTTGCCTCTCCCCATCCATCATGGACACAAGCCTTCTCTTAGTTCTAGTAAAGACTTTTCTGCTGGAAAGATACTCTCAACAACAATTTCTAAGGGGAGAGAGAGAGAGAGAGAGAGAGAGAGAGAGAGAGAGAGAGAGAGAGAGAGAGAGAGAGAGAGAGAGGGAGAGAGTGAGAGAGAGAGAGAGAGAGAGAGAGAGAGAGAGAGAGAGAGAAGGAAGGAGAGAGAGGGAGAGAGTGAGAGAGAGAGAGAGAGAGAGAGAGAGAGAGAGAGAGAGAGAAGGAAGAAGAGAGAGGGAGAGAGTGAGAGAGAGGTGGAGAGAGATGGAGAGACAGAGACAGAGATAGAGACAGAGAGTGTGTGTGTATGTGTGTAAGGAGGGGGAATGTGTAATCCTTTTACTTTGGTATTTAATTTCCTTTTCCAATGATTCAGGAGCAGAAAAGAAAATAACAGAACTCCTGTTGTGCTTTTTTTTAAGTGTAAAGATGGTATTAAAATAGAAAGAAAAAAAAATAAACCAGAAATGTAATTTTGAGGAAGAGCAGCTCATTTTCTCATTGAATTCCTGCCTCTTGCTCATCTCAAACAGTGTTCTCTGGGCAGCTTCAACTGTACCTGTTTATTCATGGCCCTTCTAGTTCTCATTGCTCCCTCCTGGATTCCCTGGAGCTCTGTGCTTGAGTGGATTTCTTTCCTATCTTGGGTTTTCAAGTGTTATGTGACTGCAAACATTTAGGGAAGGTGATGATCTGTTACAATAAAGCCCATTTCTGCAAAATTTCTAGCAATCATTTTCTCATTTCTGCCCTTGCTCCCCCTTTCTTTGCCTCAGAATCTCTGAGTGAATCTGATGGCATCCCTTTATATGCTGGGAAAACCCACTGTTTGACCATAAGCGAGAGAAGAGAAAAGAAACTACGTTCTATATAGACTTGCAAGTGTGTTGTTTGGGAGTGTGAGTATGCTTGATAGAGGAGGCAGATATGGGGTGGCAGATACGAATGCTGACTTGAGGTCGGGAAGATCTGAATTCAGATCCCTGGAAAAGGTACTTAAGTTCTTTGACCCTCAGTATTCTCATCTATAAAATGGGGAGGAATAAGACCCCTGTAGTACCTGCCTCACAGGCAGGTGTGTGCTGGAGGCAGTTCTCACCGGCTGGGTTCACTGTGAGCATTCACATTTCTGAAATTGGCAAGTGCTACAAACCAGAGCTCAATTTAGTATTTTGTTGTTTGTCATGACTTAAGAAAGTAATGGAGAAAATGTTAATGATGTGGATTAAATTTTTAAAAAGGGGGTCTAGCCTATGGAATTTTTAGTTTTGGAGAATAGTTAAACATTTACCAGCACACCCCTGCATCACAGGCTTGTCATGAGACTGAAATGAGGTAATGTGATGTAAAACGTTTTCAGAACTTTAAAACGCTCTAGAGACAATTGTTGTTGCATCTTTTCTTGGATCTATGGACAGATAGATATACAGGTAGACAGATAGACCAATAGATAGATAGAAAAGGGGAGAATGAGAGAGAGAGAGAGAGAGAGAGAGAGAGAGAGAGAGTGCAATAGATGGGTAGATTGATAGATAGGTAGATAGATAGACTGACAGAAAGATAACTAGCCAGTCAGCTAGATAGACAAATAGACCAACAGATGAGTAGATAGGTAGGTAGGCAGATATATATACATATATATGTATATATATATACTCACACATATACATATATACATATAGATAGATAGATATAGATATAGACAGACAGACAGATAGACAGATAGATAAATAGTCAGATAGTCAACTCCTAAATTTGCACTTCGCCCCTTGGGAAGTTCATCTCATCTCTCCAGCTCCAGCGGTAGGTTTCAACCCTTCTGATTGGTAGCTGAATATGTACAAACTAGACAATTCAGCTGATGCTTTATGTTAGACATTTGCTCCCGAGATTTTTGGTCTCAGAACTCTTTACACTCTTAAAAATTACTAGAGTCAGAGGTGGCTAGGTGGCACAGTGAATAGAGCACTGGTCCTGGAGTCAGGAGGACCTGAGTTCAAATATGGCCTCAGATACTTAACACAAAACTAGCTGTGTGACCTTAGGCAAGTCACTTAACCCCAATTGCCCTACCTCCCCCCCTACAAAAAGCAAAAAAAAAATTACTGGAGTCCAAAAGCTTTTATTTATGTGGGTTTTATTGGCTGATATTTACCATATTAAAAATTAAAATGGAAAATTTAAAAATATTTATTTAAAATAACAACAAATGTTATGTTAACATATATAACATACTTTTTGATGAAAAATAACTACATTTTCCAAAACAAAAAAAATGTGTTGAGAAGAGTGGCATTGTTTTGAAATTTTGCAAATCTCTTTAATGTTTGGCTTTATAGCTACAGGAAGTTTCATGGCACAGTGGAAGAGGGCTAGACTTTGAGTCAGGAAGTTCTGAGTTCAAATTCGATCTCATACACTTACCAGCTATGTGATCATGGGTAATCCACATAACCTCTTTGTGCCTCAGGTTCCTCATCTATAAAATGGACAAAATAAGAGTATCTACCTCTTAGGGCTGAGGATTAATGAGAGTAAGAGCTAATATTTACATAGCGCTTCTGTGCCAGACACTCTGCTAAGTACTTTAAAAATCCAGCATCACATAGATATGTAGTTGGAAAAGGGAAGAATATTTTAATAGGCAAAGAACATTTTACTGTTCTTATGAAAATAGTTTTGACCTTATGAACCCCCAGAAAGATCTTAGGTACCCCCAGGAGTCCTAGATTGCACTTTGAGAGCTGCTACATTAGACTGGAGGTGTCAGTCAAACACATGTCTATGTCATTACAAAATATACTTAGGAAATGTTTAATAAGATAAATAGAATGCAACAAAATGCCTATAATATTACATTTTACAACTAAGTCAATCTATGTCTCATAGGGATCCTTATGTATTGTTTTTAGTGGTCCCTGCTTCTGTTTTGAGTTCAACACCACTGCAATAGTCTATACTTTATCTACATGCCCAATCTAGCTATCTGCCCAAGTCTTCTTATCATCTGTCTGCCCATGTGTGAGCCCTTCTGAAGCCCCTACTTTCTACCTACCCAAGACAAAACTCACTTCCCTTCTCCCCTCTTCCCTATATGTGTATGGTTTTCCCTGTTAGAATGTAAACTCCTTGAAGACAGGAACTGTATCTTTTAATCTTTGTATCTCCAGTGCTAAAATGCTTGGCACTAGTCGTCACTTAAATGTGTTTTTTTCCAATTAATTCAAATTCCAAATATCTGTTGACACATAGGAAAATATTTACAAAATAGCCAAAACTAAATTCTAGTAAAACTTCATTAGTTTAAACTAATCAAAAAGAAGGTCTATTTGACCTAATGAAAACCCTAAAGTACATGGGCTGTTTTGTAAAAAAGTGTGTTTATTACATTCAAGTGCCTTCATTTCCATAAACAAAATTTACTAAGTATTATCTTTTTATATATTTTTATATAAATGATACATAGGGATCCTTATGTATTATTTTTAGGGGCCCCTGTTTCTGTTTTGAGTTCATCACCACTGCAATAGTCTATACTTTATCTACATACCCAATCTAGCCATCTACCCAAGTCTTCTTATCATCTGTGTGCTAAAATGCTTGGCACATAGTCATCACTTAATAAATGTTTTTTTCCAATTAATTCAAATGCCAAATATCTGTTGACAGAGGAAAATAATTACAAAATAGCCAAAACTAAATTCTAGTAAAACTTCATTAGTTTAAACTAATCAGAAGGAAGGTCTGTTTGACCTAATGAAAACCCTAAAGTATATGGGCTGTTCTGTAAAAAAAGAGTGTTTATTACATTCAAGTGCCTTCATTTCCATAAACAAAATCTACCAAATGTTATATTTTAATAGATTTTTTGGAGGGGCTCTTAACATCATTCATGTTATTTTTGTGGATAGAATAGAGAGATTTGGGCATGATGGTAATTCCAAACTGGTTGAATGCCTCCTTGTGTTAAACCCTCTAGTTACAAGCCAGCTTGGAAGGTGGTCCTTAATATACCCCAGAGATCTCTCTTTGGCCTTGTGGTCATATTTAACATTTTTAGATAACAGCTTAGAAGGCTTACTTATCAAGCTTTTAGATGTCAAAAACCTAGGAGGAATAGCTAACACATTGGAAGAAAGAATCAGAATTCCCTCCCCCCCCAAAAAAAATTTGTTGATAACTAGAATAGTGGACTGATTTGAATAAGTTGAAATTTAATAAGGCTACAAGGAAGTAAAAGGCAGGTCCTAAATACACAAAAATATTCATATTTCACTGATATATTTTCATGTCATCTACATTTCCTAATATATCCTATTAGCACTTTGTTTTGTGGTAGCAGAATTGGAAACAGAGTAGATGCTTATGAATTGGAAAATGGCTAAACAAATTATGGTACATATATGTAATGGAATATCACTGTGTCATATGAAATAGTGAATGTGAAGAATTTAAGGAAACATGGAAGGATTTATATGAACGGATATCAGCAGAACCAGAAAAACAATATACACAATGTCTATAGCAACACAAATGAAATGAACAACAAAACGATCAAAAGTGAATGCTGAGAAATTATAATGACTGAGCTATGAAGAGCCTGTGGATTATGGGTGTGGAGCACTGCATATAATATCTGGTGTTTTTAGGGTCTTGATTGGTTTTGCTGGACTATTTTCCCCTCCCTACTTTAAAATTTTTTGTTATAAAGGATAGCTGGGGTGGGGGGTAGGGTGGAGGAAGGAATATATTGGAAAGTGTAGATGATGTGAAAACAGAAGATATCAACAAAATATATTTTTACAAAAGAAAAAAATATGTCCAAAACAAGAAAAGCGAGAGTTTTGATGTAACCTGCCCTGGTCAAACCATATCTGAAGTGTTCAGTTCTGGGTGCCATATTTGTTAATGACATTAATAAACTTCAGAGTATTTAACAAAAATTTCTGGAAAAAGTAGAAAGCAGTTTGGCAGAAACTAGGTATAGACCAATATCTCACATTGTATACCAAGATAAAGTTGAAATGGGTACATGATTTAGACATAAAGAGTGATATCATAAGCAAATAAGGGAAGCATAGACTATTTTTAATTAAATTGTTTATTTTTAGTTTTCAACAATTACTTCCATAAGTTTTAAATTTTCTCCCTCTCCCTCCTTTTCCCCTTCCGCAAGATGGCTTGCAATCTGATATGGGCTTTATACATATATTCTTATTAAACACATTTTCACACTAGTCATGTTGCATAGAAGAATTATAATGAATGGGGAAAACCACGAGAAAGAAAAAAACAACAAAATAAAACAAAACAAAAAATAAAATAGTCTGCTTCACTCTGCGTTCTGACTCATGGTTCTTTCTCTGGATGTGACTGGCATTTTCCATCATGTGGAATATTGGAATTGTTTTAGGTCCTTGCATTGCTGAGAAGGGCTAAGTTCATCAAAATCAGTCCTTGTACACGGTGGCTGTTACTGTGTACAATGTTCTCTTGATTCTGCTCCCCTCACTCAGTGTCAATTCATATAAGTCTTTCCAGGTTTCTCTGAAGTCTGCCTGTTCATCATTTCTTATAGCACAATAGTATTCCATTACATTCATATACCAGAGCTTTTTTAACCATTCCCCAGTTGATGGACACCCCCTCGATTTCCAGGCTTGGCCACCACAAAAAGAGTCGCTATAAATATTTTTGTACATGTAGGTCCTTTTCCCATTTTTATGATCTCTTTGGGATACAGCCCTAGAAGTGGTATTGCTGGGTCAAAAGGTATGCATATTTTTATAGCCCTTTGGGCATAGTTCCAAATTGCTCTCCAGAATGGTTGGATTGGCTCATAGCTCCACTAACAATGACTTAGTGTTTCAACATACCCATATCCTCTCCAACATTTATCATTTTTCCATTTTGCTAAAGCATAGAATATTTTACCTGTCATATCTATGAATAAGGGAAAAATTTAAGACCCAAGAGATAGAAAGTAGTATGGGATATAAAATGAAAAATTTTGATTACATAAAATTTAAAAGTTTTTGTAAAAACAAAACCAATGCAGCCAATATTAGAAGGAAAGCAGAAAACATTTTTACAGCAAGTTATTCTGATAAAGGCCTATTTTTTTTAATATATAGAGAACTGAGTCAAATTTATAAGAATGCAAGTCATTAACTCAATGAATAAAAATGGTCAAAGGACATGAACAGTCAGTTTTCAGAAAAAAACAATCAAAGCTATCTATAGGCATCTGGAAAAAATGCTCTAAATCACTACTGATTAGAGAAATGTAAATAAAATCATTTTGAGGTACCACCTCACACCTAACAGATTAGCTAATATGACAGAAAAGGAAAATGACAAATATTGAAGAGAATGTGGAAAAAATTGGAAGACTAATGTACTGTTGTGAAATGATCTAACCATTTTGGAGATCAATTTGGAACTATGCTCAAAGGGCTATCAAACTATGCATACCCTTTGGCCCAGCATAGTCACTACTAGGTCTGTATCCCAAAGAGATTTACAAAAGGGAGAAGGACTAATTTGTTCAAAAATATTTATAGCAACTCTTTTTGTGGTGGCAAAGAATTGGAAATTGAGGCATGATGTCCATCAATTGGGGAATGGCTGAACAAGTTGTGGTATATGATTGTGATGGAATACTCTTTTGCTGTAAGAAATGGTGAGCAGGAAGCTTTCAGAAAAACTTGGAAAGACTTGCATAAACTGATGTAGAGTGAAGTGAGCAGAACCAGGAGAACATAGTAACAGCAGTATTGTAACAATGATCTTAATCATTAATTAATTAAATAATGATCTTAATTCACTTAATCATCTTAAGTGAATGCCTTAGCTATTCTCAGCAACACAGTGATCTAAGACAATTCCAAAGGACTTCTGATGAAAAATGCTATCCATCTGCAGGGAAAGAACTGATGGAATCTGAATGCAGATTGAAGCATACTTTTTTACTTTCTTTATTTTTCTTGTTTTATTTTCTTTCTTTTTTTCCCTTTGGTCTCTGTTATCTTTTGCAACAGAATTAATATGGAAATGTATTTTCCATGACTGCACATGTATAATCTATGTCAAACTGCTTAGCTTCTCAATGGGGGGGTGGGCAGGCAGGGAATTAGAGAGGGAATTAGGAACTCAAATTTTAAAAATGGTGAAAAATTATTTTTTACATGTAATTTGAAAAACATATATAAAAATCTTCACATAAAAAAATAAACATCTGAACAATCAGAAAAGTATATCCTGGACAGTAAAGCCACTTGAAACCATGCTGTAGGAACATCAGTTGAAGGAACAAGGAGTATTTGGCCTGAAGAAGTAAGGATTTAGGTTCTATGTGACAGCTGTCTTAATTTATTTGAAAGGGGATAGGGAATTAGAAGTTTTCTGTTTGGTTCCTCAGGCAGAGCCTGTAGCATTGGACAGAAATTTTAAGAGGCAAATTTCAGCTTCCTCTTTGGAAAAGCAACTGGAACTATCCCAAAGTAAAATAGACTGCCCTGGGAGGTCCTCTCTCCTCAGAAGTTTTCAAAGCCTCCAAGCAGAGACTGGATGACCAGCTACTGACTCTGTTTGTAGAGGGCATTCTTGTTCAGGTAGGGGTTGCCCTAGCTGGCCTTGGAAGGCCCTTCCAACTCTGAGATTTTGCGGTTCCAGTTTTAATGAGTAGATAATTTTTGTAATTAGGGTATCAGTTACGTGCAGTTGGTACTTTTGAGGTCATTGAAGGTGCTTTGGAAGCTATTTTTTCCCTTTAAGCATGTTACATGATTTCCATACAGTCTCTATTACATTTATTTTGCTTAGCAAGCAAACTTTTCTTTTTTCTTCATAGGTAGAGAAAGGTAAACGTTTTTTGTCCACCTCCTGTCCAAATGCCATGGATTTATAATTCATGCAGTGTGGATTTTATGATTTTTAAAAGAAAAGCAGATTTGCCTTCTAATGTCTTGCTCTGGTGGATACAAATGTACCTTGTTTTATGAAGGGAATTCTTGGAAAAATCATGTCAGTTGATAAATAATTTCCCATGAAGTCACATGATAACTTCAAGTATGCTTTATGTTAATTTCTGATTGATCTTTGCCTTGCCAATAGTTATCCATACTTAAATTTCTCTGCCACAAACACTTAATGCAAGAATCAAGTATTTATTAAATAATTACCATGTGCAAGGCAAGGAAAAGTCCCATAATCCTCAGGGTGCAATAGCAAAGCAGCAGTTAACAGCTCTTCTTTCATGTTATTTCCACTGATAGGATGATATCAGTTCCTGAGGTTGAACCATTTGACATTAAGGACTTTGGGGGAGGAACTTTCTATTCTGGGTCTTCCAAACCTATAGCTGTAGCATCTGGAGTAACAGTTGCCAGCCTATACTGCACAGGGATTGCTTCCAAAATGATATCTGAGGGTACTGGGATGGAAGCATTGCTATTCCCAAGTCTCATGGGTTCATGATTCTGGACTCTGTCCATTGGGCTCTGAGGGGTGATGGTGGTTAAATTGGTGATGGTAGTTTGCCTTAGCTAGCACATGTCTCTCCCTTGCTGCTTCAGTTTGATCGGCTTGTCTACCCCATGAGTGGCAGTGGGTTGGCAGTTGATGGGGATGGCTGGTTCCTCTCCATTGGAATTGCTTTCCAGGATGATAAGCATGGCAACTTGGGCTGAATCTGGAAAATAGATAATTGGTACTGGGTGCTATCAGACAATATCAGATCCCCCGGCTGGGATAAAGGACCAAGTCCAGATACAGGCATCTCAAGAAGGGGGCTAAAATTTTATTTTAAAGTAAATATGAGAGCAAATCCTTTGTTATTATGAATAATCATTTCCTAACCGTGGTGTTTGGTAACCTTGGGTTTTCTTAAAGCAGAACTTGTTAGTATTGGAATATATTTCCTTAAATTTATGTGATGAGAGTTGGCCTACAAGTTTGATAGGTAGCAGGAGGATTTAAGAGGCCCTAGTTAATAATTTGTCCTTAGATCCACACACAGATAATTAAAAGTTGATTCAATTTGGAAAAATGCAATGCTCATAATAGTGGAATGATAAAGTGGGTGGGGAGAATTAGTGCCTTAGAAGGAAGATCCAGTTAAATAAGTAGTTCCATGTTTTATATTACCCAACATTATTTCTCCCCTAACATTGCTTCCTTTCTCCTGCCTAAGGATACGCTTATTTTAGTTTGATTTTTATTCTCCATATACTGTTCATAGCTCTATTCTCTAGAAAATTTGTTTTTTTGTAGTTGACTGAATGAATGCTCTGTACTTATTGTAAGACCTCTATCTTTGCCACTATCCTAAAAGGGTCACTTCCCTTTTCTTAGTAACCCCCCACCAGGTAGTTCTTATATATTCTATGATGAATCTTGTATAGCATCTTCTGCCCTCAATTTAATTAGCAACCGCCATATTGCTGGCTTCCAGTCAGTTCTCTGAATATAGGTGGTGAGTCCCGTGGAATAAAGGCCTCAGAGCTGGTAATTGGAAATACCAAAGAAATTCATCTAGATTTGACTTGCCAGAGAGAGTTTATTATTTATTTACTATGTAAAACCAGCTTATTAAAAGGATATGACAGGTAATGTCATTTGCAAATAACTCCACTAAGCAAATCCAGTTTCAGAGATTTTCAAGAAATCTGGGGATGCTAGAATGAAGGGAAAACTCAATGCTAGGAAACTGCTTTCTCAGGAAATATAAAAAGCCAAACCTCTTTTGAAGGGTAGCACATGGGCAAAAGGTCCTGGGTCTTTGGTTCCTTTTGGGTTAGAAGTAGTAAGCACACCATAACTCTGTTATCTTTTGTGTGGGGGAGTCGGGGTGGGGGTGGATCTGATGATGTGTCTCTTTGGGTTGTAAACATCCCACAGTTGGAGAAAATATAATTCCTCCTTCAGGGTAGGGTCTGGAATACAATAAATGTAAAATTCTAAATGAATTAAGCACTTTTTTATGAGTTCATTTAAACACAACCTTTTGCAAACTGTTTTTCTGAAAAGCAATGATAAAAGGGACATCCTTATGGCATCCGATAAAAATTAGCCTCCTAATAGCTGCTATTGGCCAGATACTGTTTGAGGCAGACAGGATTCCAAGATAGAAATAAACATTCCCTGTCTTCAAGGAGCTTACTTATTCTGCTGGGGGGACAACAGCACTTAAAAGATAAGTAAATGCAAATTATATAAAAAATAAATACAAAGTAATTTTTGGGGTGGGGTTGAAATGCTAACCATGGGGGATAATCAGGAAAGACCTCATCTAAAATGTGGCTCTTGATCTGAGTTTTGAATGAAGCCTTACGATAACAATAATTCCAAATTAGCGGGAATGCTGAATATCTTATAAAAAATATGAAAGCATCCTATTTGTAATTGACTATGGTGTTTAAATCTCAGCAATGATCTTGTTTCCAAGGAGAGGTCTTGATGGGCCTGTGTACACACTCATATGTGCAATGCAAATTTATTTTTATTTGTGTGTATTATAGCTCATTTGATTAAATGAGATAACGTGTATAAAACACTTTGTCTACCTTAAGGCTCTATATAAATGCTAGCTATTATTATGTATATTGTAATAAATGTTTCTGCCTGGTGTGTAGTTCTTAGGATCTTGGATCTAAAGGAGTAAGGGGTCTTAGAATAACGGTAGCTAGCATTTGTATGGCACTGGAAGGTTTGCAAAGCCCTTTACTTATGTTATCTGATCTGATCTTCATAGCTACCCTAGGGAGTAGGTGCTATTATCATCCCCATTTTACAGTTGAGGAAACTGAGGGGAGCAGAGGTTAAGTGATTTACTTAGGGTCACCCTGCTAATAAAGCATCTGAGGCTGGATTTAAACTCAGGTCTTTCTAACTCCTAGTTTGAGAGTCTGACCACTCTGCCAGACCTATTTGCCCTTGGGGAGCTGACTAGATGCATGAGTCAATGGAGAGAGTGCTAGATCTGAAGTGCAGGAGATCTGAGTTCAAATCCAGCTTCAAATGCTTGCTCAGACTCTACTAGAGTCACTTAAGTCTTAGCCTTGGTTTCATCATCTGTAAAGTAGAGGTCATAGCATAGCACCAGTATTATTGTGAGGATTAAATGAGATAATATGGAAAGTGCTTTGCAAATCTAAAAAGTGGTATAAAAATGCAAGCCATCATCATCATCTTCATCACTATTGGAGGGTCCATTTATTAGTCCTGCACCCTCATTTTATAGGTGATGAAACTGAAGCTCATAAGTTACCCGACTTGCCCAAGGTCTTACAGGTAATGCACATAAGATATGGAATTAGAGTTGGATCATCTGACCTGAGAATAGGCCCTTTTTTCTACTATACCACACAGCCTTATTTGTGTACATGTCTAATGGGATCACTTGAGAATGACTCTGTCACTGATTTTACACAAAGTGTACCAAGACTTTGGCATACACATTGATCCTTTCCATAGAATGTAAGCCCCTTGAGGGCAAGGGCTGTTCCATTTTTGTCTTTGTATCCTTTGTATCCTTGACAACCAGTACAGTGCCTGATGCACAGTAGCAAAATAATTGTTAATTGTCTTGCTAATTTGTATAATCAGTCCTTTTTTTCTTCTTACCATAGTACAGTTTAGCTTTGACCTATATTGGGTTGAATTACTCTACAAATTCTGAATGACTGTTGTCCAAATAGTGAAGTTTTGTTGAACTTGAATTGACATAAGGTTGGTTAAAAATCACTACATATGAGTTAATTAAATATTTCTTCAGACAACTCTTGTCCCCTTTCCATTGGAATTGTTTCCCATTGTATTCTGGTGGATGGTTGAACCCAAGCCATCCCTAATCTTAGCCCTTCTCTTCATATCTCAGTCAAGTGTAGAATCATAAACTTGGATCTAGAAAGGACTTTATAGGCGCCTTCTCTTCTCCTTTATTTTATTTTATTTTATTTTTTAACAAATGCTTTATTTATTTATTTATTTATTTTTGCTTTTTGGAGGGCAGTTGGGGTTAAGTAACTTGCCCAAGGTCACACGGCTAGGTTTTTGTTTGTGTGTGCGTTAAGTGTCTGAGGCCGTATCTGAACTCAGGTCCTTCTGACTCCAGGGCCACCACCTAGCCACCCCAACAAATGCTTTATTAACTTCTGGTTTACATCATTCATTTCCACCAGATTTTGAGTTACAATTTTTTCCCCATTTTTTCCCTACCCACCACCCCAGAATAGCAGTCCCACTAGATATCCCCTCATCCAATCTGCTCTCTCCCATATCTTCTACCATACCCCCTTCGGCTTTGCCATTAGGGCAAGGTGAATCTCTGAGCCCCAATGCCTGAGCATCTTATTTCCCAAATATATGCAGAATAGTATTAATAATAGTATTTATATACATTTGAAACATTTAATTTTAAGACCTCGAATTTCAGATCCATTCCCTTCCTCCCTTGTCACCCACTCCCTCTGGGAAGATAAGCAATCCAGTATGTGTTGTACATGTATAGCTATGCAAAACATTACCATAGTAGATACATTGTAAAAGACTGCTTATATTTCCCTCCCATCCATCCCACCCCCCACACGGTCCATTCCCTACTTTGATCCTGTCCCTCTTCAAAAGTGGGTACTTCCAACCTCCCCTCCCCATAGAATGCCCTGCCCTCGATCATCTCCCCTCTCATCTCCCTTCCCCCTACTCTCCAGCAGGGTGAGATATCCTATTTAGTATGTATGTGATTCTCTCCCTGAGCCAAATTCAATGAGAATAGGGTTTTGCCTTTTTGCCTTCCTGTTCTTCCCCTCCCCTGCAACTACTTCCCCTTGCCTCTTCTACATGAGATAGTTTACCCTACCCTGTCACTCCCCATCTCCTCTTGTCACTTTCCTTTCTCACCTCTTAACTTCACCCCTTAAGTATCATCCCTTCCCACCAAATTCAAACTGTGCCCTCTATCCATGTATACCTGTAAACATATATACACACATTCACATATGTATTCATATGTCCATATACCCTTCTTCAATTATTTTCATAATGAGAAAGGTTTCATCAGACAGTTATTATTTTTCCATGTAGGAATGTAAATCGTTCAACTTTGATAAGTTCCTTTTGATTTCTTTTCCCTGATTACCTTCTCAAGCACCTCTTGCTTCTTGTGTCTGAATGTCAAATTTTCTATTCAACTCTGGTTTTTTCCTCAAGAATGCTTGAAAGTCCTCTATTCCACTGAATGACCATATTTTCCCCTGAAACAAGATACTCAGTTTTGCTGGGTAGGTGACCCTTGGCTTCAATTCCAGTTCTTTTGCCCTCTGGAATATCATATTCCATGCCCTTCTATCCTTCAGTGTAGAAGCTGGCAGGTCCTGGGCTATTCTGATTGTGTTTCCACAATATTGGAATTGTTTCTTCCTTGCTGCTTGTAGTATTTTCTCCTTGATCTGAGAGTTCTGGAACCTGGCTATAATATTCCTAGGAGTTTTCTTTTTGGGATCCTTTTCAGGAGGCGATCGGTGGATTCTTTCAACCTCTATTTTGCCCTCTGGGTCTAAAACATCAGGGCAATTTTCCTTCAGAATTTCTTGAAGGATGATTTCTAGGTTCTTTCTTTGATCATGACTTTCAGGTAGTCCAATAATTTTTAAATTATCTCTCCTGGATCTATTTTCCAGGTCAGTGGTTTTTCCCATGAGATATTTCACATTGCCTTCTATTCTTTCATTTGTTTGGATCTGTTTAACAGCATCTTGATTTCTCATAAAGTCACTAGCTTCCATTTGCTCCAGTTTAACTCTGAAGGAATGAATCTCCTCAGTGAGCTTTTGAGATTCTTTTTCCATCTGGCAAATTCGGCTTTTTAAGGCATTCTTCTCCTCATTGCCTTTCTGGGCCTCTTTTGCCATTTGAGTTAGTCTATTTTTTAAGGTGTTGTTTTCCTCAGTCAGGCTATTGACTGTCATTTCATACTTTTCTTGAATCTTTCTCATTTCTCTTCCCAATTTTTCCCCCACTTCTCTTATCTGCTTCTTAAGGTCCTCTATGGCCTGTACCCAGCTTGTATTTTCATTTGGGGCTTTTCGTGCAGGAGTTCTGACCTCACAGTCCTCTTCCTGTTCCATGCTTTGATCCTCTTTGCCCCCAAAACAGGAGTCTAAAGTTGCATTTTTCTGTTTATTTTGTTTCTTTTTCCTAGGCATATTGCCACGTAATTACTTGATTTTTGAGCTTGTTGCCACAGTAGGACTCTGCCACCAGACAGGGGAGCTTCCATCCCAAATGTCAAGGTCTTCACAACTTCCAAGGTTGAGTGGCCTCTGTGAAGCCTCCACATGCTCTGGCAAGCTGGATACGCACCCCAAACCTCCACCCCAGACCACAATCCAGATCCAAGCAGGTTAAAGCAAGAGCGATCAACCCCCAGACTGATTGCTGGATCTCTCTACAGTTCGCAGACCAGGAGCTGGAGCTGCCACTGATGCTGTAAAATGGCCTCTGTGCCGAGTTTCCTCAGCAGCTTTTCGCCCCCAGGGGAGGAAGCCGATGCGTTCCCCAAATACTGGTCCCAAAGTCCATAGGGCACTAACCTCTCACTTTGTCCTAGGCATATCTATGCTGATAGTTCTGGAATCACCACAGCTGCTGGTGTTCTGGGGTCCCTCCAGCTGGCTGCTGGCCTGGCCACCCTGGGGCTAAAACCATCCCTCACACACACCTGGGCTTGGGCTCCCAGAGCGCTGCGCTGTTGGTTCCCAGAGTGCTGTGCTGCCCCCACTCTCAGAGTGCTTCACTGGCTGCTCCCTGCAGGGCTGCTGGGCTGTCTTCAGCAAGAGGAGACAGGAGGCTGTCTTCTCTGTGTCGTTCTATGGGTGCTGGAGCTCCAGAAGTTGTTCAGATTCCCCTTTCACATTGTTTGGAGGTGGTGTGGGGCAGAGCACCTTGGAAGTGCTGTTTCTACTCTACCATCTTGGCTCCACCCCCTCTCCTTTATTTTATATATGAAGAAACTGAAGCCCATAAATTTTAAGTGACTTGCCCAAGGTCACAAAGGGAAGGGCATATCTGGGATTTGAATCAAAGTCTCCTGCCACAACAAATTCAATATACATTTTACTTCACCATCTGTGTCTTCATCACTTTGTATTGTTTGGGACCTAGTTTTGCTTTGTTTTTTGCTATTCCTGTGGTTTCACTGGTTCCTTCAGGTGAGGATGCTCCCTCTACCAAAGCAGATTGGCAGTTGTTCTCACAAAATCCCAGTATCTCATATTTGGGAGGGACCTCAGAGATCATCTGGTCCATGGATAGCTCCACAAGTTGCCTGGGGTCCTGAAGGGTGAAGTGATTTGCCCAAAGTCTCATATAGACAGTATGTGTCTTCCTGACCCCTTTTGACCATGCCATAAACATTCCAGGGGATTGGATCCAACTTATGTGTTTTGATTGCTGACCATGTCTTAATCTACTTGATTTCTTGATTTTGGTCTTCCTTGACCTTCAAGGTCTAGCAGTTTCTCCTCCCCTGGACTAACTTAGATTTCCTTCTGACTACAGATAACTAAAGGTTCTCTGCCTGCCTCCTTGACCATCTGTCTCCTAGACTCTCCTTTGGCCTTCTTGGGACTGGTAGAACTTTAATCCTTAATCCTTTTTATCTTGATCAATGTTATCCTGTCACCCATTTCCCAGTATGATATTAGATGCAGGGCAGGTTATACTTAGAACCCACTTTTGCTTGGAAGATTAAAGGTTTTAAAAATATCAAGGTGTTTATAGTAAAAGAAAAAGTATATTGGTATTTATATTCAAAAGTGCTCCTAGTGAATGATGAGCTATATGCTTTCAGGTTGTTCTCCCCCTGCCCCCCCCCCCCCCCAGTATATGCAGTCCTAAACTTATGAATATTCTTTGTTCCAAAAGTACATTTGTAAGATGGCTGTTTAGAACTTGGAATACACTTTGTATTGATGGTTATTTCCCTAATATAGCTTGAAAAAGCATAATTAACCAACAATATGTCCAAACTACCATTATTTTCTCTCCTTCCTCAAATGACTCACTCACTTAACTGCATCCAGGGAATATTCCTCCAAGAAGATAAGCTCCTTGAGGGCAGAGATGCTCTCATTTTTGGTGTTTATATTAGGAATGCTCACTACATTGTATTGTGCAATAAATGTTTGTGAAAATGAATGGAAATATAGTATTCAGAATACTAAAGAGCCTAGGCACCATTCTTTCTATGGAAAACTCCTGATGATCTAATTGAAAATAATTCTTCCTTATTCATTAAAGCTGAATCCACAGAATGTCAGAGTGGGAAGGGATCTCAGAGGCCATCTAATCCAACTCTTATCTAAAGAAGGATCTTTTCTACATCAGAACCACTAAATGGGTGTACAGTCTTTGGAGGGCAGGGAAGCTACCTCCTGAAACAACCCATTCCACTTTGATTAGCTTTAATTGTTGGGAAGGTTTTTCTTACATCAAGCTTAAATTTGCTTCTTGATAATGTTGATGTTGGGAATGGAAACAACAGACTGGCCAAAAAACATAATTTGGACCAATTTGTCAGCAGAGGAGTCTCACCTGAAGAGACAAAGAATCTCTGAATGAACAGTATATAAGGTTTATATAGGTTTTAGGGAAAGAGGAACAGGGTAGGGGGACTGTGGCAAAAGTTGATTGGCTTAGGTTCCTGTTGCTAGGATAGGAGACTGATCTGGTGCAATAACCCTTTTACCTAGTTTCAGGATTAGGGGTTTCTGTATAACAGGATTGAGGGCTGGGTAAGCTGTTTCTTAGAAGAGGTTGCACAACAGGATACCACGGCACACCCTGTTTGGGTTACTTGCATTGTAATCACTAATGGGAGAGTATAGACACATATGTGTGAACAAAATGGAGTGATTCTCAAAATGGATCAGCTCTGAATCTACAGTGACTTCTGCTCATTGCAACTAGTTCTACTTTATGGGGTCAACCAGAATGAAGTTAATCCATTTTCTACCTTATAGCCCTTTAGATACTTGAAGACGCTTATCATGCTTGCCCTACCAAGTCTTCTTTTTCCTAGACGTTCCCACTGAAATCTCACTGGATAGTGACTCTGTCATTTTCATGTGTTATTTAACAGTCCTAGCTTTGAGTAGGCTTATATTTGATATGCATGCCATTTCTTTTTACTCGAGTCATTAATAAATCCATTAGACAGCATAGGACCAAGCACAAGTCCCTTGAATAACCCCCTGGAAATACTCTTTTGCATTGACATGGCACCATTAATGACTACTCCTTGAGCCCAGCCATTCAGCCAGTGAGACAGGACAGTGTAATGGATTGGAAAGACACCTGAGGTCAAGTTATATCTCTGATAATATATGAATATAGACAAGCTGTTTTACTGCTGTGATCCTCAGTTTCCTCATTTAAAAAGGGGTATAATTACAACAATTGTGCACTTACCTCAAAGGATTTTTATAATGTTTAAATAAGATTATGTGTGTGTGTGTGCATCTTTATAAAATTTATAGCACAATATGATAATTGCTTAACCCTTTTAAGGTTTGCAAGGCACTTTATACATAGAATCAATTGACCTTTTTGACAACCCTATGAGGTAAGTTTTAATGCTATTATTTAATTATTAATCCCCATTTTACATATAAGGAAACTGAGGCAGGGGAAGGTTAAGTGACTTGCCCAGTCAAGTCACTCCTAAATGCCTTAGCTGACATCTTCCTGATTTATTTGATCTACTCTGCCATCTGCCTAGTATGCCATCCATAAATGCCAGTTACTGTTAGTCTACCTACTTGTATTGCTGTCTATTCTACAACTTGTCCACAAGACTAGCATGAATGTTACTTTGCTAAAATATATGTAGACTCCAGCTTCAGTGTTCTTGTAAAGTAGCAGTCTAGTAATCTTGTCAAAAAGAGAAACAAGGTTAATCTTGTGTCATTTGTTCTTTGTGAAGCCACATGATCACTGTTTTCTCTTCTTGATGTGCACTAATCATGCCTTTTGTAATGTTTTATATTTTTTATGGGATCTGAAGGCACATCTATTGGCCTATAATTTGTACTCTCTACTTTCTTCCCCCTTTTAAAAATCGGGATGACATTTGTCCTTTCTGGTCCTATAGCAACTTTCTTGTTCTCTATGAACTTTCAGAAATCACTGACAGTAACTCAGTGAGTATACAGAATGGTTCTTTCAGTGCTCTGGGATGTTGTTTCATCAAGTCTCATCATGGAGACTTGAATTCACATAGGGTGTCTAGGTTGTAGCTGCCCTCTCATCTTGGGTTTTTGACTTCTCTATTGACCATTTTTGTTCTTTCATTTCCAGCCCTAAGATTGTCCTCCTTTATATAGAAAATGGAAACAAAATAAGAGTTGGGTGACTTTACCTTCTTTGTAATTTGTTATTATTGTCTCATCTACCCTGAGCAACAGTCCTGGTCATGCTTTAATCCTCTTCTATGTGGCATATTGTCCTTAACTTTCTGACTGTTTTTCTTCCTACTTTCAGCAACAGTGCTGACACTGTTCTAAATGAACCATGCCACATCCTCTTGTCTTTGTTTTCATCCTTTGTACGTATCTTCAAAAGAAAATCTAAGTTGTTTAATGAGTACACCCACATCAGTCTCTTTGGATAACTTTCTTTTTTATCTCAACAGAATTTTCTTTGTGCCTTGAGAATTTCTTTCTTAAGATCTTCCTGTATCTCTTGGGCTGATTTTGTCTGTAACATTTTAGGCCTTGTGATCTAGTAATTTTTTCTTTCTCTAAATCCTTTGAAATCTCGTTTCCAAAAATATAGACTGCATGTCAGATTATTCTCAGATTTCTTCTTTTCCATAACAAATTTAGTGACTTATGCAAGGTGACCCAGCTGCATAGTCATGAGACTGGGATTGGGACCCAGTTTTCTAACTCCAAGTTCAATGTTATTTCCTCTATACTGTGTTGACTTTTGGGACAATAGGTCAGGGACAGAGAAAGGACAAAGGTAGGAGAGAAGTCAGAGGAGGTCCTGAGTTCCCAAAGGTGGGAGAGGGAGAGGCAAATAGGTAGAGGAAAACTCCTTTAGTCAACCAATGGAATTCCTTTGGAAAAGGCTAGGGATAAGTGGCTTTTGGAAGGTGAAAGAAGGCCTTGTCTAAAGTGAATGTTCTCAATTTGGAACTATACTAGGTTCCTCTCTCATTCCAACATGTATATTTATGAACCATCCATGTGTTTTTAAGTGGCTTTCTGAAGTTAGGGGAAAATTCTGTGGCAGTAACTGGAATAAAAACAAGTGTTACAAACTGATGAGCCCCTGACCAAATTGTAGAATCAGAACATGTCTGAGGTGGGAAGAGACCATGGGGATCATCTAGTCTACCCTTCCATTTCTCCATGTGAAGAAACTAAGGCACAGAGGGGTTTAATCTTCCCTGGATCAAAGACAGGCGGAACTAGAACCTGGGACTCATAAGTACAAGCCTTGTGCTCTTTTTCCCATACCAGAGACCTTATATTTTCTGTCCCATCCCCTCCCCTGAGCCTAGTATTGAGTTGTGCATGCAACAAGCCTTTAATGAAGACTGCCAACATTGGCTTCATTAGCATGTACACAAACCAGTGGAGATAATTGTTCATGTTGGAGACAAGGGGTGGGTGGAAGAGTAGCAGAGGAGAGGGACCCAAAGAAATCTGGGCTAATAGAGATTCTGGCCTTAGGCTAGCATCTGCCTATTAGCTGTGCAGTAGAGGTATGGGCTTATTTCATAATTCATCTGGATAGCCTGAAAGGAACATGGCTTCTTACCCTGGAGCCCTGAGCAGGCAAACACATGGTTTCCTCCCTGGCCCAGCCCCCATCCTTTCTGTCCTTCCCTCCATTTCCCCCTTTTTCTTGATGATTTTAAGGTTTAAGTTTATTGATTCTGCTTAGAATGGGACTTCCAAAAGATAAAAGTGTCCCAGAGAAACAGAAAAGGCTGATGGGGCTTCTTGAAACACATACAACTCATTGAAATGCTCTGTAGTGTAAGCTTAGTGCCAATGACTTGTGTGGATGGGATTTCCCTTGGAAGCAGTCAGGGGGTGAAAAAGTAAGAGGAAACATACAGAAAAATGAGAGGTGGACTTTACTGAGCCCAGTTCCTTGGAAAATGAGGCGAAATATTTAGCAAACTGAAAACGCAGCTGGCTGAATGTACTCTGATCCATATGTGGCCCTTTAGCCCAGTTTCTTTTAATAAAGCAGTAGTTGCATTGAAAATAATCCATGCAATAATGAACATTCTTGTAAAGTTCTCTGACTGAAAGACTCTTAAAAATGAGGCAGCTTCCAATATCACCTCACATTTACTTGATTATACATAGTAGAAGCAGTATGACCTCATGGTCATTGGATCACCATGAATTGGGTTCAGATATTATGCCTTCCCAGTTGCTAGACCCTGGAAAAGTCACTTACTTTTTATGTTCCTTAGACTACCAAAAAGTAGATGGCAAATCCAGGTATGTGATGACATGCATTACATATAGGTATGTGTTTATGTGTATGTAGCATGTAATATATTTATCTACTTTACACACATGCACACAAGACACAGGTGCACACACTAGAAATGAACCACACACGTCTACACAAACTAACACATGTATGTGTCATGTATACATACACAAATACACATGTGTAGCCATGGTGTATATATGTATGTGTACATGTACACTCATACTGCATGTATATATGTGCATATTGTATATGTCCACAATGTGTACATATTGTATATATACACTATATATGCAGATATAGCATGTCTATGTCTATGTATGTTATATGCACACCTATTTGTAAAATGTATGTGTATGTTTATGTGTGTATATAGTACACGTATGTGTATATACATGCATGTCTATATGAGTAATAGGTAGTATGTTGTGTATATATGTATTTTTATATGTGCACGTGTACACATGTGTTTATGTGGGTTGTATGTCAACATGTGTATATATATGTTCATGTGTATCTGTATATTTATGTATTTTAATGTGTGCATACAATATATGTATACAATACATAAATACACATATACACAATACGTTATGTCTATGTATGTGTTGTGTGTGTATGTATATACATATATGTGTATATATGTTATATAATACAATATACATTATATGTGTATATACATGCTCATACATACACATGCAGACACATTTGTATAATGCTTTCATGTCATGTGTATAAAAAACCCATCTATGTGGGTACACATGTGTGTAAATGCACACACATGATATGTACACACACACAAGATGCACAGCATCTTGAATTCATTCTTTGCTTGTCAAGAAAGTAATATGACTCTAATCTATACATCATACAAATAGATCCACATGTAGACATGTAAGTCAATTCAAAATAATTTTGGAAGGATAACAGAAAGGATCAGGAAAGGCCCCTGTACGACCGAACCCCAGATCCTTCCCATATTTGCATAATATTCAGATGAGTCTCTATAGAACATGGAAGTTTCTGGAAGGTAGAGACTGTTTTCCTTGCTTCTCTTTGTATGCCAGAGATCAGCACAGTGTCTAGCACCCAGAGTGCTTAATAAATGCCTTTTCATTTATTCACTAAAAGAAGATTCCTTGACATTATTTTCTGAAGCTCCCTAAAAGATGAATGTCATTTTGACAACATTATGCATATTTCTCAATTCTCAGTGAGTTTGAATTTTGGGCATGGGGAAACAGGATTTGGAAGGGGAGGAAGATAAGGAGTGATGCACAGGTAGTCTAACGACCTTCAAATGGGAAACAAAGGAGAAAATGTACTGTTTGTTTTTCAAAGTAGGATGTTATGTCTGAACAAAATTATCCAGCTAGAAAACTTCCTAGAGTTTGGGGGTGAAGGGTGGGTACAGGGTAGATACAAGACCATTTGTTAAGGTCAGAATAATTCTCTGGCCCAGTTTTTTGATTTCACTTCTTTCTGTTGCTGTTGTTATTGGTTTTTCAAGCAAATATTGTGATAAAAATATGTACTATTGTTGTGAGACTTAACAATTTTCCTTTTTCCTCTTAACATTCCTTGGCAAACTTTGTGCAATTTAGGCATGTCACACAAGGAGAGTAGACCAACGGCTTGAAAATTTGAGCCAAATGTTTTGTTGTAGCAGTTTCCTGTTGTTCAGGATTAAATATTGACATTAATATTTTCGTTCTCACTCGATCCCCCCTCTGCCACCTTCCCCCACCACTCTCCAGCAATTTTATTTTTCAGAATTCATCCATTATTTCTTCTACCCCAGGAGTTTATGAAATCCATTGGCCTCTTTCTGTTTTGTAACCTTATATAATATATCTATCAGACTTGGAATTTTGGTTTTTGTTTTTGCCAGGTGAGCCTTAAAAAAAGTAGATGGCATTTTTAAAAAAAATTGGGGGTATTTCCTTTGAATGGCAGAGTGGTTTGCAGTGGAAAGCAGCGTTTTGTGGGCAGCAAAATTTCAGATACTCATTTCTCAGGTTGATTATAATAAAAAAAAATCTAGACGTTATTTAGGCAAAGGAAAGTAAGCCTGCTTCCTTCCTGGCTAGGCTTAAATAGACTCACAGAATCTTATGAACTGGACCTTAGAGATGGCACAGGCTAATCCACTCACTTTACAGACAGGGAAAATGAGGCTTAGAGAGTAAAGTGATTCACCCAAGGTCACACAGCAAGGTAGGAATTTTCTGAGATTTTAACTCAAATCCTCTGAAGTCTTATCTAGGGCTATTTCTGCAAGCCTGTACTACCCAAGTCCTCCAGGTCTTGACTTATTTTTCATAAAATTAAAAAAAGATTTTTTTATGCAAAATGGGTTACTTGAAAGCCCCAAACAATTCTTCCCCAGAAAAGAGAAAAGAGCCTGCGTTTCCTGCAGGAGAGATGTTAGCAAGCCACTGACATATGGATGTGATCTCTGTTCCTTTGACCAGATTTGGTTTCTACAGAGTGCGTGAGAAGAGAAGATAAATTTTGTCCTAGTAATACTATAGCGACTCATAAATAAATGGTTACCCTTTGGTGCTTACAGTTTTCATTAAAGCCGCCTGAGCTTTGTTATTGACACCATAGGTTGCCTATTCAGGGAAATGCAGTAAAATTTATCAGTGTGCTTTCTACACCTAATAAATCATCCAAACAGGGAACCATATGGCAGATAAGACCTTGAAAATGTGGCTTCAGCATGTGAAGAGTCAAGTTGCTGAAATCTTGAGTGATTACAGCCTGTGCATTTTCCCCTGGAATATCTTACGGTTATTTTACATGCCATTTTCTTGTTCACCCTATCACCTCTTTGTCTCTCCCTCCCTCCCTCCCTCTTTCCTTCCTTCCTTCCTTTCTCTCCTTTCTCACCTCCCCCCCCCCATTCTTTCCTCTATTCTCTCTCTCTCTTTTCCTTTTGTCTCACTCTTTCCCCCCCCCCCTTTTTTTGGGGGGGGGTAAGGAATTGTTGTAGCTGCTATTTCAGGTTTTTTTTAAGAGTCTAAAGCAGATAAGACATTTTTATAATGCCGTGCTGGTAGTAGAAAGAGGGTCAGGGAGGAGCAAAGACTGATGGGAAAGGATGATATATGTGGCGGCTGTGTCCCAACTCTCCTCTATCCTATTGTCATTAATCATGGCCATTAGTTTTTTCAGAGCTGCCTTGTCTGCAGAGTGCCTCAGAAAAGCCATTGTTTTTTCATACCACAGTCTAGGGGAAAAAAAAGGAAGAAAGAAACCCTAGTACTCCCCCCTCCAGCACACACACACACCTCCTCTTTCCCTCCGCCTACCAGAGTCTCCCCCCACCCCTCTTCTTCCTTGAAGGAAAAAGAGCTCCCCGAGCCTGCTTGCTTAGTACCCGTGTGTAAGTGCTTATCTGATGACACAAACATTGGCCACACAATTGTAATACACAGACTCACTGAATAATAGCTGTGAGACTCACTCTACATTTTTTTTTAATGTTATAAGGAATTTTTGTTTTCCTTTATAGCGCACTGGATATCTGGAGTTAAGAGCCTTAAATCATGGGACATCAATAAGATAGGAGGGGGTGTAACTGCAGAGTAGGTAGGCCCCAAAAGGGAGTTTTTAATGTTGGGGACCATTTTAAAGGGTTGGAGAAGGAAGACAGTGACAGGAAGCTGGCTCCACCCATGTGAACCTCACTGACTACTATCCCTTGGTTCCTGGTTATCTGGTGGGCTGAGTTGGTTCTAGGCCAAGAATTCCTTTAGATAGAAGCCTCCATTGTTTGTTCAAGAGTCTGTGATTTACAGCTAAGTAACCCTTGTCAATAAGGATGGACCAGTCTTGACTTTTGAAGGTGAATAAGCAGTACTCCGGAGTTCTTAATTCTCTTCCTGCTAAGTATGAAAACTAGTTCCATTCATTATAAACTTATCCATGAAGAGATAGTTGAAAGCAGGGTTTCTTAGCTTTTTTTTTTCCTTTGTATCATACACCCAATTCGGCAGTGTCTGGTAAAGCCTATGGATCCCTTTTCGGAATCCTGTTTGTAAATAATCGAAGGAAATGCTAAGTTTCATTAGTGAAAATTAAGATATAATTTTTTCCCTATTCAAGTTTGCAGACACCGTTCCCCAGACCCCTTGAAATCTATCCATGAACCTCTTGGGGTACATGGACTTCAGTTTAAAAACCCTCTAGACTAACGAAGACATGTAAATACTGAATCTTTCCCCTATTTAATATAAAATTTGGTCATATTTTATCATGAGTAAAGAAATTTCTGTCTAATGATGATAATAGCTAACATTTATAGTGCTTACTATGTGCCGGGCACAGTGAGAAACAGTTCGCACTTATCTCATTTCAACAACCCTGGGAGATTAGTTGCTATTATTAACCCCATTTTACAGAAAAAGAAACTGAGGCAAGTAGAGGTTAAGTGACTTGCTTAGGGTCACACAGCTAGTAAAGTGTCTGAGGTCAGATTTGAACTCAGGTTTTCCCAATCCCAGGTCTAGCTCTCTATCCACTATACCACCTTATGTATAAAATAAAAATAATATCCAATATTTGGTGTTTTAGGGTTTGTGAAGCTATGAACTAATCCATGTATTTTTTTCCTAATTCATTTCCTTTTAATTTTTATCACACCACTTCTCCGTCCAAGGATTCCATATTGGCCATGGTGTTGCTGCCTGTTCGTGTTTATCATTCACCATTCTTCTTTGTATGATCTTCAGGTATGATTCATCAAAATGTTCTATGATTCATAGTCATCCAATATCACCATGAATATTGGTATTACAAAGATGGGCCTTTATTTCAGGAAAAAGCTCTGGGCCGTGGAAAGAGCTTTACAATTTGCCAAAGGCACTTTCTCTTGTTTTTTTTTTTCCTTTTCTCACCCAAAATACACACACATGCATGGAATTATACTTATTTCATCAAGTTCCATATATGTTTATGTACATACAACATACATAAATCTATATCATATATGCAATACAGAAATTGATAGATGAGCTCTTTTGGTGGTCTATCCAAATCCATATCTTGGTATAGAAATTAAGCATTCTTCATTCACATTATTTTTTTCCTGAGCAAATAATTATGGCTCTCATTTAGGAGGATCTTAAAATTTATGCAGTTTGCATTGTGTCATCCACAAACTGGAGTATTTGGAGGATCTCACCATCTATCCCTCATTAACTTAGATTCTGTGGCAAATTACACTTGAGACAGTGGAAAACATCTTCAGAAAGCAGGTGTTCCTCTGTTTTCTATTTCACTTCAGATGATTGGAGTATCATTAAAAAGGTTAGCTCTATTGTTATATCTTTCAAGGAATTCTATTTAATTTTGACATATGCATGGGAGATACCTTGTGGGAAGAAAGCCTTTAAGGTGGTCTTTTGTTCTACTGAATAATTTTCTTTTTTTATAGAAAACAGGCAATAAACACAATAGGATTTTATATACTCCTTTTGGTCTGATGATAAAGATGTCACCTGTGGAATATTGCTTGCAAAAATCTGTTGCCTATTTCTAATACTTATCATGGATGTCCTTAATATGCATACATATTATTATCATAAACATTTTATGTAGATAAGAAAGTTGGAATATAGACCTATTGCTACTAATGTTTCCTCAGTCACCTTTTTGTGGGTAAGAATGTCCAGGACTTTTTACATGTTCTTGGCTTCTTTTTATGCTTCAGAAACCTTGAAACCCTCTACTTTGTCAAAATTGGGCCACCCCCACCTTACAGATTTTCTTTGCATAATTAGTCAAGTCCAGCTGCTTTTCACATATTCTCTTCAGTATCATTTCTGTTATTTCCACAGATACATTTTGTACTATGGTCTTAGATTTCAAATGTTGTGGTTCCACTGTTGTTGATGGTGAAAGGAATTTGTCATAGAAAACTTGCAGATTTTTTCCATCTTTTATCTGTTTCTTGTCTTCCTTCTAGTTGTATCCTTGGTTTGACTTGGATTATTTGAGTCTAAGAAAGCTTTCTTTAAACTTTTTTTTTTCTTTGCTGTTTTTCATTACATTTTGAGTCAATACATACAGCACAATAATTCTATATTCCTGCTTTGTAATATTTTACAAATGAATTTATATTCTAAACCAGTTTGCCTTTTGTTGCCATCTTTCTTCACAAGGAAATAACTTCTTTTATTTTCCTCCCTGTGGTAATTTATTTACATAGATGAAACCATAATAAATTATTATAGGTGGTATCAATATCCTTTCTTCCATTTATTTCCTGTTTTTCAGCATCAATAATTTAAGTAGAGTTGTTTTAATTGTGCACTATATATTTTTTTCAATTATTATTCTCTTTTTCTGACTTTGTATTGGTTTTGATCTTTGTGCTAACAAATTAGTTTTCTGATGGTATACAGACTGCTTACAGGAATGACTTCCACATAAGCAGTCATTTCCTATCAAAATAGAATTAGTTTAATTTTTGAAGCCATTATTTGGGGATTTCCATGTCTAGTGCCTTCCAATTCTTTTTTTTTTTTAGATTTGACTTTTTTCAGTTTTATTTTTATTTTTTTGTTTTTCCCTAGTTACATGTAAAAACAATTTTTAAAATTTGTTTTTAAAATGTTGAGTTCCAAATTCTCTCCCTTCTTCCCTCCCCACTCCCCCTGCCTCCCAATGAGAAGGCAAGCAGTTCTATATAGATTATACTTGTGTAGTCATGCAAAACATTTCCATAATAGTCATGTTGTGAAAGAAAACAGACAAAAAACCTCAAGAAAAATAAAGAATAAAAAAGATATGCTTCAAACTTCAGACATCATTGGTTCTTTCTCTGGGGATGGATAGCTTTTTTCATCATAAGTCCTTCAGAATTGTCTTGGATCATTGTATTGCTGAGAATAGCGAAGTCATTCACAGCTGATCACCTAACAATATTGCTGTTACTTTGTACACAGGACATTTCACTTTGCATCAGCCCAAGCAAGTCTTTCCAGGTTTTTCTGAGAGCATTCTGCTCATCATTTCTTATAGTACATTATCCAATTCTTTTTCTTGAAGAAAGTATTAATAGTCCATAGATAGGTGTTGTGTAATCTGCAAGTCTTTGGCTTTGTTCATCCCTTACTCCTGAACTAGTTTTTCCTTTTTTTTTCCATCTTCACCTATTCCTACCTTTACAATGAAGTCATTGGGCATTATAGTCTATGTTGGCCCATTTGGAGGGTCCTTCATCTTTTTAACAGATGTGGACACATAAACCACAAACTCTGATGATTGTCAGCATGGTCTTTGTGCAATTGCTTATCATGACCATTACAGTGCAAGATCAGATGTTCCATGAAATGATGTTTCTTGTTGTCTTTGAATGCATGAGAAAATCTCCCCGAAATCCTTTCTTTGTCTCTTCCAAGGAGGACTTTTCTGGTTTTATTTGTAGGGAGAATGTTTAGATAGATACACTTCCTCCCTTCCAGTAGTAGATCACTGGGCAAAAATCACAATTCAACATACCAATAGCTAATATTTGGGCTATGTTAAGCCCTTTCTGCTTTGATCCTCTGATCATTAGAGAGGTGAAAGGATGCTGCATAAGAGTCAGAATTATTTTGTATTTTTCATTTTATGGAGTGTTCATTACTTGCAGTGGCTAAATAATGCTTCAGCCAAGTGGGCTATCTACTGGTGATCAACCTCTCTAGATTTAGCTAGCAGTCTTCCAGAAACAGATAATCCTTTGCTTGGACCATACTTTAAGCCTTTCCAGCATAGTAAAACCCAATAGAGTTTGTTCTTCTCTGCCATAGAACTCTGAGGATTCAAGGTCACCTCCATACCACAGCAAAGCGTTGGAGGAGAACTTTCTGGAGTTAAGTGGGGCTGTAGGTTTTGTTATCCATATTTTGCAGATGAGGAAACCAAGGCTCAGAGAGGTTAATTGAATTGTCTGTAGTCACACAGCTAATACATGCCAAAGACAAGATTTAAACCCTAGTCTTCCCAGCCTCTGTCCTATTCCCTTTCTGTTACATTACCTCCCTTTTCACAAGATTTGAATTATAGAATATTTTAAATTAAATTAAATTTTATTGCTTTCTAATAATGGTAGGAACTTGAAATAGGCCAACTAAAAGGCATTTAGGAAACCTACTTTAATGAATATAATAATTATTATAGCAATAATTCATAATTGCGTGGTGCTTTGTAACATCCAATGAATTTTTCTTACAATAGTCTTATGAGGGTAGACAGCACAAGGATTTTTATTTTCATTTTGTTGATGAGGAAACTGAAGTTTGTTGATGAGGAAACTGTAAGATATATGTATGTGTACTACCTACATAGGTTCTGTGTATCCACATGGGTCTGTCTAGATGTGGCTTAAAGGGAGGAGTGAATCTCTTGGGTCTTCTCTGAGTAACCCTCTCCAAGGGTGACTTTGATTCCTCCCAAGAGGGGAGCAAGAAATTGGGGATACGAGACTGGCCACTCTACTCTTTTCAAAGTATGTGTGGGGAAACTAGGATAGAATTATATCTGTTTACCCTATTAAATATCGTTAGTTTGGGGGAAATAATTTTTACATTCAAGCTGCTGATCACAACCCTTTGATGGGGAAGGAATGACCCAAGTTATACATCCAAGGCATGACTCACTTCCCATCAACATAAAGAACACATATAGAGAATAACAAATAAACCTGTTTATCTAAGCTGATATCAAATAGGAAATCAGAGAAATTATATGAATGAGAACATACCAGATAACGTAAAGCGTAAATGAGCTCTTTCACTGGGAATGAGTTATCTCAGCTCAGCAAAGAGAGGGTCCTCAATATCACCCAAAGGGAAATCCCCCAAAGTCTCTAGTGTGTTAATCTGTGGATAGGGACACGATTGAAGTGCTAGGTCCTTTACACATTGACTTCTTCCCAGATTTTTTTGTCTCTCTTCAGGGACTTCTTTCTGAAAAAAAAAAAAACTGGTACATGCTTCTTCTCTCTTGATACTGGAACCCAGAAGATTAGAAAATTTCTTCTCTCAAGTTCTGTGCAACTTTGCCCCCCGAGGCACAGAGCTAATCAATCTTCAGCCATGAAGCATGGCCCATGCCAATGAACTTTAAAGTGGTGGTTACATAAGGATCCAGTGACTTGCCCAGGCAAACCAGAACTTGCACCTCTATCTTCTGATTGTGATTACTTCAAGGTTTTCATTGTTGAATAAGGGGTATATGTGTATGTGTGTGTGACAGAGTGTATACGTGTACATATATACACACATATGTGTATGCACATATTCACATAAACCCATCCACACATAAATACATATGTCAAGACTCTTGTTTAAAATTCTTAAAATAGTTTCCCTCCACATTTTTGCCTGTTTATTTTTATATAAAAGCCTGTTTTTCAAATAAAAAATTTTAAGACAAAATCCAAGCTTTTCCTTAAAAAATGAGAAAAATTAAGGCCACAATAGCTCCACTATTCAAATTAATTGTGATTAAATAGTCTTAAAAAAAAACAACCAATGAAGTATATTGTGACATATGAAAGTGATCCTCAAACAAGCAGTCTTGCTTATGGGCTTTAGGTGCCAGGGCTTTTCATTTCTAGAGGCATCATAAGGACAACTTTGAGAACTTTTCTGTGAACATAATAAAATTTCACTAATTCAGATAGTTGGGGAGGATGAAGTCAGTCTGAATGACTGAAAAATAATTATAGGATATTTTTAATTGTCCTATTACCTTTAATTATCAGCAATAAGTTGGGCTAGTCTGATGAAGGGAGATTTGAAGACTTATTTTAAAATAAGAGTCTCTCATACTTACATAAGCACTTTGTAATATAATTTTAAAGCATTTTCTTCAGAATAATTCTATGAGGACCTTCCCCACCCCCCAATTTTATAGAAGAAAATATTGATAGAACCTCAGAAGGGTTAAGAGACTTGCCCAAGGTAACCCAGTTAAGTAAATGCTGGGGCCAGAACTTAAATCTAGGATATCTGATTCCCGTGGTACTAGGAGTGTATAGGTAAATGTTTAACAACTGCCTCTTTTATTTATATACATAATTCTAATGAAATGACATAAGAAATAATACATAAGAAATATACTAAAATACACACAATTTAATGATATAATATGTAAGAAAATAAGAAAAAATAAAAATATAAATAAAAGATCCAGTTAAACATCTACCTGTAAAAATGTATAGTATGTATATACTTTTAAGTTTAATCTGCATTTTAAACATTTTCTCTATAACTTTCTTAAGCCTAGGCAATCAGTAAAACAAGTCAAGCCCTGAATTGTAGCATTTGCCAATTTTCAAAGTATAAATGCTCACACTGAAAATTTAACAGTCAGCTCTATTGAGGTACAGACTAGTTCCAGGATACTTCTTCTTGCACTATACTAGTGAAACCTCTCAGTAAGAATGATTTATAATTGAAATGCCAGTTTTCTATTAGAGTAGAAAGAATCCTTGGTTCTAAAGTCTCTGTGTTGACCTTAGATAAGTCACTAAACTTCTTGAGTGTTCATTTTCTTGTTTAATTTTTGTAGGGCCAGGGGTCGACAGTCTTTAAATCCTCTTCTAGGCCTATAGTTCTAAACAGTTATTCTAAAGTATAAACAATGTATAGTTTTTCTGAAAAACTTTAGTCATGTTCTTCACAACCTTATTAACAGTATTGGTTTGCTTAACTAGTTTGATAGAACGAAGTAAAGTTTAATTCATCCGATGTTTAACATTAAAAAAAAATTCTGAGCTAGTGAGACATGATTGAACATAATGTTTTTGATTTTTTGTAAACCCAGTAAATTTATAACCTGATTCTAGTAATTCCTTGTGTAAAATCACAGTATTTATGATGTGGCTTTTTTTATCTTTTCAATCCATAGATTTTTTTTCCATTGGGTACAGAGAGGAAGTCTAGGAACTATCTATGTATAGGAAGTGTAAACGTAAATACACTGGGCCAAGCATGAAATACAGAATGATACTTATGTAGCATTCTTTGAGGGGTAATAGGAAAGTTCCCAATCTTGCTAATATCTCTCCTACACATTACCAGCTGTCTTTGAGTTAAGGCATTAAAGGTCTCTGTTAAAATGTAAATAACACCTGGGAACAGATACACTAAGCCATTATCTATTGGCTATTGACATTTTAGCTTCAATTGATCAAGTTAGCTTTAGCCACTTTAATGGCAGAGAAGACTTCAGGGGCAAGACATTATCTATATTCAGGTATTTGAAAGGCTAACCGTGGAAGAGGGATTTTACCTGTTCTGTTTCTGCCCCAGAGGGCAGAATTTAGGGGCAATGTATGATACATAAGTGCAGAGGAAAACATTTCATATGAGGAAAACTTTCTGATCAATTTGCTATACTAGAGTGGCCTGCCTTGTGGGTTTCCCTCACTGAAGATCTTCAAGCCAAGGCTGAAGAACCACTGATTGAGTCTGTCATAGAGAGGATTTTTTTTTTTTTGGCATGGGTTGGACTAGATGACCTCTGATAGTCTTTCTGACTCTAGGGTTTTATGAGGTTGGTAAGGATGGGGAGCTTTGATGAAGAGGAGAAGGTGGGTCAGATAATATCCAGATTGTGGATTGCCACTGAGGACAGCCCTGGCCTTGGAAACACAAGAGGAAACCATGGATAGCTGCCCTCTTGACAAGAAGACAAGAGAAGGTGGGCCAGAAAAAGAAGAAGGGATTGCAGGGAGAGGGTTAGTACTTCATTTGTACCAACTTACATGTATATTTCCATCCACCATGCCCACTGTTGATTCTGATTTTTTCAAGACCTAAACTGCTCTATGAGAGTAAGTAAGTGGTCTTTAAAAACTATATTACTGTCTCAGGACACTAGACCACCAGTTAGTAGGTCACCAATAGAGTGTTCAAAATGGTCCCCAGGTATTTTAAATTTAGTAGGCACATGTCTGTTTCCTAGAAGAACATCTGCCTAATTCACTATACATTTATATATGAGGTCATTCCACCAAACTGTAGTGTGGTGTTGCCACCAACTTGTAATTAATGAGGATTAATTAGATTAATTTAACCAACCACGCCCCCGCCTAGATTTCATCATGTCAACCAGAAGTGATCCCAGCTGTGAATTCCCATAGAATTTAGTACCTGTGCCTTGTAGCTTCCTTTTCTTCTTTCCAGGCTCAGGTGCTTCTTCCACACTAGTTAGCATAAGTAGTAGCTATATGTGAGTTGTACTGGACCCTACTGGTTAGGTAAACTCCTTCAGGGCAGAATGCCTGACATACAGTAGGTATTTAATAAGTGTTTATAGAGTTGAATTAGCCATACCTTTGTCCTATACTGTATATAATAGTTTATTTATCTTTTTCTTGTAAGGGAGGAAGGGGACAAAAAAAAAGCATGTATTAAGCCTGTACTACATGCCATAAACTGTGCTAAGAACTTTACAAATAATATCTTCTTTGATCCTTACAATCACCCTGGGAGGTAGGTGCTATTATTATCTCTAATTTTTATAGTGGAGAAACTGAAGCACATAGAAATTAAGTGACTTGCCCAGGGTCACACTGCCATTAAGTGTTTCTAGCCAGATTTGAACTCAGGTCTTCCTAACTCTAGGCCCAATGCTTTATCTGCTGTGTCACCTAGCAGCCTTTTTGAGGTAAGACTGCAGCAAAAAGTTGGTGGACAAGTCAAGTGTCTATCTCATAAGATTATTATTAAGAAAGTGCTTATAAACCTTTAAGTACTATATGCATTAAGGTTGGTGGTAGTAATAGTTTATAAAAATGTCAATCAGAGGGCTTTATTGGTACTCTGAGTATTCAAAGAAGGTCTCCAGTGTGTTTGGTTAATACAATATGGAAGGAGGAATTATGGATAGACATGGTCATGGAATACATGGAAGGGTTGTATTCTGTACTGGTAGACAGAGCACCCATAGTAGAGAAGTCATAGGAATCGTTAAAGAAAATACCAAAGTAGAATTGTTGAACTTTTTGTCTGTTATCTAGTTTTTAATGTTCTCCTCTAGATTATAAACTCTTTGAGGTCAGGGGCCACCATTCATACTACTGTGTATTTTCCAGCGCCTATCCTAGTAATTGATTTGCATTCTATAAATTCTGTTTCATTGCTTTGTTGATATGAACTGGCTCCCTTCCTCTTCTGGGAATACTCCCACTTTATAGAAATTCCATAAGCATTAAATAATTCTACAAATATGATGGATACTTCGTCTCTCCGGTCTCCCTCTTTATCAACTCTCCCCTTCTTTTGTTTCCCCTTCCCATAACTGATCCATCTAATCATTACTTAGCCAGATGTCTAAAGAAAACCTAGAGGAAATATTGTCCCATGTGTCTGTGTTTTCATTCATATATCTATGGATCTGTATTGTCCATTTTTGAATGGAAGGCCCCTCAAGGACATCAGCATATCCTTCATTGTCTAAACCCCTAGCTCACTCTTGGGTGTTGAGTGCACACTTCTAGTTAATATTAATAGTCATAATAGCTTGGATGGTTCACAGCAGCTGCTTCAGCAAGAGGCATTGGCTTTGCAGAGCCACAGATTCTGAAGTTGTTTATGTTTCTTCTGTTATGCCATGGTTAAGGGAGAGATGCTTATGACAGTGTACTTCCCTGCTCTCTCCTTTCCTCGGGTGTCCTTTTAATTACTTGCCCTGATGCCCATGCCTTTCTTCTGGATTCTTTTTCCCAATTATAGCCTGTTGCTTCACTAGCCTAGCCAGCCTGCAGGTAGGCCAGCCTTTTGTCATGCAGCGGGTATCAATCTTGCTTTATCTTTTGGGCCTTTTCTCTCCTTATCATATTGTTCCAAACAGCCAAAGTCTCTTATAGTTGTTGTGAAGACCTCTGGATTTGTAGCCAAAGGCTCTGGGTTTGAGTCCTCAGCTACTTGTTATGATTTTTGGACAACTAACCTTTGGGTCTCAGTTTCTTTAGCTCTATAATGAATGGTGTGGGCTATATATTCACACGTGTGAATATATAGTATATATAAGTATAATATTATATGTTATAATATTATATATTATATATTCACACGTGTGAATATGTATATATACACATAATACGTATATATGTATAATACGTATGTATATATGTACATATATCTGAATACAGGGATATATACACACACGTGTATGTATATACAAATGTACACATATACATGTGTGCATGTGTGTGTATATATAGTCCGCATAATTCGTTATAATTATATACATACATATTTTATTATATATTATGTTACATGTATTATTTTATATATATTCTTTCCCTTTAAAATTATAACTTTTCAGCTGTTTTAGGCCTACATATGGCGTTTCTTCTTCCCATATCAATATAACAGTTAAAGATAGAATCTTGCTTAATGAGAGAAAAGGAGCAAATTCAAGGAACAGGGTTCTGTTTCTGCTATTGTTGTGAAGGACCATAATTTTGTTAACTTAAATAAAACCTGCTTCCTTGACTAGAGGTTTTAGTAACAGAAAAGTGGTCTGGAGTCCCTATTAGGAAATATAATATATGTGACTTTCAAGTGTACTCATGAAAACGGAAACATTTTGATTTATTTAAAAGCTTTAATGTAAGTCATACATCTTACTTAAGGCAATCAGATGATGAGGCATAACAACAGAAAAATAAACAAGACTCATAATAATGAATTTGCTAATCATTTTCTCCTGCTAGGGAGATTAACCAATGAATGATCCATTTTGGCAAGATACATACATAGACTTCACAACAAGCATTTATTAAGCACATACTGAATGCTGTGGACTCCGTAATGGAATTACATTGGCCATACAAAGCTATAAATTAAATGAATCCTACCTTCAAGGGCCTTCCGCTCTATGCACTCTCTTAGACGGCCCACTCTCAAAGACTAAACAATCTGGCTTTTTAAGTTTTTGCATAGGATTATGAAACAAGTAGGTGGCTAAAAAGTTGGGATTTTTAAATGCTTTTATTTTCCCCTTCTAAAATACTTTTGTACATCATTGCATCCACTTCTCTTTCTCTTTTTATCTTGTCTTCAGGACCAGATTCCAATCCAGTTTTTAGACCCTCCCCAATTAGAATGGGAGTTCCTTGAGGGCAGAAACCATATTTTTGCATAAGAGTTAGTATGTATTTAATAAATGTGTGTTGACTAAATGACTTCTCTAGACTTGCTAAGTCTATAGATGATTCTCCTCTTCCGAATTAACATAACAATGGTCTGAACAGTCACTAGCAACTTAATCTTGCCCTGTCCTGTGGCATCTCTTCTTGTCTTGAACTGTTACTCAAATCCTTCACTTAACTTTTTACATTTTATTTCCCCAACTAGAGTGTTAAGCCTAAAGAGGAAATCTGCTTTGTTTTAATGTCTAGCGCCCAGAAGGCATTTTTTTTCCATTTTTGTCTTTGTATTTCTAGTACTTGGCACATGCCACTGCCTAGTAAAATGATTGCATTACTAATGCCTGGCACAGAGAGGGACAATAAATATTTATTGATTGATCAAGTGGTTAATTTTCCTCTAGACTAATTCACATCCACAGATCTTCCTGTGCCTGGTTAAGCTACTGACCAACAGCCACCATACTGTTCTCTTAGGGCAGTAGAATTAAGCTATGTACCCTGTTTTTACTTCCAGGATTCTTTCTGAGGGAAAAAATAATATCTGGCAGCTGTGTAGTACTTTATGACTGGCAGAGAGAGCTTTTCTTTGTGACCTTAGGCAAATTACTTAATCTCTCTTTGCCTTCAGTTTTCTCATCTGTAAAATGAAGGGGTTAGGCCAGATGGCCTCAGAGGTCCATTCCTGGTACAGATTTATAATTTCATGATCTTATGATCCTTCCAACAATCTTGAATGGGAAGAGCATTTATTTTTCCCATTGTGCAGATAGGGAAACAGAGACTCAGAGACGTTTAGTGACCTACTCATGGTCCCACAACTAGTAAGTGGAGAAGGCAGTGTTCTCTGCCCCTTACTACCCTGGCTGAGTAACCTCGATGGTCTTCATAGTCCCTTCTAGCTCTAAAGCTATAATCTTTCAGTTAATACAATTTGGGGGGCTATTTTTTAGCCTTAACTTATACTTTGGTGGCAGGAAGTAAAGGGGGCTCCATGGAGTATCCTGCAGGGCAGCACACACCCCAGTATGGTCCCTTAAATGGAGAATGTCACAGCCCTTCTAGTCAGTCTAGTTTTCCTTATCACAGTCATAAAGACAGAAGTTTACTTTCTAAACATTATGGAAATAAATATGCCTGGGAGCAGAAAATTAGAGAATAGACAAATCTAGACTTTCCTCTGAAAAGGAAGGTACGTTACAAGGATGGAGGTCTATGAAGATCGTCCTGGCTATATTTGGGCAGCTTCCTTTCTGTCCTGATCCCTAGATTATTGGTTGACTTTTATCTCTGATCACCCAACGTGGATAAAATATTATTGAAAAGTACTTTTGCCCGGTCATTTTAAACATACTGTCTAGGGGTCTGTAGCCTTTTGAAATGTATCAATCAGTTATTCATTTTATGGTACTTGGCAACTATAGCCTAGATGGAATAGTTTTGCTTCTACTTTGCTCATATGCAAGGGGTGGGGGACAGTAAAGGTCCAAAATGGGGCAAATGATGAGAGACAGACAGAGAGACAGAGACAGAGAGAGAGGGGAGAGAGAGAGGAGAGAGAAAGAGAGAGAGGAGAGAGAGAGAGAGAGAATTGAAGTTGATCTTTTTTTGGTTCTGATCAGATGAAGCATGTGGGTCTAGGAGGAAGGACATAGTTCCCAGAGGCCTTTTCTAGTGTATTAATTCTATGAGCTTGAGAAGGAATGTAAGTATGGAAAGCTGCTGCACCCTGATAGGCGAAATCCTGAATTAGCCGTGGTCAGCACTCAAGAGACATTAAGAACACTCCGTACTTCCTTGGCAGGGCTGGTGCCTGAACAAACTAGTGGCAAGAAAGATGAAGTTCTTACCCCAAATGTGTAGCTGTACCCTACTTACATATAGATATTTTCCCTCATCATTCCAGTCATTTCCCAGACTTCTGTGTGCCTGCAGCCTTGTTTTTATTTTCTGCAAAGTCATACATTTTTGGCTGTGATTGCAGTCAGCGCTAAGTGGCTCACCTTGTCTTGAGTAATGAAAATAAACAACTGGTCACTGCACTGACCAATGAAACTAATAAAGATATATCGTGCTGGGCCGGCTTAGGGAGTCACATCCACATTCTTAAACTACATGTGACATTTCTACCCAACTACCAGGATTCCAAACTCACTCACTGCTTACACATGCTCTGAGGGAACAAACTCTTTGACTGATGGTTTGCTAAATTTAATATGCTTAGCAAGGAAAATTATTGCCTACTCTAATGCTGTGTAATTATTAAGATACACTGCTTTTAAAAATACCAAGTGAATAATATTGATTTAGTGAACGGCTGTTTAGAAAAATGCCAGCAAAGGAGGAATATTTTATTTTAGCTGCCTTCGAGCTGTAATGGGTCTGTGCCGAGATATGCATGTGGAAATAAATTATGCACAAGGTAAACTATTTTGTTATACAGTACCCATAATATTAATTAAGCTGTAATTTTACCAACAATGCTTTAATTTAACAAATAAACAGGAATCATCTGTACTGTTCTTGCGAATATATAACTTTGGGACTGTAATAAAACATGGAGGAGCACCTGCAGTTAATTGTAGAGCAAACAGTGAGACCAGCAACTTTAAAGGGTAATTGTAATTTATAATTTATTTATTTGACTTATGCTGGATATAATTACAGTTATAATGCATTATTATTTCCAGTCCAGTGCAAGATCTAGCCGGCTCCACCTTCAAGCGGGCAGCCTGGTGAAATACTGGACTTGGCCTGGGTGTTTTGGCCTCCTCTTTCCCCCAGGATAGTAATTTGTAAAAGAAAATGCAATAGATGGGTTACTGTCAGGCACAATTCTTTTCCAGAGCCTTAAGGATATTTCTGTTTCCATTAGAGTCAAGAGCTTTTCTCAGTCTCCCCTTCTCAGGCACCTTACCCTTCCAACGTAGTGGCAGTAGAGACTGGACTAACTAACCCAGGGCCTGGCGCTGAGTGGGATTTTTGCTGATGTCCGGCCCAGCGGGCACAGGCAGCCAGGTCATGCCAGCCATCCCGTAGGCTGGCAGGGGAGGCAGTCAGGCGAGGAGGGCGTCCACAGGATTTCAGTTTTTCCTGAAGTTATTGTCTGCCTGCCTGCTGCCTGTGTTTATTGTTATCAGGCTTTTTATTTTTATTTTTTTTTTTATTTTGGTTTTTGTTGTTTTTCTGAGAGCAGCCTGGAAAGAAGAGCACCGGGTGAAAATACCACCGTGGAAGAAAGGAAGCAATTATAGCGGGCTGTTTGTTTGTGGCTAACAGAATGCTGAAATGGCAGATTTGCAAATTTGTAAGAGAGGGAAGCTTAGTGTTCATCTTTATCAGCCAAAGTGGTTTCTTGTTAGCTGAGCAGTAAGCTAGAAAGCGACCGATTTTGACAACATAATTTACATCTTTGTATAAAACTCTTGCTGGCAGCCGAACTAATTTGTGCTGGATTAGGTTGTTTGTCTCTGCTGCTGACTAACCATGCAATCTATCAGAGGCCGTTTTCAAATATCACTTTTCAACTGTGCCCTTGAGAGGAGGAATTGATCGGGAATATGCGGAACAAAATTACTCCAATAACTTTATAGAAAAAACAATTACCGAATCATACAGATGTGAATAATTCTGAAAAGTAGAAATAAATGTAATGAATTTAGCCCTGTTTCTATCTTTCATATGTGCATGAAATTTATAAATAATACAATAACACATTATTGGTTCAATTTCCTTTTCTCTTCCTGGATCTTGGTGGGACGACAGTTTTAGCAATAACTAGGAGTCTGCCTGGGAGAAGATATTAGCATGCAGTCTGATGTGTGTTGATTTCGATATGTAGGTTACATTCATGTCACTTTGTGAGATAGGGCAGATATGCTATATACATATATATGTATATACACACACACATCAGGTGAGTATGTTTTGTGTGTGTGTGTGTGTGTTTGTGTGTGTATGTGTGTGTTTGCAGCCAATATGACTTTTCCAAGTTTTAAAGTAAAATGCTGCTGGTGTTCCAGAGAGAGAACAACATCAATCAGCCAAACAGATATGTGTTACCAACATGGGTGATAAACATATGAATATATTTTATCATGTTTTTCTACATTGTACTAATAATTTTACTCTGTTGAAGAAGGACAGAGCCCCTCTCCACTGCTTTTAAGCAAATGTTTCCGATTTTTCTTCCTGTCCTTTGGGGGAGATATTGGATGATAGAATAATATAAAAGAGGAAGGGGGAAGAAAGAGGATTCACAACCGATAACCAATACAGAGTTGTTTATAAGATGCTTGAGATTAGTCAGAAAACAAAAAAACCATTAAGCCCCTATTATTTTAAAGCAGCGGGCACATTTTTCATCACTTTCCTCTGATGAATTTTCACTTGTGCATCCTGCTCTAGGTAATTAATTGCTTTCAGTTCAGAGGAGTAATAATGCAATAAATTATGCCGGTATTTCTAGTCAGAGAAGGAGCATATTGTGGCTTCCTAACCAAAGCAGGAGTAATAACAATCCAGTCAGAGTCATGGACTACAAAAAAAATGCCCCAGTATTAAAAATTGGTTCTGTGAAGGGTTGAAGGACCGAATCCTTACAATTACTTTCAAATAATTTCCCTTGGAAAACTTTGCATGTTGATAGGTTTGGCCACGATAATTGTATCTTAAAATTACATGGCTGCTTTCATCCCATGATGCTCCACAAACATAATCCACCCAATATCCCTTAAGTAGAATGGTTACTCCAGGGAAGCAGGTAAGTGGTGTGTGTGGGGGGATAGGGTGCATGCTCCGAGTTGAAGAATATGTCAGACCTCAAGTGATCCATTCCCCTGCCTCCATTCTGGCTTGTACCAAAGCTGTTATAAGAGGTAAGGTTTCTTTTTAGCTTTGAAGAAAAATAGGGAACAAGATTCCCTAGCTGCTGTTTGGTGACTCAGGTCAAAGGCCTTGTAATTTCACAATCTGGAAGCATCTGTACAGGTCAACATTCCTGTTTTCTAAGAAAACAGATGCTTACTCTCTTCTATGTAATAAGCCTTTGCAAGTTACAAAGCAACTACTCCTCAGCATCTTAAACCCAAACTTGCATCTTTCCTAATGATCAAATTAGATATTTGTAAAGTTCTTAGCACATAGTAGGTACTAATGAATGTTTGGTTTTCTTCTTCCTTCCTTTCACCACCCCCCCAGTTGTTGGGAACCTTTTTCAAATTACAGTATTTTGTATTTACTGTGTTTTACATTTATTTGTGTTGCAGCCCCCCATAAGTTCTTTGAGTGCAGGGGATGCCACATTTTTGTCTTTTTAATACCAATAACTAGCAGAGTACCTTGAACATAGTAAGTAAGCATTGTAAGAATGCTTGTTTGTTTGAATTGGTGAATTGAATTGAAAACAGTTCCTCCTCCTCTGCCCCCAATTGCCTTTACTTTTTGCTCCTGCTTATCCATTCACCCAATTAAAAAGATTTAGGGGGCCTTGTACCTTTCTTTCTGTGTGATTCCTGATTTCCTTAGTCAGACAGAAGTATGAACATTATCTTAAAATCTTGTATGGTTCTAGCTTCACTATTTACTTAATAAGCACGTGCTGAAAAAACAAAAATCCAACCTGGGAATGTTAAGGGAAGCAATTGCCCTCTTTATAGCTAACTTTCAGGCTGCCTGAGAGGGGCAAATAGTCTCACAAAATTGGAAGGGACCTGAGAGGCCATCTAATCCAAACCCTACCTGAACAAGGTTCTCAATCTACAATGTCTCTGACAAATGATGGGCCAATCTTTCCTCCAAGACTTCCAGCAATCTACATTACCAGAGGTGTCTCATTCTGTAATCACTAATGCAGCCAGAATCTAGGTAGGGAGTGGGAAGAATAAGCACCTAGTGTATGCCTAAGATTAGGACAGGGAAGAATAAGCACCTAGTGTATGCCTAAGATTACTAAGCCCTTCACAAATATTTCATTTGATCTATTTCATGTAGAGTTGAAACTATGGGCTGGGCCTAGATGGTGGAGGGGCTTGAACTGCCCAGATTAAGGGTTTGAATGTTAACCCATGTTCCTTCTGCCTAGAATATGGTGTCCTTCCCACTTTTCAAAATCCAGCTTATCCTAAAAGAGCACCAAAAGAGAATTAGATGGCTTTTTCTATATATTTGAGCATAGAGAAAAAGGATATTTTGGATTTTGTCAAATTTTTCAAGTTAGAAAAAGTCCCTTAGTGAAGGAGGTTTGAGGAGTGGGAAGAAAGACACAACTGACAAATGTGCCTTGGAATTGGAAGGACTTGCAAAGTTGGATGACCTCATTAAATAATATATCAGATATATCTTGTATCAGTTAACTAAGGCAGGAAGAAAGCAGATTCTTCTTTTGTGCATCCCTCTATCCCCCCAAAAGACTTATTCTTAAGAATATGCATTGTTTCCCTTTTTGGAAAGAGGACAAATGTCTCTTTGATGGGAAAAATTTTAAGTTTTTGAAGTCACAGAATCTTTATATTTCTTAAAAGAATTCATGAAACCAAGATCAACTAGTGAAATTTCAGTGGTTATATTGAATTGTAGCATATAAGACAAGTGGTTAACCAAGCAAATTTCATACTGGTTTAAAGCTAGTGATTCATAATAAAGGGTGTGTGTGTGTGTGTGTGTCTGAAATAGTACCGATGATGATGATGATGGTGCTGGTGGTGATGATGATGATGATGATGAAGAAGAAGAAGAAATGTATAGGGGGGTGTGAGTTCTGGGAGCTACAATAAAATTCTTTGCTTTTTATTTTAAATTTCATGAAAAGTCAGATATGAAATTTAGATGGTAACCGACAGTTTTTGACACATCTTGGTTGTATATGGGGACAAATACATAGCTACAGGTTGAAGTTGAGATTGTAATTTGGAGGCAGAAGAAAAAAAAGGAATTTCCCCAAAGTAACAGTTCTGGCTGATATCTGTAGAATCCTGGAATTCCAATGATCACCCATTCACCCAGTGAATTCAAGCCACCTTGAAGTTGAAGAGGAAAGGTATTGAGCTCCTACTCATTGAAGAATGCTGAGCAGGATACAAATTGTAATGAACATTCACATAATTCAGGGAAACACTCACTAAGGGCCTACAGAGTTAAAGAACATAAAGAACATAATCTCTTCCCCCAAGAGTTTACAATCAAGAGTGCTGGTTTCAGATCTTGTCTTTGCTGATCACTAACTGTGTGAGCCTTAAGCTGTCTTAGACTCAGTTTCCTCATCTTTAAAATGAGGGGGTAGATTAATTGACTTCTAAGGCCCATTCTAGCCTTTAATCTATGATCTGAACTTCCCTACTTCAGCACTCACAAATTGCAGACTGAGTTGGGGGGGCGGGGCAAGGGTGACTTCCTCAGGTTCATAGGTTTTACACTCCTATTAACTATTGCTTTCAAACCTATACTGATGAGTTTAACTTTAAGAGACAATTAAATCAGAGCAAAGCATTTATTAAAAATGGCATAATAAGAGTAGTAGCTATAATAGATTCTCCTTGTAAACCTGAGGCACACTCTCCTCAGCACTTGGCACAGTGTGTCAGTGGGAAGAGAGGCCACAAAGTTAAAGTATGCTGTTAGTGAGGCACCATGTTGGGAACTTTTGTGAATAACAATAAGAGTTAGCATTTATAGAGTGCTTTACAGAAAACTTTCCCTTGTGATTTTTACAACTCTATGAAGTAGGTGCCATTATTATATATATATAGATGAAGAAATTGAGGCAGACAGAGGTTAAGTGACCTGCCCAGGGTCAAACAGTAAGTGTTTAAAGAAGGATTTGAACTCAGACCTCTACCTCTGGTACTACAGGATCCAGACTGCTCCTCACTATCTCTGCATAGTAGGTCAGTCATCTGTGCTCCCTAAGTTGGCTCCCTTCTGTAGCTCTTTTCTTTGCTGCCAGGGGTCATAGTTCTTGAATCTGCTCCTGCCTGAAACACATGCTTTAGGTCTCTGTGTCCTTACTGGAGGCAGTCTCCTATTGAGTGAATAGTTCCACTATATTATGCAATGGTGAATGGGTGAAAGAGAGGAAATCTTTGTGTTCCCTATTGCCCTCTAATAGAGACACAAAAGTCATTCTCTACAAAACTGCTGTCTTCCTGGAATGCTGAGATGCTTTACCTATCCTCAGAGCTGGTGGGCTTAGCTTTTGAAAGACCTGGTCAGTCAGTTCCATCTCACCTTCCAATTCAATCAGATAAACTTTTTCACATTTTGTAAAGAGATAACAGGATATAGATACATCTTTGCATGTCATTAGCATGTTAATTAAATTAATTTAACCTTTATTATCTGCCTCATGCTTTCTGTCATTATGTTGACTAACTTGGGAGACTAATCATCCCCTTCTAATCTCCCCTTCCTTAGATATTTTTTGTCCCCTGCAAATCAGCTGAGGTGTTTTGTATTTTTTTTGGCAAAGCACATATTACCAGTTTTAGATAGCTTTTTAGTGTCTTGGGGATATTCAAGTATTTTCCTTTTAAGTACATTCCCCAGTGGTTAACTCTAAAGAATGTCAGCAAAATCATGAGACTACAATGCACTCCTTCATCTCTGCCTCTCCTAATCTGCATCTTACTTCAAGGTTCAATTCAGATAATACCTTCTCCAGGAAACATTCCTTGATTTTTCCCATTCTCTCTTCCTCAGTTGTGAGCACTCTACTTCATTAATTTCTCTTATATTTACTTGTCTTTGTACTTATCATGTCTCCCCCACCAATAGACTATGAGCTTCCTCAGGGCAGGACTATTCATTTTTATCCTTTTCCTTAATACCTAACAGAGTTCAATGGACAAAGATAGCACTTAAGAAAAAATTTTTGAATTGAGTTTCAGATCTCCAAAGAGGAAACTATTTACTGTGTAGCAAATGGTTAGTTTGAGTGTCTCCTAACTCTAATAAAAGTTTAGCAATTTTCCTGTAATATCTATCCTACTTAATTTTTCTTTTGGTTACCTAGAACACTTTTATTGACAATAAAATAATTTTATTCTTGTTTTTATGTCATCTTTATTTCTTGGAGATCATGCTTTCCCTTTGTCTCACCTTCTTTCTTTTTTCCTCACTCTTCTTTTTTTCTCTTCTTCTCTCCTGTCCAGCAATCCTTTACATTTCAAGGAGGAAAATAAAAAAGAGGAAGCTGCTTAGTGAAACTAACCAACAGGTCAACTTTTTTGGACAGTATGTGAAACATTTCCTACTCAGAGTTTCCACCTGTTCAAAGGTGGTGGTGGGGCATTTCCCCAGTTCTTCTCCAGGGCCAGACTTAGTAATTACAAGTAATTCAGTGGTCAGTTTAAGTTTCATTCATGCTTTCTCTTTACATTGTTGTATTCATTATGTGTAACGTTTTTTTCTGCTTCTATTTATTTCCCTCTGCATCAGTTCATATGAGGCTTTCTATGCTTCTCTGAATTCTTCATATGCATTATTTCTCACGGCACAGTAATGTTATATTGTATTTAAAAACCAAAATGAGCCACATTCCAATCAATGGACATCCACTTCTTTGGATGAATGAATGACAAAGCATTCATGAAGCACTTACAGTAGGCTTACCTTGCCAAAAGCTGAGGATAGAAATGCAAGAAATCTAGATGGTCGCTACTCAAGGATTCTAATGGGGGAAAACTACATGTAAAGGTGAACGAGAAAGGGGGGCACCCATATACCCAGAGGGGCATGGTTTGCCACCACATGCATTACTATGAATATTTTGTCCTGTATGGGACCTGTTTTTCAACCTCTTTTGAGTATATGCTGAAGAGTGGGATCTTTGAATCAAATGGCATGGACATTTAGTCTTTTCCTTCTTTGTACTTCATTTTAAACCTATTTGCTCTTCTCCTGACCCTCATGGACACAGAGGACTAGGGCTTCCTATAATTTCTATAGTACAGCATCTCTCCAGGGGATGTAACGGGTTTATAGAAATCTGGTCCCAATCTCTTGCTCTCACCGCATTAGGAAAAGAACTTTACATTCTACATGTATAAGGCTTAATAGTCATCATTATCATATAGTTAGAAAGAAACATTAGGCAATTTAACCTGGCAGCTTTTTTATTTATATAAATGACAAGTTGTGGGTTCCTTTTTCTCCTCTCATTTTTCTTTTCTTCCTTTCTTTCTGGACTTAGAGAAGATTCTTCAACTTTGTAATTTTAAAACATATTCTCCTCCATGTCATTGTTCTTTTTAATAGGATCTGCCAGGACAACTCTGCAGAAGCCCCGCGTTTTCACATTATTATCTCATTGTCTATCCCTAGTGTTATAGCCTTCCTGTGACTTCCTAACTAATCAGCTATTTCAACTTTCATTCCATAAGCTTTATGTCTGAGTGTAATTAAATGAGCATTAAGTCCCTTTTTTACTAGCAAAGCCTGAAAGTTCTGATATTACAGTAATAAGTGTGAAGTGAATTTTGAATGGCATTTATATCTGTTCATGGGCTCTAAATGTTTGATTTGCATAACTAGTTAAAATGATATCAGAGCAGCATATTGATTTAATTCCATCTCAGAAAACTGTTAATTAATAATGATAATAAATGTGTCAGTCCTTTATTATCTGCTTTGAATTGGTGATGATGGCTATATTAATACCACTTCAGTAATAGACCTCTGCTGGCGATTGTTGGCAAAGCTTTCATGGCCTGAATCACCTGCAATCAGAATTTATGAAATTTATTGCCAATCGGTTTTATAAAAAGAACAGCCATTCCATCACTCGTGTAATTTTATTAACACCTGTGTTTTAATTTAACATTTTATTTACATAAATCATCCCATGCTCAAACTTCAGAGGAATTTTGAACAAAGACACTTTCTCATTTTGAAGTCCTGAGTTGAAAGTCCACTTAATGTAAGTACAGGGTATAGAGTGGTCCCTATTTGGAGCTGGGGAGCAGGGCAATAATTCTTGTCTCATTTTCTTCATTCCTGGGCTGACCATTTTTTCCCACCTCTCACCAGCAGTCAAGGTAAGACTCTTGGATTTGATATAGCATGAGTAGGTGTGAATGTGTATGCCTGCATGCATGGGTGGGTGGGTGGGGGGAGGTCTAGGGGGTTTGCAGGCACACACTTCCTCAGAAGAATGCCTGAGCTGCTATGTATTTGGAGGGTGGTCTCACCATGTTGTTTTCAAGGGACTTGAGGTTGTTCCTGTTGAAGGGAGGGTTGGTACTTGGAGGTTACTTTTCCACTTTTGGGCTTTGGAGACCAAGGTCATCTTGGGCTGAAAGAAGGTAACATCTTTCTTTAATATGTTCATTATATAAATGCTATATAGGATCATAGGCTTAGAGTTGGAAGGGATCTTCGAGGTCATGTAGTTCAACTCCCCACATTTACAGAGGAGAAAACTAAGGCCTTCCTCAAGGTCACATAATGAGTAATAATAATATCATCACCATCACCATCATACCTAGTGCCTCCCGTATGCCAGGTACTGTGCAAAGTATTATTTTATTTGATCCTTACAACAACCCTGAGAGGTACATGCTATTATCATCTCCATTTTTTAACAGCTGAGGAAACTGAGGCAAGATGTGATGATCTCACTCAAGACAACTGGAGGGTCAGGATAGGCTCTCTGCCAGTTGGTAGCTATGATGTCTTAAGTATGGAAAGATACATACACTTTGGTAGAAAATGCCAAGAGTTGGCAACAGGTCTGGCATCCCTAGCTTGATGCCACACATCTTGCCAGTCTTTGCTTGCTGTCTCTAAGTAGAATATATAAGATTAGGAGAATGGTTAAGTTCTAATCTTGGATCCCTACCCTTGGACAGTATCTGGGCCTCTGTGTTACAGGAATCTATTTTCTGTCAGATCCTTCTTGCCTGGCTTCAATCCCTGGATATTGACATGCCCTGGCTTACTTGGTCCCCTTTTCTCACCATTGCCATAGATCTCTGGGTTTGGACACAGTTTTCCCTCTGACACTCACATAGCCCATCCTGGGATATCTGACATCTTGAAGCTTCAGCTGTTACTTCTTATTGTTCCAACTCAATTGATGGCCCTGGCTCTTCATAGCTTGCCCTTCGTCCTGTTGCCACCTAAACTCAGACTTGACAATTCAGTCTTTTCTTCACCTTCTCTAACTATTCTCATGATGTCCATTTGGTAGTAGGACTACTTATATTCCATTAGGCAGAAAGAAGCCTTCTCATGTTGTAAAGCCCTTTTCTTGGTTCACTCTGGCTGCTTTCTGCCTCATTGTTATATCATGGGCACTTGCTAGAAATGGGGCATTGCTGATTGGAGTTCTGATGAGATGGTCTGTTCTCTGGGTGGTTTGAGGATGGGCTGGTTTTTCTTTCCCCAGGGACATCCACTTTTATTAATCTCATCTGACACTTATTGCTTTGATGATTAATAACAGGTGTTGTGAATTCTTTGCCCAGGCATCTTCTGGACCATTGAAATGTGTGTGGGGGGGTGAATAAATGAGGGGAGAGGGTCAAGCTAGGTCTTTGAAAAAAGGAGACAGGCAACTGGCCTTTGGCACGTTTATGAGGACATATGCTTCCTGCCTCCTCTATCTCTCTGGGGCCCTCTCTATTTCTCCCCTTTCCCCTGTCCCTCTCTTTTTCCTCCCCTGTCTCTCCCTCCTTTTTCTTTCTCCCTTTTTTCCCTTCCCACTCCTCTCTCCTTCTCCTTTCCTCTTTCTTTCTCCTTCCTTCTCCTGTACCCTTCTTTTTCTCCACTGATCCATCTTCATTTTGCTCTCTCTTTCCCTCTCTCCTCCCTTGAATTGAAACAGGGAATGTAGTGAGGAAGGTACAACTTGGCCAGTGGGTCTACCTTTTGTACTCTGCTCCTCCTATCCATTGATATTTAACTGCTCTGTTGATAATCCAGCCAACGTCACACCTTCCTCCTTCAGGGGCTTCCCTTTCTTCCCTCAGGTCCTTCCTCTTTCTTTGGGTCCTACACTTCTCCTGACTTCACAGTCCACTGGGCAACCCATCCTCACTAGGCTAAGAAGGACCTTGGTACAAGGACTCCCAAAGCAGAGAACTGGGTGCCTTGACTTTTGGATCAACTCCTCAACACCCTCTTCTGAAGTCCCTGATAGTAGCCCCTTTCTCTCTCCCTAGTAGAGAAATGCATCCTTAGCCTGGGCCTGTGATAAATTAGGGGAGCTTGGAAGGAACGCCTGGTTTCCTAACTCTTGTGGGTGTGTCTAAAATGGAGCGTTCCTCTCATGACTTTGATTTCTCTCTCAATGAGTGGGGGTGTAATTTGCCTTGACGTCGTTGGCTATCAGCTACACAGTGAGGTGGGCCTCCTCTGACTCGAAATGACAGCCCTTGGCCTCCGTGACATTGTTTCCATAGATTTGCAATGAAACAGTTTTATATTTTGCAAAATAGAGTGATCTCCTTCGACTTGCATTGATGTGGTTTTCACCATCGTCTTCTAGGGGGTAATGTTGTTTCCATTGACCTGCTTTAAACTGATTCTCCTCTCAGTCTTAGCATGGGGGGACACAGTGCTCAGAATTGGCTGGACGTTGATTTTCATCAGTGTCAGATGTCCTAATGTGCTCTGCCGGGCTAAGCTGCACACCCATCTCTGACCTTCTCGATATCCCCTGATGCTGCTTTTTCTTATTGTCTGCCCCCAAACTCCGCAAAGCCTCTCTGTATATGAATTCCCAGTGTCCTTCTTCTTTCCCATCTCATAGGAATGGTGATGTGTAGGAATTTCAAGGAACCTTCTTTCTGGATATCTCTAACCACCCTCAACAAGAATCAGTTCTATGTCACTTGGGACTGGCTTCAGAAATGAGTGGAACAAATACTAGTAATTTTCTCTGACCACTTTTGTCAGAGACTTGGGAATTCCAAGACCTCTCCCTTTAATCCAAATGGGATTTATACCATCCCACAGAACTCTTCAAACCCTAGGCTAGTTAAACTTGAACAGCATTCCCTGAAAAACTTGGAGACAGACAGGTATTGATGCCCACACTGCCCATCAGAAAAAGAACTGAAAAACAGTTTCTTCTCCTTACCTAATTCAGTCTCTGGGCTTTCAAATCTGTCATCTTCTGGGATGGGGAAACATGAGGAGCAGAGATTACCTTACTGCCAGTGTGTAGTGAATGTTTACAAGATCTGTTGGTGCATGTAGGTCTTGTAAGGAATTCATAAATATCATGCTGGTACCTGCTTCTTCAGATTAGGCGTTTCCTCCCCCCCACCCCCCCCACCCCCTTGCCCCAGGTAGGAGTGAAAATATATGCCAGGAGAGGATGATAATTTTATTTATTTGGCCTCTAGATAATCTGAGAAAGAATGATCTGGTGGTTTCTTGCATCTGCCTACTTAGGGGTCAAGAACTAGCCTATCTCTCTTTGCAGTGAGCATCAGAGGATAGCTTGAGGAAGGAGGCTGGTAAGACTGTGGCTCCTTGCCTCCCCTTCCACTGGTGAGAGTTTTCTTTTTGTTTTTCTTGAAGTGCTCTTAGCTTTGCCGCCACCTTCTACACAAGGCCTAGAGTCCTTCCACCCCCCATCCACCTTCCAAAAGGCCCTTGTGTGTGTATGAGATGTGGGCGTGGAATTTCATGTTTGAAGGAGCTTCCAGGGAAAAAACTCCCTCTCCTGATGTCCATCCATAGTTGTGATTGCAGTTCTGGAGAGATGCCTGGGGGCACTGCCAGGACCACATCTACCAGCATGTGTCAGAAGGGGAGCTTGAGCCTACATCTTCCAGACTCTCTCTCCATTACTCTGGGCTGCTGCTTTTTATTTTCTATATTTGTATTTTGTTTTCTCTTTAGTAGTATGTACACTCCTTGAGGGCAGTAGGTATTTTGTTTTTGATAACCACACCCATGCGTGCATGCATACATACATGCATGTATATACCCAATCCACACAGTGCACATGTATATACATATGTCAGTACATGCAGAAACATGCATACACATACACATGTATAATTATATATAAATGTACATGTGTGCATATATGTAAACACACGTGTATAGATTTTATTTTAAAATTTTTTTTGAGGAGACTGAGTCTTCCTATCTCATCCAGGGCTGAAAGTGCAGCAGGTACCCATGGGTCAGCTTCACTGTTGATTGACAGGGAAGCTTTGCCCTCTTTTCTCTCTCACCTGAGGTGATTTACCTCTCCTTAGGCAGCCTGGCAACCCCACAATCCCAAGGGCTCACTCTACAGGTGTCAGGCAAACCATTGATTGGTGTGAGCCCAGCTTCGGCTCAGAACTCTGAAACTGAAGTGATCAAACAAGGCTTCTGGGCATGCACCACCTAGTTTTCTTCTTCAGACTCTCAGTGCCAAACACATAGTAGGCATTTAACAGATGCTTGTGGAAAGGAGAGACAAGTCAAGTGCGTTTTCCTCCTGGCAAGATGTGGTAAGGCATGCCATGTCCTAGAGGGAGCAAGCTGTGTGTGGGAGGTGTGGGAGACCTGACTCTCCGGGGTTATCTGTCACCTTTCCTCCCAACATTAAACTTGTTTATAGCTCTTAATACACTAAAAACCAAATTTCCCGCAGTGACAGCTTTTCTTTGCACAAATCTCTCTGCTTACATTTTCTTTTTTTGGGACTCATGGACTCTGGACTGGCTGTCTGTGGCTGGAGGAGCAGTCATGAACTCCATGGCCCAAATTTGTCAATGAGGATGGGCCATGTATCTCTTACAGCATTTTTAAAGGAGGCAACAGAGCAGGAAGGCACAACAAAGACCAGCACATGAGGAGGGGTAACCTCTTGAATTCTCTGTGACCCATTCTTGTGGGTGAGAAAGTTGTTTAATATACTAGAAGATTCTAGGTTTAAAGATTTAGTTTGGTGTGTGTGTGTGTGTGTGTGTGTGTGTGTGTGTGTGTGTGTGTGTGTGTTTTCCCACTCCCTGCCCCTCCCTGTGTGGGGATAAATTCTTTAGCTCCAGCTGCTTGAGATATTTCACTGTCAAATACATAATTAACATTTTTGTAAGCCAAGTGTACTGATGTTTTTACATTTGTGTGCTAAAGATGGATTTAGGACTATCTTTTTTGTCTTAATCCAATTTCATTTTAACCTTTCCTAGCATCACCACCCCCTCAACCATCTCCCCCTTCCCCCCCAAGAAAAGGGAAAAAACCAAAACAAAATACTTCTGTTTTTGGAAAAATTGTCATTTGAGCATCTTTCCAAGGAATGAGCTGCTTCAAAGAGGACCCCAGAATACAGATGGGGATTGTGATGTGGGATTGTTCAGGAATTTGAGACTAGTGTGTATGTAGACCAATTTGATTATGAACCCGTCATGGAAAGGGAGATAAAAAGATTTGGGGGAAGTGGATTTTTTTCTTTTGCACAGATGATGTCAGTGACAGTTTTATAACTCAGATTTTAACAGACTAGATTAAGTTGCTGGAATATGGTTGGAAAAATGTGCAACAGCAAAGTGTTGAGCCAACACAATAAAAACCAAGACATAAAATGCAGCTAAAAGAAAAAAAAATAAAAGAGCATCTTAAATGCTGTCACTTCTAAGTTTTCTTTGAAAGCACAAGTTAGAATGAATTCGTATGCACTTATGTTGGTTCCAGTTTCCTGTTTTAATTTAGCAAGCTGAACACTGAGGAAAAGTTGGTCTCCTCTCCTCTCCCCCACCACTGTTACTCCTTCCCCCCCCACCACACATGATATTTCATGAGTCTCTGACACCCTTGCTTTTCTTCCACAACACCTGCAGATACTGTGACTGTCTTGCGTGTGGGTCCCTGTGTGTGTTGGGTAGGAAGTCTGTGTGGCCAGTAGAGGTTCCCAGGATTTAAGAAAGGGGGGTATATGGCCATGGAAACCATTGCATAATGCCTGTGTTTTGAATTAGTAAATGCAGTAATTGATAAATGACAGACTGGGTCTCAGATGTATTTAAAGCATTCTTTTGCCAGCAGTTTTTATTGTTTAACTTTTTTAGGGGCCAGCCTCTGCCCCACGGATGAATTGGAGGCCTGGGAGCTGTGCCTAAGCATCTGAGGGCAGAATTTGGCTTTTCACATTTTATTATAGTTTTATTTTTCCCTTTCCACTTTTCTTTAAGACTTCTTGAGGAATTGAATGCTGTGTCATTCAAATGCCATGATCTTTTCTCTTCTAAAATGAGCACTGGGTGTTCCAGAGGATTGGGATCTCTTTGCTTTACCTTAAGGACCAGATGTAGGTCCCCCCTGCCCTCCCTATGGGGCTGTCCGGTAGGTGTAGCTTCACCTTGTAATTAAGGGAATGGGAATTAACCCCAGCTAGCACTCACTGGCTCCTGTTGCACAGTTGTTAAGAAAAAATTATGAAAATAGAAGCTTTAGAGTTGAAGGCTTAAAACAATTCTTCTTATAATTTAATTGGATGTTCTGAGCTGCTTTGGAGGGGAAAAAACCCCAGTGAAATTTCTATAGAAAACAATCTCTTATCCCAACACTTAAATTTTTTCTTCCCTCCCACTTTTTAAGGGCTTACTCTGGGTTACCATTGAGAAACCTATTAGGATACTTATGGTGGGGCAGTTTCAAGGGGGCAAAGGTCATTTTGGCTTTCAAACTAGCCTTATTGTTTCTTTGTACAGTCTGAACCCAGACCCTTTGAAGCTTACCTGTTGGCCCTGTTCTCCCCTCAGCATTGCGTGGCTTCTAGGAGACCATATTTGTCTGTAGAAAGCCTCTTTCTTCTTTGCCCTCTCCTTTGCTATTGCCAATGTTATGATGCAGAGGGAAGTTTCAGAAATGGCACTTGTGGAAAGGCGGAACCTCACACTGCTACCTCCACCTGCTCCCATTTCCCGCAAAATCAGTTTTATTTTGGGAAACGAAGTGCATTTCAGGTAGTCTAAGGAAGCATCAGAGTATTTCTGTCCTTGAGTTCAAAAGACTAATTTGAAATTCTTTGAGTTGCTGATCCATACAGACACCACTGTGTTTGGGGAATTCATGTAATATTGTGTTTAGAATGTCATAAAACAAAGACCTAAGCACAGATTCTGTGTGTTGACATGTGCCCATTGCTTGTTGTTCTCTAGTTATGTCAACTCTTTGTGACCCCATGGACCGTATCATGCCAATACTATTTGTGGGATTTTCTTGGCAAGGATACTGGAGTAGTTGCTATTTCCTTCTCCAGAGGCAAACAGAGGTTAAGTGACTTGCGCAGCTTGTAAGTGTCTGAGGTCACATTTGATCTCAGATCTTCCTGATTTCTAGATCCAACACTCCATCCAATGAGACACCGAGCTGCCTCTGATATTCCTATGGGATTTGTCAATGTCAGGGAACCTGTCTTTAACTTGATAATGTTAGAGATTTGCCTGAAAGTAACTTACCTTTGGTCATAAGGTCAGAAAGTGTCAGAGACAGGTTTCAAATGCCCAGATCAATCAGAAATTTGTGCCCTATGTAATTTATTTAAAGCAATATACTCTAATAGATACCCAACAAAGTGATTCATTAGTCCTGCTGGGCATCTATCTTGGTGATCTCTAGCAGCCTAGTCAGTCAAAGGCAATAGCAACTGGAATTCCCCTTAAGAACTTTTTTTGCCTCCTAAGATGCTAAGAAAATTTCAGGTTTTTGCCAGGGGTGAGGAATATTTGGCCTCGGGGCCACACGTGGCTCTCTAGGTCCTCAAGTGCAGCCCTTTGATGGAATGCCAAGAATGCTACTCAGCTCTTCATGTGTGCCACTCAAGTAACTGGGTATCTGGTCTACCTCAATAATAACTCTCGATTTGTCATCAGAGAGGTAAAGACATAACGTTCCTTCCTCGTACTCTATTTTAAATGGTTAGTTTGAGGACCTGGAGGTGGGGCCATACATGACCTTGAGACTGAAGGATCCTCACCCGTGGTAGACTCAGCAAAAGGGTCTGCCCTCCTTTTTCTGAGACAAAGTCCAGCAAAAGTTTTCTCACTTGCTTAAGGGAGCAAAGGAGATAAACTACTTGGGGGCAAACCAACCATATAAAATAGAGTACGAGGAAGGGAGGTTATGTCTTTACTTCTCTGATGACAAAACAAGAGTTATTATTGAGGTAGACCAGATACCCAGTTACTTTAGTGGCACACATGAATAGCTGAGTAGCATTTTATTTGCATCCTACCCACAATGCAGTTGGACATCCAGTCTTCTTGGTAACCTTCTCAAGTAGCTACTGTGGATTCTGAGGTGTTGATGTAACTGGTCTACCTTGGGAAGGGTTTGAATAATGGAAGATTTTTGAGCTGACCAGTTCCTTTCCTCTTAGAAAGCATAGGTTTTATTTATCTTACGTTGAATAGTCAGAGTTTGTCTGGCTTAGGTCTCAATCCGTCTTCTCCCCACTGTGCCTCAGCTGTCTTCTAAATAGGCAGCTGCCCAAGCAAGAACATCATCACATTGTGAACCATTAGGCAGTGACTGGTGGGTCAGCTACACTGTGCCAGAGTATCCCCTGTGTTTAGACTCTTTGGACAATAACCCCATTCGAAAGCACTGAGCTTTCTTCTCATTAAGATGAGAGTTACCCAAATGGACGCCAAATGACAAGATATAGAGGGAAAACTGCAAATTATTTTGCTTTATGCTGCCTATTCTTTAGTGACAAAGTCTAGGTGTATGTGTGTGAATGTGTTTGGGGACAGGAAAAGGAAAATATGGGGATTTTGATTTTTTTTGCTTTTTGATCCCCTTTTGGTGTTTTCTTGGCAGAAATACTGAAATGGTTTGCCATTTCCTTCTCCAGCTCATTTTATAGATGAGGAAACTGAGGAAAACAGATGGCAGAGGATAGTTTTAAATGCATGTGACATCCCTTTTTCCTCTCTGCTGTTATTCAACTTACTTTTGGAATTAAGCTTCCAATTCATGTTTTTTCTATATTTCTAGTCTTCTTCACTGGGCTTTGCTGAGAAATCAGGCAAAGGAACAATATGAAAAATAAAACCAAATAGTTTATTTCAGTTCTGTTCTTCTTCCTTTCCCCCCAAAATGGCAGTGGGGAAGTAGGGATCTCATTGTGAAATGACTTAGAAAATTAGTCATAGCTTCTTTATACTTCCTTCTCTCTGTGTCTCTCTGTGTCTCTCTCTATCTCTCTCTATTCCTTTTTTGACAAAACCATTCCTGATGTCCAGTATATATTTTACTGCTTGCTGAATGTTGTGGTACGTTAGCAATATATAACTATGATCAATGTTGTGACCTCAGGGAAATTGCTTATATAATTATAGAAAGTTTACAGTAGTAAGACAAGAATGGGGAAAATATATCACTGTAAAATATAAATATGTTTAAATTACATTTAGGATTTGGAATAGTTCCTTGCTTGTGTTTTACAGAGTAATCTGTGATTTAAATCAGGTTTAGTTGTGTTTTTTTCCCCCCCTAAATTGGGTATTATAAATCAAGAGTAGATGCTGGATATAGCACACAAGAGGATTTCTTATACATTTTAATGTTGCATAAGTAAGAAATACCAGTAGTTCAGCAGTAAAATTGCAAATGTAAGCAAAAGTGAAGATTTTTCCAAATTTAACTAGGTTGCATTTGTTTAGTAAACTCTAGCAATAATTTACTGTTTTATTACGTTTGCCTTTGAGATCTGGGCTGGCTTCCTTTTTTTTCCTTTTTCTTGCAGAAGAAAAGGAAGGTTTGCTATATTATAATTGCTTGAAGCTGGGAGTACCATTCAGCTTCCCCAGCCTGTGATCAGTAAACTTAAAAAAAAGGAGATGGAGGGGGAGAAAGGAGCCTTATCGAGCTTAAATGTGGCTGCACATGTACTGATCCCACAAGCTGTAGGCTTTCTCTTTCTCTCTCTCTCTCTCTCTCTTTTTTTTTTTTTTGAGGGACAGGGGATCCATTTGCACTGTCTTTGTTGAAGAAAAGCTTCCCCCTATAATAGTCACAGCAGGATGTGTTAGGCCCAAGTACAGCTTGTCTTAGAAGTGACTACATCTGCAAGGCTAAAAAGGAACGTTTCAGCTTAGTTCCAAGAGGGGTCTCAGCTCTCCTCAGACCCTTTCAGGGGCCCCTGGAAGACAGGTGGGTTTTCTTCCAGATAAATCTTCATTACCCAAGATGAGCAGAAATGGGTAAATTCCCTTCGCTGTTGGGATAATGAAATGGCCAGCCCCAGAGAGGGTGTGACTGGAAAGCCAGGCATAATAACCTAGTGGGCTCAGCTTGGCATGCCACTGTCTTTCAAACATTTGACTGTTGGCTAGCCTGCCCGCACCCCACCCCGTCCCCTTTTATCCCTCCTTGTTCCATGTGCCTCAGATGGTTAACACAGACCCCAGCTTAGTTTAACTGTGGTTTGAGAGAAGTGAACTCTGGGATTGGGTTGGATGATGTTGATTAATAGGTGTGAGAGGGTGAGAGACTCCAGGGCCAAGCAGTAGGTCCATCTTGGTGGCATCTGATGTTGATTGGCTTTGTCCTGCGCGGCTGCGCTGGGAGAGCGGACATTAAGATTAAGTGATGCTGTCGTGTTGAGGAGCGCAGCACTGCATCATTCTGGGAAGAGACAGCTGTGGTGGTTAATCCTTCATCACCAAGGGAGCACTGCCAGCAGAAAGATATACAGCCAAAGATAACCCTCCATAACTTGTGCTAAAGATCAGAAAACTTTGAATTCACATCCATCTGCTTAGTCTGGGGGTGAAGATGAAAGATAGGCAGAATAGGAAATAAAAAACTCCAGAGGGATTAATCTTAGGCACAGTATGCAGCCCACAGAGTAAGCAGGCAGGAGAGAAACTTTTACGTGGACTTTAAGGGGGAATTAACTGCACCCAGCTTCACTACAGCATCTCAAAGTAAAATTAAATGCCCTCGTTCTCAGGGCACACTTGACTCTTCGGCTGCTTTCCTGTCATTCCTTCCCCCCAAACGATTTTCCTCCTCTGATCTTCTCAGAATGCTTTTTATTATTTTTTTTAAAGGAGAAGGTTTCCCCTGAATTCAATATTTAAGGATGAAATAGATAGAGGGGAAAAATCTGGAGACATTTCTTTAATCAGTTAGTTTAGACCAGGAAGGTTCTTTCTTGATTGAGCAGATTTCACTCCCACCCTCTCCTCTCCCAAGGCTGACCACAGGTGGGTGGCTGGCTGTGGGTGTATACTGGGAAGCTGAAGACCGACACATTGTGTCTTTCCTGGAGTCTTTCAGAACAGCTGCAGCTACTTCATGTGTATCGTGTAACCGAATTATGTGTCGTGTTCATACCAGAGTGATGTGCAAGGGGAAAATAAATCACGGAATCTGCTCACATCTGCAGCCTCAATGGAACCGCCAGCATCGGGCTTGGCAGGAGGGAGGGGTGTTTGGCATGAGACAGGAGTGTTGGTGGGGAAAAAAGAAATCTCTCCTCCCGCTCCTCCAAAGAAATTCTATATTGCATTCCTGAAATTAGAGAGAGATAAAGAGGAGTTAAGTGACTTACCCAAGGTCACATGTCCATTATTAAAGGGAAGGGAAGTGGTGCCTGAGAGATGGTCTCCTTTGGGTCCCTTAGATTTCTATGCCTGCATAGAGAGGCAGAGAAAGTCATATTAGTTTGCAAGGCCAGTTGAGGTGCACAGAGGGGTAAGAGATGGCATGGCAGTGCTGTCTGGGGTAATTTTGGAATGACAGTTATCACTACTATCACAATCATCTAGAAGCCCCTATTAAATGGTGAGTTTTACATGATACATATGGAGGTAATGGGTAGCAATATGGCATGGTGACATGAGCATAGAATATGAGTGCAGGGTTCAAATTCTGACTGCTCCCCTTGCATGTATAACATAAAGCAAATCATTTCCCCTTCTCTGGGCTTCAATTTACTTATTCATAAAATGGGGGAAGTGAGTGGCCTTGGACAGTTAATTTCATTCGGCCTCAGTTTCTTCACCTGTAGAAGAGGAATAATGACAGCATAGCTATCTCCCAACGTGGTTGTTAGGATCAAAGGAAGCTATTTGTAAAGTTACTGTTATTATTCAAGCAATAATGCTTGAAAGCTTTTCAACATGTTTACCATAATGTTTTGTTTTTGACATCTGCATCTGATTATTTGAATAGAATGTATGTTCCTCGTAGAAGGGAGGATTTTGCTTCTTATCTCTGAATCTCTGCTGCTTAGCATAGTGTACTGTAAATAGAATAGAGAGAGGGACGAGATCTGTTACTACATTGGTATAACTAACTTCTGGGTGAGGAAATTCCTCTTACCAATGTAGGCCAGAAACTAGATTGAAACTTATAGCGCTCTGCTGAGAGAACTGAAAGGTTGTGACTTGCCTAGGGTTAGAGTCAGTATGTGTCAGGAAACCCAAGGTTTCCTGATTCCAAGGCGAGGCTACATTCCATTTCTTGGATGTAGTAGGTGCTTAATAAATGCTTATTGGAGTTCTGATCTTATATCTCTCGATAAACCATTTGTCACTTTAGGCAAGGCACTTCGATACTTTTAGCCTCCATTTCCCCATTTTCCAAATGAACAGATTTAACCCAGATGGTCTTTGAGAACTCTTCTAATTCCATGAATAGACGGACCAGTCATTGCATCAAATACAGGTCAAAGAGAAGAGCATTTCAGGGATCAAGGAGTGAGGGTATATATCCATGGCTTGGGAAATTGTGAAGGATTGCCATGAAAGTGTTATTTCCATCTTGAAGGACAAAAGGCCACTGAGAGAAGTCTCTCAATGAAGGACTCCATGAATAAAATGAAACACACAAGATTTTTTTAAGCTTTCTCATGGACCAGGCTGAGATTATAGACTTGGGAATTCTGACCTTTAGCTGTATTTCAGATGAATATGAAGTGGTTGTTGTCAGGCCTGAGCAGTCAGGAAGCCAGCAATGGAGAGGAAGCCATACTCTTGTTCATGATTTGGGCAAAACTGGGCTTCCTGCAAGAATGTCACTGGGGGACAGGGGAGCCTTTTGGAAAACAATTTCTGGTTCAGTGGGTACCTGTAATGATTAAACATTAGGCCATTTTCTCTATCCTTTTGGTTTTCAGTCATGACTGGGTGCTAAGGAAAGTGACTGCTGTTCCTGCTGCTTGGAATGAGAATGATTTCTTCATGACTGGTTCAGTGATGGATTAGGCTAGCCTTGAAGACAGTGAGTTACAGGATCCATCAGCCCATCACAGTTTCCCAACTCTTTCCATGCCTTATAGTGCCGTGGGAATGTGATGAAAAATGTACAGTTTGGGTATAACCCAAACTGGAGTCAAACAAACATTTGTTAAAAATAACTCTTAACTTAAGATTCATTTTTGTAAAAAAGATAATTTAAAGGCTGGTAATTTATTTCATAACAAGATTCTCTCAAATAATAATAATAATAATAATAATATTATTATTGTTATTATTAGGCATCATGGCCTATTGGATAGAGAATGTTCCTCAAAACCAGGGAGAACTGGATTCAAGTACGACCCCCAACACATACTGTATCTATGTCCTCTTTTGTCCCATTCCAATTTTTGACTTAAACCATACTCTTCTTCACATATTCTGCAATCCAGTGAACTGGGCTCCTTACTGTTCCTCCAACAGGAAGCTCTAGCTGCTGTTTCCAGCTTTTTTTAAATGGCCGTCTCCATGTCTGGAATGCTCTCCATCCTCATTTCTACTTTCTGGTTTCCCTGGCTTCCCTCAGTCTCAGCCTCAGTTTCACCTTCTGCAAGAAAAATTTCCCCATTTCTCCTTAATCTTAGTGCCTTTCCTCAGATATTAGGCCAAATCTATCCCATATAGATTTTGTTTGTACATAGTTATTTGCAAGTTGTCTCCTCCATTAGACTGTGACATCCTGGAAATCAAGGACTGTGTTTCTCGTTTCTTTGTATCACCAGGGCTTAGCACAGTGCCTGGCACATATGAAGCTCTTAATAAATGCTTTTTGACTTGACAGTGTGACCTTAGGCAAACCATTTAACATCTTAGTGCTATGGGAAATTCTAGAAAACTATTAAAAGTTGCAGAGAAGACTCCATCTTGAAGAGATAAAGGAATGTTGTTTCCCTCAGCTTAGAACTTCCAATACCAGTGTAATCACTGGACCAGTCTCTAAATATGTAAATCTTCTTACCATTGTTGTTATTAGTAATATATAATTATTTTAATAATATTTCTTTATAATATTGTTTAAAATGTTTATAATATTGTTATAATAATATTTTTTTTTTGTTCCAGACCTGTGGTTTCATTGTTATTGGGGAGAAATCTTCACGGGGAAATTCTTTCTACCAAGATAGACATGGAACTGATCTTTGAAAGCCTTAGAATGCTGCCTGTAGGCCCTGAGAGATGATGTTTACCCATAGACATGACTTGAACCCAGGTTTTTTTGACTGAAAGACTGGTCCTTTATCCATGATGCCACACTTCATTTAACTTCTTTTATGCATTTAAAATGATTTTTTAAAGCACAAATTTGATTTAAAAATCAAGTTCCCTTTTTGAAACATGCATATATGTATATTTACAAGTATAACACATTTATATATTTATTACCTTTTTAATTTTTGATGCTGATATAATTTCTGTTTAGCCCTATTTTATTTTTTGTGGTCCCAGGATTCTTGCTATTCAGGAATCTGGCAGCAGGTACCCTTGTTGTGGATACTAATTTGGACCTCAACCAGGCTGTTGGACACACAAACATTTTGGATGAGAGTTTTGAGTGGGAGACCAGAGAAGCAGTTGGCTTTTTAAGTAGGAGTGATGAGCTCTTTTGGACTATACCATCATCAAGAGATTGGCATTAGGATGGAATGGATGGCACACCTTCTGGGGAAGTTGATTTTAGAGAGTGCAAAGAAAAGAAAAAAAAACAAAGATGGATGAATGTCTTGGGTTGGCCATGGTGCAGATCTGACTTTTGGGGGTCTTGATTCCCCAGTCTGAGGCTTGGTGACATGATAACAGTGGGGTCAGTACTCCTGGGAAGTCTGTCACAATTAAGGAGGGAATGGGTTAATACACTGACTAATGTGGTGGGTTTACAGGCACTGGCCCTCCCCTTTGTTCTGTTTTATCATACACATTCATCACGTTCAACCTGGCAACCCAACCAAATAGCTATTTAAGTTGTAAAAATGAATCATAGCACAATTTCATGAACTGTGTGATATAACTGAATCTAATAACATCATACAATGGGGCCTTTGCCAGGCCAGTGTACCTGGGCCAGGCCTCCTTCCTGAAATAAGTAAATAGATGAACAAGCTCCATTAAATAAAATAACAAAACCAGACCTGGGGCATTGGTATCATGAGAAGCATTCAGGGATTCTGCCCTGGGCTCTGGCTTGTTTCCCTCTCCACCCCCTTAAAGGCCACATACACATAGGGAGGGTTGCCTGCTTTTTTTTTCATTCTAGGTAGGGAGTTCCTGGCAGTTGCTGGATACAAGGTTCTAGATTCTTAGAAGTCAAGACTGGAGGCGCATTAGTCAGGGCCCCTGCATCTTCAGTAGGAATTATAAAGGGTGAAATCCTTTCATTTCCAACATTGCTTCTTCCTGCCCACTCCCCTCTGTTCTCTTTCAGTTTCCCTGCTCATGTCTGTCTTCCTTTCCTTATGTTTCCCCTCTGTAGCTGTCTCTGTTTAATCTCTTCTCCCTTGAACTCACTTTCATTCCCTCTCTCTCCCTCACTGGCTCTTTTCCTTCCCGTCTTTCTTCCCTCCATTGAATACTGGGTAATGTTTTCCCCTTTCCCTTTCCTCAGTTTTCCTATATCCCTCTCTGTTCTTTTCTCCCAAGTTCCTATATGTGCATTTATATACATACAAGCTACATATGCACATAGGTGTCTGTTTTCTGTTGGTCGTGTCAGCATATTTTAGACTGCTGGGCTTTGCATGTTTCCTAGCTAGTTTTGATGCAGCTGTCACACGGTGATGGATGACTATCATCATTTAAAGTGTGAAAGAAAATGCCTTGGCATAGAGAGAGATGATGAACTGCTGTCCGCCAGCGAGAACAGTCACTGCCGGCCACCATTTTCTCCTCTGCCTCCCTCTCTCCCAAGTCTGCCCTTGCCAGAATCTACAGAAGTCATCTCAAGCCGTGGAGCCCAGGCTTTTGCCTTCCATAATATCACTTTGGTAGTTGTCAGATCGTATGAAACGTCAAAATTCATGTGGTCTCCGTGAAGAGATATATTTAGTCCAGCTGCTGCATACCTACACGGTACCTCTGACACTGACATATTAGTTATGCTGTCTTTTGCAATCTGATATCTTTAAATTTGCCACCTTGTTAAGTTTTGATTAATGTGATTCCATTTCACTAAAGTAATTGGCTTGGCCTGTTGTAGAAAATAATCAGCCCCCTCTACGGAACAAATGCTAGAACATGCTAATGAGGGAGTGAGTTCGTTAAATTGATGGCGGGGACTGACAGTTATTAATGATTGTTATGATAAACAGACGAGTGCGAATTGGGATGAGTTGGGCAAAAGTGACAGTTTAAAAATAACGTATATTGGAAAGTACTAACGAAGTAATACACTGTTAGGAAAACAATCATGCCAGTTGTCAAGGAAAGAAGTGTAATTATACAGCCGCATGGGCTGCCGAGAGGACAGGGACCTGGCTGATAATGGACACATTTTTTGTTGGCAAGAGGAAAATATGTTATGGCAGAAAGGAGTGCAGATTGATAAATTAATTGGTCTTTCTCACAGATCCTGAAGTGAACTTGGCCCACAGTAGCCTTGCAGATTAGGGAGAATCCCGTTGGCCCAGCACCCTTTCCCTACCTTTCTCCCCATGCCCTACCCTCATTCCAGTTGCCAATCTTTCCCTGAAACCTTCTCTCCCACTGGCCCACATGCTGCAACAAGTCTCCAAAACCACAGTCCCCAGATTCACATCAAGCTGGAATGTTTGCAATAACATTTGAAATAAAAATATTGAGGCCCTAAGGAATCAATGCTCTTTCATGATATTGAAGCCATGGGCTAATGATAGAGGGTGATTATGAGAGGCTACCAGCTTTCTGCATGAGGCCAGATCAGCATTGGGCAAGAGTGAGGCAGTAACCCCATCCTGGGAGGGCCAGCATTTTGCTTCAGGCAATTTACATAATTAGCCCATTTAGAAATGTGTGTGTGTGTGTGTGTGTGTGTGTGTGTGTGTGTGTGTGTGTGTGTGTGTGTGTGTGTGTGCTGGGAATGGGTTATGGACTGAAGCAAAATGACAGAGAATTGTAGGAAGCCAATCAAAGGTCCTGGAATATGGTCATCGGGGACATGGGGGTTGGGGCAAGATGTTACTGGTTCCTGAGGAGAGGAGAGCTGAATTGGCAGAGCTGACCACAGCTGTTAACCTTGGTATTTGCTGACTGTGCACAAGAGAGGGGAGACCAGGTGGCAGATACAGAGAGTTTCATACCTTGTTTCATGTCCCCTCACATTGGTCTGGGTTCTGGGGGAGAGAATGACTTAACCTATACTAGGTAGTTCCTGGGTACCACGGATGGGATGTGGCACATGGTGAGGCACTGTTAGGATTATGAGACTTAGGACTATTAGGTGCTGGCCCTAGGGCCGTGATCCCGTGGCAGCCACCTGAGAAGGAATACAGGAAAAGTCCCTTGGTGAGTCCTGCTCTTTGTGCTCCAGTGGGGCCCCAAATCCCTGGACTCATGTGACCAGCATAGTACATTAACAACTTCCACTTGCCCACTGAAGTTTTTACCAGCTTGCCAGTTTCCCATGGGTTTTTCCTCAGTTTACCTCACAATAAAGACTCACAATGTAAGGTGTATCTTGTTAATTTTCCGCAGATTCTTACCCATAGTCTTGGTTTTTGAAGGCATGCCTTGTGCCTTTGATACCCAAAGGCCAAGTATTTATGCAGTGAGCCTTATCTTTTACTTTGGGGACACTTTAATCATACAGTTAATCATCAAAAAGGATTTATTCATCCTTTATCATATGCTAAACATCTAAAGATAAGAAGGAAACTGTCCTTGCCTCTTAAAGAACTCACATTTTATAGGGTTCTAGTTTTGGAAAAAACCTCCCGAGTCATTAAATCCAACCCCTGCTTTGAGCAAGAATCCTCTTTAAAGGGGATCCATCCAATCTCGTTACTTGAAAACTTAAATTGATCTGTGATCTCATCAGAGTGAGTGCTCCCATCACTGATTCAGATCACAACCCATCCAGGTCTACCCAGCCTGTAGCACTCCTCACCATGTCCTCCATTCAACACCCACCCCAGCTTTATCAGCCTTGAAACCTCTCCAACCTCTACTTAAATCAAAACATTTGTGAATGTGAAGGAAAGCATGAGCACAAAGAAGGTGAAGCCAGGGACTAGAGGTGGTGAACACCATTTTCTTGTTCAATTGTTTCAGTTTGTGTCTGACTTTTCATGACCCCATTTGGGTCTTTCTTGGTAAAGATACTGGAATAGCTTGCTATTTCCTTCTCCAGCTCATTTTACAGATGAGGAAACTAGGGCAGGGTTAAGTGACTTGTCTAGGGTCATACAGCTAGAAAGTGTCTGAGGCCAGATTTGAACTCACAAAGATGAGTCCTCCTGATTCCAGGTCTGGTACTCTATCCACTGAATCACCTAATTGTCCCTGAGTACAGTTTAATAAAATATAACAGAGACTGAGCCCATTCATTTCCCTTTATTGAGATCGCTGTGAGGAAGAGGGAGGGAAGAAGCATTTATTGGGTCCATATTATATTCCAGGTACTGTGCTAACTAACTCTACTAACACTCTACTAACATTTTTCTCATTTGATCTTCACAACACCGCTAGGAGGTAGATGCAATTATCACCCCCATTTTACAGTTGAGGAAATTGAGGCAGAAGTTAAGTGCCTTGCCTAAGGTTACATAGCTAGTAAGCTTGTGAGGCTGGATTCAGATGCCAGTGAAAGGATAGGACTTGGTTAAACTGAGGGCCTGTTCTGGGAGTTAAACTTTGGAGAGGAAGGGATCCTCCCTGCCTGTGCTTTGGTCTCCTAATTCCTGGTAACTCCTAGGATGGACCTGGGTGGCCATTGAGGTTTACTAACCCTAAGCTAATATTGGTAATTCTCCCTCTTGCTGCTAATTAAGACTCTAGACTACAGAATCCGTGGCTGAATGGATGACAGGAACATCTCACTTCCTAGATGTAGAGTGGGAAGGGTCCTTAGAAGTCATTTATCCCACCTCCTCCTTTTACAGATGAGGAAACTGAGGTCCAGGGAAGGGCAGAAACTTATCCAAAGTCACATACACAGGGGGTATCAGAGGCAGGATCTGAACCCAGGGCTTTTGATTACAGAGCAAGGACTGCTTGTTAGGAAACTGCTTCTAGCTGTATTTAACAGGCATTCAGTAACAACAGTAATAGCTCATTTATGGTTTCCAAAGTGCTTTACATACATCCTCACTTGAACTTGTGAGGTAGGTGCTATTTTACAGATGAGGAAACCAAGGCTCAAAGAGGTTATGTGATTTGCAAAGGATACACAGTTAGGAAGTGTCTGAGGCTGGATCCAAATTCAGAACTCCCTGGTTTCAAATCTTTGCACTCCAGAAGGTCTTATTAAATTAGGTGATGAATCCTACCATGTCTCCCTGAGGTGGTACCAGCCCTTTGGGCAACATGGTCTCTATGCTTTGGTTAGCATGGGAGAAGATTTTTGACGAGACGTTTATCCAGAAAGATTTGCCCAGGTAGTGAATTTTCCCCAACCTGAGCTGGAAGGTAGAAAGACATCACTTATTTTCAAATTCAAAGAAATTTTGAATCCCAATAAATCCCAATAAAAATGTTTGCTTTCTACTTACTAGTTTGGTCACCTATTTTTTTTTTTTACAGGATTTCATTTTCATTCAGATTTTTTACTTCTTAATGGTGTACACAAATGTACTATTATGGGGACCTCCAATTGATTTTATTTGTGAATGTGAACAGAAACACACCCATTATCTAGCCTAGAGCCTCCTGGGTGCCAAACATCTGGAGCAATTCAGAAATCAAAGAAAGCTGCCATTTACCTTGTAGAAAATAGGAGGATTAAGAAGGAAAGAGGTTTCACTTTTCTGGGTTGGAGGTGTGATTTTCTAGGACCATATGAGAGGGCTCTTCAGTGCCATATTGGGCAAAGGAACAGAGGGAGGAAAGAGAACTTGCTGACTCCAGCAGTCCCCCTGACCTCAGATCCCCTTGGATTGCTGTCATGATTTTACTGTTGTCTCCACTAAGAAAAGACTTTACAAGCTCTAGAGAGAGACTCAGCTCACTGGGCTGAGAGCTGAGGTCAGGTACTGTGCACTGGTCCATTCTATGCCCTTGGACAAGGCCAGGACCAAAACACTTAATTTTCTAAGAGGTAGTAAGGTGAAATGTGAAGAGTGGTAGATTGATTGGTGGTCTTGGGAGTCAAGAATGGATCTAGGTTTGAATCCTACCTTTAATATTTCTTAGCTTGGCTAACCTTGGGTACACCACCTAACTTGGAATTCTTCCTTTTGGAATGGTGATAGTTATGTCTGTAGTATCTCACAGGGTTGTTATGAGGCTCCAATAATGCATGTCAAGTACTTGGTAAAACCTTGAAGTATTATTTGAATGTTGGCTATTATTAATCTTTGCCCTCAGTTTTTTCATTTGAGAATGCTAAACCTTTGTTTTTCTATTTATATGATCTCTTTCCCCTCAAATCTCTAGGGAAAACGGGTCATAATCACTGTCTGAGGCCCTCAGTACCCAGTTTTACTTGGACCAGCATCGACCTTGAAAGCTATTCCCCAAATCAGTATCTCTTTGGCAATATATCTATGTCCCCCCCACCCCAGTTTAGTCTGGAGAAATCTCTGACTATAGTTCACATCCAGGTCTCCATAGACATGGGGTAAGAGATCCAATAAAAACATTTAAAGTCATAATGAAATTATACGGTGCAAGATAGTCTTTGCTCCGCAGCTCAGAAAATGCAGAGGATGAACAGGATTACATAAACAATCAGTACAATACTCTTCCCCCTCCAGTGATATCCCACTGCCCCCAGGATCCCTCAAATCCCTTCATGCTCAAAGTTCTATTGTTTCATTTGAACTCCCCTTGGAAGAGAACTGAATTTGGATTGCTAGAGAGATGACACCTTGATAGTTTGGTAAATCTCACTTTTCAAAGGGATGCCATTGTATATAATGGAGCTACTGGTCCTATTTCTATTTCTGTTTCTATTTCTATTTCTCACCCAATCCATGCTGTCCAAAATAACACACTGTAATAATCAAAGACAAAGACCAGGGCTCTTACTCTATGTCATGCCTTTGGTCCTTTGCTTCTGCTCCTCCCTGAATTAGGCACCATATACATAAGTCTCTTCTTTGACCAAGAGTTGCATTGCCCAAGAAGTCCCCCTTCTCTTGTTAGGTTAGATCCTTGAACTCTTGAGCTTAGAGTTATCTCTAAGTCAATTCCCAAGGCTTGTATTTCCGAAGAAATCCCATCCTTGAGACTGATAGTAATGATGTGGTACCTCTCCTCTCCTTCTTGATTTAATTCTAATCTAGCTCTGCTGCTTTTTCAGGATCTCTCCAAAAGTACAGCAGAAGGGACAAAGAAAACCAAAAGGGTCTGTCAGCCCCATTTTATAGTCTAGCAAAAAGTGGTGGGAGTGGCGTGGCTTCTCTCATCATGGTACATTACACAATGTGAGAAGCCAACCAGTTTGGTAGGCATCTATAAGCCCAATCTTCTTCTTCTTCTTCTTTTTTTTTTTTTAAAGCAATTGGGGTTAAGTAACTTGCTCAAGGTTACACAGCTAGTCATTATTTATGTGTGGGTGCTCATTTTCTGAGGCCGGATCTGATCTCGGGTCATCCCAAATCCAAGGCCGGTGCTCTTACTTACTGCGCCACCTAACCTACCCTTTAGGGCAATTGGGGTTAAGTAACTTGACCAAGGTTACACGGCTAGGTTTTTGTTTGTGTGGATTAAGTGTCAGAGGCCGGCTCGGAACTCAGGTCCTTCTGTCTCCAGGGCCGGCGCTCTATTCACTGCGCCACCTAGCCGCCCCTTAAGCCCAATCTTCTAAGAGATGTATCCATGCCTTCCTTAGGAGTGTTGTATTGTTGTTGAGTATTTCAGTCATATCCATCTCTTTGTGACTGCATTGGACAATACTTTCCATGAGGTTTTCTTGGCAAAGATACTGAAATGATTTGCCATTTTCTTTATTAGTCGCTTAAGGCAAACAGGTTTAATAACTTGCCCAGGGTCACACAGCTAGTGTCTGAGGCTGGATTTGAATTCAGGGCTTCCTGACATCAGGTCCAACACTCTATCCATTGAGCCATCTAGCTGACCCTCTTAATGATATACAAAGTCCCAAGATAAAGTTGTACTGATTATCAAGATGATCTGAGAATCCTCTTCTCCTACCTGTTTAATATATGTATTCTCATGTGTATATATGTATGTGTGTATATGTATACATATGTGTATATGCATATGCATATATAATACGCATAATACAGTATAATACATTATGTATATAATACATGTAATACATTATGTATTTTATACATATATGTGAAGACAGAGATAAAAATTGAATAGACAGGAGCATTGAGTTTTTGAAAGAAAGAGGAAATGAGGAAAATTCTCCCATATTTGGAAAGCTTTGAGTTCCTTCTGGGTATCCTGGATGATCTATTCTAGGAGCCCCTGACCAATAGGTAAAATGACAGCCACTGACTAAGTACTTGTTGTCTACCAGACACTATGCTAGTTTCTGGAGTTACAAAGAAAATCAAACACACACACACATATAATATATATGATGTATGCATATTATGTACATATAACTATATACAGAATACCTACACAAGATAGGGCAAAATAGTACTGAAAGTAGGGCACTAAGTATTAGGGGGATCAGGAAAATCCTTGTTAAGAAGGTGTTGCATAAACTGTATCCTAAGGGAAGTGAGTGTAGAGAAGTAGACTGTAGAGAAGCCCTAGACAAAAACATAGTCACACTCAATATCAAAGGTTGGGTCTCTCTTCTGTCACTTACCTTCTTAGGGTCATTGACGTAAGACCCCTATTTACTCAGGACCCAAGTGCCCATGTATTCAGCTGCTTTCACCCCTCTGGTAGCATAGTGGGAAAAAAGACAATAGCTACTGGTGACTGGAATTTCAGAGCTGTTGCTGGTAGTGTTCCATGTTGTCTAGGATATTGATGAAAGATATGGTGTGTGCCCCCAAAGCAACGAGGGTAGCTGATATACCTCACCCTTTTCCACCTCTATCACGAGATGTTGCAATGAAAATGCAATCAATTCTGTTTCTGGCATCTTTTTCTTCACTCTCAAGAGCACCTACTGTATCAACATGACATTTTTTAATCTTAGCTTGTTTTCCAGGCCATGAATTTAATTTCTCAATGCTCTACTGTTCGGCCTTTATGTTCTTGGTTAGAGTGGTACATTGTCCACCAATTGTATCCTCTGTATTGTTAGTCTCCTTGCCTCCCATATGCTCCCAAATCCCTAAAACCAGTTAGATTGTGTGTGTGCGTGTGTGTGTGCACGTGTGTGTGCGTGTGTGCGTGCTTGCCTGTGTGTGTGTGTGTGAGAAGAGAAGTTTATAATCCACTACAGCCATACTTATTCAACCTTTTGCTAATATCCACCCAGTTCTGACTAAGCAAGTCCGACATCCTTTGATAAGTCAAATCCAAACCTCCTGATGCTGTGAAACATTGAGCAGATTGGCATGTCTTTGGATTAGTGGAAGCATTGAAGCAAAATGCTGAATCTTCAGCAAGCTTGTGTGTGCATGAGTGTGTGAGCACGTGTGTGTGTGTGTGTGTGTGTGTGTGTGTGTGTACATTATCTGTTGCCATTGTAGGATATCTTCATCTTCCCTGTGTAGAATATCAGCCCTTACCCACCAAAGACAGAAGGAGAAAAGGAAAATAATTTAAAGGCATGCCAACAGCTTTCCTCACCATTAGAACACTGATGCCTAGCGATCTGCCTTTTCTACAAGCTACCTCTTAACTAGACAATGTCATTTTTAGACATTTGGGACATTTCTCCCCTCGTGTGTTGAGAAAACTCATTTTAAACTTTTGAACCTAAGATTTTCTTTCCTGTACAATGTACTCTCAGCTGTCTTCTGTCTCTGTTTTATCTCAAATGTCCTTACTCTAATAATATCAATAAATAATCTATAGACATTGAATTTGTATCCTGGTACTTCCATGTAATTGCAAAAATCAGTCTATCCACCTGTGCAGTTTGCCAGTGATTCTACCTAAAAAGACCAGGACTCAGATAATGACTTACCCTACCTAGTACCATTCCTAACTGCATTCTGTTGATCATTACGATGAAAACAACAACAATAATAGTAATTAATAATATCATATTAGTAATTGTAATAATAGAATCCTCATAGTAATGACAGTAGTAGTAACAATTAGCAATAATAAAGATCAGAAAAGCCATGGAGGGCCCTCCAGCAGCACCCTGCAGGCACGTCCCAACATCATCTGGCTTTTGGTGGCTACCAGCTCAGGGCCACGGCAGAAGGCACCTATGGGAAAATGGGGCCCTTTGGGGTCAGATTTCTTCCTGGGCCTATTGTCTTCCACTTGTTTGTAAAGAGCCCACATGTTGACTTGGAATTTCATAGGTGCTTAGGAAAGAGAGTTGGGCCAATAGTCTTACAGCTTGATTTTATTGATGCCCTCTGCCAGTTGTTCTAGTCAAGGAGAGGGCAGGCAGGGTGCAAAGTATATGTAGGGAATGAGGATGAACAATAGAGCATATATTTTTTTTCTTCTTTCCTGACTATTCCAAGTGAAGATAAAAGATTTTGCTCTTTCTCTCTTGAGCTGACGGGAGTTCAGAATTCATTAGGATACAGGCTTGCTTTCAAGCTTCAGACAGGATAGTGAAGGAGAAAAAAAAGCAATCTGCCCTCAATTCTTTTGTCTTGTTAGTCCTCCTTGTATAATGTGCTGCCAAAACTGCTAATTGTCACTTGAGGGTGATTGGTTCGAGGGGTGTTTCTTGAAGGAGAAATCTGTTCTGGGTTTTTCCCCCAATTCCCTTCTTTCCCCTATGCTTGGAACAGAAGTGACATAAGAAAAACCTTAATTGAGGGGAATAGCTTCCCTTGTTGTTTAAGGAGGGGTTTGTAATGTAACAATTAAATAAACCATAGAATAAAATGTGATGTCATTTAATAATAAAAAATGAAACTCCTCAAACCCTAAAAGTGATAGAAATGTAAGTGGTTATTGTTGCTGGGGGACAGGGGAAGGGATCACATAAAGGGCTTGCCCATCAAGGGGAGTGGTAGATTCTCTTTGATTTACGCCATTCAATCATAATTTCTATTTGATCCAAAGGATTTCTTTATTGTTCTTCCAAAGGCTGTTTTTCTTTGGTTTCTTCCCATAACTCAAAGGAGACCTGAGTTCTAGTCCTGTTTCAGTTTATAGCTTGCTGCCTGACCCCATACAAACCTCTGAGTCTGTGTTTTCTCATCTGCCAAATGACAAATCCTGCCCTAATGAACTCCTTTCTAGTTCCAGCATTCTTTGGTTCCATGACGGTAAGAGTCTGTGTTTCTCTGAATCTGGTTTGCACTTGTGCATGAAAAAAAAATGTGTTGCTCCTTATGTGCCCTGCCTGTACTTGTTCATGTGTCTGGCTAGAAAACACAGTTTAAAATGCAAAGTTCTTCTTTAGAATGCCGCTGGCATTCCTTTCAAAATTCTGGTGTCTGCTGAGTATATACCTTTCTGGCAGCATCACTCCTGAGCAGCCTTCTGTGAGCTCTCTTGGCAGGTTTGAGTTGCTCAGCACTCCTACTCCCCTAGGAAAATCTTCAGGTCTCTGTCTTTGTGGGAAAACTGATGAAATTTTCCCCTTCAGTCCTTAGGTGGGCATCCAACAATAATGCTTAGCCTCCCCCGTAGCATCTTTCACCAGGAATATGTAAAGTGTGTTTCCAACCTTAGAAGACTGGGAAATAGACAGATGAGAACTTTTCAAAGGTCTTTCTTTCCTTCATTTCTCCCTCACTTCTCTCCTTTCTCCCATTCCCTTCCTTTTCTCTTTTCCTTCCTCCCTCTCTTCCTTCCTTTCTCCCTTCCTCCCTTCCTGTCTTCCTCCCTTCCTCCCTTCCCTGAAACTTATTAAAATTTGTGACTGATTCTCAACTTTCACTATTAGAGACATCATTGGTTATTGGGAAGAGGATCTGCTCTTCTGGGTTTGTCCCTCTGGTGTACATTCAGTATTGGTTGAATTAAGAACATTGCTACCATGAGTGGGACTTGATCTAGCAGAAGCGGGAACTTTGAAAACCATGGCATTCCCAGGACTGTAGTGGGGAGCCCTGTGTGTCTGATTCCCAGTAGCAGTTCTAGTGGGTTGCTCTGATCTAGAATGAATGTACATCTGAGGCAAGAAGTGGATGGTTTGGCAGAAAAAAAAAACAACAACAACAATCCAGAAAACTGGTGAGTGGGATAGAAGGTCAATTATCAGAACTTCCAGGCTATATATAACTCCAGACAAAAAAAGGGACTCTGTTAAGGGGCACATGCAAGGCAACACAAACAGGGCAATGGGTTCTAAGGGGAAGACCATAAAGCAATATTCAAAGTCAGGAGAACATGTAAGGACTTAAGAAATCTGGCTTGGACTTGTACAAGGGAATCACAGACAATTTCAATAGCTCAGTGCCGTTAACTCCCAACCATTGGTGTGAGTCCTGGCTATTGGATCCCCCTTATTTTCTTGGTTGCCTTGGGGGGAGTTTCAGCTGTAGACAGCTCCCAGTTGCCACTATTTCCTGTACAGGGAAGCAGCTTTATCTGTGAGTCTGGTCAAAAACAGGTTAGTTTTCTTTTCACACCCGGACTAGCTTCTTTTTTAAAAAGTTTTTTTTTAATGTGATCTGTTTTTGAGATTAAAAATAAAACCTCAAAATCTCATTGGTGCCAAGCTTTCTTAATAGTTCACTTTGTCATGGAGTTGTTAACTTAGGTTTGTCCTCTCTGTACCTCAGTTTACTCCTCTGTACAATGAAGGGTTGGACTAGGTGACCTTTGAGATCCCTTCAAGTTCTGGGTCTGTGATCCTGTGATTAGGAATGGAGGAAAAATGGAAATCCTTAAATAGTATGCAGTTGCTGATTCCAGTGATTGGCCGATGAAAAGAGAGGAGAATTTCATAGCATAACCACCCAACCAATGCCCATAAACTTGGGCATTGGGTGCCTTGTTTATTAATGTGTCCACATGAGAAATACTGACTGGCCTTCTCCCTCTTCATAGAAAATAGTAGAAGTTGGATAGTTTCAAGGGTTTCTGAAGCATGAATGAAAAAGTGGCTGCTGGAAGAGACAGTTCAAAGTAATTCTGTGGCTCTGTGGTTTCCTCTAATTTTTTGATTCATAAAATAAATAAGACAGTTGAGAAGGAATTATGTAACTATCCCATTGGATGTAGGAGTTTTGGAAATATCACTCACTTTGTCTCATAGAATTTTCCCTTCTTCATCCTTTATATTGTGTTTTAGGAATCTAAAAACATCCTGAGAAGGCATCTGTAGGCTTCCCTAGATTACTAATGGGCTCCATGACATAAAATGGCTAAGACCTCCAGATTTGTGCCATTCTCTTCCTAATTTTGTAGACGTGATACATTTCTGACAAATGGGTAAAATCCACAAAAGTAACTACGGAAGGCTCCAGAAAAGCCAACTGTACAACTGCTGACACGGAGAATATTATTAGGGTTAGAAATTTGCTAGAACAAATTTTCACTTCGAATACCCAGGTACTTGAACAGGTATATGCAACTGATAAATCTTTTTGTGGTTGTCAAAACAAGCGTAGCTAACTTTGTACATTGCCTGTTATAACTAAAAGCACTTTGACAGTCTGAAGTCTGGTGTATCAATAGGGAGAGCAAACAGCCTATTCATTTTACCCCCATAATTCCCAAAGAGTTTTGACATCTCTGAAATCTATATCTCTTCCAAACACTGAGACACAGAGTTGATTAAAGGTTGTTCCTGGCACCCCTCCAGGGGGGCTGGCCATCTTGTTGGGGCCGCCTCCCTGACTGGCGCTTCCCTCCCTGGGCCCTGCTTGATAGGAACCTGGCACATCCGACCACATGGAGCCTATCCTCATGTCTCATTTCAGATTGTGTACAGTTCCTGTGCCTCAAGGGCATCCAAAAAGCTAGAGTTCTCTCCAACCTAGTCCAGCTCCCTGGCAACTGTCATTGGAGACTACCTGTCAGTTCACCTTTTGGTTGATGTGGTTGACCTGATGTCCATAGTCACTCACAATTAACTGGAACCAGACATCTTGCCAGTGAAGAGCTGGTTTCAAAGATAAAGTAGACTACAGTGACCTGATATTTTCCTTTCAGGGTGAGGGAAGTCCACCATGTGTTTGTCAACAGAGCTCCCTGGTCTCCCATCAACTGGCAAGACAGTTTGGAAACCTACTTCTGCCTTGGCTACTTCCACTCACTGCCTGCCCCTTTTGGTTCATTTCATTTGATGCTTGTTGGGTGCCTTGCTTATTAATGTGTCCACATGAGAAACACTGACTGGCCTTCTCTCTCTTTCTTACTTGTGATATTCCACCTCTGTTGCTGTACTTTTGCACTGACTGGTTCTCATGGCTGTAATGCACTCCTTCCTCATTTCTGCCTACCAGAATCCTCCTCTTCTCTCAAGATAGAGCCTAAACTCTTCCTTCTACATCAAGGGCTCTTAGCTTAGGGGCTGTGAACTTGTCTTTTATAGTTTGATAACTATTTCAATGTAATTGGTTTCTTTTATAATCCTATAGATTTTGTTTTATGCATTTAAAAGTGTAATTCTGAGGAGTTTTCCCAGAATACCAAAGGGGTCCAAGACAAAAATGCTTAAGAACCCCTGTTATGGATGAAAACTTTCCTGATCCTCCCCTCAACTAATAGTGCCTCCCCCCTCAATTTATTTTATATTTCACCTTTTCTTCTTTCTTTTTAGATATTTATTTTGTTTTTACTTACATATGTCCTTTTAGGCTCCCCCATTAGAGTGTAAGCTCCCCCAAAGTAGGGATTATTGATTCATTGTCTTTGTATCTCCTAGCACAGTAGCTGGTAAATCAATCCTTAATACTTGCTGATTGATGGACTGAAGCTGACTTCTGGAGACCTTATATAATTGTGAGGTCTGGGGGTAGAGTGAATGGAGCTTCTGGAGTTAAAGTGGTTCCCTCTTAGGAACAAGAACTACCAACTTTTCCTTCCCCCACTAATCTCCTAAGAGAAACTTTCCCAAAGCCCATTGGGTTCCTCCACCATCGCCTGTGCTTCTGAATGTCACATTTATTGCCTTGTATGTTGCAATGGAAAGAACACTGGATTTTGAGTCTTCAGTTTCTTCATCAGTGAAATGAGAGGGGTTGGATTAGATGACTAATTCTTCAGTGTAAACAACACCTTGAAAATCGGCAAAGATTACAACTCAGGGCTTGATTTGTTGTTTTGTTGATTGTTTAGACTTAAGCAAGTGATTGAGATGTTAATAATGCAAATTAAATTGAAAAGTATATCATGCACATATTGGAGAATCTGGTTGTTAAACATTTACCAGCAGGCCTCTCTCTGTCTCAGAGGTTCCTTCTAGCTCTATGAGTCAGAAAACCAGGATTCCAGGATCAGATGTGTCCCATAATACCTGTGTGACCTTAGGCAAATCATTTAAGCCTTCTGGGCCTCAGTTTCCTCATCTATTAAATAAGGAAGCTGGACTCAACTTCTGAGGTCCCTTCCAACTCAAAATCTCTAATCTTATCTTTTTAATATAATGCAGTAACCATTTATTAAGCACCTACTATGTTCTTTGCATTGTTCTGGGGGTGGAGGTGGGGAGGGATACACACACATAAAGACAACCAAGTAGCTTCTGTCCTCAAGGATCTGATATCACACTCTCCCACCTGAATTGTAAGTCTCTTATCTTGAGGACTGCCTGTTCTGTTGCCTGGATCCATGATGCCTTACATACATTAGGTGCTCCATAAATATTGGTTGAACCAATGTTTGATTAAGAATTCCATTCTGAATATCATCTACTAGTCTTTGGTCTGCACTTGGGCACTTGGCTATTTTCATGTGACCACTTGACAAAAATCTGTGGTAAGTGAACAGTGCTCAAGGTTCTGATATCACCAATTTCACATCTTTGAAGACCTCTTGGAGAGGATTGAGGTAGGGCAGCCACAATCAGTGTTTTGAATTGATAGTGCAGGTTTTTTTTAATTGTCATTGTTACACTTACCATTTTTATTTTCATTTAATTTTCATTTTATTTTTTCTCAATTGCATGTAAACAAAAATTTTTAACATTCAGAAAGTTTTGAGTGTCCAATTCTCTCCCTCCTTCTTTTCCCCACACCTCAAGAAGGCAAGCATTTGATATAGATTATACATGTGCAATCACACAAAGCATTTCCATATCAACTATATTGTTTTTGCACTTTTCTTAAAGGTTTGTTTTTATGACAAAAGTTCTTTGTTTCATGGCAACCATTTATGACTTTGGTGTTTCTAGCCAACGTGAGTAGAGTGTTGCGCAATTCAATTCATCAACTTCAGAGAAGATGATGATGGTGATGATGATGATAATATATTGGGTACACAGGGACTCTTTCTGGCTGCTCCTTTTTTTTTTTTTAGAGCAGCAGTGCCTCTATTAAAGGATTAGAGTCTTTATCCTAAATGATATTTCATGTTCTAGAAGTTAAATTTATACATCATTATCAGCTCAAATAATGTATGTGAACTTGGATCTTTTTTGGAATTCACCGTGTAGCTATAAGAAATCAATGTATAGTTGACAAGCTTAAGTACATTTATTTAGATATATTTGGGAGATATTGACATGTTTAAAGCTGCTTAAAAGGATGGAGAGAAAATTAAGCTTTAGGATCTCTTTCAATTTATTGACCACATTGAGAGAGAATTTGGAGGTTCAAGAATGAGAAGAAAGGTATGTTTCTGAGACAGTATTTTTCAAAGTTAGACTGAGTTAATGTCCTTGGACAGTGAAAGTGCATAGAAGTGTTCTGTTGGATGGTGGTATTGGATCACTTGTAGGAGTCAGTGTGGCACGGTGAATAGAACTCTGAGAATGGAGTCCGGAAGATCCCACCTTAAACACTTACAATGTGCGTTACCTTGGATGAGTCACAACCTCTCTGAGCCTCAGTTTTCTCCCTTCTAAAATGGGGATTATTGTAGTACCCACCACAACCAGAGGGTGGTAGTGAGAATCAGATGGGATGATAAGATAAAAAAAGAGCTATATACAAGCTGTTGTTGTTGTTGTTGTTGAGTGTTCTTCCATCATACATTGGCTAAGGAAGGGCTACTTTACAAATTGTAAAGAAAAAAATCACTGGACCTAGAATTAGAGGATCTGGGTTTGAATGCTGCCTACTCCTTATTTCTTGTGTAACCTTTAGAAAGTTCAAACTTCTCTTGTGCCTCAGTATCCTCATCTGTAAAATGTTGGGGTCATAGGTGACCCCTTTTAATTCCTTCCATCTCACTCCAAGAGCCTGTTATACATAGTAGTCCAATGGGGGAGACTAATGGACAGAACCAACTACAAAAAGCTCAGAAGGGTCAATGTTGAAAGCCTCCTAAGGAGGGACTAAAACACTAAGTTATCTCTTTTACCTGCAGACCTTAAGACTAAGCAGAAGTGACACACACAGGATATTCCTCACCCAATACACACAGCTACCCATATGAAAACCAGTCTGCCTGCTGGTCAGAGAAGTCCAGGGGAGATTTCCCTTCATAACTCAGTTAAAACTAGGATTGGGGAAAGACATGTAATAGTTATGAGATCATGCTAAAAGCATTCATCCCTCCCCATTTCCTCCTGCTTCCACTCTACCTTCCCTTTCCCCTTAGATGGATTCTTCGTGGGCATTAGAGATTTCTGTTATATTATTCGCATACTTTTGAAGAAATGCACACCCTTATTTTCTTGACATTGAAAGTACCTCTTTGCTTCTATAAGACACCATTTATGTGAGTTGGTATTGAGTTCTGTGATGCCAACTACTGGAGTCATATATATATATGTATGCATCTCTATATATAATCTTTGTGGCATAGGCTGCACCTTTTGCATTTAAATTTATCGTAAAACATTACCCGAATCTGTAATTATATTGCTTTAAAATAAAACCTTCACCCACTCATACCATCTTTGATGTCCCTTCCCCGCTGACTCCATTTTTTCTTGTTCCCACTTTACATTAATATGAAGAGACAGTTGAGTAAATGCACAATGAACTTCAAAACCTAGTAATTGTTTTTCAGAAAGAATGAAACTTGCGAATTAGATATGGATTGTAAAAGAACACCAGGGCTGATTAGTGTTCGTTAGGGGTGCCTGCTGGACCGTTCTGACACCTGCCTGCCAACTCTCTGCAGACATGCCACCATTGACGCCTCTGTTCTGCCCATCACATGACAACCAGCGAGAAGTGCTGGGCGGGAGTTTAAAAGGCTTTGCAGTGAGTCGCCTTGTCAGGCTCCACGATTCATGGGACTCTTGACATAAAAGGCATCGTGGAACAAAGATGAGCTGCATCCATTTACATGCAAACTCTAGTTATCTGTAATAAAATAAAATAACCCAAAGTAAAAAAAAAGATGAAGAAGAAGAAGAAGAAGAAGAAGAAGAAGAAGAAGAAGAAGAAGAAGAAGAAGAAGAAGAAGAAGAATGGATGGATGGATGGGTATCGAAGGAGTCCACTCAAGCTTTCTTTTAGGTTGTGGAGATAATGAATTTGGGGGGACTTGAAGGGAAGGAAAAAAATTCACAAGCCAACTTTACAAGCTGCTGAAAAATTGCTTTTTATGAAAAAAAAGCCCACCACACCAGCCTTTTCATACTAACCATCTGCTTGCATCTTGTTTACTGCCCAGACTGCCAGTTTGTGCTTATTAATCATGCTTACACAAGTATCTTAATTACTCCCTGTGTAGCTGCTCTGTCTTGAACTCAGAAGTTGACCTTTCTCTTTTTATTCCTTTAAATCATTAATCATACACAATCAACGCCAACAGGGCAGAGTCATGGAGAAGGCTACCCAGATTTTCCAACCTCCAGCCAGTTCCAGGCAGACACGGTGCTGCAGAGAATGACTGTATTGCTACCAGTCAGGCATAGCCTAATTAATGACCCCTCAGTGTCGAGGTACACCACACACACACACACACACACACACACACACACACACGTTCTTGTCATCCTCCTCCCCTCTCCCTTCTTTCTCGGTAACTCTTATTTTTTCCTCTTTTTGAGGGATTGAAAGATGGCTTCTTTACTCCTATGAAAATCCTTAAGAACCTCCACTCAGGTTTGACAGTCATGGGCTACTACTTATCGCTAGAAGCATTCAGGCAAAGGCTGGAGGAACCATTTGATGAATTTCTCCATTGGCTATAATGATGGAATACCTGGACCCTGAGGTCCTTTCTTTGACTTTCTGAATATTTGAAAGATTTATCCAATAAGGAAACACTTTGGCCTCTAATGAGAGAGGGCTTTGGCTTGATGCTCCCCTTTTTCTGTCTTCCTATCCCTATTCAATGGGAGTTAAGTGGCCAAGAAAGCTTGGGTACTTGAGAATGGGTCTTCATTTCTCTCTGTGTATAGATGGTCACAGCTTCGACAAACCTACACTCCTGGACACGGGGAGATTGGCTTTCTTTTTGAGGTAACAGTGTCTGTTGAGGTTTTGAGGATTTTATTACTTTTCTACTGAACTCTGTAAAAAGTTGTATAAACAAAAGAAGCCAGAAAAATTCTGCTTTAGAAAAAAAAAATGAAATTCTCAAAAACTAAAGGGAAGGAAAAAAGAGGAAGAATTGTGACTTGCTTTTCAGAAAGGGATCTCTTGCTCTCAATGTCCTAGACAAATTACAGGATGCAAAAGTAATTTTAGTGCATGCTGCTCCTCACCCTTCTCCCTCCAGGCTCCTACGTGTGATGAAAATCCTTGTGATAAAATGCAGAAGGGAAGTGAAACTATGAACCTTCTCATTTTGACAACTGGAATCCTCTGGCCTGTGAAAGGAATCTCTACAGATTATTTTTTGCAAAGTAACTTGTGTTTTCTCCATACTACCATTAATTTTACACTTTTTTTGGGAGGAGAGGGAGGTTTGAAATATTATAAAGTTGCATCTATTTTTTTTTTTAAATTCTCCTAGTAAAGACACAATGGTCAGATGATTTTGACAGGCGCTCTAAACAAGTTGTGAAATTTATAGATAATTTCAGTTCATTAGAAGGCTGGGTGGTATTTATACTGTGATGCTAAGAATTGTGTTACCCATGATTCCTCAGTGCCTTTGGGAGAAACACACACATGTGCACACACATACACCCAGGCACACACAAACACTTTTAACTTATAACTTTATGAGACAATGTAAAAGGCTTGGGGAAGGGGATACCTAAGGAGGAAAAAAAAATGCCTTTCAAAGTAAAGGCAAGAATCTGTTCTAGTGAAAAATCACCTAATTAATTCAGATAAAAACTTTGCCATTCCCTGTGCAACAGGAATATACGGTTAGCAGGTTTTATTATTTACATTAAAAATTACTTGTTCATGAAGTAAAGTCATAAATCAGTTTATGCTGAATGGAGTGAATTAACAAAATATTTCACCCAGCAGAGCATGTATATAGTCGTCTGGCCGGTTTTTTTGGAGCTTCTCTCTGATTGATGAAGTGAAAATTCTATCTTGTCTCCGGTGAGGCTTCGAGTCACTTTCCGACATAGTTTTGGTCTTTGGGTATGCGTGTACTTTTGGCAGCTGCTGGTATCGGCCAGCCCGAATGGCCACTGCAGATGACAGAAAGACATAACTCATTTCCATTTGGCAAAGTAATCATTAACTTGAGCTCCTCAGTGTAAGATGTTTTTAAAACTAGACTCGGGCAGCTTGCATAACCCTGGTGTGCTGTTGAAACCCTTTGCAAAGGGCCGTTCTTGTTCTTGGAAGCTCCTGAGCCCTCTGATTTCAGTGTTGAGAGCCCGGTTTGGCAGGGACCCTGTTTACTCTTCAGGGCCTCTGGAGGCTGAGAACCTGACCCCTGAAGTAATGCCAGGCTATTTTTAGGGGAAGGCCAAAGCAGCATTTTTTGGTTTTTGTTTTTGGTGGGAGTGGGAGTGGGGGAGAAGGCATTCTGGGGCTGTTTTGGGTTGAGGATATTTAGGGTGGGGACTCAAAGTCTGACTCTGCCATTATTGATGGGACCTGCTTCTGACCAAATATCAGAACTGGAAAGGGAGAATAAACATTTATATAGTGCCTGCTATGTGTCAGGTGCTGTGTACTAACAAATATTATCTCATTTAATCCTCACAACAACCCTTTGAGATAGGTGCTGTCATTATTTCCATTTATAGTTGAGGAAACTGAAGCAAACAGAGGGTTAAGTGACATGCCCAGGGTGACACAGCTAGTTAGAGTCTGAGGCAAGATTTGAACTCAGTTTTTCCCAACTTTAGATCAGGACTCTATCTGTTCCTAAGGGGGCTTTGGAGGACCACCTAGCTCATCTGTCTTATGATGTAGATATCCAGGTCTATAGAGATGAAGTGAGTTGTCTGAGGTCATGCTGCAAGTCAGTAGAAGAGCTGAAGCTACAACTCTAGCTTCCAGACTGGAAGCAAGGCCAGGGTTTCATTTCCATCCCCCAGTCATTTCTAGTCTGGTAGGAAGGCTGGGTTGTGGGTCTTTTTTCTCAAAGTCAGTCATGGCCAATGCACTTGACTGGCCATGGAATCTGGCTGGTTCTTGTCCAGAAATGTGCTGTCTGTCCGTGGGGCATTCATGGAGGTCGTTGCTGCAGAAAGAACAATGCTTAGACTCAAGAGTTTTCCTGTTAATGGGAAGTGAGTAGAATAACATGAAAGTTGGAACTCCTGGGAGAATCAGAGCTAGAAGGGTCCTTAGAGGTCATTTAATCCAACCCTTCCTCCCACAGATGAGGAAACTGAGGCCTAGAGTGGCTGATCTATCATGGTCAGTGCACAAAGGAGATTCTTCATATAGCTTTGCTGAATTGAATTGAATTGCCCAAAGTCACATAGGAATTGGCATTCCAACCCAGATTCTTGGATTCCAGAGCTACTTTTCCTTTCAAAGTTGACTTGTTTTGACAGTTGCCAAACTCCAGATTTAAGGAGTTGGGATTAATCAGTCCACAAGCCTTACAAATGAATGAGTAGGGGTTGTTGGCTGGAGAAGGCAGAGAGACCCTGATGATAGTCAGTAGACACTATCAAGTGCCTACTCTGTGCCAAGTACTGCATATACAAATAAAAAAGGAGTGCCTCAAGGAGGGTATAATGGAATGGAAGAAGATAACATACAAAAGGAAGCTGATGAGGGTCAGGGAGGAAGCAAGGCGGGAAGATGCTCCATTATTCCAAACACACAAGTTTCATCCCCATCTCTACCATTCTCAGTGCTCTTGCCCTGCCTCACCATCTCTCATCTGAACTACTGTACTAGCCTCCGTAGAGGACCTCTATGAGGAAAATAGCTGAGTTTGGAAACCTCATTCTTCACTCACTCCTTTTTCATCATTTGACTGTCTCCTCCGATGAAGCTTCTTGGGACCTTGATCACGTGAAATGAGCTGATGGGCTGGGCTGGGAATTTCCCCATAGCTCCAGGATTCAGCATGGACAGGAAGTCTTCTCTGACCAACCCAGACAGGATTATTAGAGAATCCTCATCTATGGGATCTGTGTAGCCACAAAGGCAATGAGTACGGACGGTCACCAGGAAAGATCTGGGTGGTTTTTATCACTCCTGGTATTCTGAATTTTGTTGGCCCTTACTATCTGATCATTGAACTCCAAGTCCCCAGAGTTTGAATTTGAACCCGGTCTCTGATATATATTAATTGAGTCTGTTTGGGGAAGTTTTTAAAGCAAGAAAAGATAGATCTTTGTAGGGAACCATTTTTCTGAGTTTATTTTCTTTAGTAATTTTAAAAAAATTGGGTCTATAATTTCATTGGGAGCATCTAGGTGGCACAAAAGACAGTGCTGGGTCTGGAATCAAGAAGACTCGTCTTCCTTAGTGCACATCCAACCTCAGCTACTTACTAGGTGAATGACCTTGGGCAAGTAGCTTAACCCTGCCTGCCTCAGTTTCCTCATATGTAAAATGAGCTAGAGAAAGAAATGACAAATCACTTTAGTCCCTTTGCCAAGAAAACCCCAAATGGGGTCTTGAAGAGTCAGACACTACTGAAAAATGAACATAATTTAACTGGTGAATGAAGTTCTGGGTGAGGAAACTCCCTCTTCCAGTGCACTTCAAGAACTGTTCTTCAACTTCTTGAATCCCAGCCTTCCTGACTCTGAAATCATTTATTTATCTACCATGCTCAACCATCCCTCTTTTAAAAATCTATTCAAATAAGGATAATAATGCTTGAAGTATCTATTGAGTGGTGGATGGAGAGCTGCTGTTGTAGCCAGGATGGTCTGAGTTAAAAATCCCACCAGTGACACAGGTGACACATTCTGTCTCTGTGACCCTGGGTGACTTCACCTCCCAGTGCCCCAGGCCACTCTCTAAGATGGGGAATTTCAGAGCAGGCACCAATCTGCATGCATAGTAGAGGGTGTTTACTTCACCCTTCACCAACTGAATTACGGATCCAGACAGCCCAGTCCCCAAATAAATGAAATAGATTTAGAGAAACTCTCCACTACTAAGCTCTGTCTTCCCCAATGAAATCATATGTCTGATTAAAAAAAATAGAGTTGTTCTGGTACCCACCTACATGTATTATCTACAGTGAAAGCCATTGGTACAGTGGAATGAACAATGGATTTGATGTTAAGATTACATGAATTCCCATCCCAGCTCTGCCATATACCAACTAGGTGATTTTGGCCAAGGCATGGACCTTCATGAATCGCAGTTTCCTTTTCCATAAAGTAAAGAGGTTGAACTAGATCAAGGATTCTCAACCCCCCTTTTTTTGTGTCATAGACCATTTTGGTAGACTTATGACCTCTTCTCAGGATCATGTTTTTTAAACACATAAAACAAAATACATAGGATTGCGAAGGAAGCCAATTATGTTGAAATACAATAAAAATATTTTAAAAAGAAAAAGAAAATTCACAGGCCCCTGGGCAAGATGATCTCCTAAGCCAATTTCTGCTCATACAACTGTGTATGATTCTATGGTTACAAGAGTTAGAGAAGAACAGGAGATTGGCGAGTCATGGTCAGGAAGAGAAAGAGATGGAGCCATGCCTTGAAAGAGAGCCAGGTTTGGGTTAATGAAGAGGGGGAGTGCAAGTGAAATTTGTGAGGACCAGAATAGGGGACAGTAACAGACCTGATGTGGATAAATAAATGTCAACCCATCTTTGGGAGGGAAAGATCTTGGTTCCTAGAAGAACATTTAGGTCTGAGTGTCTTCATTTTCTGCTAGAGTCACTAGAAGATGGGGGATAAGTTTGGTTGTTATTATGGCTAGTGAATCCAAGAGTTGGGTGGATTTATAAAATGTGAACAGGGGAAGTGGGATGCAGAGAGAAAAATCCAGTCTTTAAAGCAAAAATGTTGGTGTGAACCACCTGAGTGTGAGTGTTAAGTTTGGGCTAACTATTGGTGACTCTTTATTCAACTTTTTATTGCTCTGTTTTATACTCTCAACTTAAATATTCTACTTGGTTGCTGTGTGGCAGAAGCACATGGGGTACAGCAACCTCTGAAGAACTCCAAATGAGTGAATATTAAACAGAAGGCAACAGAGAGACACGGGCTGAGTAGAAGTGTGCTGATAAGTATAGCCAGCATTGAACTCTGAAGATGGTCAGGAATCAGAGATTCCAAAAAGAAACTGTAGGATAAGAAGAAAAGATGGGCTGCTTATCTGGTGGGTGGTAGAGGTGACCAGTAAAAAGCCAGATTGATCTGCTGCCATGCTTGTACCATCAGAAGAAAAGGAGGAAGGTCTCCTATGTGTGGGTGAGTTTGCTATAGTGATTTTTTGGGACAACATGGACAAAAAGTTTCTTAGGGTGAAAAGCATGAATAGGTTGGACTTTGCATTGCTGGTGAATGAAATTACAGATTTAATTGAGCATATGTTTTAAATGATACCTTCAATTTTTACAGAGTGCAATGGTGGAGGGTAGGAAAAAAGGGCTTCTTCCATTACTTTTCACCCATGATAATATATTGCTTAAACTAACAAGTTCCTCATCCTTCCTTCCCCCAACACCTTAACACTAAAGATCAGAAAGAATGACAAGGTTCTAATAATGAAGAATGTCTAAAATCCCAAAGCAGTCATTTGGTTATTAAGTCTTACTGCTTTCCCACTAGTCTATCCCTGTGGAGCCTACCATTAGCCTTGTCATATGTTTATAAAATGGTTCTAAGTGGCCATATGCTGGTTATCGGTTATGTCACTGTGGCCCTGTTCTGAGCTTTCTTAAATGACCAACAAGTCCTTAAGGGGATTTTTCCCGTGCTCTCCTCTTCACCCCTTTTGAAAAAGCTCCTCAAGTCTTCTTCTCTTTATCACCTACCTTCTTCACATTTGTAGGGATGCAATCCAGATGCTAGTCCTCATTTCTGATACTACTAATTTGATTGAACTTATATTCAGATGCCTGGGAGTCAGGAAGAGAGAGAGATCTGTCCTTTCCCAAAGGATAAGAGCCCTTCTTCATGGGGCTATTTTGTTAGGATGGGACACAAGGCCAGGGTGGAGGCTTTGGTTCCTGATGTGAATTTTCCTCTTCCTTGGCCTAAGGATAAATTGTTACTTTAAGGTTGCAGGGAAGCCAATGTCCAAATTCCACACCCCATTCATTCCCCCAGTGAGTTTAGAAATGAGAGCTAGATTTCCTTCACCTTAAACTGCTCAGTAAAGGAATATTCCTTGGGAGGATTATCTCAGACATTGATCTGCCCTTGCCATTCCTTCAGCAAATCTACCATGGATGGTGATGCTTAGCTGGGTGTCACATTTTGTGCTTTCCCAGACTCCCCCAGCCAGCCAAGGTTTGAAAAGAGTCCAAATGCCTTGGTATCTTTTTAAACTTGGCTTTCACCTTCAAAAGACTAATAATTTATTATTCTGTGTTATGCCTCAGTTCTTTCCAATGACAATATATCATTTTTTAATGTTGGTAACTTGATTTTTTGTAATATTGAGACACATATAAATAGGAGAAAAAGAAAATGATAGCTAAGTACTTTTATGGATAGCAATCCGAATACTGCTCTTGATTCAATTCATCCAACGTTTATCTGCATAAATTATGGTAGTTAAAGAAAGAAGAGCAGACTCAAAGTACACTTAAGGCCCTTTTTTATAGCAACATAAAACAGTGCAAAAATTACATTCATTACTTTTTAAAATATAGCAACTCTTTATTATCGTTTTCATTCATTGAAAGTAAAATGTCTCACTTGTTAGCTAATGAAACATTGTTGGATTTTAAGGAGATCCTGTCTAATAGTGGGAGGGAGACTGGAGGACTTGCCCATTATATTTTCTTTCCGTCCCTTGGCCCCCTGTTCTCAGTACATTACAGGGTGTAAATGACCTTTAGGAAGGAACAAAGAATCGGCTTTATTAGCAAAGAGGAATAACTTGCCATCTATGTTTATTATTTTGTAAGATCTAAAGAGACTTTGAAATGCACAGGTTCCTCCTTTGAGGGGAGCCGAGGGGAGGCGGAGGCCACACAATGGGAAGAAAGCTTTAAGGCCTCCTTTTGTCAGCCTTCAGCCTCCCAGCCCTCTTACACATCTTTCTTTTTTCAAAAACAAAATTAAAAAGTAAATAAATAGAGAAGAGTTCATGACCTCTCTCTTTGCATTAGCTCTGTAAGTAACCCTCCTAGTTACCAAAGAGAATTTCAAAGGATAAGAAACCAGGTTTTGTATGCCCCAGTGTTCCTTGGGGTGTTGGGGAAAGTTCCCTATTTAAACCATCTAACCTAGATTTGGAGTGGAAGGGACCTTAGGGCTCTGTGGACCAGCCCCTTCATTTTACAGATGAGGAACCTCAAGGTCATACAGAGAGTGAAGAGGGATGGATACCTCCCTCTGAATATGTTGGTGCTATGGAGTTGTCTGTTCTGGGCTTGTGAGCCTTTTCCCACTTTGTTCCTTGGCTGAGATGCTGCCTTTTCTTCTTTCATCTCAAGTATTTCTGTGTTGCCTTGTTTGGTTATGTGTTACTCTGAATCTGGTCCTCAGATGGTCAAATGCAATGGGTTCTTCATTGCAGTCATAGCTATTGGCCTGGAACATCCTCTCTTCCTGTTCTGCCCCTCCCCAACAATATACTCTCACTCAACCATCTTTTTAGGAGACTTTCTTTAACTGTCCCTTCAGAGAGCTTAGTTCACGCTTCTTCCTTCCTTCCTTTTTAAAAAAATAATTTAAAAAATTAAATGTAAATGTAAAATAAGAAAAGAAAAAAGAAACAAACTTAAATTCTAAAACTAAAATAATACAAAATAAGAAAAAGAACAAAAGCAATGCCATATGCACAGCAGAACTTGAGAGAGGATTCAAATTATACAGCAATAAATTTCCATTTCAGGAAAGCTTACATAATAAATATGCATTGTGTTGAGAGCTGTCCATTTTTTCTTAACATTCTTGTAAGTTTTCTTCTGTTCTTTGTTGTAGACTTTTTACTTTGTTCTTTTTTCCCCCTTCCTCCCCACCCCCAGAAGGCACAATTAAACACAACTCATGTACACACACACATATACACGCATATATACATATAGATATACATTCATGTATAGATATAAACACGTAAAGATATATATATATATATAAATGCACATGCACCTATACATACACATGCATTTACATATGTATACCTAGATATATCTCTATCTAATCTATCTCTATATTTATATATACACATTCATATATATATGACCATACTAAACTTGTTTATCTCTGTTTCTCTGAAGGTGGGTAACCTCTTCCCTCATCAAATCTTTTCATTTTTTTCCAAGTCCACCAACTTGTCATTTCCTATACCTCAGAAATATTCTTGCCTTATACTGTCTAGTTTTAAATAGTCCAAAACAACATTGATAAATATGGCTGACACATAGTTTAGTTTCCCTATTTTTCTTTTTTGATTAAATCAATTTTAATCTTAACTTTGAGATCATAATTACCACCCTGCTCCTTTTTTCCCTAACAAATTCTATTTCTGATCTTTATTTTATGTTTGTGCATATTTTTTATTTCCCGTCCCTCCTGACTCTTCTACTTTATTTCTACCCACTACTTTACCCTCCTATTATTTAACCCATCTCCCCAACCCCAAGGACCCCTCCCTTATCCTCACATTCCCATTAAACACCTTTCTTTGTCCCTCTTTAACTTACTCCCTCCCCCTCCCCTCTAAAGATCACTTCCTTATCCTCTCCCTCCTTCCTATCCCCTTAGTATTTCTTTTTAAATTTAGAAGACTTTTATACTCTTCTAGATATATATGTTTTGTTCCCTCTTGAGTCCATTTCCAATGAAAGTAGGTTTCTACCCCATCTAATTCCTCTGTGTTGGTCTTCCTCTTGCACCTCATTTGCATAAGATAATTACTCTTTTTAGCTGTTCCTAGATGGTTTTACTTTTTAAAATCATATCACACTCAGGTCTACCCCAGTCTTTCTTATGAGCTGCCCAATTACTAATAACAATCTTAGACATCCGTTTTATATTGTAGATACAGAAAAAGTAAACAGTCTGTCCTTATTGAGTCCCTTGTAATTTGTCTTTGGTATGTACCTTAGATTTCTCTTGGCTCTTGTATGTCAAATCTTCTATTTAGTTCAGGGTTGGTTTTGTTTAGTTTTAACAAAATCCCTAAAGTCTGACAGTTCATTAAATATCCACTCTTTTCACATTCAAGATTATGCTTAGTTTTGCTGTTTATGATATTTTCAGCTAGAACCCCATTTCTTTTTCTCTTCGATATTCCAAGACCTATTCCAAGACCTGCCGTCTTTTAGTATTGCTGCTGCTAGGTCTTGTGTGATTCTAATTGTGGTTCTGCCATATTTAAATGATTCTTTTCTGGTTGCTCATAGTATTTTATCCTTGAGCTGGGGGTTTCAAAATTTGACTATGATATTCCTGTGGGTTTTCCTTGTAGGCTCTCTCTCAAGAACTTTGGGCCACCTTCACACCACAATGAGGCACCAGAGTATTACTTTAGTAGATGTTTAAGAAGCTTATAATAAATTACTTCACATGAGGGTATTCAGGGGAGCATGTGTGAGTTGGAGTCTTCACAGCTTCACGTAGAAGTCTTGCTTTTCTTAGACAACAGGAGGAGAGGAATCACTCTGACAAACAGAGCAAGGCCCAGTGTAGACTTTTAAACAAAGTGACAACTCTTGTGATTGAAATATTTTTCCTTTGAACCACCCCTTCCCTCCTTTCCCCCTTCTTTTCTCCCCCTGCCGCCCCACTCTTACCCATGAGTCCCTCTGCAGAAACCATCCATATTCATTCTTATAGCCTTCTCATCTTAAAGGCTGGCTCTGGCCTTCCTTCTTGGAACTGCACCCATAACAGGTCCGGATACTACTTGTGGGATGCAGCATCCTTTATATCTCTCCAAATATGTGGATATACCAGTTGTTGAGGTCACATGATGCTTTCAGATCAAATATCATAGCAGAGAAAAATATCAACTTTTCCATTCAAATCTTTCTTGTCTGTAGTGTAACCTGGGATGGATGCACTTAAAATTAGGCTCTAAATTTATATGCTCTATTACTGTTAAAAATGGCAATAATAGTGCTTTGACATGACCCGTTAAGGTTTTGTTATTTTCTTCACTTTATAGATGAAGAATCTAAGTCTCAGAGGAGTCAGGGACTTGTCCTTGAATAGTAAGCAAGGGAGGCAGGATTTTAAATTATGAAATAATAATGATGATGAAATTATTAATAATAATAGCAGCTAGCATTGAAATAGCTTTCAAGGTTTGCAAAACACTTTACAGATATTATTTCAGACCACATCAGGATTCCCTCCTCTACTCCAGGATGAAGCCCTTCCTTCCTCACAATAAAGCATCATGGACCCCTATGGCAGTCTGATGACTTGGTGACTCCAGCGACAAGGATGGAATTTAATTCTTCCTGGATTGGGGCTGGCTTCTATCTATTATACCATGCTTTCTCTGGCCTATATAGGATCCTGGTATTATCACATTGTTTCTCCATAGGCACTTAATAAATAATGATAACAAACCCTTATTAAGTGCCTAAGGAGAAAGGGCATTATATCAGCATCATTATACAGATAGACTTTGGGAGTTTCTAATATGGTAGGACTGTTGATGTGGACCAACCCAATCTCTAAGGTCCCTTATAATTTTAAAATTCTGGATTTCGTTTCTTACCGTATTGTAAATAGCAAACACATATGTCTAGAATGTGGAGGGCAAGAGGCCGTGGATCTTTGTTTTGTCTTAAAGCTTCAGCTCTTATGAGTATGGTGACAGGATGGGCTGGGAGCCTGAGTCTACTGCAGCAGCTAGGTGGTGCTATAGTTCATAGAGCGCTAGGCCTGGACTCTGGGATCCAGCCACAGACACTTCCTAGCTGTGTGACTCTGGGCAAGTCACTTAACCCTGTTTGCCTCATTCTCCTCATCTGTAAAACAGTCTGTAGGAGGAAAGGGCAAACCTCTCCAGTATCTTTGCTAACAAAACCCCAAATGGGGTCATGAATAGTTGCACATGACTGAAATGACTCAACAACAACAGGCTGAGTGGGATCAGTTTGTGGACAGTCTGTATTTTTCATTCTTCAGTCTTCTTTCTCTTCCTTCCCTCTCCTTTGGTCTTCTCCCTCCTCTCCCTTTCCTTTCCTAATTTGCCCTCTTATTTTCACTTCCTCCCCTCTACCATCTCTGAAAGGCATCCTAGTTTCTGTTCCATTTGTCCCTCTTCTATATGGGAGGTACAATGCTTAGATCCTCTGTTTTCTTCCTGCGTGACCTTGAGCAAGTCTCCTGACTTTTCTTGGCCTCTGTTTCCCCGTCTGTCAAATGAGGTGTTTGAACTAGGTAACGCTGAATGCCCTTCCTGCTTTGTGGTCCTCTGCTCCCATTTGAATGGTCTTTTCTGCACTGCTTCAAAGGCTCCTAGAGGGCAAGTGGTGGGATTCTTAGTCACCATCTAGTTCAAGTCCCTTCATTCCTCATATGAAGAAGCTCATCCCAAAGAAGCGAAATGACCTGCTTGATCTCTCCTAGTGAGTGGCACCACCACATTCCCCGTGTAAGGATGGAGGGCTGGTAATCTCCTTTCACTCTCAATTATTATGGGAGTTCTATTATTCAGTTATTTCAGGAGAATTATTATTATTTCCATTTTCCATATGAGGAAACTGAGGCAGGCAAGGGTTAAATGATATGCCCACAGTCACACAGGTAGTAAATATCTGGGGTTAGATTTGAACTCAGCTCTTCTTGAGTCTCTACCCAGTGCTTCATCCAGTTCTCTGAGACCATTTAGGCTAGTTTCTTATTTTTATAGACAAGGAAACTGAGGCCTGTGGAGGTTAAAAAGTGACTTAGCAAATGTTACATAGATAGCAGGTATCAGAGGCAGGATTCAAATCCAGCTCCAGAGCCAGCACTCTTTCCTCTGTACCATGTTGCCTCCCATGCTAGTATCCCATGACCCCCAAGCTTCCTGGTACCTTTCTAGCTGTTTGTCATGACAATGAAAATTAATAACTCACCTGAGTAATGGCTGAATGCTATGTAGCTGATCTCTGCTTTGCTGCTTCTCAGGGTAGGGATCAGAAAACCTTGCCTGCTGGTTTTTTTCTCCTCCCTCCCAACTAGGAGTGTAAGTTTTTAAAGAAGATATTTTGCCAAGCCATTTATTTCATTTGATTAAGCCATTAGAAAAGATTAGAGGTGTCTTTAGTTCTGGAGATAAGTTTAGCAGGAAAAGGATTTCAGAAACATCTGGGCATCATGCAGAACACCTTTCTGGTCCCTTATCTTTAAATGCAGCTGTTTGTATTTTTTTTTAATATATAACAGATAAGAGTGATAAGGTGAAATAGCATGTTTGAAAGCCCCAATTTCTGATATCTTATGCAGGTTCCTCTCAGTGGTTTCCTTCAGGTATATAAATATATGGGGAACTTAGAGTTTTGCTTTTGTATTTTCTTTTTCTTTTTTTTTCCATGTAGAACATTATCTGCACCACAATGTGTCATCACCTAGTAATTGAACGTAGCTGCTCTGAGTCCTGTGCCTGAAAAAGAGGCTTTCCCTTAACCAGGCATCGCTGCTTGGGAGAACTCAATTTTTCTGTATTCTTAAATGCATAGGTATAGACTCCTATAGAGAATGGGGATACTTTTAAGGCAGAAGTAGGTAGATCTCTATGGGGAGGGTTTCCTTGACTCCTCCCTTCCCCCCACTTTTCTTAATTGAGAAGCTGTGGAGCAGTCAGATTAGGTACATTCAGCAAAGGATCCTGGAACTGACAGCCCCCGGCCCTTTTTCCCCCTGATCTGACAATTCAGGGTTGAAGCAGTGGGGGTTTGTTTTAGGTGAACACAAGCAAGTCATAAATCTGATTAGATGATGTTGAGAGTGGATGGTCTTTGTTTTACATTTTAAAAAGTTTTAATTATGCCATTTGTTTTGACATCATAGTCATTTTCAGGAAATGCCTCTTTACCTTTCTCCAAATGGAACCTTTCCTTGTAACAATGAAGAGCAGTTAAACTAAAATACCCATATTGTGTTATAAGAATTTTTTTTTCAATGTGGGGAGGGAGGAGATGAGAAGGGAAGGAGATAGATTTTTGTTAACTTAAAAAAATTAAAATTCAAAAAACAAATAGAACTCCCAATAGGGTCACCATGCCCGACAACATTCTATCCTGGTTGTCTATCAGAAGAGTTACATTTCGTTATCTATTCTCTAGTATTATTGCTGGTTTTTCATTTATTCACTATCTGGCTTCCTTTCAATCATCTTTTCATTTATATTGTTATAATCAGTGTGTGTATATTGTTATCTTGGTTCTTCCTGTTTTACTCTGGCTCTGTTAAAAAAATCTTACCATGTTTCTCTGAATTCCTCATATTCATCATTTTTTCTTGTACAACAACATCTTATTATATTCATATTCCATAGGTTTTTTTTTTTAGCTATTTATCATTGATGGGTACCCTCTTTGTTTCAAATTCTTTGCTACCAAGCAAAACACTGAGTATGCCATTGCCCTAATCATTCACCATTTACTGGTCTGAGTTTAGGCCTTCTTCACTTTTTGCCTAAATTACTGCAGAAACCTCCTATTGATCTACCTGCCTTGAGTCTCTCACCTTTCCTGTCCATTCTACATATTGCTGCCAAACTAATAGTCCTTAAGCATAGATCCATCTGACCATGTGCCTCCTCTACTCAATTAATTCCTTTGCTCTTCACAGTGTGATCTCAACCCTCTTTTTCAGCCTCATTGGATATTGTTGTATACTTTTCCTCCTACACTCTGTTAAGGGCCTTAGTTACCTTGAAAAGGCCAAGGTCCTCCACTGCATCCAGGGTCATCTCTAGTTGTCCTGATTCATATCTTGGTACTGGACCCAGATAGCTCTGGAGGTGAAAGTGAGGCTGGTAACTTTGCACAGTCCTGCCTCACTTAAATCCAATTTGCTTACATGTCATGGCATCGCCTTCCTAATGTCATGGCCCTCTTTGAGAACAAAGGACAAACAGCAGCAGCAACAATACTCTGTGATGTAGCCAAACTGGCCTTCTCTCTGTTCACACACAGCACTGCATCTCCTGTCACCATAGCTTTGCAATGGCCACCCCACATGCCTTGAATCCACTCTTTCCTTCCTTCTTTGCTACTAAGTCTGTCACTTCCTTTAAGGTACAGCTGAAACACCATTTCTGCATGTTGCCTTTCATAATCTTCCAAACTGCTACTGACCCCCCCCCCCACAAACTACTTTATATTTAACTACTTTACATATTTGTAGCTATTGATTCATGTTCTGTTTATGCTGTGTGTATTTCTATACATTTTGTTCTAAGGTGAGTCCAAGGGTCAATTATCCCACCTCTCTTAAAGTAAATGAAGTGATAAGATGCTTAGCCCTAAGGTAGTTGTTTAGATGCTTAGCCCTAAAGTAGGGTGAAAACACATACCTGATTGTTCGCCCAATGCAAAGGAGCCCTGGGCATCTCTCTAGGTTCAATGGGAAAGGAAATCTGTTCAGATTATCTGAGGAACTTGGTCACATCCTCAGTTGCCTATATAAGACTATCTAGCTGGTAGGAATCAGAAGAGAGTCTTCCACTCAAACTCTTGAGAAGGAATTAATTAGAGAGGAAGGAAGAGAATGCCTTGACCTACCCCCTCCATTCCCCATCTTGCCTGGAGAAGGACCTTGTGAATTTCAGATGACTGGTAGATTTTAGACTTCCCATCTTCCTGCTGGTGACCCAGCAATGTTCTTGGAGCAGTTGATGGTAATATCTACAAGCAGGAGCTAAGGATGAAATGAGATGAGGAAAACATATTCAAAGCTCTACAAAAAACTGAGCAGAAAAGCCACACTTACTTATGGGAAACATCTTTAGGACTTTTAGGAGTTATGAATTAGCTCTTTGCCACATGTGCTTTCCAAGCTTGAGCCTGCTCTCCTCTGGGCTCTGTACTTGGGGGATAGTATGCCACAGACATTTAGGAAGGTTGGGTGTTTTTTTTTAAACTAACTGTTCTTATGGTACCTTTATAAAGCTAATCAAGTATGTTTGACTAATTGATATCAAGTGACAATTGTAAGACTGTCAAGAAGCATATGTTAAGTGTCTAATATATACTAGACATTATGCTAAGCTCTGGGGATACAAAGAAAGGCAAAGATATAGATAGCCCCTTCCCTCACGGTACTTCCAATCTAATGGGGGGGCAGGAGATGACAACATGTAAATAACATACCAATCAGATGAAGGTAAGTTTGAAAGGGCTGTATTAACAGCTTGAGAGTTTGGTATTCAAGGTGGGAAGCACACTGGTGGGGGCTCATGAGTGATATAACATTAGAAAGACAACCTGTATTCTGTATTTCCCTTCCAAGTTTAACCCTAGTGACTAGTTAGCCAGTGGTGACTAGTTAGCCAGTCTCTCCATCATTAGAATGTAAGCTTCTTGGGGCGGCTAGGAGCGCCGGCCCTGGAATCAGAAGGACCTGAGTTCCGAGGAGCCGGCCTCCGACACTTAATCCGCACAAACAAAAACCTAGCCGTGTAACCTTGGGCAAGTTACTTAACCCCAATTGCCCTAAAGGGGCGACTAGGTGGAGCAGTGAGTAAGAGCGCCGGCCTCGGCCTCGGAGTTTGGATGACCCGAGATCAGATCCGGCCTCAGAAAATGAGCACCCACGCATAAATAATGACTAGCTGTGTAACCTTGAGCAAGTTACTTAACCCCAATTGCTTTAAAAAAAAAAAAAGAATGTAAGCTTCTTGCAAGCAAAGACTGAATTTGTATGCCTAGAACCAAAGAGCAATGGAGAGGTGCAGGGTGGGAGAATACAAGCACTTCTATATTAACAGTGGTGCCAAAGGTATTGTAAATGAAATGACTGGAAGCAAAGGTAGGAGAGTTATGTCATAAGAGTGAGAGCTAACAGATAGATAGCTTATGTGTTTCATTAGTACTCATTAGTAATGTAAGGACATTAAGATCCCCAGCATATCAGGTCAAACCCTATGGAGGATTTCCATGAACTGGAGTTGCAGAGGATAAGGCCCAATAAGTTGTAAACTACCTTTCTTTGTATCCTCTGCACTTAGCACAGTATCTGGCATATAGCAAGTGCTTAATAAATGTTTTTTGACTAATTAGTGAGAGTGTCTTTATCAGTGAAATCACAGATAAATTGAAAGATTGAAAATACTTCATTTTGGCTTCATTTCTATGTACCTTAGTCCCATCCAGAAATCGTTTCCTAATCTCATCCATGTGGACACAGGTTATAAACTTGTCCCTTTTGACCTCAGGTTGTACTAAATGTCTACTCTATAGCTACCCTGGCTTCTCTGGGTACTGCCTTAAGCCCTCTTGGGTGGAGATGGAGATGGAGGAAGCTATTTCTCTACCGGGCCCCAAATATTTCTCTTTTGAGCCCCAGGTCATTATTAACTGACTTTGTCTTAAGTATCCATTGTCACTTCTCCACTCTCCTTCTCCCCAAACCATTTCTTTCAATTCTGTTTGATTTCCGAAGTGTGCACGTAAATGTTTAACAAAACTCCAGAAAAATAAATGTAGGTATAATACACTTTTTAAGTTTAATCTCCATTGTTAACATTTCCCCCGTCTCTTTCTTCAATCTAGACAATCAACAAATGATATATCAAGCCTTTATCTGTAGTGCTTGCCAGTTTCTGGGGTGTCAATGTTCACACTAAAAATTTAACAATCATCTCTCATGAAAGCTGGTTCTAGGACACCCTATTTACTAGGTCAGGTTACTAAGGCTGGTTCTAAACTAGGCTTTACCTTCTAGTTTTCTAATTTGATATGTCAGCATAGCCTGCTCAGTGATCATCTGGTCCCTGGATGCCATCTTTCTTTAGGACCTGACTATATTAGATCAGCTCCCTTTGATAGAATTAAATTCCACACTTTCCTTGGTCTAATGTCCACTTTCCTATTTGAACCATATGAGAAAATTCCTGTTTCCCATCTGAAGGATACCTCCTTCCTTTGCTTATTTGTTGATCAGAGATGATGGATATACCCTGAGTCTATTGAGTGGTGACACCTCTCTTGGCTTGTGTTGCCATCTCTATCCAGGTTCCCAGGCTCATTTTGATGATTCATCACTCAAATCTCTCCTCTTCCTTTCCCCCTGTGAGTGGTTTTCCATTATTCTATCATTATACTTTTATAATAGCAAAAATATTTCAAACATCTATTAGGAGAGACAGGCATCATTCCTACCCTGGGCATTTCTTCATCTTCTCATTCATTACTTCCTCTTCAGCACGTTTCCCCAATACATTTGACCTAAGCCTGGAGAAGCTCGATTTGGCTCTGAAATGTCAATTTTCCTCATGATGTTGCCAGTTTCTCCCTAACCAATATTTATTGCATTGGAACCACTAGTAAAAATACCATGGCATAGTAATTTTTAATTTTTCCTGATTTATGATGAGAATGAAAAAGGAAAGTCATACCCCAATACTACACAGAATTTCCTATTTATTATGGACTTAGATTTTTTTTTAACTTTGGAAAGAATTCAGAACTATCAAAAATACTGTAAAAATATTAACAGCATGGATTTTTTGTTACTCTTGGATTAGTAACTTAAAATAAGGCAAACCATGGTAAATATTGAATTACCACCCTTATTCCTAATGAAATCTTTGTGTTGGTGGCCTTCCATTTTTTTTCTTTTTGGAGGGGGGAAGGCAGGGCAATTGGGGTTAAAGGACTTGCCCAAGGTCACAGGGCTAGTAAGTGTTAAGTGTCTGAGGCTGAATTTGAATTCAGGTCCTCCTGACTTCAAGGCCAGTGCTCTATTCACTGCACCAAGTAGCCTCCCTGGAACTCCAAGTTCAGCACTCTTTTTTTGTTTTCTTGCTTGGTCTTCCATTTCTGTTTGTTTAATATAGGTGGCACACTGAATAGACCACTAGAGGTAAGAGTCAAGACGATCTGAGTTTGAATCTTGTTTGGCTTTTAATGGCTGAGTGGCCCTGGACAAGTCACATATGCCCTTTTAGCCTAAACTTTGTCATTTGTAAAATAGGAATAATAATAGAAACCACCTTACAGGGTCATTGTGATGATCAAATGAGATAACTTATGTAAAGTACTTTGCCAAATTTAAAGCTCTATGAATTCTGTCATTATTATAATTAAAAAATATGAATAGATACCATTTTCTTTTCTTCATGAGGATCATAATTTAGTGGCATTCCCAGGTGTCTTTGCCTTGGGTCAATCTAATGATTCAGCAAATTCAACTCAGCAAACATTTATTTAGTTCCTCCTATGTGAAAAGCAGTATATTTGGTGTCAGATTAAAATGATTAAATTATAGCTCTTTTTTTAGTGGAAACAATGCTTCCAAAGCCTAGTATTTATCTCCCAAAGCCAGTCTCTGATTTAAAAACTCTCATTTGTACTTGAACTGAAATGATCATTGACCTAGTGTTTTATTGCCTGCTCCTCTTTCCCCCCCAAATCCAGGAGAAATAGATTCTCTTAAAATTGCAATAATTCTGAACCAAGGTAGTTTTTTATTCAATCATTGTTATGCCAGCAAAGAGCCTAACAAACTCTCCTGGTGCCTAATACAATCTTTTGCATGCAGTAGGTCCTTAAGGAACATTAATTAAACATTGTTGTAACATAAATAGCGCTTGAGTTGGGGTGGTAACACTTGAATTTGATGAATCCTGGATCTGCTGTTGCTATCACTATGGGAATCCAGGTAATTATTTAACCTCTCTGGACCTCAGTATCTTCATTTATCAAATGATGGTATTGGATTAGATGATGTCTAAGACACTTTCTACACCTAAATCCTATGATCTGATCCAATAAATTCAAGCTGTTTCTTGGCGAGAAACCTGGGATGGATTTCTAAGCCTTTAAACTGGAAGTTCCCTGACGGGAACTTGAAACCCTAAATTTATATGGAATGGTGAGATTCAATATTGGTTGTAAATTGCTTTGATAAATCTGGTTTGGGGACAGGATTTTCTCCTACTTGTTGAATTGTTTCAGTTGTGTCCGACTCTTGTGACCCCATGTGGCGTTTTCTTGGCAAAGATATTGCAGTGGTTTGCCATTTCCTTCTTCAGTTCACTTTGCAGGTGAGGAAACTGAGGCAAACAGGATTAAGTGACTTGCCCAAGGTCATACTGCTAGTAAGTGTCTGAAGCTGGATTTGAACTTAGGAAGAGAAGTCTCCAGGAGACTCCAGACCTGGTACCCCATCCATTGTGCTACCTACCTGCCTTTTCTCCTGCTGCTCTTTTATATTTAATGTTCGACAAATTATTGTTGTTGTTACTATCATTAGGAAAGCCGCAATAATGATGCTTTCACCACCTTTCTAAAGCTGTTGGAAGGGAAATTGGTTTGAAAATCCCCAAACACTAAATAAGCAAGGCATATCATTATTTGATATAAAATAATCCATCATACTGATGGGTTGGGTATTTCTGAAGCATCTCCAATAGTGGTATCAGTTGTATTATTAACAAAATTTACCTGTGTCTGTTTCCTGTGGAAGACTTTGTTGTTGACCTTATTTTTGTGGAGTAATTTGATTTTTATTAACATAAGTAATAGAAGAGTTTAGCAACTGGGTACTCGGCAGACAGGCTGTCTGTTTGCTGTTCTCCGTTTACTTTTCTCTTGTTAAAATCATCAAAATGTTGACAGCTGCATAACTCTTTTTAAAGCATTCACATCCTGACAGATATTACAGATATTTGTCATTTTACTTACAGTAAGTGACAGCTAAAATTAGCTTTATGCCATATTGGAGGAGAGCTTGGATGTAGTGAGTCCAGTCAAATTTGTCTTGTGTTCCTTTAATGTACAAGCGATTTCAGGCAGTTATTAAGGACTCAGCACTGTAAGGATATGGGGAAGATCCAGGGAATTTGGGCTTCCCAGATACATAGGGGATGGGGTAGAGGGGGGAGGCTGATAACAGTAATAACATCTTTATTTTTCATCTTTGAATTTTAACTCTTCCCCCCATATCTCCTTCCCCCAACTTCCTTTACAATCATCAAAGCTAAGCCCAGGTGAAGTAAAAGTTATTGAATTTTAGAACTTGAAGGAATTTCAGATATCATATGGTCTAACCCATCCATTTTACAAATTAGGAGACTGAGCCCCAGAGAGTGTTGTATAGAGTAACACTTGGCAGAGCAGGTTGTATAAGCGAGGTTCCCTGACTTTTGAGTTAACACTCTTTTTGCCTTATCAGGATCAGCTAGAATATAAGCTTCTTGAGGGCAGAGATTGTGTTACCCTTTATATCTGTATCTTTGGTGCCTAGCCAAAGTAGGCATTTAATAAATGTTTATTGACCAACTGATCTTAAGGAATTTACATTTGAATGAGGAGACAACACATACTTGTTTAAGTATTTATTCCAGACAATGGGTAGGAGGTATCAGAAAAGTCTTCTTGGGGAAGATAGAGCTTTATCAATCTTCAACGGAACCAGAAATGAGGAGCTCTTGAACTGTCAGTTTGAATTGAGTGGAAAACACCTGTGGAGAGCAAAGCCTCCATTTTCAATTTTGGCTGTGTGTCCACTCACATCTCATCCCCTTTGCGTTGATTTGAATTTCCAAGTGGTTTCTCCAGCCCCGGGCTGTCAGTGGACCATGATGCTTATTCATTTCTGAGTATTGGTTAAGCTAATGCCTGTACCACAACTGGGACCCTCCAGAGAAAAAATTGTTCTGGGGGTCTGGAATAGCCTTCCTTGTTGGTGTGTGCCTAACTTTGCTAGTAGATGGGGAGGCAAATTCAGTGAGTTGCTGAAAACTCTTCCCAGTAGTTTAGCCTGTGAAGGTCAGGTCTGGCCTCTTTGGTACAAGCCTATCCTAAACTGCTGATCAGTCTATACAGACTTGAATTTGCTCTTTGTCTCTGGCATTATGTTTTAAGACACCTTTGATTTCTAGGGAGAAGGTTTACAAGATAGACTCATTTTGTAATTTAAAAATTAATCAAGTAACTATTTAGAGGTAAGCCATTTTTCCATAGTCAGACTGAAACATAACACTTGGATATCTGCCTATCCATCCAGTCATCTTTTTGATTAAAATCTCCAGGGAATGCTTTTCTAATTTTTGCTTCTTCCTACCCTGTTTAAATCTCACCTATAGTTTCAGGGCCCTTCCTAGTCCTGCCTGTTTTGTAGAGTTTTCCTTGATCCCCACAGGCTACAATGATCCCTTCCTCCTCTGAATTACTATTGCACGGTATCAATAATTTGAAAAATAAACCTGGTGATTCTCCATTTTCTCACATCAAATAGAAAGTCCTTCCTCTGCTATGTAAAGCGTTTTACAGCCTGAATTCTTTTTACCTTTCTTTTCATCTTATAACTTATTCCTCTCTACAGACTCCAAAATCAAGCCATATTTCCTACTTGCTATTCCTCACACTACACTGGCTGTCCTCCATGCTCAGAATGTTCCCCCTTTTCACTTCTACCTTTTAGAATCTGTGGCTTCCTTCAATACTCAACTCAAATGCCACCATCTTTGGGAAGCCTTTCACCCCTCCCATTCACTTTGGATTTAGCTTGTACATATCTTGTGTATATCTACTTTTACGCATGTTACCTCCAGCATTAGAATGTGAACTCTTTGAGGGCAGGGACTGTTCTTGCCTCTGTGTGTGTGTGTGTGTGTGTGTGTGTGTGTGTGTGCATATGTATACATATACATATACACACACATATATGTATATATCTATATCCCCAGCACTTGGCACAGTGCTTGGCACACAGTAAATGTTTAATAAAGGTTTGCTGATTGATCAATACTCAATAAATATCAATTTTTTTAAATTAAATTTTAAAATGTCCAATTAATGAAAATGTATCTTCTCTCCTCCTTTCCTCTGTCCCACTGGGGAAAAATAAGAAAAAGAAAACTCTTGTGATAAATATGCATAGTCAAGAAAAACAAATTCCTGCACTGGCCATATCTAAAAATACTATCTTTTCACATTTATATGCCTTGTGTTTTTGACAAAATTGTAACCTTCATTACAGCATGAACCACATCTTATATGCAGTGTTTTGGAAGGTTCAAGAGACAGTTTTTAGGTAATTTAATAATTTTATTAATAAGTCCAGAAGCTTATTAATAAAAAGGTGGTCATTTGGCCATCTCTCTTAGACCAAAGACAATCATGGTGGAGGGGCTCACAGTTTATATACACTTCAAAACAGTAGGTGGCCAGTGGACACTTTGGACAGAGAAATTATCTCTACTCAGACGACCCCCAGCTATATAAGATCACTCCCAGGCTTGGGCTATCTAGACAAAAGGATCTTTCTCCACCCAAGCTTGAGTTGAACACAGTGGGCTTCCTCACCCTATTAAATTCTTTGCAAGGTTGGGTGGGGTCTGACCCAGATAGAGGAAAGTTAATGCAATCTCATTATCAGTAATGTCCTACAAGAAAACTGAACTTAAAGTCAGGACTTTGGAAGAAGAGGGGGGAGCTCTGAATCTCCCCAAGATTTTGGTTATTGATAATTTATCACATATATTTCTTCATATTGGCCCTTCTGCATTAATAGCTAGTACAAATGCCTTATTTGGAGTAGGCACTCCCAAAATTCTCTATGACTCATTCATTTACCAGTCAAAACATTGAATCTAGCTAGCATCAGAGATGGAAAGAAATGATTTATTTCTTTATTTATTTCAATATTTACAGACTGCCATGTGGCACATGTGGGGTTAAGGGTGGAGGGAAGTTAAAATAAAGATAGGGATAGGGACTGCATCTGTGATTTCTTTGGCATAAGGAATTCCTGGCTAAGAAAACTCTATCAATGTAAGGCGACTTTTCGTCAACATGGAGTCTTAGAGAATTGACATGTGTTTGACACATGTGTTTGACCACTGACTCTAATAGCACAAACCAGATTAAAAAGTAATTGGGAAATAAAAAGTAAAGTACATACAAAGTAAATAAAATACAATAAAACATAGATGATATTTCATTTTAAAACTAAGTTATCACATGACCCACAGAGTTCCTGACATATGGTTTAGTGACCTCTGTTTTTAGTGGAGTTTGACAATATGGCATTTGAGCATGGAGAGGTTAAGTGATTTGATCAGCATCACACAGTCATCAGGTATTGAAGGCAAGACTTGAACCTGGCTTTTTGGGGCTTGAAGGGCAGCTCTCCTTCCACTACTCTGTTCTGCCTCTTATAATAAAAATAAAGTTTTCAAATAAGTCATCCCAGTTATGCATGCTACTTAATACTCAAGTGTAGCTTAATTACACAATTTGGGATGCTTCTCAGTCGTTGGCAGACCTGTTGGTCAGAGCTGAGGGCACGGTTTTGTAAGGAGACTGCTGTGTCTGTCTTTTTAACATGTTAAATGCATTGTTAATGAAATTGAAATTTTCAAATGGCTATAGATTTATCATAGGAGGTGCCACACGTTGGGAGAACTGCATTAACCTTTTGTTGATTTCAAGTCATCTCTTACCTTATGCCCAGGAGCCCAATTAACATTATCGATTTGAATCATACTCATTAAGATCAACTTATTTGGTGTTAATTTCCTTCAACAGAGAACAAGAGTGCAAGCTGAAACCAAACATGGCAGAGTTTGGACAGAATGATTGATTTGATGGTGAAAGGCATGTTTTGTACCATAATGTCACTTCAATACTGTCAGAAGCTCATTGTACCAAATCTCTTCTGATGAGACACTTACTGTTTTGCAGTTAGGGGTTCAGTTTATGCCTCTCATTCATAGTGTGTTGGGGCTGTTATGCAGGGTAGTAGAGGTCTCCCTCATTTGTGAGGATGTTGCTGTTGAGACCTGAGGTGATTTCTTCACATCAATTGGGATGTCAAGCCAGTATATTTTAAACCTGGTGTTTAAATTCTGGAAGAGATCTCACTTCTTTCATTTGGTATAGCAGGGATTTTGGTTGGGTCTTGGGGGCATGACATCCTTGACATGTGGTAATGGCCCTTCCCTATTTACAGAATATCTAACATGAGACTGAGAATGGAACATATTAAGGATTTCAGGATTTAGAGCTGGAAGGGGCATTAGAGATCATCCAATCTGGTCCTTTTATTTTACTAATGAGGAAACTGATTTGTTCTTTCTTTCTTTTCTAAGAGGAAAAATGGCATCATGATACTGGGGTCAGGGCACAGTATGTTTGACTGTGACTGATCAGTCCAGTATGAGTGTCAGTCCAGAGGGCTCTACCACAGGTTGGGCACAAGTAGCCTGTTAGAACATTTGGGATGGAAATGTCTCTGGATTTGTGCAATTCCCATTTCCTTTATGCTACTGTGGTTCTACTTTGTTCATGGAGTATAACATCTTCTTTGATATAGGCATGCCGTGCTGGGTGGCCTGTCCCAGCATCTTCCATGTCTCACATTTGATACTAAATTTTTTCCAGAAACCTAAGAGTTTCTTTCTACTGCTTCTTCTGACCATTGTATGAGTGCTTGCCTTGTGGGAGTTCTCCATAAAATAGTCTTTTAGGTAAAGCATGCCTTTGGCATTCAGACTACATGGCCAGCCCATCAGAGTTGTGCTCTCTCTTGAACACTTGGCAATTCAGCTCAAGGGGACTTTAGCGTCCAGTACCTTATCTTGCCAGGTAATCTTTAGAATCTTCCTAAGACAATTTTCAAGTGGAAGAAGTTCAGTTTTCTGGCATGGTGCTGATAGACTGTCCGTGTTTCACAGGTATACAACAGTGAAGTCAGCACAATGGCTCTGTAGGCCTTCAGTTTAAAAGTCAGTCTAATATCTCTTCTCTCTCATACTTGTTTTGGAGCCTCCCAAACACTGAGCAAGCTCTGAGCAAACCTCAACATTTGTGTGGACATCCCTGGAAAGTATGCTGTCAGGGTAAGTGAACTTATCCACAACACTGTGACTGATGGCTCCGTGTATGGGTGGTGCAGTGCTAGCTGGTGGAAGACTTCTGTTTTCTTGGTGTCGATTATCAGGCCAACGTTAGTACAAGTGGCAGAGAACTGATCCATAATCTGTTCCCTCTCGGCCTCAGAGGCTTCACTGAATACAGTGCTCCGCAAACAGAAAGTGGCGCACCAACTCTCCTTCCACTTAGGTCTTGGCTTGTAGCCTTTTCAAGTTAAATGGCGTAACATCAGTACAATACTGACCTTGACGCTATCTTCATCCTCATTGAAGGCATTAGACAGCGCTGAGGAAAACAGCATGTTAAAAAGGATAGGAGCATGAATACAGCCCTGTTCCACTCCATTGGTGACTGGGAAGCATGATAGTATCTTCATGAGGGCTCTTCATCCAGAACTTGTGTAAGCATGCCATCGTGAAACGAGCATATAATATTGATGAGCTTCTCTGGGCAACCAAACACAAGACCTGATGACTGACAGTATCAAACGCCTTCGTCATATCGACATATATTGTGTAGATTTCTGTTCTGCTTGTGGCATTTCTCTTGGAGTTGTTGGGCAGCAAACATCATGTCGACCATTCCTTGGCCCTTTCTGAAGCCACACTGGCTTTTGGGCAGATGACCATCTTCCAGGTGAAGGATCAGCCTATTAAGGAGAACTCTGGCAGGAATCTTGCCAACAGTGACCAAGAATGATACCTCTCTGTGACTGTCACAGGACAACCTGTTTCCTTTTCCTTTATAGAGACATTGGAGGCACCGTTGATCTCTTGGAGAATAACCTCCCCTTGCCAGGTGATCTGGAAGATTTCAGTCAGCTTTTATATGAGCAGTGGCTTGTAGATCTCTCTGCTGGGATGGAATCCATGGTGGGAGCTTTGCCACTGGGGAGGATCCTGATGGCATTCAATGCTTCTTCTTCAGTTGGAGGGTTAGCAAGAGTGTGATTGACTACAATCTGAAGCACAGAGTCTATGGCTTCAGCATTGGTTGATGACACTATGAATGCCCTATGGAAGCGTTCAGCCCATCCCTCCAGGATCATGTCCTTATCACTCATTTCTGTGGCTCCATCAGGGCTGGGTAATTGATATGTACTAGAGGTCTTTGGCCCATAAATAGTTTTCAGGGCATCACAGAAACCCTTTGGATTGTTGCTGTTGGCATAAAATTGTATTTTATCTACCTTCTTACTGAGCCAAGAATCCTGAATCTCTCTAAGCTCCCTGCACTTTACTTTTGATGGAGTTAAATGATGCCTTCTTGGAGAAAGATGAGCTGACCTACTAATAAACCCTGTGGAGTTCTCATTTCCAGTTTACCAGCTTCTGAATTTCCCCATCATTTAATAGTTGGTAATAAGAAGCAGGGCGGGCCTTTATCCAAATCCAGTCCTCTTCCCATTATATCATACCACCTTCATAGTAATCAGTACATGTGTCCAAAGCCATCTACTAGACTGTAAACTCCTTGAAGGCAATGTCCTTGTCTTATCTAAATTTTCTCTCTCCTATACAGTTTAGTATAGCTTAACCTTATACACAAGTCAGTTCTAAATAAGTGTTTGTTGAATCAAATCCAGTGGAAGATGAAAGCTAGGTAATAAAATATTTTACAGTTCTAAAACCCAACAATTACATATGGATTTTGTTGGAAATCTTCAAATATTCTATAATAAATGTATCTGTCGTCTCATCGATGTGTATAGCAAACCATCTGTGCCTGTCCATCTTGTGAGACTCTTGTCATCATGTATGTTGCAAAAAGAAATCACAACAAATTATAAATTTGTTCTACCTTCAAGCTTCCCAAGGGCTTCTGTATTTGGATTGGGAAATGGTTTTTATGAAGGGAGGTTTGAAAAGGAAACAGATCTCTTGAATGTGGTGGCCCTTCTTTTCCTTTTTGCAGAAGCCATGAATGTTTCACTCAGAATAGACAGACTCAGTTCCTTGGATCCTCAAATACTCAATGGTAGTCAAATGGAACTCCAGAAGAAAACAAACAGACAAAACAAAACAAAATACAGCAACTGGGTGAGGTTAAAGCATCATTTTCACTTTTGGGGGGATTAATATTCATTGTATTAACAAAACAAAACAAAACATAAAGCATACCCATCCCCAGGGACCTGTCTGACATTTTAAAACTTTCATCTGCTTTAATTCATGGCCTTTGAGGCTGGGATTTACACCGTCCCAGGGTTCAGGTGGCAAGGATCTCCATGGCGCCATGCATTTCCTCTCATGCTGCCTTGCCAAGCATTCTGCAGGGTCTGAGCAAATTATATAGCTTATTTAGCTCCCTCTAAAAACAATAATGGGCCTATTCAGATTTTATCTGTAATTTTACTTTGTTGTTGAGCAGTATTAATAATGCTGCTGTAAACCAGGCAGGGTCAGCACTTCCCGAATCTTCTAGGCTTTAGTGATGGGATAAATAGCCGTCTGCGGGTGCGTGAAGGGAGAACATGCAGATTGTCTCTGGGTAAGTTAGACATGCCTGTCTGGAATGGAGCCGTATTAATATCGCATCTTGCAGGTTTGGCAAGGGCTTTAAGAGTACTGTATTTCAAGTTGGTTTTTATAGAAACTTGCAGTAGAACTGGGCAGGATTAATCACGGATGAGATATATCACACTTAGTGCAGTATTAAATTCTAGCAATGGAACGACGCAAACCAGTTCATAACCTTATAAGAACATTGTGTGCTAGGAAAATACTGTATATCCAAATTAATGGGGAATAAAATGCTCTGTACTCTACTTTTTGGTGGCAGGGAGGCAGGGAGGCAGGCAGAGTTCCTTTTTCTTTCCCTTACCCCTATATAATGCCTGCTATAGCAATCACTGGCTTCTAGCACCTTTGCCCTTGTGTCTTATTCTACGCCCACTGATAAGAATGTGTATATCATCTTTGATCAGATATGAAAGGAAGGGGTTTCCTTTCCCCAGGCAGAAGGGGACTTCATGGTGCTCTAAATGTTATATCTACTCAATTAATATTAAATTTCTAATTAATTTCTCTGTGAGTTATAAGGTTATTTCTAATAAATGAACATTATTGAATTTATTATTATAAACTTATTTAATATTTTAATATTAAAATTATTATTAAATAACATTAAATTAATATTAAGAACTTAATAGCAGCTGTGGACATAAGATTTTAGCTCTAGAACTGGAAGATATCTTAGAGGCCCTCTAGTCTAACCCCTTCATTTTTTTCAGATGAGGAAACTGAGGCCCACAGAAGGTTAATGACTAAACCAAGATCATCTTGGTACAAGTAGCAAGACTAGAATTTGAGCCAAAGTCCTCTAAAATTCCAGTGTCTTTATAATTTATTTTATGCCTCAAATGATCGTCTTGCTGTTTGAAATGTGAAGATGCTTATGGTCCCATGTCCTTAGAGACCACCTGGCATGGTGATTGAGTGATGAACTTGGCATCAGAAAGACTTAGGTTTGAATTTTGCCTTGGACATTTGCTAGCTGGGTGAGGCTTAGAAAGCCACATATACACTCAATTTCCTCATCTGTAAAAGTTGGCAATCACAACTATTGCACATTGTAGACACCTTGCAAGGATTAAATGAGATAATGTGTACAAAACATTTTCCAAACTCTAAAGTATTATATAAATGTCAGTTGTTGTTATTGTTATTTCGTAGATATAAATAGATATTGGTAGGCAGGGGATTCCAAGTAGTCGTAGGTAAGTGCTTGGAGGTCAGTTCTGGTCCTGCCTATGGTCCAGAGAGAGGTAAGAATATTGCTACTATGACCAGGGTGAAACATTTATACTGGACAAACCCACTGATGCTGAGCCATTGTATTGCTTAGATATAGCAGGAGGGATGAAGGTTAGGCAAAAGGAAAAATTTCTTGGCAGTAAGGTTTCTTGAGAGCTTTAAAGAACAAGAAATGGTTTCTGGAGAGCTTTAAAATAAAGAATAACTTTTATCTTCCTGGGCTGGGTAAAGTAAAAGATCAATCAGTGGCAGGAGGATGGACAAAATACCCTGGGAAGAACCCCCAATAACCCCAGAATTTCAGGATTATATGGCATGGAATGGTGATTTGGTGTGATCCAACATCATTTATCTTTCCTTTGTTTCTGTATTTTTAGAGTTTCCTGCCTCTTACGTAGTTCACCTCAAGAGTCTGTTGAGATCAGGATCACTAGAAGGAAGGGCTTGTAATTTGCAGAAGGATGGAAGTCCAAAGACTTGAGTTTGAGTCAGGGTTCTGACTTGTCTTTGAGGGGTAAAGGATGTTTCATTTTGGCTTTTTATCCTCTGGAACAATTCCTGGAATATCTTGAGCATTTCATAAAGACTTGTTGACTGAATCTTACTTCCTATGTGAACTTAAAGTGACAACCTTTATGGGACCCAGTTTCATCAACTGTGAAATCAGAGATTTATTACATTATTTTTTCTGATGTCCTTTTCAGCTCTAAAGTTTTTGATTCCAGTAACATGCCCCTCTCCCCCCACCCAGCCCCTGTTTCTCCAAAATCTACCTTTTGCACAGCTTCGAAAATCTTAAAAGTATAGGTCTCACTTCATCACTCCCTTGCTCAAGAAAGCTCAATGGCTCCCTACTGTCTGGAGTAAAATACAGATTCTTCAGTTTGGCATTTAAAATCTTTCACAATTTACCTTTTGCCTTTGTAAGCTTTCAGATTTTCCATTCCTAAAATTATTGACTTGCTCTTTCCTAAACTTGGCACCAAATAGCCAACTTCCATGTTTTTGTATCCTGTGTCTGGAATCCATTCCCTCCTCACCTCTACTTCTTAGAATCCTAGCTTTCTTCAATGCCCAACTTGGGTGGCATCCTCTATGGGAAGCCTTTGCTGATTCCCCCATTTGTTAGATCTTACACCCTCCTCAAGTTGTCATATACATACTTATCTTTATATTATGCTTGTATATTTTATCCCCCTCTTCCCTTGAGGGCAGAGCCTATTTTACAGTTTGTTTTCATGTTTCCAGTGTCACATTGTAGGCACTTAATACTTAATGCTGGACTGGATTGGTTCTGGGGTCAATTTCTCCTTCCTTAGTAGCAAACTTCACAATGTTCACCCCATCAGAATTTAGCCTGCCGCATCATTCCAATGGTACAGAATGCCATTCTTTGATGGCAGGTCCTGTGAAGAGAAAATATATGCAGTATGATCTCCAGAGACTCCAGACTAGAGATAAGATAAACCATTTGGGGTCTTCCTCTTTCCTTTTGCTTCTTCCTTTGGCTTCACAGTGAGCATTGGAATTCAGAAAAGAGTGGCTGGGTCAGTTGTTCCCGTGGAGGTCAAGTTAACAAGCATTTATTGTTTGCTGTATGTCATTCCCTGTGTAGACATGGTTCAGAAATGGTGCATCAGTTACCTCTACTGATTATTTGGTTCTTTTGGTCAAGTCATTGGTTGTTTTTAGGGTGCTCTCTGGCAATTTGGCTTTTATGGGATGGTTTCATTAAAGTAGAAGTTCCATGCAAAGAGGGATTGTCTTATTCATTTTCTCTGGTATCCTTAGATCCAAATGCAATGTGTGGCACATAGTAGGTACCTACAGAATGTTCTTGATTGATTCTCTTCAACTCAACAAGCATTCAGTAGGTGTTGTGCCAGTTCTAGTTCTAGGCACTAGAAATACAAAAGCAAAAGGGAACAGTAGTATGTAGATAAATAAATACAATATAATTAAATGAAGAAGACAGCACTAACAGCTAGAGGTATAAAGAAAGGCTTTATTTAGGAAGAGGTAGAGAGAAGGAGGCTTGGGAAATAGCAAGACCAGTTTGTCTGAACAAGCAAATTATGAAAGATATTAATATGAAATAAGTCATATAAAGGTAAGATGGAACCCCTATGATGGTCTTTGGATAACAAACTGAAGCATCTGTACCTTATTATAAAGGCAATGGGCAGCCACTGAAGATTCTTGAGTACTATAGAGACATGGTTAAACCTATGTCTTAAGAAGATTATTTTGGTAGCTGTGTAGAGGGTGGATTGGAGAGAGGAGGGATTAGAAGGACGTATTCCAGTTAGGAATCTGTTGTAGTAGTCCAGGTGAAAGTTGAAATGTGGTTGATCAAGAATGGTGGCCTTGATGTTGCCATGGTGGGTGGAGAGAAGGGGATAGATGTAAGAGATGTCATAGAGATAAATTAACAAGATTCAGATATGGGGGCTAAGAGAGAGGGAAGAATGAAAGATGCCTCTGAGTTTATGAACCTGCCTTCTTGGTATATGATAGTAAGAATGCCTTATACTTCCATTAGTACACACATGATAATTTACAAAGTAATTTGTGCCATTGAAGAGACAGAGATTCAGATAAATTAAATGATTTCCTTAAGATCACTTGGTTATTAAGTATCAGAACTTGAACACGTATCTTGTGAGTTTGCAGTCCAATGCTTTTGCCAGGACTCAGCTCCAACTCTCTGGAGTGACTGCTTTTTTGGAAACAATTTGACTTCCCATACACATAGACATATTTTCAGATTTAAAGACAACAATGTGTTCTATACCAAGCAGAAATGATTTTTGGATTATTTTCTTTATAAGCACATGTAATCAAAATTTGACTTTAGGAGCCAGCCAGGATCCTCAAAGGAGCAGAGATGTGAGGCTTCCTTGGTGCACAGATGAACAGACCAGTATAGAGAAAAACACTCTAGCCCCAAAGGGAGAGAACTCTTTTCTCTCCATATTCAGGTACTCTTCATTCCTGTGAAAATGTGACTACATGTTGTTATTTCTCAACATGTCCTCTTCCCGCTTATTTATAGAATAAATGCCTACCAAACAGAAGCAATTGTTTTTTTTTTACCTTTTCACTTTTAAAATTGGATCCTTTCTCCTTCTGCTAGTTAAGTGAGTCACTTAAATTTAATTTTATAGTCTTTGTGAGTTCAGATAATACAGACACTGATTTTGCCAGACATAAAACTAGCGTAGTCATGCCCTGCTTCTAGGATTGTTACTCTACGCATAACGATACCATAAATATAAAGAAAGTCTCGGGCATTTTTGCCAGAGGCTTATAAAGAAGTGTAGCTTACTGCCATCAGAAGGCTTTTGAGAGTCCATGCCTGTTTTTCCTTTGGGATTTGAAAATGTAGGTGTGCAAATATGTACCAAAAGGTAGTTTTGTTCACCAGTGGCTTTTCAAATATAAGAGACTGTGGAAGTGTAGGGGGTAGCTCAGAGGTTACTTTAGTCCAATTGTTCCCCAACCCACTCCCCTACCCCCAAACGAAGGGAGGCTTCAGTTGACTTAAGAAACAGACCTACCTCCTCCTAGATGACTTTTGCAGGTTAGTCATGTTCCCTACCCACAGGGCCAGTGAGTTCACATTGGTAAAGATGGCAGACTGTGATGTCTGCATATGGCCAATTGGAAGAAGTGAAGTGGTTAAGTGGGAACTATGCTAGATTAGGCATCAGAGTTTGATGGGTGTCTCCTCCATGTATATCCTTGGGCAAATCACTTAATCTGTCTAGGTCTTGGTCTGTTTCCTCATTTGTAAAATAAGGATGTTAGATTAGATAGGTTCTGAGGTCATATATTTAGAATTGGGAGAGAGAAGAATTGTCATGATGATGGAGCAGCATTGGAACCGCAGAGGAGCTGATCAGAAGGGAATTTCTACCCTTTTGTTTATTCTGTTATTAGTGGTATTCCCCCCTCATGATTCTATAATGCATCATATAACTGCATCAGTTCTGTATATTTTTACATGATAGCCAATCCTAAAAGTATCCCTTCTTCTTCCCCTGTCCACTGAGCCATCCTTTATACTAAATATTTTAAAATGAGGGGAAAAAACCAGTTTAAAACAACCAATACATCAACCATGTTTGACTGTATATGCCTCACTTCATATTCATAATCCCCCACTTCAGCAGAGAAAAGAGAAAGAAGCATTTTCTTAAATCTTTTTCATAGCCAAGGGCAGTCATTGTAAATACACAGCATTCAATTATGTTGTTGTTTTTTTCTATTTGCATTAATGTTGCTATGCATATTGTTTTCCTAGATCTTAACTCTGCATCAGTTCTCATAAGTCTTCCAGTGCTTCTCTGAATTCTTCATATTTATTATTTCTGTTGTTTAGTTGTTCAGTCATATCTGAATCTCTGTGATCCCATGGACCATGCTGTCTATAGTGTTTTCTTGGCAAAGATATTGGAGTAGTTTACCATCTCCTTCTTCAGTGGATTAAGGCAAACAGAGATTAAGTGACTTGCCCAGGCTCATGTAGCTAGTAGGTGTTTGAGGCCAGATTTGAACTCAGGTCTTCCTGATTCCAGGCCCAGTATTCTATCCATTGAGTTCCTTTTTTAATAGCTGCCTCCTTTAATAATAAAATATTTTTTTATTATTTCTAATAGTCAGTAATATCCTGTTACATTTATGTGCCACAATTTATTTAGCTGTTCCCTACTCATGGGCATCTATTTTGTTTTGAGTTCTTTGCTGCCACAAAAAATGTACAAACATTTTGTCTTTAGGGCCCCATCTAACCCTACAAGCATGATACAATGAATAAAAGGATAGACTCGGAATCAGGAAGACCGGGTTCCATCCCATTATCTGACACTCATTGGGTGACCAAAGGCAAATGACTTCACTGAACTCTCTAATCCTCCCCTGCCTCATCAATAAAATGAGGTTTATGATACCTCTAGTATCTACCTGAAACGGTTGTTGTAAGGGATACTAAAATATGTAGAATGGTTGTCAAACATAAAAAGACATTTTTGACCAGAAGCTACTGTGCTTGAATGGGAGTACTATGAGATGAGGCTGTAGATATAAAGTGATGCTGGATAATGGAGGGCCTTGAATGTTAGTGTTCCTAACATTTATTCTATAGAATAATTTGTTCTATCATAAATTGCTCTGAGGTGACAGGCCCAATTCTCCCTGATGAGTTGTTCTCAAAGTCTGACTGCATTTCCCTTCAAGGTTCTAAAAGTCATCTCATGGGGTTGGGGGTGTGTCTTTCCTTGGGCTGTAGATCTCTGAGCCCCCACCAGTGTGTTTCCCTTCCAAAAACCTGAGAATCAGTTTGGACAGCCAGCCTCAATACCTTTTTAGAGAGTCATATTTGTTGAGATGGTATGGAAAGAACAGTTGTTATAAAACATCCCTTAAAAGACCCCTAACATATGACCCATTTTCTTCAGGCTAGCCAAAAACAATTGCTGTGCAATGTCAGTTCAGTTCCAGGGACTTTTCTAATTCAGTCTAATGCCTGTGAATGATTGGTTGGTTGAAACTAAAGCCTATGATTGAGATTGATTGTTTTTCACCTGGCAGAGGTACCAGCATCTTATCACTTACTTTAAGTGGGCTGAGGTGACTAGAATAATTTATTCAATCAACACCCCACCCTTACATTAGGCAAATCCTTTCCTACACATACAGCATTACCTATTATATCTTTTCATTGGTGCTGATGTTTCAGGTACTTTAAATGTACTTAAACTCTCAAGTCCCTGGAAAGCACACTTTGGATGTTTCAGAGGTAGACCAGTGTTTGTTACCTATACCCCATTTGTACAACATACTATATTAAATGTCACTCTCAACTACCCCCTCCCAAAGCTGTCTGATTTTTCAATAGGATAATCCAGGTTTCTGAGTTGGAGGTAAGGTCAAGGTAAATGAAATGACAGTGGATATAGTAGACTGCCAGAATAATTGTGTAATCATCACATTTTTAGGTCTATAACTTAACCTTTTATTATGTCATGAATCCCTTGGGCAATACGGTGAAGGCTATGGACCCATACTAATGATAATACTGATAAAATAATAATATTTAGCATGTTTATTTTTTAAGGCTTGCAAAATTCTTTACAATGTAAATGTTACCTCATTTGATCCTTATGACAGCCCTTTGTGGAAGATGCTCTATTATCTCAGGGGAGGAAACTGAGGATGAGAGAGGTAAAAGCTACTAAGTCTTTGAAGTATGGTTTTTCTAACTCAAAGTTCAACACTCCTTCCCTTGTGTCACCTAAATGCCAAAGATAATCACTTATATTGAAATAGCTATCAAAATATTAACCTACGAGTTCAAGAGCCCCAACATAGGAACCCCTGACTTAGAACATTAAGTTAAGGAATTCCTAAACTTATCTGTGCTATTGTCTCTCTGAATCATGCCTCCTAGACTCTTTCTTTTTTTTTTTTTGGTTTGTCTTTACAAAATTCTATTGATGCCTTTTGTTTTTACACAAAAGTAATTTCTCCTTATGTTCCATCCACATGGAGTCTTCCCTAGTAACAAAGAAAATCAGCTAAGCAAAGCCAACCAACAAAACCACTATGATCGCAGAGTATACAGCATTCTGTTCCTGGGTCCTCCACCTCTCTACTGAAGGAAATGTGTTTCATCATTTCTTTTCCTGGTCCAAGATGGGTCATTCCTGACGGGATATTTCTACTTTTATGGTTCTCTGAACTCTTATGAGAAAGTCTTGTGTTGTTTGTGCCCAATTAATAAGCCCAGGAGCTGCTCCTCTCCTTCCTTCTCCCCAACAGTAGACAGGTTGGTGGGTAGGCAGGTAGGCAGCCAGAAGGCTCCTCTGATTTTTTCAGATCACTCCTATTGTTTGCTGAGTGCCGCTGAGGGAGCCCTTTCCGTGATATAATGCTTTGGCTGGTGTAATACTGATTTAGAAAAACAGCCCCTCTTGGAGAGAAACATTAATTAGATGCAAAGAGGGAGTTATTTCCTGCTCCAGGGTGGGGGAGGGGGAGTGGGTGGAAGAGGGGAAAGTACAGCAAATAAATTCTCTTCTATTTGTGCAGTGGTTTCTGCTTGTCAGCTGTCTGTTGCCGGAGCCCCACAATGGCGCTAAATACTTGTGACACCTTGCCCAATCCAGGTAGAGGAAAAAGGCTGTTATGGAGGGAGCTTTGTGACAACCTGCACTACTTTACATTAGCTTAACCAATCACTGTTTCCTCTGTGCTTGGAGAAATTTGTTAAATTAATTCTGTTGCAATTAGCAGATTTATGGGAAAGTACCCAGTTATCCTTTAATTGGAGAGCATAAAACTACAAACTGAAGCTACGGCTTCTATTTGTGTAATAGGCAATCTATCTACGCCAAGATTTGATCGATGGAGTCGTATGATGCCCTTGCCTTGTTTTATATCGGCTGTCAGCTCTTAACTGGGACTGAAGTATCTGGGTAACAAAAATTGATATAATGACTTAATGCGCCTTATTCTCTTTGAGCTACATCAGTTTAGAGCACTTCTGAGAGAAAAATGTCTGGAAAATATCAGGCAGTCATTTATCAACCTGTTTTCATTTGCATACTGCCTAGCGCTGGCAAGGATTTGAATAAAAAAAAGGCAGGATGGTACAATTTATTTCAGGTCCCATATTTCCTGGATGAAAGGAGACTTCTAATAAAAGGAAAATACAGAAAGATGCTTTTTCAGGCTGATTTTCTTCTTTCCTAACTCAAAACCCTACAGAAAATGTGGTGGGGTTTTCTTTGTGCGTGTGTGTGTTTTGGGAATGTTGGTAATATTCTGGTGAGACATGCCTGAAAAGGTAATTATAAAAATGATGCAAAAATATACTTTGGTTCTTTCATGCAGGAGAAAATATTGAATACTTATAAAAATTAACCAGAACAAATACTCCCCACTATGTATGTATATTTCTCTCTCTCTCTCTCTCTCTCTCTCTCTCTCTCTCTTTCTCTCCCCCCTCCCCCTCTCTCCCCCCCATATATACATATATGTATGCGTGTATATATGTGTAGCTATAAACACATATGTAGTTTTTATAAATCCACAACTGTGTCTCTGAATCTGTAGATTATATATTCACACTCATTGCACATGGGATGTCTGAGTCTTCTGCATAAGTGGATTTTTGTAATGCCAAAGGGATTTCAGAAGGTGAAGATTCAGCCCCTCTAAAAGATAGCACTTTTTAGCTCGGCAAAGTTTGAACTGAGGTGAACTGGAAACAGATCAGAATGTTTGTATAGTGGGCAAAATGCATTTGGTGTATGAAGTCATTTTTCCTACCTGCCGTATGATGCTAACCACAAGAGGTAATAATAACTGAAAGGCAGTTGTATGAGAGTAAGTCCTTTTTTGCATGAAATTTTTATGCATCAGTCAGGCTGCATACAGTGTGCCTAATGTATAAAATAAATTGGTGCATAAATCAGATTAAGAGCAGCATGTTGCCAAGTCCTACATTTGCACACAGGAATCCAATATGGGTATGAGAGAATTCCCATTTTTAATCTCTAATAGGACGGGGGAATCTCTCAGGTGGAGGTTGCATCCCGGGTGTTTTTATTCACTTACATTCACCTTCCCTCCCAACCTCAGCACCCACCCCCACCCCCACCATCAATAATGACACTAGTGGCACTAGTAATGCTGCTGTTTTGCAAAATGCCAGTTAGGCTTTGGATAGGAGTGACATATTTATTTAAGATAATATTGCCCCCTTGTCTATAACTCCTGATTATGTCCAGGAATTGGTATACCAATCAATAATGATTTATGTTGGGTATAAGCAACTGCCCATTGCCTCACATTGATCAGCATGTAGATGCCCTAACATAATAAGAAATTATTACCAATGACAGTCACTGTCTATCCACTAATTCAATTGCACATCCTTCCATCAGTGTCATCCAGGCCGCCACAGTGTCCACAGCACATGGCATACATTTGTTCTACTTCCTACATTTTGCAAATGAGTCAGGAAAGCTCCATGGCAATATAGGGGAAGACCAATCCTAAGGGGGGCATATAGTCCATCCTTCTGCTTACAGGTAGGACCACAACTAACCCATTCCAGTCAACAGTTTTGGAAGAACAGAACTACATTCTTACTTTAAAAGCAAGTTACACATTATAAATATTGACCAATCAGTCACCCTCAGAAAACTGTAAATCAGTTTCTTTTAAATGGAGTAGATACAGATAATAATTTGTATCCTTTTCTTTTCCATAGGATGTTAAACTATTCCCTTAGCTGTTTATCTCCTGAATCATTTTCATGTTTGATTGACCTGGGGGAGGTCTAGATTTATAATTTCTTTGGTTAAGGAGTTCCCTGTATGGAAAGTGCCTCCACTAATGCAGATTTGTCTGCAACTTATAGTTTTAGAGGAACACTGAGAAATTAGTTAATTTTCTCATGATCAGGAAACTAGCATGTACAGAGGCTTTTTTTTTAACCCAAGGAATATGGCCATTATACCAATATATCTACCTAAGCACACTTATGCATAAAAAAATTCTTCTTTCAGAAAACCACTGTCTTCCTTCACAATGTAGTGCTTAGTATAGCGTATGGCATCTAGTGGGTTTTTAATAAATGCTTATTGTCTGACGATTCCTTTTCTTCTTTAACAAGGCTTCATGAACTCTTTTTTAGTTCTTTCTTTCTCACTTGTTCACTCTCCCTCACAATCTCTTCCATCTTGTTCCCACTCTGGCGTCCTCAAGAGACCTCCTTACTTGAGCAGGTATTATCTCTTACAGCCTAGAACAGTCTATGAATCTCACCAGTAGTAGGTAAAACATTGGGTAGCTCCTCTCTTTGGATTGTTTTCTTTAATTGGCCACATAATCAGGACAATATTTTTTTTTTTTGATACAGGATCTAACTGAAGTCCCCATGGCTGTAATTTTACTCATTTTTCCTCTTCTCTATACTTATCAGACATGATACTAAGTTGACATTTATATATTATTTTATGGTATGCAATGACACACACACACACACACACACACACACACACATATATATATGGTATATATTATTTATGGTATCCATTATCTTATTTGGACCCTGTAATAACAATTATTATTATCCCCATCTCACAGATGAGGAAGCTGAGGCTCAGATACTTTGAATGACTTACTGTTATAGTGTCTAGTAAATGTTAGAGGTCACATTCAGACTCAGATTTCCCTGACCTAATTCCTTCCATCTTTTGCAAAGTAGACATTTAAAGGAAATACCGATTGCCAATATAAGGGATGTTTGGTGAAGAGTAGCATCACATTGCCCAAAGTCAGCTTTGTATACACAGAATTTGTCCTCTGTGGAAATGGAAGAGAGCTTTGAAGTGGGAGGGGCTACTGAGATGCAAGGCATTTTTGGGGTCTGTTTTGAGTGATAAAATAGAATTATTGATGATTATTGATTATCCTTATTGGAATTCTTTTATTGCAGGAATGTTGTGGTTAACCCTTCCTTTTGGGGTGAAGGGAATAGACTGGTAGGTTCAGTTTTGATCTGGAAGTTGAACAAGGCAGGGGATAATTTGTAGATTCCATTTAATCTAGTACATATTAAGTGCCCACCATGAGCCAAATACTATGCTAGCTGCTGGGGATACAGAGATTAAAAAAACCCCCAAACCAATAACTCTGCAGTCCTTAGCTTCAAGGAGCTTATAGTCTACTCACTAAGTATATTGTTTATTATCAAAAGGAACTTAGGGATCAACAATCCCTGTTCTCAATATATGATGGAATTGAAATTTATAGAGGTTAACTGAGCTGCCCAAAATCACATAGCTAGTTAGTGGTGAAACCAGAATGAGAACGTTAGGTCTTCTGATACCTCATCCAGTTCATTTCCCATTATACCACATAGCCTTCCTTGAGTTTTTTCTTTGAGGGACATAGTTTTCTGCGCATAACACTTAATTTGATTTTTATGACCCAAGTCCTCCTAACTGTGCTTCTTCACTGAAGAGAACTGCGTCTCTGCTTCACCCTCTTGACTTCTGCGTCTAAGCTTCCACTGCCCTGTCTGCTTTGCCCCTGAAGTCTAGATTGGGAAGTCAAGTTGAAGATTTATCTGATTTTTATTTAAGGTACTGTGATGGAGATGCAGTTCTTAGATTTTTCAAAGAGCTCCAGGGACAAGGGTTGCCAAGAGGGCATGGGGTGGTAACGGGCATTGTACACAGTCATCGTACACAGTCATCGTGTACAATAGGAGTTGGGGGAGTAGTTACCTGCTAAGAATGATGTTCCTTCCACAGAGAATTTGCGACATGGAATATTGGTTGGGTCTGAACACAATCTTGATCATCCGCTTTTGTTCTGAATTAGCAGACTCAGAACAGCATTTCCCATACTGGTTCCTGTTCTACAGTACCAGGTCATTTGCTAAGCTGTGAATAGTAGGTACATGAGAAAATTTCAGTGCTATGGCATTTTCCTCTCCCAAACATAATATACAAAATTATGTGTCCATCAAAAATACTTTGTGTGGCAGTTTTCTGTAAGAAAACAGGTTTTGTTTCCTCTGTGTTACTCCCAAATCCTCCCCACTCCAACCGCCTCTTTTTTTGGCTTAGGGCTATTCCTTCCTCTTCAGCTGCCTGACCACCATACATGGATCCCATTGATATATTTCAAATGTTATCCCATCCGGTGGCCAAATTAATTTGGGAAATGAGAATTTAGAAAATACAGTAGTCTGGTTTTGGTTTAAATGCGTTCGTTAATGATTATTTCCTCCTTAAAATCATTTTGGTTTGGTTCTTGTTTTGAGGAAGGAGGAATATGGTTTGGAAATCTACAAATTAATGTAGTGATTTGCTATTTGAGTCTCTTTTTCAGAGGATTATTTTATCATCTCTGGTCTTCATGGCTGGTTGCTGGCAAAAGGAGTTAGGTCAATAAAGGTGGCCTCTGCCATCCATATGAGTGGATTCTACATTGCTCATCCTACTTAGAGATGTTTCCTGAGATCTGTTAAGCTTTGCAAGTTTAGATATACTGAGTGTGTTAGACATCTTGTCACCCACAAAATTTGTCTCTCCTAGTTGAAGACCTCCTGACTAGGATCTCCCTCCCCCATCTCTTCCAGTACAAATCATGGGGCAGGGTGAGGGGAGAAGGGACTTCCCGTGGGGTCTGAGTATCTGACTCAGACATCAAAGAGATTGTAGATCTGGAGCTGGAGGAGACAGTAGAGACCATCAAATTCATCTCCTTCATTTCACAGAAGAGGAAACTGAGATGAGGTCCAAGGAATTTAAGTGACTTGTCCAAGGACACAAAGGCAATGAAGATCAAAGGGGGGATTTGAATTCACGTCCTCTGATTCCAAACCCAATGCTCTTTCTACTGTATCGAGCTGCCCTCAGTGGTTTGTCCTTTCAGGTTCATTACTATCCAATTTGGCATATGACAGGTAATATGGAGAAGGTTAATGGTCCAATTTGGCCAGAACATAAGGTAGATTGTTAGGTGGATATCTTGTATTTGGCCTGTGGCATAACCTTCTATTACTAAGGGGATGCTATCATACCACCCCAGAAAGCTCCTTTTCTAATACCAAATTAATTCTAAAGACCTAAGGAATGATTCTGCCATGGGATAGGGAGGGGGAGTGGTTCATGGGTTGGTATTTTAATCCTTCTGATTGCTAGTGCCATAAGGCATGGGTGAGGGTCTTAGCAGGAAAAAAATGTGAGACTAGATTCTAGTCCTGTTTATTTCTGGGATAGAGGGACACCAGAAAATAAAACCCAGGCTTGATCAAGAAGATAAAAATTTGGGGTTTAAAGAGGTAAGAGAGAGAGAGAGAGAGAGAGAGAGAGAGAGAGAGAGAGAGAGAGAGAGAGAGAATGAGAATATTTTGGATGGGGGTACATTGGAGGTGGAAATCCTAATGACCTATTGGAGAAGGGCAGATTGAGTTAGTGATGTATTTGAATTTAGGAGGCTTGAGAAAGGAGCAGGAGAAATGTCACTAATAGAATGACAGAAGATTCATATACAACCAACTCCAGGTTTTCCATGGGGAGTGATGGAAGAGGAACAGAGGAAATATAATCCCCATAATAACCAGTTTAGACATGACAGTGATTCAATAACAAAGGTGAATTTAAACATATAAATATCTTATTTCAGAAACACAGACAAAAATGATGCCAATTTTTATTCCCCAGAAATGATGAGAGTACCACATATGCTGGCATAGGAGTGAGGGCATATGATAATGGAAATGTCTATGAAAAATGAAAATTTTCCTTAGTCAGGGACCGACCCTTGGGTAACCAAAGCTTAGTTGTCTTTTATCAAAGGAACAACAGAAAATCTGGTCAATTAGGGTTAGCACCTAATTTTCATTTAAATTTGAATTAAATTTTGGCCAGGGGCCTCAACCACTTCTCTTGCAAAACTTTTAACTGGATGTTCTAACAGGGTACCAAATTGTCTGATTTTTGTGGTTATCCCCTGCTGTTGCCCACAGAGATGATAATACATAGGAATGGACCCAGTAAGTTGGCAGCTAAACAGAGATGACTGAGGGCCATAGGTTCTGGGTGAGTTAAAGACTAGATAAATCAGTTCATGAATAATGGAAGGCCAATGACAAAAATTATGAAGAATACTAAGATTTTTAGCAGCACAAGGTTCAAGACCACAACCTATGGAGTTCCTGGAGCTTCTTACTATGTGTGAAATCTCACAGCAATGCTGGGCTATAGATATCATAAAACATATAACACATGTGTTATTTAATACAAGATACACATCACCAGGTTATATATGTATCATGAGTCAGGAAGACCTGAATTCAGATCCAGTAACAGATTGCTTACAATCTGAGTGACCTTGACAAAGTCACTTAACTTCTCTAAGATTTGGGCAAGTATCTAAGTCTTAACTACTAAGATACGGATGGGTTGTGTGAGTGAAATTGTATCTTTTGGATTTCTTGCCTCAAAAGGCCTTTAGTCTCACATTGTTTAGTGTCATTCTCAGATTGTTCTGGAATAGCAAGGGGACCCCATGTTTTCTGCTCCCAGGAATCCAACATAATATGTCATGTGTTAAATGTATTTCCTAATTTCCCCACCCTCCCCTATTCCAAAGGCTCATGTACAGAATGATGGCAAGTGAGAAGGCCCTTTTAGAAGAGGAGGTGGAGAAGGAAGGAGGGTCTGTCTTGAGTTTTGTAAAGAGAAAAATGGGGTAAATACAGATCCTACAGTGATGGATATTTCCAAGAGACAATGGAGTCAGAGCATTTTATTGCTATCTCTTTGACTTGTAAAAGGACAAACAGAAATGTCAGAAAGCCAGGTAATCTGAAAACCCCCCTCATTCAATTTGTGGCCTTACCTATCTGAAAGAGGGAGCAGGGAAAAGGCAACGATTTGTAGGCCAGGAGGAATAACTTTTGGCCTGGGGAGAGAGAGCAATGACTCTTTGGCATAGTAAATAAAGAAACAAGGGTTTAGGAAATGGGTATCAGGGCCCAAGATATCAGCCCTTACAATCTGAAATGTAAATATCTCCTGAAATTCCCATTTGAGAGCAGATTTCACCTACAAGCAGACTATTATATCTTCCTGAAAAATATACACACACTAGTGAAGGAATAAACACATCATTATACTTTCATGACAGATAAGCTTGGCTCTGGTCGGGTGTAAACTCATTTTTCTTGGGTTGACCTTTAAATAGTACTGTGCTATTGTATGGGATTTAAATCAATAATTTTGTCAAAGCAAAATATACTGTGGGCTTTTTTTTTCTTTATCATTTGAACAGTTCTGTAAACTCTCAAGGAATGGGTTTCAGCACATCATCCCCATAGAAGGATGGAAGCAGAAGCGGGGATGGAGTTGGGGGTGGAGATCCTGCTGTACTTGGCTGTAAAAGCGAGGGCCACCAGCCATGGGTGTGGGCCCACCAAGGGCTCGGTTTCCCTCTCCAGGCTGACTGCAATTAGGGCCTTGATCCAGTTCCCCAGCGTTCCTGTTGTAAAGTAACAAAGTGTCCCAGGTGTGAGGAGGTTAAAATGAGAAGTACCCAGTAGTTATCAAGCGGCAATAATGAGTTCCCTTCTACTTACCATGGATTTGTGTGATATACAACATGCAATTAAGCATGGCTTGGTGATTCAGTGATTAATGTATATACGACTCCTAAAGGAGCCGAGCAGGCCTCCCGTCACATCCTTCATGATGTTTACAGCTGGGTACCTATTAACAGGAAGATGGAAAGGGCCATTTACAATTCAGTAACCTTTATGACAGTGAACTCTTTAATCAGCATTTTATTTCCTTTGTAACACTTTAGTCATCTACAAATGTCAGAATAAAATAGGGCCATGAAATATTTAGGATCGGCATGTGGAAATTGACTTCCCTTGATTTAGGTTGCTGTGTCTATTCATTTTGTTGTTTTGGGAGCCTTTACTTTTATTGAAAGACAATTTATAACTAAATGCTCCCCACAGTGACTGGCATTCTGGGAGGAGGGAATGAAGAGAGCCCAGTTCTGGTTTCTAGAAAATGTTGATGCGTGCTGTATTGGGTAATAAGTAATTCAGATAAAAACATTAGCCAAGGGGTTGCATTTCCGAGCAGTGTTTAGGTGCATGGCGCAGGAGTTTATGACAAAATACCCCAACATATTTTAGAAAGGTAATTAAGTATGAAACACATCCATAATAATTTAAGTCAGTTAGAGTGCGTACCTGAAATAGGCATTATTTTCTTAGTGGGATTCTGGGGCTTTTCCAGTTCAGCAGTAACCTCCTGGTGTATTGTTGGAAATGTATACAATGGGTATTAATGGAATTACTGTGTTTATATAAAGGGCATTTAGACACTAGCTACCATCATTATTTCAACTGATTGCTGTTATTACTCCTTCCTCATCTGTTTTGTCAAGTTAAAGCCAGATAACCACGGGTCTGATAAAGCCAGGCACCCCATGTCTGCTTTTAACAAATATATGTTTGGAAAATGCTAAACCTTAACAATTCTGGCACTGTGATGTTTCTATCCCAGAGACTCCCTTCTTAGAATAGTTGGTTGCCATATAGGAATGTGTGTGTGTGTGTGTGTGTGTGTGTGTGTGTGTGTGTGAGATTGTTTGGTATTCTGGTGATACCTATGGACCCTTTTTCAGAATAATATCTTTAAAAAGATAAAAATATGTAGGATGACAAGGGAAACCAATCATATGGAAATATAGTTGAAAATATGGGTGTGTATGTGTGTGTGTGTGTGTGTGTGTGTGTGTGTGTCCCATAATGGTACTGGGGGCAGGGTGTGGTTGAAGATGGTAGATCATTTGAGTTTGGGAGTTCTGAGCTTCAGTGGACTAATCTAGTTACATGTCACCATTAATTCTGGCACCAGTATGGTAAACCCTGGGGAAGAGGGGTCCACCAGGATACCTAAGTGGGGGTGAACCAGTCCAGGTGAAAAACAGGAATTAAAATCTTCTGAGCTACTCATTGGTGGGATTGAGCCTATGAGTAGCCAATGTGCTTTCAGTCTGGCAAGATTGAGCCTATGAGTGGCCAGTGTGCTTTCAGTCTGGCAAGATAGGGAAACCATTCTTAGAAACAATTATATATACATATAGATCAATGTATACCTATATATATATTTATATACGTGCATAAATATATTGATGTATAGTGTACATTTGTAGTGTATACTTATCCATTATCTATCTACCTATCCATTATCTATCCATCTATCTATCTCTATCTATCTATCTCTATCACTTTAAAAAAATTCCTGGAATCCAAGTGAAGAACCCCTGCCTTATCAAAGGTCTGCCTCAGCTCAGAATGCTTTTTATTTCCATTGATAAACATGCCTAGAGAGTCAGTAGTGACTGAGTAGGTAATGTACTAGACTTTGAGTCAGAAAGACCTGAATTCAGATCCAGTAACAGATTGCTTACAATCTGAGTGACCTTGACAAAGTCACTTAACTTTTCTAAGATTTGGGCAAGTATCTAAGACTTAACTACTAAGACACAGATGGGTTGTGTCAGTGAAATTGCATCTTCTTGATTTCTTGCCTCAAAAGGTCTTTAGAGTCACATTGTTTAGTGTCATTCTTAGATTGTCCTGGAATAACAAGGGGACCCCATGTTTTCTGCTCCCAGGAATCTAATCATTTATCAACTCATTTATTAAACATCTACTTTGTGTAGGGTGCCATGCTAGGTCCAGGAATGTGATAGCTATGTTAGTAGCTCCTCTTAAAGAAATTATCCCCTATATCCTCCTGATGAATGTATGGTATTTGAGGATAGAAGGTATAGAGTCATTATGCCCTATTTCTTGATGGTTTTATTTATTTATTTATTTACTCATTCATTCATTATAGGAGAGGACTCTATAACCATGTAATAGAATATTAAAAAAATCTAAAATGATTATCATTGTCTCATCTAAACTGGCAAGGGCCATAGAATGTTTGACCTTCAGGGACCTTAGAGATCATGAGAGATTGCTTTTGATTATTGGGTTTGGGATTTTTTTTTTGAAGGGTTAAACAGGGTATGAGTGATACTTGAAGAAAAGAAGGTAAAAAAAAGAGAATGATGTTCCAGGAAGAGTGGAGAGAGTATCTGATAGTTACCCTGCAGCATTTTTTCCCCTCCACCCCATCACTTAGCTGATAAGGCAAGCTGGAAATTGAGCAGGGTTTTAGGGTCAGTCCCAAAAGCATCAAATGGGCAGATGGAAGCAATAGTGGTCCCCAGGAAGGTATTCTAGGCAGGATTCCAAGCCAACAGATACCTAAGACTGCAATTTTCTGATTATAAGAAAGAGGTATCTAGGGATACCAATGGGATGGTGTAGTACCAAATATGAGAGCAGAGGCTTGCTGTTCTAGGCTTGGGATAGATTTGACCTCAGTGAAACTATCTAAAGTGATGATGGGGGAGATAAAGGCTAAGGAATAATATATTTGTCCATCCCTGAAGATAGTAACTAAAATACTCATTAAACTGTAATTTCCCCCTGCTTATCTGGCTATGTTATAGCTGATGGCATGAAGAACATCAATGAAACTAACTTCTGTGGGCTGTGGGGTTTTATAGAGGGAGCCAGGTAGCATAGAAGATAGCACATTAGAGCTGAAGTCAGGAAGACCTGAGTTCAAATCTAGATGTGGACATTTACTAGCTGTGTAACCTTGGGCAAATCACTTAATTGCTGTCTGCCTTAGTTTTCTTGTCTGTGAAATGAAGATAATAGTATCACCTCCTTCCGAGGGTTGTTGTAAGGATCAAATGAAATAGTATGTTTAAACTCTTCGCAAACCTTAAAACACTATTTAAATGTTATCACCATCACCATCATCATCATCACCATCATCATCTTCATCAGTCCACCCTCCCTTTGCCTATCATCGGTTGTCTTTTCAAAGCGGTGCTGAACATCTTCTAGTTCTCAGGCTTCAGAATCTAGACTGAGCTGCATGGCTGGGTTTGTTCAATCTGATTCCATAAGTGGTCTTTTGGGTTTGAGTATGTCCCTGTAGACATACTAGCTATTGCAACAGCCCATGAAAATCAAAAGTGGTACATTTAATACTGTGTGCTTGAAATTCTGCCAAATGAAGTAGAAGGAACCAAAAATAAGGAAGCAAATTGACTATTACAAAGAGGGATCAAATCTTAGTGTAAAGACATGGCAGTTGGTGAAATAATGGAGGGGGAAAGAGTAGCGTAGGAGAAGGAAAGGGGGTAAATTTACCTAAATACCAAGACAAACTAAAAAGGCTTTTGTTTTTAAGTCCACAGTACAAAAGAACATTTTGGTCACTGTCACATCTAGTATAGCCCATGGACCATTTCTCAGAATTATATTTTAAAATGCATAAAAGATCTGGGATCACAAAGGAAACAAATTATATTGAAATACATTTATCAAAATATTTTTAATAACAAGTTCATGAACCCAAGGCCAAGAACCCTTATAATTCATTATTTTATTTCTTCTTTTTATTTTTAATTTTCAAAATGGCATTAAAAAGACAACATGTCCTGCATGAAGTTTTTCAAAAGGGGACTCTCAAAGTGAATGGGGAAAAGAACTGATTTTAGGTTTATGTGGATATAGAGATTGGAGAGAGTTGGACTCTGAAGATCCTTCCAAGTTCAACTTGGTTCCCCACCCTACCTCACCCCCAAGAATCAGGTTGATAAAGTAGGTGGAATGCTGGGCTTGAAACAAAAGAACCTGGGTTCAGACCCTACTGCTGCCTACTTATTATCTCTTTTACTTAATCTGATGTGTCTTAACTCCCTTAGACTTATCTGCTAGTGTGTATACATATATACCTACACACACTATAAATAGTGTAATTATGTATGTATATATGTACACATATAGTATATCTACACACATATGTAGTATATATTCACACATCTGCTAGTATATACATATACATATGTATGTACACATACAAACATACATATATTTGGAGATAGTTTCCCACACTGAGGAATGGACTATATTGCCTACCTGTCTTTGATGATTAAAAAACAACAAAAAACTGAAAAATTGTGGGCAGGGAAGGAGATGGCTTTCCCTAGACAGTCAAGCTGGGAGCTGATGTGAATTTAATACTTATAGAGGAACATTAAATTTAACAAATATTTATTAAGTATTTATTCTTGTATTCTGGTCATTGCACAAGGCACGAACAAAATCTTCCTTACAAGCAGCTTAAGTTCTACTGGGGAATATGGCATGAGCACATAAGTATAATACTGGGTTGGGAGTAAAGAGAGATAAGAGGATCCCAGAGAGTTCAGAGGAAAGTTTGAGTGGAGAGAGAACACTTTGAGCTGGGCAGATCAGAGAAGGCTACAGGAAGGAGGTGTAGTGCCTGAGCTGAGCTTTGAAGTGGAGGTGGCCTGGGTGATGGCTTGTACAGGTACATGGAGACGAGAGGTGATGTATAAAGGTGAGGGAATAGCTTGTGGTAGTCCAAGTTGGCTAGGAAAGGGAATGATATGAAGTAAGAACAGAGGTGGGGGGATTGGAGTCAGATTATGGATGTTAGGATATGAATGTTAGATTAAGGAGTACAGAGGGTTAGAAATAAGAGTGGAGGAAGGTGTCAGGTGTTCTCCAGGGTCTTTAAAGGGGCCATCCACCTAACTAGCAAACAGTGGTAGAGAAAGGAAGGTCTTCAGAATTGACACATGTTAACTATACTGTGAACTCCTTGAGGGCAGGGACTGTCTGCCCCTTTCTTTGTATTCCTGGCCCTTGGGACAACACTTGGCACATAGTAGGCATTTAATAAATTCTTATTGACTGACATGATTAATGTCTCATAGTAAGTAGATAGCCAAGGAAGATTTAGACCCAGGCACCCTTGGTAGGCCTGTCCAGGGCCTATAATTTACTACTGAATCACTTCCTAAAATCTGAATGGAGGAAGGGGCTGGGAGGTATAGTCCTATACAAACCCAGAGAAAGATCTCAAAGCCCAACTCAAATGACACATATGACATGATAAAATGGAAATAGTTCTGGGGCCCTGAAGGACTGGGTTGGGTCCTTGCCTCTGACACTGTTGGGCCATATCCTTTCATCTCTCTGGGGCTCAGATTCCTCATCTGTAAAAGGAAGGTGTCCCCTGAGATATATCCCTTCTAGTTGTATCTAGACCTCTGATCCTGAGGCGGGGGAAGAGAAGAGAGTTAGGGTCAATAGACTGGTGGTAGGCCTCATTTTTTTGATTACTGAGCCAATAGAGAAGGTGCTTGTATGAGTAGGGCACACCCAGTGCTTAGCAGAGTGGGGGCACATAATAGGCACTTAATAAATTCTTATTGATGGACTGATTTTAGGAGAAGTAGGTCTTAGAATCTGAAATTTGAGCCTGGAAAAAGCTAGATGCTCCCGATTTATATCGCTCCCCCTTCCTTCTTCTGGATGGGCAGCATGGGAAGCCATACCTACCTTCAGACAGACCCCCGCTGTCTTGGTCTTTCCCCATCTCCCCCAGGGCCCTTTAACGCCTCCATTATCCAAATAATATGTACTCAGAAGGAGGGGGAAGGCCAGAGCCCGGCCTGCGAGGGCCTCCTTTAATCCCACACCTCGTCTCCAGGATCACGGCCCGCTGGGCAGCAATCAGCGTTAGGCACGGAGGCAGTGGGAGGGGCGCTGGGGATGCTGATGCCGGACTTTCTCGCCTCCCCGGCCTCCCCCATCCCTCCCGAGCCGATCAGGAGGCCCCGTTAGCCGGCCCTGCTACTCCCATTTTGCCACCTCTCAGGCAGGATTATTTAAATGTTTATCCTTTCTTACTTCCTGACCTTACTTGTTTAGTCCGTGTTCTCCTGCCCGGCTCGTTTTGTGTTTCATGAGCTTAGCAAACCGTGGCCTCCAATTCCCCAGTTCTAGTGTTTTCACTTAAGATGAGGAGTGATGAGCCAAAGGTTTCAGGCTCAATCCTTGAGCAAAGGGCCGCTCTGACAGGGATTATTATTTATTTGTCATCTTGGATGTAATAAGCTGTAGGTACAGCATCGAGAGCCCTTGATTTATTGCGCTGTCTGCTGACACTAGCGGGACGTCGGCCGCCGCGCCGCCGAGGATGAATACCACACTGTCAGCTTTGTCGATCTGTCTCTGCCGCCACGCTCGCTCTCATAACACATTCCCATTTCATGCCAGAATACATAAACAATCTTTCATTATTTTGATGCTTTTTTCATATTTGTTCTTTACAGAACATAAAGTTTGAATTTATGGGTTTCCTTTACATTATTTCAACACACTCCACCATTTTCCGGGTTTGTGGTTTAACTCTCAGAAATTGGCTGCCAGGTGATTTAGTTATTTTGGCTTTCGAGTTTTATAGTTATTTAATATCACAATGCCAGATACGGGAGAAAATGTAGTGCAGGGGGTGTGTGGGATTTGCAGTTGAGACTCTTGTCATCAAGCTGGCCGTGATCCTTGGACAAGGTGCACGGATTAAAGGGGGCATCGAAGAGTGGGCTCTTCCTCTTTTCTCTCTACTTAATAAATATTATTTGGATAGGGGAATAAATAGTTAAAGGGGCCTGAGGGATGTGGGGAAGGACAGAGGGTACAAGGTAGTGCTTCTCACAGCTGTAACCAACCAGGGGTGTTGGCTAAATTGGTGGCCCAACCACCAGCCTCCATTTTGTTTTGCTTTTTCCAGCAACCTAGCCCAGCATCATTCATTGTCTGGCCGAGTGTGTATTTCTTCTGTCCCCGTTCTAACAGCCAGTTTCCTGCAGGTGACCAGTAGCCTAAATTTAAATTTCCACCCCCCAGCCTTTTACCTTTTGGTCGAGATTTACTACCATTTTTGAGGGAAAGCAAATGGGTTTGGATTGGTTTTTGTTTGTCTGAAATAGGAAGTCACCATTTCTTTCCCCTGGTGGGAGCTCAGGCTGGTAAAATGGTTGGTATACCTACTTTATTTTTTTCAATTAGGAAAATTGTCCTGCTCACCAGTTCTACTATAGACCCTTGTGAGATCAGGTGAAAGCATTTCCCCCCTCTTCCAGTTTCCCTAAAATTTCTTCTTGTCCTCTCCCTTTTTGCCATTCCCTCCCCTCGATTTTAAAAGACAATAAAAATTAAATCCTATACAATTAACAGGTCGGCCTAGAAATCAGCCACTGCCTTTCAACAAGGCACCTGCATATTATTTATGTTGGGTGTTTTTCATGAAATCGCTGGCTTTCCAAACATGACATTGGAGGAAAACGTTATTATTAGTGCCGAGTGCCACTTTATATAGAATTCTAATGATGTTCAGGTTGTTAGGGACTCTTCCTCCCATATTTATTTTGTATCTATTCTGTAAATGTTATGTGTCTATTTAAGTTCAAGCTTGTGCCCCCCCTCTCCCTCAGCGGAAGCTCCTTAAGAGGAGGACCTGTTTTCAGTTTTATTGTTGTACAATACCCAGTGCCTAATGTAGTGGGGAACATTAGTAGGTGTTTAATAGATGCTTGTTGATTGAATTAATTTTTCTAATGGATCCTAATGCCACTTTTCTGGCAATTGCAATTTATATATGTATGTATATATACATACACAATACATGTATGTATGTATATGAACATACATATGTATAGATGGTAATCTCTCTATATACATTTTTATATATATATATACTCACACATGTATACACACATATACCTCTCTCTCTCTCCATTTATATATAATAGAGGGGACTCTCTTTACTAACAGATCAGGCCCTCTTCAGTAGTTGAATGGTTAAGTGACTAAGCCAGGGTTACACAGCCAGCATATGATAGAGGCAGGGCATGAACCCTGGTCGTTCTGACTCTGAGGCTCCTTGTTATACCAAGCTTCTTTTGTGAAGGTGTAGGTCTCTCTGCACACAATTGTATGTATATTTATACATGCACAGACATATATGTATGTTATTACATGTATGTATGTTTGTCTTTCAGTTGTGTCTGTCTCCTCCTGATCCCATGGACAGAGGATACTGGAGAGACTTGCCATTTCCTTTTCTAGGCCCAAGGTCACACAGCTAGGAAATTTCTGAGCTAGATTGGAACTTAGGTCTTCCTAACTAGGAGCCCATACTCTATCCATTGTGCCATTTAGTTGCCTTTCTCTATATGTATAAATACGAATGATTATATTTAAACCTCTGCCTTCCATAGGGAAGCTGAAAAGGGACTTTGGTGCATTTTCCTTCTTATTCTAGGTCTGGTTAATTGCTCTTTAGTGACATGTACAGTGGTCACATGCTCAGTCCTGAATAGTGATTTGCATGGAAGTTGCCATATTTGGTAAGGCAAAGTCCTTCCTGGGCTGTTGTGTCCTCCACAATGAGAATTAGACTCATTTTGGGGGAAGGTCTGTGGCGTTCATGCTTGGTTGTATGTACCTTCAAGAATGCATGCCACCCCCCAGGTTCCTTGGGAGAAGAGGCCAGGATATGACTTTATGCCAACTTGTTTTGAACAGCACATCCTTCCCACCCCCTAAGATGATAATGAACAGCAACCTTGAACGTTATAAATGCCACATAATTTTTTGTCACTTCTTCCCATTCTCAGCAGTCTTCATTAGGACAGTAGGGAATTTGCTTACCTCACATTACATAGCACAGGCCTGTGCTGGCTAGAAGGGAACCCAAGTTAATTAATATGAGAAATTTGTTTTGTGTCCCTGGTTTAAAAAAAAAAAAAGACAGTGCAGGTTGGTGTTGTCAGCAAAAGCTGCTTGTCACTTTGACCTGTTCTGTTAAGTGTTTGATGTGTTTTCTCAGAGTAATCTGTGAATAACATTATAGCCAGCCAGCAGAGAAACCGAGGGAGCGATAGCAGAATTAATATCTGGGAGCGTTGATAATTATATATCAGAATCTAATTTTTAGCACAGAAAATGTGTTAATGACAGAGAGGAAAACAAAAACCACTAGCTTCTCCCAGCAGGCCCCAAAGTGTCATTTATTATTTCTCAGCTGGATATCTATCAAGTTTATGGGTTAATTTTTCTGTAGACTGTTATTTATGGGTTTTTGTTTGTTTTCAGCCATCATTACTAACAATACGGTTAATAGCAATCATTTGTTATCCAGCACCAGGCGTGATGCCTCAGATGAGAGCACTGAACTGAGAATACTCATTTGGTCGCTGAATAAGGCTCTGACAGGGCCCATTTATAACAAGCTCATTCCATAATGTCCATCCTATTAATAAAATTTTGTTGCTGTCTAATTAGAGATGTCTGATGTGTATAGTTGCAGAGGAGAGGAGAATTTCTGCTATGCCTTCCTCCCCCCTCCCCCAAGGCTCTTCTATGACAACTCAAGGTCCCCTAGGCATTTAAGTCCCTGAAACAAAAGGGGTATAGGATGGATTATGGCTATGAGTTTATGCTAAGACCTGTAGCTATAATACCTTAGAGTTGGAGGATGGGTTGAGAAATGAGGTGTGGCATTAACTTTCCAATTCCAGTTTTCTCCTTCTTTCTTATCTGTTCCTTTCCTTCAATTTGCCTACCAAATCTCCATTGATAACAGGTAAAGGAATGGAGTTGTTTTTTGTTAATGTGTATCACAACTTGGGCCTCCAGCTGGTTCTGAGGAGTCACTTTGGGAGACTAGACACTCATTTTAGCAATGTAGCTATTGCCTAGAAAATCTGTGCAACTTCTAAACCTCAGAGCTATCAGAAGTGGGTTGAGTCCCAGTGGGAGACAGTGAGTTGTTCCTAACTACTAATGGTCTTCAAGTAAGGGCTGGGCTACAACATACCCAACTACTTGTTGGGTTTTCTGTACAGAGGATTCATGTTTACATGTGGGTTCAACTAGAACGCAGCCCAAAGATATACTATTTCTTTGGAAATAGTATCTTATGAAACAGTCTCAGGGTTATAAAACCTCAACCCTTGAGGATGGACTTGGATCACCAAGGCTAGTGAATCAGGTGAATGATTCAGATGGGTGTGAGGATTTGGGTTAAAAACAAACAAAACAACGAACTGCAAAAAGATGTAAGTCAATCAAAAAGCATTTATTAATTTACCTGTGTGCCAGATACTATGCTAAGTGGTAGGAGTACAAAGAAAGGCAAAAGATAGCATAACTCACAGTCTAATGGGGGAGAGAGTATACAAACAACTATGCACCAAGATATAGACAGGATAAACTGGAGATGATCAGTAGAGAGGAAGCATTGCCATAAAAAGGGGATTAGCAAAGGTTTCTTGTAGAAAAGTGGAATTTTAACTGAAGGAAGCTATATTTCTCAGTTGACTTGTAAACTTTGGCTGTGGACAATTCAAAGGGAAATTTCCAAAAATGTTTAGAGCCACAAATAATACTGTTGGAAAATAAAGGCAGAGCCCCACAATAAAATGCCTCTGCTTCAGATGTATAAGTTTTGGCACATCAGTTACAAAATTTGTAACCAATTATTTTAGAGTCACTCTATGAGACTATAGTCCCATAGGCTTTTAGAACTAGAAGGGACCTTGAAAGAAACTGAGGCCAAGCACAATGAAGGGCTTACTCAATCTCACAACTAGATAGTAATCACCAAAGACCAATGCTACTACTAACAGGTGACATTGATGTAAGAGTTTAAGGTTTGTAAAATGAATTATAGTTCTTGATCCTTCTAACAAGCCCATGAGGTGGGTACTGTTGGACTCTAGGGGAACTATGCCACATAAACAGTTTAGTGGAGACATTTTATAACGATGCCACTTTTAGACTCATTCCTTAAAGATCATAGAGTGGTGATCACTGAATGGTCCAGATGAACAATGGACCCCTTTTATTAGTTCATTTATTTATTTTTCAGCTTTTAGTCCAGTTCAAAGGGCACTCTAGTAATTAGGTATGAGAAGGGTACCTCTCACATGAAGACTCTAATGCATTCCAGTAAATGGAAGCTTAGTTGAATAAGTTGTTTTGTTAACTGAGATGGTCTCATATTCTAAATGTAATATGATTTTTTTTCTCCCCAAGGGGAAAAATGAAAGAAATGTGTAACCTTGGAAAGCTTTTATGTTCCTATTTATTCCTAATTGTCAAGTTGCCCCCACATGGTAGGGGGTCGGGGGAGGAAGAACCCCCTGAAAACAGGAGTTGAAAATTAAAGGAAGAAATTTTGAAGCAGTTTGGTGGATGCTTGCTCAGATTATACACCTTTGAATTAAGAGCACACAATCAGGCAGTACAACTGAAGAATGTTTTAAAATAGTTTTGTTGCTAGGTAACTATTTTTTTCCTTTAGTAATCCTATTTTTTTTCAACCTGAGAAATCTTTTGCAAATGATCTTTTGAATAAAAATGATTCTTTATTCACCCCCCTATCCTTTTCCCTCCCCAAAAGCTTTCTTTGTTTTATTTTTAAAGGAAAACTTTTTTTTTCTTTTTGATAGAGCAGAAGAAAAATTTCCATCCTTAGCAGACTAGGAAAGTGTTATATAGATCCAAGCCTCTAGAAGCCCTGGGCAGGTGTGCTGGGCTTTAGTTTTTTCTTCCTAAACTGCACTTGACTAGAGCTTATCAACCCTTAATTAGTGATACATTTTCTCCCTGTGATTTCTATTGATGTGTTGTAGAGGGAAGATGGATTGAGCCTCCACCTGACCAGTGTGTGAATTGTTTTAGAAAATTCAGCCAACATCTCTCTCTCTCCATCTCCATCTCCCCTCCCTTTTTCTCTCTCCATCTCTCTGTGTTATACTCACTTTTACACATACATGCACACACATGCACACAACCGCTTTCTCCTTCCTTCTCCATCTCCCCTCCCTTTTCTCCATCCTTCTGTCATACTCTTACATACACACACCTCTCTCTTTCCACCTCCTCTCCCCTTTCCTCCCTCCATCTCTGTCATGTTCACATGCACAGCCTCTCTCTCCATCTCTCTCTGTCTCTGTCTTTCTCTGTCTGTCTCTCTCCTCTGTCTCTCTGTCCTCTCTCTGTCTCTCCTGTTCTCTCTCTCTCTCTCTCTCTCTCTCTCTCTCTCTCTCTCTCTCTCTCTCTCTCTCTCTCTCTCCTCCTCTCCCCCTTTTTCTCTCTCCATCTCTGTCACATTCACTGTTATACACACAGCCTCTCTCTCTCTCTCTCTCTCTCTCTCTCTCTCTCTCTCTCTCTCTCTCTCATTCTTCCCCTCCCTTGAAAAGGTGAAAAGCAGGACGCTAGGAATTAGGTTGGGTATTAGTGTTTTTGCTTGCCTGTGCAATAGAAACCGACAAGCGCGGGGGCCCTCCGTCAGCAGATCAGGGAACGCAGATGGGAGGCGGAGGGCTCCCTGGTGGCAGCAGTATTGCTGGGATGTGATTGTGAACGCCAGGATGAAGTCAGCGCTGACAAAGTGTGTGGATTGATGGATGGACAAAGCTGGGAACTGGATGTGAGAATGGATGAGGGCAGAGGGGGAATTTAACACAGACAAACAGAATGAAAGACAGAGAGGAATTGCCTGCTCAAGTATTCCCGCACTCAGATCCCACAGCAATTTACTTACTGCTAACAGAGCGCAGGAGGCTTGTTTGCATCTTTGCAGTTTCTCTTTCAATATCTGGAGAGGCCACACCACAGACGGAGCCTGCAAATGCCAGCTAGGGCTTTCCAGGCTCGCTCTGCCGCCCCCCACCCTGCTTTTTTGCTTTCGCTCTTCTTTGCTTAATTCAAACGGAGTGCTTGATTATTTCCAATAAGTTCACGCAGTGTTTCCACAGAATGCGTTTTCTTTCTCCTGCCATTATTTCAACGTTTCCACTAAATTTACCTTAATCAGTTATTGTTGCTTTAGTGTGGTAAATAACAATATTTACCCGCTCCTTTTGAAACTGATGGCTCTGGAAGAAGACATATTGTTCCTTTATGAAGGCATGCGATAATGATGATTGTGCGTGCTTACTATAAAATCCTTTGTGTCAGGGAAAAAAGTTAGTTGCTTTCTTTATCCAATCCTGGAGTGTTCTTGAGTGACTGGAGCCTTGGAAACAGTTTAATTTAAAGGGGGAATGTTATCACTGTTCATTCTATCCAAGTTTCCACCTAGACTAAGCAAAGAGAAATTGAGGAGAAGGGGAGAAGGCAAATGAATCTCTTCTGAAAAAAAAAATTCATATGTAGTTTATGAAACTTTTGTTGTTTAAAAAGTGGTTTCAGAAATTGAGAGAAAAAACAGCTCAAGACTTAAGCATCAGAAAACTGACAACTTTTAGAAAAGTTACATGGTAGAGAATTAGAGAAATAGAAAAATATAACATAAAAATGTTGCAATAACTGGGATTCCTAGATTTCCAAGCCCAGATTTGTGGTTAGAATTGTGTTCACCCCGGATAAATAGTTTTCTGAAAACAAAAACAGTTAATGGAAGCAACATGGAGTCAATGGAGAAACATGCCTAAGAGTCAAGAATTTCAGGTTCTGGGTTCGGGTTCTGACTCTGACACAGATTGACCTTGTAATCTTGTGGGTGGCTTTGGAGGCACCCTTAATTTTTACTAGAGTACCTTGTGTTGTAGCTGCTTTGTACCTTTGCTAAAATGTGTAGTTTCAGAGAAAAGATTTCTGGGGCCCCAGGAGAGGTTCCATTTCAGGTCTTCGGGAGAACCCCCAGGATACTGAAGTGAGCTGCTTTTACAATTAGAGCCAAGGTCTTTGGAGAAGGGCCTTGGACTTGCTAGAGATGATGAATGGGATGGTTTTTTAATGAAATTAATAAGTTGTCTATTGCATCGAGATCCATGAGACATATTTTCAGGTTTGGCATAGATTATCTATCACTCCGACTTTTAAAAGTGAATTTGTCCTGTAGCCCAGCACCCGCTTTTCCTCCTTCAGACAGAAGACTACAGAAAATTGGAAGCCTTGCTGGTCATCTTGTCCATATCTAACATCATTTTTGGATAATATGAGTTCAGAGCCTGCTAACCGCTTGGATATTGTATTGTATATTAATCCTGGTATTGAGTAATTTTTCAAAGGTTGAAAATTTGACAAGTGATAAAATTAAGTTTTCTCAACCTGGCTTGCATGCAGTTCAAAGACACAGCCTGACTTAATGGATGGTACCAAGGCCTCTTCCTCCTTGTAATGTGGAAACCAGGGTTATTAAAGGAGAATCGAGTCTTAGGGGGGAAAAAGTTGGGAACTTATTATTTGGTAGGTTGCTAAGCCAAGTTGTTTCTTCCATTTCTAAGTGGAGTTTTCTTCCTTTTTCGGGCATCTTGCACCATTCACCCTTTTTCTGTCTTTTCTGTCTCATTTAGGAATTAGATGATGTTTCCTTCAAAGCCCCTAGTGGCTTAACTTCCTGCAATTATAAGATTCTGGACAGAAAAGTAATCATTTAGTCCAGCCTTATCATTTATCTTAAATAAATGCAGAAATAAGATCCAAAGAGATGACTCAGGGACCTCTCTTCCTTAGAGATTCATGTTATCAGCTCATCTTAATTCTTATGCCTTCCTTCTGTTAATTCTTTTTTATTTATCCTGCATATGTTTTGCTTTGTTTACATTTCTTTGCCTCTTGTCTCCCCATTAAATTTGTATTCTCCTTGAGGACAGGGACTGTCTTTTGCCTCTGTATCTCCAGGGCTTAGCATGGTGCCTGACACATGGTAGATGATTAATAAATGTTGGTTGATTGATTCAAAAGTAGTAACCTGACCAAGGTCATGTACATAATAAGCGGTAGAGCTGAATTTTGAACCCAATATTTGGACTACTTTGGTAGTGGGTTGTTGTTTTTTTTTGTCTGTGCTGTGTGAGTCTGTATCTATTTGTGGAGCAGGGTTTGTGTTTTCTTTTTGTTTGATATAATTAACTAATTATATGATTTTTAAATTATTCTCTTTTAAATTTTACAAATAAAAGCTAAGGCTCCAGGTAGTACAATGATAGTACACTCAGCTTGTTATTTGATTTTAATTTAATTCCTGAGTTCAAATTTGACCTCAGAGATTTATTACCTGTTTGACCCCAGACGAGTCACTTAACCCTGTTTGCCTCAGTTTCCTCATCTGTAAAATGAGCTGGAGAAGGAAATAGAAAACCACTCCAGTATCTTTGCTAAAAACAAAACAAAACAGCATCCCAGAGTGTCAAATATGACTGAAAAGAAACTCTTATACATACATAATATGTACATATTATATTATATACATTGACACTCTCTGGCTTATGAACACATTCAGTCAATCAGCTGGTCTATAGTCAGTGAACATTATAAGCCTTTACTATGTGCCAGGCACTGTACCAAGTGCTGAGAATACAAGTACAAGCAAAAAGACCTGTAAGCCTCCAAGGAGCTTACATTCTAATGAGGGAAAACAGGAGATAAAAGGAAGCTGAATGGGAAGGAGGGTATAGAAGGTACCTAGCATGGAGACGTGATTTGAGATGGACAGGAGTGCAGCCTGGTGAGCAATAAAGCTCTGCCACCAACTGATTGTGTGTCCTTGGGCTAATCACTTAACTTCCTGAGCCTCAGTTTCCTCATCTTGAAAATGAAGGTATTGAACCAGCTTTTCTCTGATGTCCCAGTGAACTCCAACTCTATAATACCAATATGACTCAACTATAACATTAGTAATTCTCTAAGGAATAAAAAGATAACCCTGTGGGAGTTTCATCTTGCTCTCTGAGCCTATAGGCAGGACCTGTTCACACACTTCCTTCATCATAGATATAAAGTGTTCATAGATTGAATGTGTTCACAGTTTGGAGAATGCTGGAGTTACTTTAAAAGAATACAATGGAAAGGGAGACAATTAGCTAATTAAGTCAGACCAAAATTCTTTCTTTCAGGGGAATACAATATATTGAGGGAATCACAACTAGACAAATAGACCTAGACTCATGGTGCTTTAGAAGGAACTCTGACTTTAGAGTCATAAGATCTAGGATCAAATCCAAGTGACACACCTGTTTATACCTATGTGACTTAAGCCCCCACTGAAATTCTTTGGGCAATTCACTCGCTGGGTCAATCGGTCAACATTTAATAAGGTCCTACTATGTGCCATTCAATTCCAAAAACATTTATTGAGTTCCTATTATGCATCAGGCGCCATTCTAGGCACTGGGGATGAAAGGACAAAAATCTATCTAGATTATGTGTATATATACATACATATATATATATATTTACCCATACACATGCATATATATATATACATATATATGCATGTGTATGGGTAAATCTGAGGCCCAGACAAATTGAGTGATTAGCCCGAGGACTCACAATTAGTAGCACTCTTGTACTTCGCAATGATGTCTCCATACTGGATACCTTCTACTCCCTTCTTCCTATTCAGCTTCCTTTTATCTATCATTTTCCTTCATTAGAATGGAAGTTCCTTGGGGACTTACAGGTGCTGTCTTTTTGTTTGCATGCATTTGTATTCTCAGCCCTTGGCACAGTGCCTGGCACATAGTAAAGGTTTAATTAATGTTCATTATCTACTGACTGGGTGATTGACTGGATGTGTTCAGTGTGTGTGTGTGTGTGTGTGTGATCAATTCCTGCTGTAAAGGAGCTTGCATTTTACCTGGCCTCAGTTTCCTCTGAAAGTGAGGAGTTTGGATCAGATGATGTCAGAAGTCTTCAGCTCTGGATTCTGTGGAGGGAAATATTAGAGTATGATAGCTATGGAATGAGCAGCATTGATTATGTGTGCTACAGAAAAGTAGTATGAAACTCAGGAAGAACCAGAGCTACTAAACCCTACATGAAGATCCCTGTGGAGGCATACTGATTTAGAAAACCATATATAAACATTATCTGTGTTCTATTGTATTTTTATTTATTTTTTAAATATTTCCTACCTTGATTTTAATTTAGTTCAGGAGCAGTTTGGAAGATGGCTAGGATATGGAATGGCCCAGAAGAGGAGGAAAGGAGGGCAGAAGGGTCATTGTGGGCAAAAGTATGGAGTAAGAAGACAACACAGGTCATAGGATATGGAAGAGACCTTAGACATTGTCTAGTCAGAGAACCCAATTTTATGCATGATGAGGGAGGGTTCCTGTAGGGAGGAATAGTAGGCTATACATAGGAGCCAGAAAAGGGCAGCTGTGCGGTGCAGTGGATAGAGTGATGGACTTGGAATCAGGAAGACCTGAGTTCACATCTAGCCTCAGATACTTCCTAGCTGTGTGACTCTGGGCAAGTCATTTCATCCAGTTTGTCTCAGTTTTCTTATCTGTAAAATAAGCTGGAGAAGGAAACGGCAAACCACCCAAGTAACTTTGCCAAAAAATCCCCAGATGGGATCACGAAGAATCAGACACAACTGAAAATGACTAAAAGGCAGCAAAGATGTGTGACTTTGGGCAAGTCCCTTAACTAACTTTGTAAGCCTCATTTTCCTCATCTGTAAAATAAGGATAAAAATTGTACCTCCCTTACAAGGTTACTGTGAGGATCAAATGACGTAAGATATGTAAAGTACTTGACAAACCTTAAACTTGCTATTATAATGATGATGAAAATGATAATTGTTATTGTTATGGTTTCTGAATGCCAGGATGAGAACTGACACTGTCCATGGGGAAAATAGTTGATTCCTACCCTCCTTGGAAGCCTCATGGAGGACTGCTTAAAAGATCCTGGAGGGTCTTGTGTTAGTGCCAGTCCATTCCCTCGGGCTGCCAGGCTGGTGTGGGCCATTTGGGCTGGCTCTGCTTCCCCCTCCCCTGTCTCTGATGACTTTGGTGGCTCAGGTCCATTTTCATAAATGGTAATTTCAGGAGCACATTTACTCCACATAAAACGAGAGTGAATCCGTTTATAATAAATCTTGGTGCGGTGTGCTTGCTATCATTCCCTTCATTTGACCTTGGTGGAGCGGGCTGATGGGGCAGTGAAAAGTGTGTAATGAAAAATGAGTGAGCATCGTGAAGTGTGCAGTGAATCCGTCTTGTGTGTGATTAGCTGTGAAAATCTCACAAACATGGCTTGGAGTCACTTTTCCCTCTTGGCCCTTCTTTGGATCCCCTGAGCACCCCATCCTAGGTACCCTCCTCTCTCCATCCTGACTTTCTGCATGGAATCTTTCGCCAAGTCACTGTATCATATTAGCCAGACTGATTGGGCCCCTCGGCCCTCAGAAGGCTCAAAGGAAGGATGTCCCATGCTGAGAGTGCTGGTGACAGGCTAAGCAGGGTCCAAGCCATTGTGGAGATTGCCAGTCTGCCTGGAGTTCAACAGTGGCTTAACTTAAGCCTGAGCAATGCTCAGAGAAAGCAGGGTGGCACACCGAGGAGATGTGAGTGTGATAGAGTGACTTCAGGCCTGGCACTGTAAATCTGCAGTTATAACGAAGGACTCAGTCACTCGAGGTTGAGGTTTCCATTAGATCCATTTGAGGCGTCAAGCCCTGTAAAAGCCACAGCAACCAGGGGCGGTAAATCAGACTTCCCTGGGAATGCTGGAATTCTGCTCTGGACGGCTGGAACACGTAAAATGCAAAGTTGCCTTTAACGGTGTGGTTTTTACTGGGGCGCGGTGGAAGCTAGCTTTGCGTGGGGCCTGCTGAGTGGCTCCCTGGATCTCAATTCCTTGCTGCAGCAAGTTTGCGTTTTATAGGCCCTGTCGTTGCCAACCTCTCAGTGTGAATTCTGTAGGGTGGGGAGCATCCATCTGGCTACCAAGGCTGGAGAAGTTTGGGCAACTTTTCCCACGTTAGAGTGTAGCTTTCAAACATTTCCCCTGAACACAGAAAAGACACTGTGTTCATTTTAAGAGCCAGAAGAGAGAAGAATGTTTGGGAAAAGAGGTCTACCTTCCTGACTTTACTCATTAGCTAGATTTATGATGGTGGTGTTTGGGGGGATTATTTTATTTTATTTTTTTCTAGCATGGGTCCTTTTAGATAATAATAAACAAAAACCGTAGCAACATAATCCATTCTGCAAAGCCTCAGTGGTTTAGACGTTTTGGGAGGAAGCCACTCTGAATGAGTGATGGGGAAAAATCATTTTGTTGTTTTCAAATTTGTGTCTCCATAGTTGGAAAATAGAGGCTCTTAGGCTCATAACCTTGGTATTATTCTTGACTATCCATTCTACCTCATTGCACATTTCTATCTCCAAAACATCTCTTACCTTTGATTACTTCTCTCTGGTCACACGGATGCCATCTTAGTTCAAACTGTCTTCACCGCTAGCCAAGTTTATTTTGGTGACTCCTGATTGGTCTCCTTGCTTCAAATCCCTCCCTACTTTAGTTCATCTTCTACACTGCTTCCAAAATATTTCCTAAAAAGGCAGATCTTTTTCCACTCAATATACTCTAATGGTCTCCTATTTCTTATAGAATCAAGCATATAATACTTTGCTTAACTTTTAAATCCTTTCTTAACCTTGCCTCAACCTAGCTTCCCAGATTGATTGTTCTTTATTTCCCCTCATGTACTCTATGATGTGGCCAGACTAGCCTTCTCTTTGTTTCTCACACATGACATCTCATCTCCTGTCTCTGTGACTGTCCACAGGCCATATCCCATGCCTAGAATGCACTCACTCCTTTTCTGTGCCTCATAGAATCCCTCTCTTTTTTGAAGACTCAGCTCAGGCACCACTTTCTGCATGAAGCTTTTCCTGATCTACTAATTTGCTATGATTCTCTCTCTTAAATTATATTTTATTCAGTTATTTTAGGTTTATTCTCTCTATATTATGTGTATATTGATTGTATATTACATGGTATATTATATATTGTATATTATAATTGTACATTATATATGGTATAACTGTATATTATATGTAGTATATTATGTGTGTACTAATACCTTATTGCCTTTTCTATCAGAAGATTAGTTCCTGGAGGGTAGGGAATTTTTCATTCTTTATATTTGTATCTCTCGAGTCAAGGATGGTTCCTGACACATGGTAGGTACTTTAAAAAAATGTTTATTTATTTCTAGCATTCTTTTCTTTTAAATTTCAAGTTCCAAATTCTCTCCATTCCTTCTACTCCTCTCCCACCCACTGAGGAAGCAGCAAAATGATGTCAATTATTTACATATGAAATTATGCAAAACATATTTTCTTATTAGTCATGTTACAAAAAAAGGCTAGAAAACTACACTTCATTTTCCACTTGGAGTTCATCAGTTCTCTCCCTGGATATGGAGAGCATTTTTTCATCATGAATTCTCTGCAATTAATTGTCTTGGATCATTGTATAGATCAGAGCCCCCAAGTCTTTGACAGCCAATCATCATTATGATGTTGCTGTTATTAGGTACAATGATCTCTCATTTTTCACTTTACTTTGCATCAGTTCTTATAGGTCTGGACATGATTTTTCTGAAACCACTCCCCTTAATTTCTTATAGTATAATAATACTTCATCACACTCATATGCTACTACTTGTTCAGCCTTTCCCCAATTGATGAGCGTCTCAATTTCTGGTTCTGTGTCACCACAAAAAACTGTTATAAACATTTTTGTATATATAGGTTCTTTTTCTTTTTCTTTGGGATACAGACCTAGTAGTCCTATTGCTGAGTCAATGGATATGCACAGTTTTATAACCCTTTGGGCATAGTTCCAGATTGTTTTTCAGAAGAGTTGGACCAGTTCACAACTCCACCAACAGTTTATTAGTGAACCTATTTTCCCTCATCCTCTCTAGCATTTGTCATTTCTTTCCCTTCCCTTCCCTTCCCTTCCCTTCCCTTCCCTTCCCTTCCCTTCCCTTCCCTTCCCTTCCCTTCCCTTCCCTTCCCTTCCCTTCCTTCCCTTCCCTCCCCTTCCCCCTTCCCTTCCCTTTCTCCCTTCCCTTCCTTCCCTTCCTTCCTTCCCTTCCCTTCCTTCCCTTCCCTTCCCTTCCCTTCCTTCCTTCCTTCCCTCCCCTCCCCTCCCCTCCCCTTCCCCTCCTTCCCTTCCTTCCCTCTCTTCCCCTCCCTTCCCTTCCCTTCCCTTCCCTTCCTTCCCTCCCCTCCCTCCCCTTCCCTCCCCTCCCTCTTCCCTCCCTTCCCTTCCCTTCCCTTCCCTTTCTTTTCTTTTTTCTGCTTTTTGGAGGGCAATTAGGGTTAAGTAACTTGCCCAACGTCACACGGCTAGTTTTTGTGTTAAGTGTCTGAGGCCGGATTTGAACTCAGGTACTCCTGACTCCAGGGCTGGTGCTCTATTTACTACACACCTAGCTGCCCCCATTTGTCATTTCTGATAAGTGTTAGGTGATACCTCAAAGTTGTTTTAATTTTCATTTCTCTAGTCAATAGATTCAGAGCATTTTTTCATATGTAATTTTGATTTCTTCTTCTAGAAACTGCCTGTTCATATACTTTGATCATTTATCAGTTGAGGAATGGTTCTTATTTTTATTAATTTGACCCAGTTTCCTATATATTTAAGATATGAGGCCTTTATAGGAGAAACTTACTATAAACATTTGTAATATTATTTCATTGCCTATGGTACATTTAAGCAAAATGTAGTTTCTCTGATTTTCTCTTTTAATTCATTCTATTTTAACTTTTGCCTTGTTTGAGATCATGATTGCTACCCCTGACTTTATTAATTCAGCTGAAGCACAATATATTGCTCTAGCCCTTTATTTTAACTCTTTGTGTGTCTTTCTGTTTCAAGTATATTTCTTGTAAACAGCATATTGTTGGGTTCTGGTTTTTAATCCATTCTTCTATCTGCTTCCATTTTATGGGTAAGCTCATCCCATTCACATTCACAGTTATGATTATTAACTGTGCATTTCCTACCATCTTATTTCCTTCTTTTTATCCTTATCTCTCTCTTTTTATCCTGTCTCTCCTCAAAAGTCTGTTTTGCTTCTGATCACTTCCTCTCTTAATTTAGCTTCCTTTTTATCATTCTTTTTTTTCCCCCTTCCCCTTACCTCTTATCTTCCTTCCCTCCTATTTCTCTATTGGGTAAGAGATTTTTATGCCCAACTGAGTGTGTATATATTTTCTTCTTTCTTTGAACCAATTCCAGAGAGTGAGGTTCAAGCATTGGCTATCAATCTCCCATTCTCCCCTTTATTATAAAAGCTCTTCCTTGCATTCCTTTTTTATATAAGAATATTTCCCACATTCTGCCTCTCCATTCCCCCTTCTCCCAGTGCATCCCTCTTTCTCACCCCTTCATTTTTTGTATTTTGAGATCATCCCAACATAATGGACTTACACTCATATCCTTTATCTATGTAGATTCCTTGTAACTGCACTACTAATGATAAAGTTCTTGGGAGTTTACATGTATAATCTTCCCATATAGGAATGTAAATGGTTTAACTTCATTAAGTCTCTTATGATTACTTTTTCATATTTGCCTTGGTTGCAATCCTAGCTCCTTTGCCTTCTAGAATATATTCCAGACCCTCCACTCCTTTAATATAGAAGCTGCTAAATCTTGTGTAATCCTGACTGTTGCTCCATGATATCTGAATTATTTCTTTTTCTGGCTGCTTACAATATTTTCTTCTTGACCTGGGACCTCTGGCATTAGGCTATTACATTCCCAGAAGTTTTCATCTTGGGGTATCTTTCAGGAGTTGATTGGTAGATGCTTCTCTTTTACTCTTTGGTTCTAAAATATCAGGACAGTTTTCCTTGACAATTTCTTGAAAGATAACGTCTAGGCTCTTATTTTAATCTTGCCTTTCAGGGAGTCCAGTAATTCTTTTTTTTGGAGGGCAAATGGGGTTAAGTAACTTGCCCAAGGTCACACAGCTAGGTTTTTGTTTGTGTGTGCGTTAAGTGTCTGAGGCTGAATCCAAACTCGGGTCCTTCTGACTCCAGGGCCAGCGCTCGACTTACTGTGCCACCTAGCTGCCCCCGAGTCAATAATTCTTAAATTATCTATCCTCAATCTATTTTCCAGATAAGTTGCTTTTTATGATGAGATAGTTCACATTTTTTTCTATTTTTCATTCTTGTGATTTTGTTTTGTTGTTTTATTGATGTCTTATGGAGTCATTAGCTTTCAGTTGCTAATTCTTATTTTTAAGGGATTATTTTTTTCAATGAGATTTTTTTTTAAACTCCCTTTTCATTTTTCCACTCCTGATTTTTAAGGAGTCCTTTTCTTTAGTGAATTTGTGTAACTCCTTTTCCATTTGTCTATTCTTCTTTTTTAAGGAGTTCTTCCCTTCAGTTGAATTTTTGTTCATCTTTGACCATAAGGCCAATTTTTTTAAGGTGTTATTTTCTTTGGTATTTTTATGTGCCTTTTTTGCCAAGCTGTTAATTGTCTTCATAATTTTCTTGTATCACTCTCATTTCTTTTCCCAGTTTTTCCTTTTTCACTCTTATTTCTTTAACTCTTCTAGGAATTCTTGATGAACTTGAGTCCAATTAGCATATTTCTTTGAGGCTTTGTTTGTAGCTGTTTTCCTATTGTTTTCTTCTTCTGAGTTTATATCTTGGTCTTCCCTGCCACCTTGGTAACTTTTCATGATCAAGTTCTTTTTGTCTGTTTGTTTGCTTCCTCATTTTTGTAGCCTATTTTTTGACTTTGAACTTTATGTTAAGGTTGGACTCTGCTTATGTAGGGGTGGGGAGGCACTGTTCCCTACTTTAGGCTTTTTTATGCTTCTGTTTTCAGGGCTAGTTTTGGGTCTCTGCAAGTTTTCATTGCTTCCAAGGGTAATGTGATCCTGGGAGAGATGTGGTCACAGCTCTCCTGGTCTCTGGTCTTTACCAAAGAAGGATCCCTTTTCCACTGTTGTCAAAAGTGGTAGCAATCTTGCTCTTCTTGACCCTGGAGCTGTGACCAAATCCCCTGCTTTCCTGCAGCTAAAAGTGCTAGCTTAGAACTGCTAAGAGGGTCCTTGGTCCCTTGTGACCAACTACCAGTGCTTCTCTCCACTATGGAACTGACCCAGAATTGCTTATGGGCAGTAGAGTGGCCAACCAATACCAGATGTATCCAGTGCGCCTGAAGGGTTTCCTGTAATCTCTTTCTGACAAGTTGTCCAACCCCCTTATCTCTGAGCTGAGAGTTCTTGAAGCAGCTGTCACCATTGTTGCAGCTGCCTCCATGACCTGCAACTGGTACTTTAACCCCATAGATTCCTGACAGGCCCCTATCCTAGTATAACTGACCTCTCCTGCTGACCTAAGTAGTATTAGAAAAATGGAGAAATGTCTGCTCTTACCTTTCCTTGGCTCGGCCACTTCAAAACTGGATTTGAGGAGTTACTTGAAAGTTTTTTTTATTTTAATTTAAAAAATTTTTTTTAATTAAAAAAATTTTTTTCTTTTTGTTTTCTGGAGGGGGGAAGGTAGGGCAATTGGGGTTAAGTGACTTGCCCAAAGTCACACGGCTAGTTTTGTGTTGTGCCTGAGGCTGGATTTGAACTCAGGTCCTCCTGACTCCAGGGCAGGTGCTCTATTCACTGGGCCACCTAGCTACCCCTATTTGAAAGTTTTTTAGGGGCAACTAGGTGGTACAGTGAATAGAGCATCAGCCCTGGAGTCAGGAGGACCTGAGTTCAGATCCAGTTTCAGACACTTGACACACTTTACTAGCCGTGTGACTTTGGGCAAGTCACTTAACCCCAATTGCCCTCCAAAAAGTAAAAAAAAAAAAAAAGCAAATTAATAGTTTGGGACAGCTAGGTGACACAGTGAATAAAGTACCCACCCTGGAGTCAAGAGGACCTGAGTTCAAATCCAGCCTCAGACACTTAACACAAAAACTTGTATTAAGTGACCTTGGGCAAGTCACTTAACTCCAATTGCTTTCCAAACAAAGCAAAAAAAAAAGGAAGAAGAAGAAAGTTTTTTGGAGGGGAATATTGGGAGAGTTCAGCCTGGTTGCTACCTCTCCTCCACTATCTTGGCTTCATCTTAATTTGGTAGGTACTTAATACATTTTTGTTGATAGCTGCCAGAGATGGCTCACTGGATACAGCATTGAACCTGGAGTCAGAAAGACCTGAGTTCAAATCCAATGACAGACACGTAGCTAATTATGTGACCCTGGGCAGGTCACTTAATCTGTCTTTCTTACTTTCCTCACATGTAAAATGGGGATCATAATTACACCTACCTCCCTGGGTTGTGGTGAGGAACAAATGAGGCAGTATTGATTTGTTGTTAGCACAGTGCTTGGCGCATGGGAAACACTACATAAATGTCATTCATTATTATGTTAGCTATTTTTACCTTGTCAGGTTATTGTGAGAATAAAAGGAATTTATATTTGTAAATACAGACCTTGAAGTCATATATAAATGCTATTATTATTATTATTATTATTTTCATTGCAACTGCTTTAATGAAGAGATAAAAGTGAATTTAATCATCTTACCAGTTGTTTATATATTTTAATGGACACTTAGGATTTTTGAAAATAAATTAGGTGAGACATGATTCCCACAATCTTATTTACCCCATGTTTTGCTTAGAAAACTTTTAAAAAGTCATTTATTCAATTGGCATCATTATGGATAAAGCAAAAGGCCATTAAAGCCAGCTTCAGCCTGACTCACCACAAATTCCAAGTTAGCAGATTCAAATGACCAAGATTTTACCATAATAATAATATTTGATGGTAAAAGTACATTCAGCGACATTGCAGAACTTTGTGGTACAGGGTGAGTTTGTCTTTCATTAAGTCAGGCCTTCCAAGTACTAAACATCGCTTCCACTCTTATTCCCAAATTATGTGGACCTTATGCCTCTCAGCATACAGTTTTGTGAGCACAGAAAAGAAAATCTCTGCCAATACCCAGGAACTGGGTTTTGTGACAAAACTCTGTTGTACTAAAGACAGAATAAATCACACCATCTTGTGGGATCATCAGAAGGGGCTTAGGAGAACTCAAACAGAAAATTAGGGTGATTTCTCATTTTTCTTTCATTTCCCCAAAGACTTAGGCTTCTAGCAAATGTTCTAAGATTGACAATTGCATAACATGTCAGAACAGTTAAGTAATCCTTCAATTAACACTTAGTACTGTAATACCTCATGGGCCTCACAATTTAAAAGGGACACGAGAAACTTGGATAAGGTCCAGAGGAAAGCCACAAAGATGATGGAAGGGTTGGAATAGAAGGCCTATCAAAAAAGGTTTAAGGAATTAAGATTATTTGGCACTGGAGAGAGAAAGATGCCTGATGTCTTATCAGCTCTCTTAAAGCATATGAGAGGTTTGATATAAAGGGAAAAGTGACTGCGGATTGAATGAGAGGAAATGGACTTTAATTTCAGCATGTGGGATATTTTCATTTATACTTTCATTTATATTTCCATTAATACTTTCATTTATTTCTTTTATATTTTCATTTATACTTATTAAGGTTGAAAACTTATTGGACATGTCAGACATAGAGTATCTACTCTTTACAGGTAGGGACTGGGCCAGATGGCCTTGGAGATTTCTTCTGACTTGGAGATTCTAGAATTCAGGGAGGCTTGAACTGAGTGACTCAGAAAATTTGTCCAATCCCTGTTGCTGGGAGTTTTTGTTTGCAGACGGGGTATATGCACATCCATCTCAGATAGTTGAGGTGTCATTCTCTCAAAAGACTAAGTGTTTAACTTTTCCAAGTTAAAAATACTACCTAGTCATAATTTCTCCATAGACTTAAACCAGAAAGAAAAGGAAATTCTAGAAGAAGACCCAAGCTGTTTTAGCCACGGGTTATAGTCATTTTGTAGGGATTGCAAAATTTTTTACCATGGGGGAAAATATAGTATTGGTTATGGTAACTCCTTGTGAGCCTTAGGTACCCATTACTTTTACCGTGTAACTTCTTGGATTTTTCAGATACCAGAAAGCAAAGAAAATACAGAAAGAAAACCCAAAAAGTTCTAGCTGAGAGCTACTAATTTTTCTATTTTTAAAAAAATGAATACTGCATATAGGAGATGTCTTGATGGAGCAAAAAAATGGAAATGTTTAAATTTTTTTTAAACATGGAAATATTTAAGGAGAGGTCTGTTAAGTTAGAGACTGAAATACTAAGTGCTTATATATCCCTAAGGTTGCAGCTTTCTCCCTTTTGGAAAGTTCAAATTTCAACAAGAAAAAATACAAACTTGTATAGTTTGCCACAGAATTTTAAATTCTCATACAGCATAATGGAAAAATTGTTTCTCTAAATTTGAAGGAATAAATAGTGTGAGCCTTTTTTTTTCTAATCATGCAATTTAGACTTGTGAACTCAATTATAATAAAGCAAGATTTAGGGAAATATAAAAATAAATTAATATATAACAAAAAAATGAAGGGTGAGAAATAAGGGAGAGAGTGAAGATTCTCCCTGAAGAGCAATTTGATATATCTATATCTATATCTATATCTATATCTATATCTATATCTATATCTATATCTATCTATCTATCTATATATACATACAATTTTTTTCTTATCTTTTATTTCCTATTATTTTTATTTTAGACCCTTGGCCCACCAAAATGGCACCTTTGAATATTGCTCAATGATCAGTTTGACTGTAGGGTAAAGTTTTGGTTCAGAAAAATACAATGGCATGTGAATATTTGGTTAGTCTTCAAGCACTCATGAAGCCCCTGATTCATCCCTGAGCCTTGTGGTGGGTCCTGGGATTAGCCCACCATAGGAGGGGCTAAATGGGAAGAGAAATGTGTCAGATGGAACCAGCCAGGAAGAGATGAGGCAGCTTAAGCTGGCATAGTGTGGATGATATCCACATGGAGAAAGGATAGAGACAAGAAGGATTATTGTGGAACTGAGGCTGGTCTGAGAATTCACAAAGATGTCACTTCATCGTCCCTTCGTTAGCTACTCTGCCTCAAGCCTCTGGTATATAGAGAATGCTTCAAAAGGCAAGTGGAAATGGCTTAGGAGTGTTGGGATTTTCAATAAATGTGTATTTAGAAGCCAGTGGTCTTTTGCATAACATTTTCTGTCGGTCTAATTGAAGGGATTCACAATTTGTAGTATTATTAAGCTCCAAAATGACTGAAACAATCCAAGCTTTAGACATTGCCCCTCAAGCGCTTGTCTGCAAGGATGAGGAAACAATTGTATTTTTCACATCTGATGGTGTTGTTTTGTCTTTGGCATGTATTATGTCTTACTTCTTTTGGCCAGGCCTGTGATTTCATCAGTGTGGGGAAGTCTCAGTATGGAGATAACCTTCACAGGTCTGGACCAAATACTTGATTTGACATACATGTATCTGTATCACATATGTAGTATTATAAATACTCTATGGAAAAATTTTGTGATTAAAATATGGAAAAGGAGAAAAATATTCTAAGATGTGGGGAGGCATGGCCAAGAATGAAAAGATCCAGACAAATCCTTTGTCCTCGAAATGAAAAAAAGAAAAAGAAAGTCCAAACCTTCCCCATTCTGATGGAATTTCTGGAATTCTAAGCTGCACTCCTTAAGGTAGGCTAGAATCCGCATCCTTTAGTCTAAAAGAGGCACTGGAGAGGCAGCTGGGCTCCTTTCTCCCATTTTCTAGCCCAGCTCTGCTATGCACAAAGGTCCTTTTCTAGGTGACATATCATGTTATATTCCAAAGTACACTTTCTTTTAATTTACAACTTAATTTTCAACCTAATTCAGAAGATTGATACTATAATGCTATTTGCAGAAGTATTGAAATGTCAGTAAGTTTTATTGTCGTAATAAAGAGTATTCCATATATCACACACTCTATAGGGAGCCTTGCTTTTTGCATAGATCTTCGTAGCAACAACTGGTGGCTTAAATGCTGGCAATCATTAATTTTTAAAGAAGACATGGTTATGACGAGTTGAGGAATTAAGGCTGGTGGTGAAGAATGAACTTTAATTTTTTGACACTTTTTTGAGGTGGGGGGAAGATGGCGCCTGTGCGTGTGTGCATTTTGCATGCTAAGGTGAGGTAGCAGCCGGATGATAAAAAATGGCCCAAATCCCAGGTTCCTAATACTTAAAATGCTGTCTGCTCGTAAAAGATTTCAGTCAGGGAGAGGCCATCTTCGAGCTCCTCTTAACAAATGGGTATCAGTGGCCCATGAAATAATCAATGCCGCTAATCCATCCTGGGGCCTGCCAATATGTTAATGGCTCTGGCGCATCGTTATTGCTACAAGACCATAAATCATCTAGCGACCAGAATGCACCAGCAGCAGCAGCAGAGGCTGTAGGGCTGGGGAGGAAGGACTCAAACCCCTGGCCTTGAATAAAACTGCTGTCTCCCAACAATTAATGTCGAAGCCTTTTCGCAGCTTTGGGCCTTGATTGTTTTCAGATGCTAAAAAAGTAAGTAGGACAGAGTGTAAATCAATAAAACCAGAAGACAAAGTGTTTTAATAATAGGGGAAGTTCAAAGTAAATCATAGTTCTGTGTTTATTATTGCTTTTGGGGTTATAAATAAAGAGTTACTTACTACCACCCAACAAGGCTTTAGTTAACATGGGGGGTGAGAAGGTTGGGAATTGGCTTTTAGAAAGGGAGTTTACTTTCATTGTATGACACATATACAAAGAAATCCCCCACAAAACCCATACCCAGATCCACTAGAGCTTTGCTCACTGGCACTGTTTGCTGGCATACAGAATCGAATGCAATATGAATCCATTTTAATGTCCATTGGAGGACGTTTCCTTCTGGAAGCCTCTTGGTATAATATCACTTTGTCATTAGCACAGTATGGCATCTGAATGCAGAATTATGCTGACAGTCCATTCAAGGATTTGATGACTATAATAGAAGAAGGGAAATTTAAAATGGAGACCAAGTTGTTTTGGGGGTAAGAGGAAGACGTCAACCGTGAGGAGCAGTACAAGCGCTACTTTCTAGTAATCCAGTGGTGTAGGGTAGCATTCCCCCTGGGCTCCACTGGGTCTGTCATTCCATTCATGTGGGCCCTCCATCCAGTAATCCAGACCATAATCCATTTACGCCTACCCATTGGCAGACCAATGTTGTTCTTTCCCATGTTATTTCCCTTACGGAATGTCAGAACTTTAATGTGGTTTTCTACTTCTGCTTCGATAGTGGCCAAAGGTGGGGGAAAAGGGTGTATAGGATAAGAGTACAGAGATAGAAGGCACCTGGGAGACCATCTAGTTCAATATCATTTTTTTGCTGATGAAAAAACTGAGGTCTGAAGGGATGATGTGACTTGCTCCAAAGCAACAAAGCCATTAAGTGAAGGAACTGGACCTTAAATCCACATATTTGGATGATTCCAGGTCTTCCAGAGGCAACCATGTGGTGTAGTGGATAGAGCACTGGACCTGAAGTTAGGAAGACCTAAGTTCAAATCTAGCCTCAGATGTTTACTAATTGTATAACCTTGGGCAAATCACTTAAATTGTCTGCCTCAGTTTCCTCAACTGCAAAATGGGGGTTGTTGTGAAGATCAAATGAAATGATATTTGCAAAGCATTTAGCACAGTGCCTGGCTCATAGTAGGTGCTTAACACAGGCATCCTTCTTTCTAGCTCCAAGGTTGGCCCTCTTTCCACTCTGCCATGTTTCTTCCTGTTTCATGTAACCAGAGAGACCCAGGTGGAGTCTCTGGCCATATTAATGCTTCTGCTGAACTGCTGGGAAACACAAAGTTATCTCGTTTAGAAAATCAAATTGATCCGACTCTGTTTACTTGGTGTCAATTTAATTCCCAATCGGAGGTGGTGTAAAACATGATGGGAAGTGATTTAGTCCACCTCGTATAGACAAACCTTATTTGTGCTGATTATGGTGTTTCTTGTTCTACAGTCTCACCCTGGGTATCTGCCTCTGGGCTAGGTACCCATCTTGGAAAGGTGGGGCTGCCATTTTCCTGGGAGAAAGATATCTAATGGAATAGCACCTGGGTTACTCTATCCTGAAGTATACATCAAGAGATTTTGTTTTGTTTTGGATTCTGACTAAAGAACAGTATTGTTTTGCCTAGACTAAACCCCATTCAGTATGCCAAGATTAATACTTTAAAGGGTGGAACTGATTCAAGCAAGTCAAGTATTGTATGGAAACAAAAAGAGTTGGGGAAAACCTTCATCATGGCTAATAATGACGAGATCCAAATATCCCCTCCAATGTTTAGGAATCATTAGAAAGTGGTGATGGGGGGATTAGGTGGGTAGGTGAAATCGAGGAGCCATAGAAAGCGTGCCCCCTACTTTCTGATTGTGTTGCACTGGCAACATTCAAGTTACCTAGCATGGAGATGTTTTCAGCGGTCAGTTTATTTTGGGGTTCAGGATGTGAGCACAGGAAAAGGCCAGAAAAACAGTGGCTCAGTATAGACAGAAAGACAATTAAAACTGATATGACTCTTAACAGAAGTGGCAAGAGCAGGCAGGATGGAAGTAATTTATTCAACGAATTGTCCAAATACATAAAACCACACTGATGTATGGTGCAGCGGTGGGACAGTGGAAAATTTGATCGTTGTTTCCGTTGTGTGAATTACTCAGGCAGGATGCCTTTGTGAAGTATGGGGGTTTGTTTAATGTTCTGACAACAATTTAGATCCTGTTATGGTTATTGCAATGTAATGCAGTAGTAAAAATTGAACATGACACACCAGCAATTTATTATTTGTGTGTTTTTTAACCTTGAGTATCGGATTGTTTGTCCAAGCATATCCTTTGATTTGCTATGAAATTTATTGTTGATAAAAACAATCAGATTTCCATTAGAAGCAAAAAAATTCATTTTTTTTTGCCATGAACCATAGATTTAGAAAAAAAATTCAAACTAGGTTCCAGGACTTATGACAGGTAGACTCATGACATTATATGGTAATTCAGCATGAAAGAATAATTGTGACACTCCACTTGGTGCTAGAGTATAATCGTGCTGTGAGGTTCAATTCACTGAAAGGCCAAATTATCTTCAACTACATTAGTCTGACAACCTATAATGCTTTGCAGAGGCAATTTGTAGACGTTTCACAGAGTGCCAGCAAACATGGCTCGCCATTATGCTACCCATTAACAAATTTGTGTAGGGAAAAAAGTAACTTTTCCATTTTCCCGATTGTTTTCAAGCTTTGGAATACAATAAATAGCTAATAGTAGGATGTGTGTTGCTACTTATTCTTAGTTTTAAAATGTATCTGGGTTTTGGGAGGGCAAATTGATCTCATTGGCTGTATGTTTGGAGGAATACTGATACTTTCCTTGGATTAAGTCATAGCCAGCTAGAGTGGGAAGAAAACTTCACAAGGAGACAGAAGACCTCTTTTCTGGTTCCTCCTATGTGATACTGGGTGAATTGTTGAATCTCTTCAGACCTCATTGTTCTCACCTTGAAATGGAGATGTTAATACCTTACCAGTTTAAAGGCAAAGGGAAGAGATGCCTTGAGTTGTTGAGTTCTATGGGCTTTCAGAGGGTCCTTCTAGGTTGAAGAGCCATAATTCTGTGTACAGTTCCTTGCTACTTTGAAGACAGTTAGCTTGAAGAAATGTAGCTTTTCTTTCTCATAGGTAACAAAAAAGTAAGGGGATATGGAAGATGGCAGTGGTTGCAGAGTTAGGGAAATGCAAGCTTAATATTTTTAAGCTCTGTGACATCTTTACTATTACTTGGACATCTAACCATTTGTGTCCTTTATGTATGGTATTTGCTTGTTGTAAGGGTTATGGGATTTAAAGATCTTCCATGCCCCATTGGACTTGCTGACATAGCAGGAAGGGGAGGGGCAAGAGTAAGAGGAAAAAAAAAAAGCTAGAGTTCCGTTGGGGACTGTTGGGGACTGTTGGTGGCCACAGCAACAGCAGCAGCAGCAGCAGCCAAGGTAGAGGTGGAGGCCCAAATCTCTTTTTAAGCCAGCCAGAATTTCTGCTAAAGACTCTTGTTGGGGGCTGCCGGGAACTGGAACTGCGGGGGGCCGGAGCTGTTGTGAGCACGCTTCCTGGGCGCTGAGCAGTTGCTGAGAGTTGGGAGAGAAGGACCTTTGCCTGAAGTAGCCTGTTCTGTTTTGAAGGCTTAAGAATGTGGTTGTTGGGGTGGCTAGGTGGCTCAGTGAATAGAGCGCCGGCCCTGGAATCAGAAGGACCTGAGTTCGGAGCCGGCCTACGACACCTAATCCGCACAAACAAAAACCTAGCCGTGTAACATGGGCAAGTTACTTAACCCCAATTGCCCTAAAGGGGCGGCTAGGTGGCGCAGTGAGTAAGAGCGCTGGCCTCGGAGTTTGGATGACCCGGGATCAGATCCGGCCTCAGAAAATGAGCACCTACGCATAAATCAAATGACTAGCCATGTAACCTTGAGCAAGTTACTTAACCCCAATTGCTTTAAAAAAAAAAAAGAATGTGGTTGTTTATTATGTTAACTACTTGTGCCAATTTCATAACTATCCTGATGGCTTTGACTTTCTGGTTTTGGGACTCGGTTATTTGGTATTTTAATAAATTCTCTGGCTTTATCCCCCATATAGAGAGACTGATATATTTTGTGATTAATAACCACATAAGCCTATTTATAATTGCCATAGGCATAGTGAATATTGCATTGTTAATACACTTGTGTATGTGTATTTTGCTCAGATATATGTGTGTATATCCACAGGGGAAAAAAGTCCTGAGCTAGACATCAGTAGTATTAAAATCCTTCCAAACTGGAGGCTTAATATAAAAAAATATGGTTACTATTCCTTTCATACTAAGAAGACTCTGCTATACTTTGGGCATGACACCAAATAAAGGCCCAGAAGTTTGGTGACATCTAAATGAGTTTACTCTATTAGTATTCTCAACTGAATCCTAAAAAAATTCAGCGAAAGGTACAGATGTTTCCAAATACATTTCCAAGTGTTTGGTGTCACATGGACAACATGTTAGGGATATTTTATGGAATTTTTCATTTGTCACTTGGATGTTTAGAATGGTCTGATCACAATTATAATCCTCTCAAAAGTTGGTATCCTTTTTCTCTTGGCTCCAACTTGGTGTCTTGCTGCTATCTCCTGGTCGAGGCTCATTGGACTAGGATCAAAGGAGACCCCATTGAGTGAAGAATTTGCATGGTAGTGATAATCTGGGACAGGAGGTCAGGGGTGGAGGCTCACTATGTGATGGGTACCTCTTCTTACTTTACAAAGTGAAGGACCTTGCAATATGGACTTGAATTTAGGTAAATAATAGAGTGTTTCATTAACTTTAGCATCTCAAGCATTACATTCACAACACCCATCTTCACCAATTTTTGAACTTTCTCCTTTGGATTTCAGTAAGGGTTTTTTATACTTTACTAAGGATACCTTTATTCCATTCAACAATGACAGAAACAGTCGCAGGAATGTGCCCATTACTATGATAGATCATTAGCACAATCTACGAATGAATTAATGAGTATTTATTAAGCACCTATTATGCACCAGGAAAAGTCACCTCTGTCTTTGTGTATGTGTATGTGTATGTGTTTTCCTGTTCTTTCCATGTTAAATACCAAAAGCCTTTGACCAGGAGCAACAATGGTATCTTGCCTGGTTCTTTTCAAGATTGTATCTATCTATATACATGTCTTTTGGAAGCAGAGATAACTGGGAGGGAGTTTAACTTGCTGCCCCTTCTTCCTGTCCTAGATAAAGTTAGGGGGCAGTTACTGGTTATCTCAGAATCCAGAACTGATGGGATTCAATTGGGCAACTTTTTTTTTTCTTGTGGACCTCACTCTGGTGAACTGTATTGATGATATGTCCCTGATTCCAAGAAGGTCTTGTCAAGAAGGGGTAGATGGCTCACTTTTCCTATTGTGTCTTACCAAGAGTGGATTGGTCCTGTTATCTTTGTATATCTAGGACAGATATGGATGGAAGGTTGAAAATTGGAGGAGGACTTTTTAGCTGGGAAGAATTTTCTATTGATTATGATAAAGGCTAAATCCCATTACATCAGATGGGAAAGAAAAAGAAGTTATAAGGGGGTACAAAATCATACTGGGTAATAGATTATTTTGCCGACACTTGAGTCCCAGTTGTATAGTTAAGAACATGCTACGGCATTAATGTTTACGCATAATGCTTTCCAATGTAATTTAGGCTGAACTGTTACTGACTTACTTAACATTTATAGGTCAACCACCTGCAGAAAGGGCATGTAGGTAGATTATTGTTGATTTTATGGTTATGGAACCTAGCTAATCAGTGAGCGTGCTGGGCTATAACTTGTTATGCTTCAGTGACTTTAACACTAGGCCTTAAGATTTCTTACTAGCAAAGGGGAAAAACACTCATTTCTCATGACCAAAGCCCCCACTGAGAGGGGAGCTCTCAACTCATAAGGAGGAGAAAATACAGTGGGTAAAACACAAGATGGAGAGCAGTTTCTGGAGTGTCTTAAATGTATTCCTCCTCAACCCCTCTCAGATTTCTTGGGGGGGAGTATTTTATTTTGGATAGAAAACAAAACAAAAACCCCTGAGTGGTTTAAGATGGTAGACCAAGAAGACTGTTAACTATATCTTAGACCTCTCAAATTGACAGTGGCCAGTAAAGTGAGTTGAAATTCATTATGTTTTTTTTTTTCTTTTGAAGACAGGGATAAGGATTACAACATAGAATTTTAGTTATTCTTTATTTATTGAATGCCATCACTATTACAGACTAGCAATACAGGAACATTTTTTACTCCTCTCTTTTTATGTGGGGTTCTAGCCTGTGTAGGTACGCAGGCTATCAGCCACAGACCACCACACGACTTTTCATAAGTAGTTTCTTACAAATTGTTTTGACCTTTGATGCTCCCGGTAAAGGTCACTGGTTAATTTTGCATTGTGTACTGCCTGCTTCACTAGCTTTCAACCAGTTTTCATCCATTGAATAATTCCCTGAACAATGTCTCCAGTATTCAGGTTCTAGCTTGTTAATATGGTATTTATCTTTGCCCTTCTTTACCTGACTTCCCACTTCCCCTCTCCCCTCTCCAGCCTAAGCCATCCCCCTATCTTGTATCCTTCTGTCCCTGCCAAGTTGAGATACATGTGTGCCTGCTGTGGCAAAGTGGAATCACTATTAGTTAAAAAAGCATAGAAAATATGAAAGATCCCCATGACAAACCTGTAGTGTGTGTGTGTGTGTGTGTGTGTGTGTGTGTGTGTGTGTGTGTGTGTGTCCATTCTTGGGTATCTGTTTAGCTGTGAAAGAAGAACAGGTAAGTGGGGAAGCATGCCACCATAAAAAGGAAATCAAACAGCCATAGGGAAAACTTAGTTATAGGATCACACCTAAAATTTTGGGGAAATGGTTACTTTTATGTTTTCATCTTGAATAGGGCCCACATGTTTGCAGGAAATAATGCATAAGCTGTACATGTTTTATGGTACAGTTCTCTTTTGGGGGACTGTTAACAAATACTTAGTTATGCATGGACATGCAAGCACTTACTTAAAATCCGTGTTTTTAACCAGTGAGTACATTTTTAACATGACAATGCAAATCCCCCCTCCCCAAATATGATTCTTTAGTTATTTTACATAACAAAGGAATATGATAAGCTGTGGGTATTTCTGTTTCTCTCAATTCATTTCTTTTCTATTTGTATTTTGTGGAGTTGGAGAAAGGACATTTCTAATGGTGGTATAAAGCTTTTTAATTTAATTTTATTGTTGCATACCTGTCGCCACTAAAAATGCTAATGTCTTCTGGTAGAAGCAAAGTTTTACATTTCCATTGGCTTCAGAGATGGATTTGTTTCCTGGAGTTATCAGTTATTTTGCAAAATGTGACTCAGATATTAGAATCTTTTTCTCACTGGAACCTGACAGCCAAAAAGCCCTCATTTCCCTAAAGAAGAAAGAGAGGTTCAATAACCCTTTAGATAAAGAGCTGAAGGCTTCACTTTGACCAAGGAGTAGGCACATTCTGCTAGGGGAACATAGCATGTACATAGACAAGTTAATGCAAGATATACAAACACACACACAAGACACCCAATTCTGGGCAAAATATTAAAATAAAGAGATTCAGGAGGGCCCATATGGAAGGTGGTACTTGAGTTAGGAATTGGTTGAAGTGAGGGATTCTGGACGTTAAGATAAAGAACAGTGATTAGCCTCAGTAAAAGTTTGAAGGTAGAAGATGGAATAGCACATACAAGAAACAGCAAGACGTCCAGGCTGACTAAAATGTGAGGTTAGGGAGGGCACTGGGAAATCAGTTAAAGAAAGTAGGTTGGAACCAGGTTGTGAAGACCTTGCAATGCCCAGACTCCAGGATGTTAAAGTTGATGAGGAAAAGGCGAATGAAGACATTCATACCCTCCTTTCTAAATCCATGATGACCAGTGCTGCAGGGACCTCATTTCTCCTCATCCTCTATGGCAGTAGTTTCCTAAGGAATTTTCCTATTTCTAATCATTTACTTTACTGTTCATCCTTTACAATATTGCCTGAATAACCAAGCTGTATGTCTGTGATCTAACCCTGTGGGGCAGGTTGGTATAGTAGAAAGAACAATAGACTTCAATTTAGGAGACATTTGGGTTCTTGTCCTGGCCATGACCTTTACTAGCAGTGACCCCAGGCTTCACCTCACTTCATCTCAATGAACTTTGGCTTCCTCCTGTTTAAGATGAGGTCAATAATATATGTACTAGCTATTTCATAATTAGTTTGTTGTCATTTCAGTCATATCTGACTCTTCATGACCCCATTTGGAATTTCCTTGGCAAAGATACTGGAAGGGTTTGCCATTTCCTTCTCCAGCTTATTTTACACATGAGGAATTGAGGTAAATAGGGTTAAATGACTTGCCCAGAGTCACATAGCTAGCAAGTATCCTAGACCAGATTTTAATTCATGAAGATGAGTCTTCCTGATTCCAAGCGCAGAGTCTGTCCATTGTACCACCTAGCTGTCCCATAATTAGTGCAGTATACCAAATCAAGTGAGGTAATATTTATAAAGGCCTTAGCATATAATAGTTGCTTAATAAATGATTGTTTGTTCCCTTCTTGCCCTTGTGGGACTGTCATGAGGAAGGTCAACATTAAAATGTCTTATTTTAGATTTATCTGGATTAAGTTTCATCTCATTCTGGTATGAAGAGGTTTCTAGAATTCCATTCCATATGACATGATCTTGAGGCCCTTTACCATTCTCCCCTCTTCCAAATGCTTTCCAGCTTATCATTTATCTTGAAATTAAGACCCAGCTCAAGGTTCAACTTTTCAAAAATACATTTTTATTTTTTATTGAGTATTTCCCAATCACATGCAAAACATTTTAGCATTCATTTTTTAAAATTTTGGGTCCCAAATTCTCTCCTTGCCTTCCTTCTCCCACCCCTTGAGGAGGCAAGCAATATGATATCAATTACACATGTGAAGTCAAGCAAAACATATTTCCATATTTTCCAAAACATATTTCCATATTCTCATGTTATAAAAGAAAACACACACATGCAAAAAAGCAAAAGAAAACTTTCAAAAGTATACTTCAGTCTGCATTCCGAGTTCATCACTTCTCTCTCTGGAGATAGATAGCATTCTTCATCATGGACCCTTTGGAATTGTCTTGGATCATTGTATTGTTCAGAGAGGCCAAGTCTTTCATCAAGCTGCACCTCTTTTATGAAATTCTTCCTGACCTTGTTAATTTTTCTTCTCCTCTGAACTCCCAGTATGACAACATGATTACCCAGATAGGGAGTGGTCATGCTCTTCATTGGTCACAGAGATATTTAGTTATCCTGGCTTCACCAGTCACCCTGAATGCCTAGACAGTGATAACCATCTTATGTATGGGGCCCTCCAGTCACTGGTATCCTTGCTAGAACAGCAGCACCGGCCTGACTGAGCCTCCCATCTTCTTGATGAGAACGTCATGTGGAACCAAAGCAAAGGAGAGCCTCCCTGAAGTCCAGAGATCCCTCATCTCTGTGGCCTGACATTCTTTCATAGGAGGAAAGTACATTGGTTGAGTCCAAGTTGCTTTTTCACAAAGCCTGGTTGATTTCCCCCTGGTACCTACTGCTTTTCTAGGTGCTTACAAATAGATTATTTGAAGATTTGTATATTGGAGCCACGAGCTTTCCCATTGGTTGTTGTTTCTAATGTAGATCTCTAGCCCAGAAAGTCTTCCCTTTCCTCTCTCTCTCCTCTCTCCCTTTTTCTTTCTTTCTCCTCTATTTCTCCTTTCTTTTTCTCCCCTTTTCTCTCTTTTGCTACTCCCCCCATCTCTTCTTCCTCAAAGTTATTTTCCCCCTTTCTTTCCAGATTCAGTGACATACCCTGTTTTTTTCTCTCTCTCATAGACTTGATGGGGGGAAGGGGGCAAATTAAAGATAAAAATTACCAAAGCCCACCTTTGCCCATACTAATCTATACTTTTTAAACTCTTATTTCTGAGAGAGTGATTTATTTACCCTGACAGCTTGTTACTTATGGTAGCTGCTGCCAGCTTCTGAAGTAATCTGATAACGTCGAAATGTGAAGGGAAGCTATAGGCTTTACCTTGACTGACTTGCTATAAATCATGTACACGGCTGGTGTCTCTATAAGGATGCTTGGGTTGATACTCACGGAAATACAAATCAAATGCAACCCATGGTAACCCAGTTCAGAGCTCAAGATTTGGGATTAAACCTTATTGGATTAATATTTTTTAAATGAAACAGAGCAGACATTGGAACTTCAACCTTAGGTCTGATTTGCTGCTGTCACTGAGACGAGGGTGTGAGAGGCTGAGCCTCCCTTCGTGCAGTAGAATTGCAGAGGATTTGGGGACTGGAAGGCACTTTAGGTAGTCCATCTCCCACATTTTTACAGGGGGAAGAATTGAGTACTTGTGTAAATAAAGGATTTATGAGTAGAATTAGATTTAAATACCCTGATGAGGGATCTTGCTCTTCAAAAAAATCCCATTTTGATTCCTTTAGGGATATCAGTAATCATTCTCTGTAATTTTGCTAGGAAACTGGCCATATATTGGGTTTAAGGTGAAAGTTTTTCTGTATATATATATATATATATATATATATATATATATATATATATATATATATATATATATATACATAAAGGCAGACTTAGCATGGAAGACTGAATCCATAGGGGATAGAGGCCATATTCAGCAACAGCAGGGGGTTACTGCTTTTTAACCCAATTCTGATGCTCACTACATGAATGACCTTGGACAAATGCCTCAGTTTTCTCATCTTGAAAATGAAGAGGGTTGAACTAAATGGCTTTTGGGATCCCTTGTCATTATCTAATTGATGATATTATCATCCGTCAGAGCAGCACTAAATCACCTGATTTTTGCATTCTGGTGCAGCAAAGACCCCCATGCCTTTGGGCTATCCTTTTTTTTTTCTTTTTAGTTTTTGGAGGGCAGTTGGGGTTAAGTAACTTGCCCAAGGTCACAGGCTAGATTGTGTGTGTGTGTGTGTGTGTGTGTGTGTGTGTGTGTGTGTTTGTGTTAAGTGTCTGAGGCTGGATCTGAACTCAGGTCCTTCTGACTCTGGAGCCAGTGCTCTATTCATTTCGCCTCCTAGCTGCCCCCTGGGCTATCCTTCTAGCAGATCTTCAGTGCACTTCTTTAAATGGGACATCCTTAAGACAGTCATGTTAACAACCTTCCACACCTCCCATCTACATAAAATTGTCTGCTGTTTCATGCTAACCCATCTAGCCAGGAAGGCCTCTTGGGAATGCATTATGGCACTAGGGATTGAGGGACAAGCAGACTTTTGGAAGGTATGTTTTCCATTTGTCACCATCACATTTGAAATGCACACCTGTCAGTATGAGGCAAGACAATCCTAATCCTGTGAGTGTGATCCCTTCTAATACTGGCTTGACCCCATGAGTCATACATACATCCCCACCTTTCCTATCCATTGCCACAACTGAATTTCTATTCCATATGTACATGAGGAAAAAACTTAAGAGTGTTTAGAACTATAACATATTTCTTACTGGTTTCCACTACAATAGTAGCTATGTTTGGGGCAGAAAATTAGGAGTCAGACAGTATGTTATTTTCTTAACTGAAAGTTTGGAATATGCTACTTGTTTTGGGTCATCTGGGAAGGAAACAGAGAAGAGGAACTCCTTATAGGTACGGTACTGAAGAACAGAAAGGAGGGCCAGCTGTTTTCTCCCATGAAGCCCGCTGCTTAATTGTACTGTTTGTGAGAATGTGGTGGGAGGCATCCTGTGCTGTTTGAATCCCTCTGTGACTGTGGAAATCACTGTGTCCCACTGGGAATGTAGCTTCTGAAAGGAGGCTGAGATCATAGAAACTAGGCCCAAGAGAACCCTGCTAATAGGATTTTTCAGAAGACAGTCTCTGGAGATGGGAGGAAGAGGGATGAGATTTTCTTAAAAGAGGGGTTCGAATCTTCCCTCTGACACTTGTTTTGTATCTCTGGAAAATTCACCAATGTCTTTCAGCCTCAGTTTCTTCATCTATAAAATAGAAATAATAGTAGCATTTACCTTTCAGTTTTGTTGTGAGGATCCAGTAAGATAATATACACAGCGTACTTTGCAAACGTTAAAGCAACTCTGTAAGTGTTAGCTCTTGCTATTAACTATTGTTCATCTCCATTTAGCGTCTGGTAGCTGATGACACTTGGAACAGTAGCTTTCTTCAGAAATCAGATCAAGGGGCAGCTAGGTGGCACAGTGAGTAGAGCATCGGCCTTGGAGTCAGAAGGACCTGAGTTCAGATCTGACACTTAACACACACAAACAAAAAAGCCTAGCCGTGTGACCTTGGGCAAGTTACTTAACCCCAATTGCCCTAAAAAAAAAAAATCAGATAAAGCCCCATCTCCTTTCTGAGATCTTTCCTGAATTCCACTATTGGCTTGAGTATATGTTTATATTAATTTTCGTGTGTACAGAGTCTTGTTTTTTTGGTTTTTTTCCTTTGAGTAGGATGTAGGCTCCTTGAAAGAATTGACTGTTTTGATTTTGTTTTTGTGCAATGGTTTAGGATGCTTAATAAAATCTTCTTGAATGAATGAGTGGATTTAACAGGTCTCACTGTGTCAACCCCTTTCTCTCTCTCCAGTAAACTTCAGTGGTTCCCTATTACCTCCAAGGTCAAATACAGAATCCTCTGTTTGGCCTTTAAAACCCTTTATGACCTGGATCCTTCCTACATTTCTAATATTCTTTATATTCTGTGATCCAACTATACTGGTCTCTTTGCTGTTCTCACAGGACATGGCATGCTATCCAGAGACTCATTCTATATTTGGACTCTGTTGTCTGGCTATAGTCCATGCCTGAAATGTTCTCCTTCCTCCTTCTCCCAACCCCCTTGACTTCCTTTTCTCAAATCCCACTGCTAGTCCGCCTCCCTCTGAGTTTACCTTCTATTTGCCTTGTATATTTCTTGTATGTACAATTGTTTATTGTATGAGCAGTATATTTCTTGTATGTACAGTTATGTGTGGTCTTCCTGATGAGAGTGTAAGCTCCATGAAGGCAGGACTGTGTTTTTATCTTTCCTCCTATCCCTATTGGTTAGCACAATGCCTCGTGCATACTAAAGGTAAATGCTTGCTGATTGTTGATGAAAGAACAATGTCAGGACAGTGATGCCTTGTGCTTTGAGGTTAACAGTAGGACTGGTGGGAAATTAGGACCTTTCTCTTTCTGCCAGACTCCCAGGCATGGCCTGTTCCATTTGCCCCTGCTCTTCCATACCTTCCTCTGTGGGTATATAGAATCATCCTGTGGTTATATGGTAATCCCATTCAGTATTAGACTTTCATAAGGCTGAGGCATTAAAGTAAAAACATGATGCCAGTATTTTTTCCTGTTGAGAGAGGGCTCAAAATTCAAATGTAAAGGAGGGATAGAATTGGAAAAGATTGGAGAGCAGGTGAATCCACACTTATGTACTTAGCTCATTCCGTGTGTGTGTGTGTGTGTGTGTGTGTGTGTGTGTGTGTGTGTGTGAGAGAGAGAGAGAGAGAGAGAGAGATGCTCTCCTCCATCTCCTTTTTTGCCCTCTAAATAAGAGGTGTCAAACCCAGAACCATGGTCTGCAACACTCCCAGGTATGGCCAGAACCAGATTAAAATGTTATTGGGAAATATTTAACAAAATAATAAAAATACAATAAAACATAGGTAATGTCAATATGTGGTTTTCTAAGCCAATATAGATCCTGTAGGTATCCTTGTGTGCAGTTAAGTGGCCTCTATTTCCATTAAATTTTGATGCCAATATATTTCTTCAATCCTCTGAGGATCTGTTATTTCCACCAACTCAGACTGTGACCTGGTTATTTCTTTCCTTGGCAGACTTTTGTGAGTTGCTGAGACCAAAAGTGTTCATCACCTCGAGACCAACCTTATGATTATGAATCTTTCCGAATTTACCTAGGGCTAGTTCTTAGATGAGACATGCAGTCCTTAACTGGGCCTATACTCAGAACTTTTCCAGGTTGGTAGGACCCACCAAAGCCTATGTTCCATTGGTATGACCTTTGAAAATCCAAGGTTACTTTCCTGCCATGATGAAGTTTTAAAGGGAATATTTTATTGAAGAATGTAAATCCTTGCTATACTTAAAGTCTTCCCTGAATATTCTAGCCCATAGTGATTTCTCTCTCATTCATTTAATTTAACAATTACCACTTTTCTTATTACTTAACTCTTGTGTTGTTTAACTTTTAATGATGCTTAATTTGACTTCCTATCTAGATTTTGACCTTATTAGGGGCAGATACAATATTTATATACAATACTTATATTTCTTTGATTCCCTCAAGCAGAGCATTGAACTATGTGCACATTGAATACCTTTGCATTGAATTAATAAGTAGATGAAAGTAGAAGGAATTCTTCCAACACTGCTGCACTTTAGCCACACATGGTAGTGATCACACTAGGGCTCCCCATTACCTCCATGTGTGTTCTACTTTCCTAGTTAGAAGCATGGGCGTCCTTCTATCTGTCCATAGTCTTCTAGTATTCCACCTCTTCCCATGATTCACCTCTCCTAAACCCATCCTTCTTTCTCATCCAAACCTACAATCTCTCTGCCCCTCATCACTTTCTCAGGTCCTGCTCAGACTTTCTTTTCTTCCCTCTGCAACCATAACCTGATATTCAAATCAAGTCAGCACTATGATGTCCCTTGCTCTCACATTCCTTGCCTCTTTGTCTTGTCACTCCCCATTTTTTTAAACCAAATTTCACCCCTAGATTACTCCCACCACCTTCTTCTTCCATTTGTACTCACAAGCCCCTAAATACAACTGAAAGACGCCTCGTTAATTGTGTTGACTGTGTACATTATAAATTCATGTTATATAACCTCAATTGGGCCCTCGTTGCAATGTCAGTCTTTTTATTTTTCTCTAATTGATTTCCAACTTACCCCCCACTGAAGCTATCCCAAATCTTCTTTCTCTTCTCCCTTTCTGTTTTTTGACTAGGTAACCCCATCAGCTCCCAAGGGTTTAATTATTGTGTCTGTAGATGACTTGGAGATCTACATAGCCAACCCAGTTTCTCCCTTGATCTTCAGTTTAACATCACCAGTTACCTATCGGATGTTTCAAACTGTATATCCCAGAGACATCTCAAATTCAGCATGTCTAAAACTGAACTCATCATCTTTACCTTCAAACTCTCTCCATTTCTGAATCTCCCTATTTCTTTTAAAAGGCACTGTTACTCTTCCAGTGTCTATGGTTTATAACCTTGCCATTATCTCTGATTCTTCCTTCCACATATATAATCAGTGACCACATCTTGCTGTTTTTACTTATACCCAAATCTCTTCCATCAGGTACCTTCTCTCCATTCACACAGCTGCCACCTTAGTTTAGGCCCTTATCACCTTTCACCCAGATTATTGCAAAAAACCTCCCAGTGGGTCCCCATGCCTCTTTTCCTTCTTTCCTCCCTAGACCAGTCCACTCCATCTTACACACTGCTGCCAAAATAATTTTCTCTAAGGACAGATTTAATCATTTGACACTCCTACTCAGTCAAATAAAGGCTTTCTTGTACCTTTTGGATAAAATATAAACTCTTCTGTTTAGCTTTTTCACAAAGCCCTTTACAACCTGGCGCCAACCTAGCTTTCCAACCTCATCAGAAATTAATCCCCATCCCACATGTTGTGATTTTTGTTCTTATACATGACATCCCATTCCTCCTTTGTACTGGGCATACCCCATTCCTGAAATGTACTCCTTCCTCATATATCCAACTCATAAAGCCTCTCCTTTCCTCTGCTGTCCTCTGCACTCCTGTCCTGTCCTGTCCTCTCTTCCCTTCCTTTCCCCTCTCCTCTCCTCCTTAAATAGTCAGTGTGCAAGAAATCTCCACAGAAACAAATAATGCTGTGGCATGAGCAGAAAACCTTGTGAATCACTTCCCCAAACCATGAGCCCTCTGAAGTTGGTGACAGATGTGACCAAGAGATAATGTTGTGTCTTAGAAGGGAGCAAAGTGAAAAATATTGGTTGGAACAAATAAACAGACAAACAGCTTTATTACAAAAGACTCTTCTTGTGCCTAGCACAGTGCTTTGCCCCTCATGGGTGCTTGAGTAAATGCTGATTGGTTGATCTAGGTATAGTAGTTAGAAATTTGTAAGCTTGGACTATTTGTGCTAATCCTAAATCAAACGATAACCCATTAAAATAAAATCTTAAAAATTGTGTCAAGGTACAACTGCTAGTTCCCTATCCCTCACCGCCCCCATCCTTGGAGGCAGGGGTTCATCTTGTTATTTGTGGTTTTATTTATTGTTGACAGGGCAGCTGGACTGGGAGCAATCTGTAGACTGTTGTTTTCTCTCATGTTCTTTATCATGCCGGGTTCCATGTTTCCAAGGGCAGAGAGGTATCTTAGAACAAAAAGAGATTTTCTGCTTTGTCCCAGGAAAGTATTCCTTCCTGATCCTCAATGAACAATGGAACCAATATCCATTTTTAAACCCTGCAAGCCACGTGAGGACACTGTCTGACAACTCCAACCCCACCCTCTGGCCCTGGGAGACAATGGTTTGCTAGTGCCTTCGTATGTCAGATTTGGAAAGAAATCTGCTTCAGACCACACAGAAGCAGCACATTCCGATTTAATTTATTTTAATTCAGCAAATATTTATTGAGTGATTTCTACATGTAAGTCCCTGGAGAAGATACAAAGAGAATATCCATATCCTTGTGTGTCCTTGGATGGGGAGACAGAGTGTGGGAGAATAAGTAGAGTTCCAGGTTTATAATGTGTAAGACCTGAGTTCAGATGCTGCTTCTGACACTTATCTGTGTAACTGTAGGACAAGTCACTTACCTCTTTCAATCTCAGGTTCTCCATCTTTAAAATATATGTAATAATACCTGAAGGGAAAGGTCAAGTGATATAGTGGAAAGAAAGTTAATTTCAGAGTCCAGAAGACCTAGATTCAAATAGTATCTGTAATGATCCTTGCTCTGTGACCATGGCAAGTCATCTAATTTCCTGGTGCCCCCAGGCAATTCTCTAAGACCCCTATGGCAGAGAAGGTGCCAGTCTGTGTTGATAGAACTCCCTATGCTGATGAAACCATGGGTCCAGTCAAAAAACTACCTGAATTGTATTTACCACACAGGATTGTCATGAGGATCAAGGGGTATAATATATGTAAAGCACTTTGCAAAATTTAAAATGTTGCAAACATCATAGTTATTATTTAATTTTGGCAATTAGACATATACACAGACTGGCTCATAGGATTAAGAATTGGAAGAGATCTTAGGGAGGAAGGGAGGAAACAAGTGTTTCTAGGTGCCTACTGTGTGCCAAACACCATGCTAAGTACTTTACAAATACTACTGGGAGGTAAGTGCTCTTGTTATCCCTGTTTTACAGTTGAGGAAACTGAGGCAGATAGTGGTTAAGTGACTTGCCCAGGGTCTGGGAAAGTGTCTGAGACCAGATTTGAACTTGGATGTTTCTTAGGGACTATCTATAGTTCAGGAACTCTTAATCTACTCAGTGTCATTGAGCCCTTTGGTGTTGTCTGGTGAAACCTATGGGCCCATTCTCAGAATTTTTATTGCATATATTTATAATTGAAGGAGATGCTAAATTTCAGTTAAAAGTTAGTGAAAAGAAAGATTAATTTTTCCCAACTGAGTTCAAACCCCCTGAAATTTATTCAAGGACAAATGCCTGATCTTACTCAGTCCTCTCATTTTTGAGATGAGGAAGCTAAAACCTTGTGACCTACTCAAGGTCACATACATAGTAATTAGTCAAGGGCAGAATTTGAATCCATATCCTCTGACAAATCCAGTATTCTTTCCATTGCACCATATTGCCTCTCTCAAAGAATGCCATCAAAAACAAAGTTGGTTGAGTACTTAAGAGGTATACAATGTCATGCCAGCTATCTGGGGAGGAAGAGCTCATTTCCAGTGTGGGGGAGGAAGATTAACCTCACTCACATCCTGTTGGATGTTTCTGAAGCAAAGCAAGTTTGCAATACACACCTGCACCCATGGAAACAAGACCTCTGAGCTTGTCCCAATCCAAAATACTCTGATTTAATGATTTCTGTGGGTGGTGGTGGTGGGGGAAGACTCAGTGGGAAGGGTCATGCCAAAAATAATTTAAAGGGGACTAATCCCCCAGTCCCATCTGAAACCCTTCTCCCAGCATAGAGCAAATGGAGACCTATGAATGGGGAACATTTGGAGCTTTGCACCAATATTATGGTGTAAAATTATAGTTAGGGATATTGGGTAAAAACTGTAATAGTTTGCAGTTATAGCTATGGTGAGAACAGCAGGCAAGACTATAAGCTTTAATTTATGTTGCGCTTTGGACATTTTTCAGAAACTATTTACCCATTACCTCTTAGGTCAGTGGCCTAATAATGCAACAAAGCACTTTTTGAAATTGCAGATAATTTTCAGTGCTCAGATCTCTGTGTAGTATTGATGGGGAGGGTGGTTGATTAGGATCTTGGGAATTGTGCTTGATGGGAACAATCTGGAAGGAGTGAAAAATTATTAAACACACACAGCGGGAGTCGTAGGATTTGCCATTGTCGTGGAGAGCTATTAATTCTCATTGCTTCACCCAGCAGCTTGAGTGCACCCTGTGAATACTGTTTATTGGAGAATGGGTACAATTTTGCTGCAGTTGTCGTAATGTAATACTAAATGCTAATTAGGCTTCTAACAATAATTAGAACCTCTTGCTAGACTTCGAAATAGAAACACTCAATTGAATTTACAGAAACAAAGACCTTTAAGCGATGCCAGCAGCAGCTTCTACTCCTCGAAGTTTTTTACGTTTTAGTTACAGAATTGCCAACACGTATTTTTTATGGTGTGCATAATGAGTTCATTTATGTTTGCTATAGGATTATTCGCAGAACAAGATGAAGCAAGCCCCTGCCCCCATAAAAAAAACAGAACACTCCAAGCTAAAAGTTCGTACAAACACACACACACACACACACACACACACACACACACACACACACACACACACACGCACACGCACACACACAACCAAAAACACCTCTGCTACCAGATAAATGCCAAGAAGAGTATGGTACATAGAAACACGGAAGAGAAATAATTAGAATGAGGACTTCTGCTTATACTGGCTTCATGACCTGCCATCTTCCTACAGCCCTGATGTTCTTCTGCCACAAATTTAACAAACAAAACAAAAGAGCAAAACAATAACAACGAAAAAAAATCAAGGACCAATACCTTGACCCTTTGTTGCTTGGCCTTGTCTATTCTGCCAATGGGTAAAATATGCAATGCATCAGATGTCTTCGAAGAATAATTGGCTTACTCTGAGTCCTACAGAGCTTTTCTTTTAACTCCACCATGGCTGGGTGGGAATGTTTTGATCCACTTAGTAATGGGACTGTAGATATTTCAGGAAGATTAGGAGAGAGCCGATAAGTTTCCTAGCAATGGAGCAGGTCTCAACTCAATGACTAATAATAAAAATGATGATGATGATGAAGGCACTTTCTATTTGCCTATTTCCCAGAGTATTCATTTTGGTCTTCTAAGTAATCTGACCAGGTGTTATCATGTGCATTGTATAGGTGAAGTGACTAAGGCTTAGGGAGGTCATCTGATTTCTGTGAGAATGTGGAGAGTCAATAGCCAGGCTAGCATTTAATGGGAATATTTCCAAAGCAGCTCATTGCATGGAGAAAAGAGTGTGGGACTTGGAATTTAAACCTTGCCCCCGATGCTTATAAACTATTTTCTTATGGCCAACTTACTCTCACTTCTCTGAACCTTGATTGGGTGAATCTGTAAAATGAGGTTCATGATCTCTGGGGATCAAATGAGCTAATAGAGGTATATATATGTATATATACAGTGCGTTGCAAACCTTAAAATGATATATAATGTTAGCTACTATTATTATTATTGTAGTTACTACTACTATTATTATTTTTATTACAACTGTAGCTAGTAATCTTTGCACCAGTCTATCTTTATGATGGGATATAATGGAGACCAGTTAAGCAAGCCTTAGTTGTGGTCTTCTATCAGGATTCCATTGATTCCTTATCTCCTCTCCATTTTATTTTTTCTCCAAGCCAGGTAGTACAAAGCTGAAAGTAAACTTCATTGGCCCTCCTTTTCTGGGGAGGAAAAAAAAATGTTGTGCAACAATCAAGAATGCCTTTATTCCTCAGCCTCCATTGACTAGCTCTACATCAGTGCTAGCAATTAGCCATTGGATGTGATGTATCATGTTACCCTTTTGTCTGCAGCCACGGTGGTGAGAGAAATATAATCTGGAAGCCCCATTCTGTAACAGTATTAAAACAACCCATGCAGTGCTGACTGCTCAGATGCCAAGTTTCAGGGCAAAGGGAGTTTTTACAGGCTTTGCAGGTTACTGGGAAACAGGTTTTATAATGGAAACCCTGGAAGGACCTTAGTGTTCCCTAATGTATAGCTTATGGCACTTTGAGGAGGGGCCCTTCCCTCACTATGTGGGCTGTGGTTAAAGTGAATACTTTTATGGTTGACTTGGAAGTCTGTATGGACTCCTCACCCTTTATATTTCACAAGAAGAGTTCTTCTAACCCTCCAACCTGAAAAACATGGTTCCTTTACCCTTGACCTCATTTTCCTGCTCTACTCCATTTCAGCATCTCATCCCCTATCTCCCAGTTCCCTGTTGGCTGCTGCTGTTGCTGGTGGCAGCAGGGTCATTGATGACATGCTCCAAATAGAAGTTTCTTTCTAAGCTCACTCACTTCAGTTTTTCTTTTCAGAAGTACTTGGACTGTGGATGATAGACTTTAGAGGTCACTTCTTCCAATCTTCTTATTTTACTCAAGCTTAGAAATGGAAAAGAACTTACCTAGCAGAGCCAAGATTCAAATTCAGTGTATAGGTTAATAGTCTCAAAGCTGGAATGGCATCTGGTCCAACCTCATTTTACAGATGAGGAAACTGAGGCCTAGGGAAGTTAAGGATTTGTCCAGGATCACGTGTGAATCATACATATATAAATAATATATGTATTAACATACATCTTAGTACAACACCAATTTCTCTCACTTTGACCCAAGACTACCAGGTCACACCACAGTACTTTGTCAACCATGACCTTTTCTATACACTGCTTACTGGCTCTAAGCCTCTCCATGGTATGAAGTTTGGTGCTTGGGGAACTATATTTACTCTTCTTTGACTCCACATCCAAAACTGGTTCCATTATACCCCCTAACCTTTTCTTTTGCCTCTGTTCTCACCCCCACCCATTCTTCTTGAATGAGTCTGAAAAAGGCTTTTCACATTCCCTACCCACTTCTTCACCCCCCCTTCTCTGGGTTGTAATGGCTTTAAGTAATTGTTTAATTGGACAAATGTCAATTTTTCATAGACATCTTCCAATTTCACAGTAAATCTCAATGCTTGAAGCTGAAGGTGTTGATGGAAACTTTGACTTGTGTAGCTGATTGCAGAGAAAGGAAGAGCCCAGTGAATAGTGTATTGGGTCCAATGTAGATCCTAACAAGGTCAAATGGAGTCCCATGACTTGAGTTACGCTCAACCACGTTTTTCTGTCATGCAGTTTATATGAAGTATGCCGATGCTATTTCTAAGTAGGTACTGTGGGAGCGTTTCAGCTCACATTTTAACAAATGTACCTGATTGCCCAGAGTGCTTGGTGGTGGGGTGGGCTGTGCAGTGAAAGATTAGACTGGGCAAGTCAAATGTTTCCCCATTTTCCAGTTCTATTTTTCTTTTCCACGAGTCAATGTCACTTGAAAATGGAGGACTTGCTGAGATAGCACCTGGCTGGTTAGCGGCTTTTGCCTTCATCTCCCCTCACACGCTGACCGTTAAATTACCTCCCTATCATGCCCGGTCGGTGTGTCTGCCGGAGAGGCAAGCGGAGGTCAATCCAAGATGGCTGACACGTTCTGTGTTTTCCCACTAGTGTGTCATATGTAACCGATGCGGCGACTTTGACAAAGTACTGTGGTGTGACCTGGTAGTCTTGGGTCAGAGTGAGAGAAATTGGTGTTGTACTAAGATGTATGTTAATACATATATTATTTATATAGGCATTAGCAAGTGCTATTGTTGCCTCAGCACAAACCCAGGCCCAGGCACTGGCCTTGGGGTTTTCACAAGCTCACTTTATCATGTTCTCCCCCTCCCCACTTCCCACCTCCTCCTTCCTCATGAATAATTAAAAACTTAAATTACTTGCCATGTACAAAATTCATATGCTGGGGAAAATAGCTACATGAAAATTAATTTTCTGTTCTGTGAGACTGACGGGAAATCAATTAATCTTGATATATTATTTTATGCAGAGCAGGGTACAGGAACCAGCAGAGAGAATGGCTACAGCTGTTCTCTTTGGTCGGGCCATATATTATAGTTGGCGGCTTTGACAGCTTCTGAAGGAAAAGGCTGAGAGGGGTATCAGGCAGGTGAATCAACTGTAAAAATTTATTGGAGGATACAAACTGTTTCCAGGGGACTGATATAAAACTCACACTTGAGAACTGAAGTATTGAATGTTTTTGTGACTGAAGCAGCTTGTTGTCAATATTTATAGCTTTTCTCTTTGTTACATGTCCTATTTGTTTGATTAACTAGTCAGATGTTAGTGTCTGTCGGTAATTTATCTGTTGTGCCTTCTGTAGCATTTTTGATACATAAAGATTTACCACCAGATAAATAAGGCAGCTCATAGACACAATATGCTAAATAAAATGACAGACCTGTTTACAGCAAGTTACAAGTTTTATAACTCACTAGGTGGATCAGTAAGTTTTGTTTACCATGTCTGTAAGCTGAAACATGTCTTCATGTATGAGATGCTATGGGATAGACAAGACTCTTTTAAATAAGTGGAGATTATAATCATCCCTCACGGTAAATCATTTAAGGGACTCTATAAAAACCTTTATGTAAAGCCATACATAATGCATACATTTATAAAATAAAATAAAATAAATGCATGCTTTTAGAATGGGCTATAGCTACATTCCTTTCCCATGCCTTTGACATCCATTTTCCCCATCAACAATAAAAGCACAGTATTCAGGAAAACATGGAACCAGTGAATAGGCATGCCCAGAGTAAGGTATTTTGGAAGTTGGCTTTCTGAATGGTGAGAGGGAAGAGGGAGCAGATCCCCGAACAGTCCAGAGGAAGTTCAGATGACTGGCAATGGTGCTGTGCTCTGGGTGGGAATGCTGTGAGTTGTCTTAATTCCACATTGATGGCCCTTTGGAATGTTCCAGTGAAACGATGATGTCATCAGGAATGATGTGGATTTCATTATGGAGAACAACTGAGAGGGTCTCTGTCACTGCTAATAGATGACTCATTTCCTCTTCCTGAGGAAACAGAGGTTGGGATGAATGGGTTGGCCCAGTGTGCTTCAGGAGAAATATTGATGAGTGGATAAGTGGTAGTATCTTTAATAGAGACTTGCTATGTAGCCCAAATATAAGAGTGGTAAGTCAGTTAACAAGTATTTATTGAGCCATTACTGTATGTTTGACATCCTGTTAAGCTCTGGGATACAAAGTATGGCAAAATTTGGTTCCTATTTGCAAGAAGTTCACATTCTAATGGATGGAACCATATGTAAACAACTATGTACATTCATGACATATACAGAATAGAGGCCAATCTCAGAGCAAAGGCACTGGAGAGGAGGAGGAAGGGGAGGTATATTTGAGTCAAGTACTCAAAGAAGCCAGGAGGTTGAACTGATGAGGGGGAGCATTCAGTATGTGACCAATCATAGGTGATAAAGTCTGATGTACAAACTAAGTAAGGACACTGTTGGTGGATTGTAGAATAGAGGGGACTGAAGTTTAAGACTCTAAAGTTGGATGCAAAACCTAGTGTTGTATGCTTAATCCTGGAGGTAACAGGAAAACTCTCAAGTTTATTGAGTGAAGATGATTTTGGCAGCTGAGTGGAAGATGGATTGGAGTGGGAAGAGAGAAACAGGAAGACCAACCAGAAAACTATTGTGTTATTCCAGGTGAGAAGTGATGAGGTTCTGCCCTAAGGTGATGACTTTGTGAGTGGAAAGGAAGGGATATAGATGAGAGATGTTGTCAATTTAGAAATGACAAGATGGCAGATTGGACAGTCTTCCTTCTGAGAATATCATTGTCTAGTGGACGAGAAATTGGTATAACTTGATATTCACTATAGCACTGAATAAATATCACTGGGCACTGATAAGCACTAATAATCTAGAAGCAGATAGATGGAACTAATATTTATTAGATGATCTATAATCATGTGTACTCTTACATCATTAATATCACCTAATGCAACAGGTTACCAATATTTTATCACTTACTGTCAACCTTTACGAAGTGATCCTGAAAGCTAAGCTGAAATGAAAGAATTTGTACATGTTATGAAAACCAGTAGAAGAATGTTATAGTGATGAGACCCCTAAGGGTAGGGGGTCACCCTGCATAGTGCAGCATAGGGAAGGCAGATTAACAGCAGCATAGTTCTACTACTTCCTACCTGTGTGACTGTAGCTAAATCAGTAGATCTTTATGGGCCTCAGTTTCCTTATCTATAGTTGGAATAAATGACCTCTCAGGTCCCTCTGAGCTCTCAATCCAAGCTCCTAATTAATCCACCAATTCATAGTTTACAATATCCCCTGAAGGCAGGCTTACTACAGCTTTAGCATTACTACTACTTTAGCATTTTAGAAGAGTCCAGAATAAGTTGTCTTGAGAGGGACCTTCGTCACTGGAGATCTTCAAGCAGAGACTAGAAAACCATTGGTCAGTGATATCCTAGAGGGAGGGAGGGAAAATTACTGTTAAGGTGGGAGTTGGTTTAGATGAAATCTGAGGTTCCTTCAAATTTAGACCCTGTGATTTTGTGATCTAGAATCAAGAAGCCAGTTAGCCTACTAAAGAGAACAAATTGCTTCTGAAACACTTTGGAAGCAGCCATTTACACAACAGCCACATTAATTTCATGTTGTTCTTATCTATTCATTAAAGCAAATCTTGGGATCTCAACTTGGCACAGTATTCTGGCAAGACTGCACTAGTATAATTGAGTAAAGCGAAAGTAATAAAACTGCATTTTGTTAGAGAAAATGTGTAATTCAGGCTTGTCTTCATGCAGACTCTTGGTCTGAATTACGGAGGGTGGATGGCATGTTAAAAGTGGTGGGCTCGCCTCGCCTTCTCTCAGACTCAGGGCTTGTGTTTATTCTGGTGGCTGCTGTATATACCTACTCTTCTCTTGGAGTCACCTAGGATGAGCTTTGGGCCCACTGAGAGATGTTTCCTGTTTGGTCTAGTAATTCATAAGCTGAATATCTATGCCTAGCGAGTTGAAGAATCTTTCAAATGTCCCTGGAAATCAGAGAGCTCTCAAAAGTTTTGAAACAGCTTTGGGAACTCCTCCCAGTGCTTCACACTTCATTCTTCCCCACTTCCCCTTTCTTTTCATTGTTTCATTTAATTATAATATTGTAATGCTAGAAGAAGGAACAAGGTAAATATTTAGAGAAAGGAAAGGAAATGGGTTCATTTTTTAAGCTGGCTGAGAGCAGGCATACCATTGTAAGTTTGAAGTAAGCCTGTGAATTTTTAAAGGTAAACTCTAACGTCCTTCCTGCAGGAAAAAGGCCATGAAGGAGAATTGTGAGGTTTAACATGATTGCTAAAGAAAACTGTGGCCGATGTGACCTCCAAAAAATCGAAGTGTGGGCCGCTCCAACTTTTACAGATGTTAAGCATGCAAAGATATTACTTGAAGGCTGCCTGGGCAATATTAACATTTGAGCCACTAGGGTTATTTGAAATAGTTGGGTCCTGTTTCAAGAAATTTCTAGGAAAAGGTGTTGTGAGACATTGGATGTTCTAGGATGGTGATGCTTCAGAGGTGACCTCTCTTCTCATTGGCCTATCCTGCCTTCAACTGTTTGGGTGTCTCTGGGAAAAGTGGACTGATTTCTCTGGTCACATAAGGCAGGTGGACATAATTCAGCAATGTCTGTCATCGATGACAAATTGTTTTTGAGTTACTCTGAGGCTATAATAAGATCACATCTGTTCCTATATTCTTTTTAAACACAGCCTGATTTGCAGAGCTTTTATACTGGTACAGTATCATTGTTTAAATATTTAGTGAGGTCTGGTCAGGTATTATAAGGGTGGATAAACAGAGAGAATCCTTTTATCCTCTGTGGTTTTTTGGTCTATTTGTTATGCTTTTGTCACTCTTGTGTGATTTCATCTTTTTGAGTGAATTTTGTGTTTCCTACAGTTGCCTAAAAAATATATGACTTTAGTATTTAAGTGTTGAACTAGAAGAGATATTGAGAATTATTTAGTTCAAACTCCTTGAAAGGAACTGAGATCCAGGGATGTCTAGTGACTTACCTAAAGTCCCATGGCTAGTCTGTGTCCTCACTGGAACTAGATTTAAGGTCATAGGATTTTCTTTTTCTTACATCCCTAATACTTAGCAAAGGGTCCCAGATATAATAAGGGCTTAATAAATACTTGACAATTTATTTGGTTTGGACTTGGAGTAACCTTAGGGGTCACCTAGTCCACCCCCCTCATTTTACAGATGAGGAATATGACTTGCCCAAGGTCCTGTGGTCAGTAAATGACAGTTAAGATTTGACCCAAAGTCTTCTGATTTTAAATCCTATATATTTTCCTCTCACTGAACTACTTCTTTCCCCTATACTCTTTCCCTTATATTGAGTAGCTACACTAAATAATCTTCCTGGTAGAGTGATTCTCTAGGTGGTTGAATGTGATTGAATGCCCAGTCTTTCCTGAGAGCCCACACCATAATCCTGGGAAGAACCAGGTATCTTACTTTTGGTTTGACAATCAGTATGTCTGCCATTTGTAGGTCTTCCTTTCCTGAGATCTGGGCAAGACGTGGCATTGGGTGAATAGGTATAGGTCAACAGGCTATAATCACCTCAAAGAATGAAGAATAAGTTTTTAAAGAAGGTGAGGACCCATTGGCAAAGAGCTGATTTACCAACACCCTAGCACTTTACTTGAAATACTAAAATACTCCCAAATGGATGTGATGGGACCATTGAGTTCCTATTCAGCTCAGCATTTTATGATTTTATGAATTCATCTTTTTTCCACTCCCCAGTTGCTACTCTTCCCTCTCAGCCAACTTCTCTTAGAAACCTCAGAACTATGTTGGACTTTTTTTTCTCCCCACTTTCTCTTTCAAAAACATTGTCAGCCATTGAGTCCTGTGGATTCTTCCTTTGCTGTGTCATTCGTGTTTTCTCTTTCTTTTCTATTTCCACCATGACCACTGTAGTCTCAGAACATATCATGTTATGCCAAACCTTCTAACATGGATTCTTGGCATTTTAATCTCCCTCTATTCTATGATATACAGCACAAAGGGAAGAATCTTTCTAAAATACTGATTTCCTTATGTACCTGACCATATCAAGAAAACCTTAGTGATTTCTCCTTGCCAACAGGATATAGCCCAAACCAAAACCTTCCCTAGACTAGACTCAGTCTATCTTTTCCAAATTTGCTAGTTTTGACTCCTTGACCACTCAGTCATTTAGTCAGTCAGCAAATTGATAAGCATTTATTAAGTTATATACTACGTTCCAGACACTGTGTTAAGTTGTGAGTACACAAAAAAAGCCACTTCCTTTCTCTGCAACCAAAAAATCCCTTTCCTTAAGGGGCTTACATTTTAATGGAAACAACATGCAAAGAAACAGGTAACATAAGATATGTGGTAAATATTTGGAAAGTAATGTGAAAGTGGAAGTCTTTAACAGCTGGTGACAGAGGGTGGGGGGCCAGGAAAGACCTTTTAATTTGAGCTGAGTCTTGAAAGAAGCCAGAGAAGTCATGGGGCAGAGGTAAGGGAGTAGACTAGCATTCCAAATCTTTCACTGCAATCAGTATCTTCTTAGTCACTGGTCTACTTGTTACTCAATTCAATTCAAGTAACATTTATTGAGCACCTTCTGTGTGTAAGACACTATGCTATGTTCTGGGGATGTAAAATTGGGAGAAAATTTCAACCAATGAACTTACCATCTTGGGAGGAGATATGACATGGATGCAGGGCAGGCTGTCTTCATTCCCTGTGCCATACCTTTCCTCACATCATTCCCTTGTACCTAGAATGCCCTCTCCTACTCTGGTCATGTGGCCAGATGTTACCATTGCATTAAGACTTGCCTCAGAGTCACAGAATCTTGGTGTTAAAAAGAACACCAGAGGCCATATAATCCAATGTATACCTGATGTAAAAAGGTGGTGTAGAATGCCACTGCTCCAAGTGATCATTTGGCCTCTGTCTGAGGATCTCTAGTGGGATAAAACCTACTCCCTCAGGAGGCCACCCACGTTTACATGACTCTGATTGACAGGAATTCTTTTTCTAATAATAAACCAAGATTTGCTTCTCTGCAACTTCTACCTTGTTTCTGCTGTCTAGATCCAGAAAGAATTGTTCTAACCTTTCTTCCATGTCACAGTCCTCCAGGGTTTGAGGACAGTTATCATGTCTCAACCCCATCCACCATACCTTCTTTTTGTTCAGACTAGACACCTCTTCCCCAACTGTGCCCACCTTCACCCATATGCTTAAACCGATCTTATGGCATCATCTCTGGCAGTCTTACAAACACTCATTTCATTTATTCAAAATATATTTATTAGGAATCTACTATGGATCAGGCACTAAGGTCCATGTTGTGGATACAAAGACAAGACCAGTCCCTCCCCTCAGGGAACTTATATTCTACTGGGAGGAAAAAGTACTTTGTATATATAGATTACAAACCATTCCCTTAATTGACTGCTCCATTCCCAACCTTAGTGCAACTTTATAAACCATCATGGCTGAGATGGATTCCTTCCTCATCTCCACCTCTGAGAATCCTCATTTTCTTCAAGGCTCAATGCCCCTTCTAAGCTTGCCTTCATTCTTCCTGCCCCTTATATGTTGATGCTCTTTCCCTCCTCAGTTTTGCTTATTTTTATATGAGCTATCTCTCTCCGATAACATCTGAGATTCTTATTGGCAGATGCTGTTTTGTTGTTTGCCTTTGTAACCCTAGTGCCCAGAATGTGGTACACAATTAATGCTTCAAATTGAATTGAATGTAAAATGACCCAAGGTCCTATGAAGTCTTCATTTTACTTTTTTCATTTACTTTATTAAGTGGTGGGAAAAGTGGGGATGGGTAGGGATAAGAAGACAAGACCATAGATTTAGAGCTGGAAGGGAGCTCAGTAGTCATAAGATCATAGATCTGGATTTAGAAGGCACCCCAGAAACCCTCTAGTTCAACCACCTCATTTTATAGAGGAGGATGTTAAATGACTTAACTAAGGTCATGCAAATAGCCAAAATTCAAATCTAGGTCCTCTGACCTCAAAGCCAGCATTATTTCTGCTGTTCTGTAGAACATCTACATATATTTAACTATTGGCACTAAACTTAAGATCTTTGCTCAGCAACTACCAATATCCATCTTGACTTCTCACTAGAAAGGATACAAGAAAGCACAATGAAATTTTACTTTAAGGGAAGAAGGACTCATGAGTTCTCTTTAGAGAGAACAATAGGGGAGGTAGGAGAGTTGACTTAATTATGCACCCCCAATGTTAAGGGAAACATCATTCCTTGGGGTGGCTGGGTGGCACAGTGAATAGAGCACTGGCCCTGGAGTCAGGAAGACCTGAATTCAAATCCGGCCTCAGACACTTAACACAAAAACTAGCTGTGTGACCTTGGGCAAGTCACTTAACCCCAATTGCCCTCCAAAAAGCAAAAAAAAAAAAAAGAGAGAGAAACATCATTCCATAGGACACTTGATCAACTCACCCTGTAGTACTTATTCTAAGGATAAACCATCCTTCCAACTTGAATTTGTTTGTGGCTTTTGACCCAATATCTGTTGCAAAGGATGAAATATCTATCTACCTACCTACCTATCTATCTATCTATCTATCTATCTATCTATCTATCTATCTATATAACATGGCAGGATCTGCCTAAATAAGGTAATTTATCCCCCTAATCAGTAACTTCAGTACAAAAGTGAGCATGGAAGAATGGCAGAAAATATGTTGGAGAATATAAAGACCAAACCCTTATGAGCTTATTGAAATTATCTATTGTGACTACTTTCTTCTAGAAGAGTGTTGAGAGGCACTAGAAATGAGTAGTATTAAATGTCACACATAAAAAAGAAATAAACTTTTTTTGTTTTTAGCAACAAATTTGTAACCAAACAATGTGAAGAGACATAAAACCAGACCTTCCAAATTACTTATAATTTGATTTAAAATATTGGGTAAAACATGAAGAACAAAAAATATTCTTTTCCCATGTAACCTTCTGATATTAATTTACTTATTCATGGATATGTGGGTCATTTATTTTATTTAACCACATAATAAGTCAAGCTGTTATGAATATTTTACTCTTTCCCTCCCTCCCACTTCATTAACATCCATAGAGTGTAAGTTTTAATACTTAGCACTGTACCTGACACACAGTAGGTCAGTCAATCAAACAATAACAATTTATTAAGTGCCTACTATATGCCAGGTTGGGCAGCTAGGTGGCAGAGCAAGTAGAATGCTGGACCTGGAGTCAGGAAGACTCATCTTCCTGAGTTCAAATTTGACTTCAGATACTTAACTAGCTGTATGATTCTGGGCAAGTCACTTAACCATGTTTGCCTCAGTTTTCTCATCTGTGAAATGAACTAGAGATGGAAATGGAAAATCACTCTAGTATTTCTGCCAAGGAAACCTTAGATGGGGTCAGGAAGAGTCAGACATGACTGAAAAACGACTTACAAGGGGCAAGGCAGGCACTGTATTCAGCTCCAGGGATACAAAATAAGGCAAAAGACAGTCTCTACTGTCAAGCAACCCGTAATGCAATGGAATAAACACCTAATGAAGAGTTACCTGACTAGTAGTGAGATCACTGGATCACAGAATTTCACAGTTGAAAGGGACTTTAGAATCTCACTAGTTCAGTAATTCCTCTTACAACTGGACTATACTGGACAAGTGTTAATAAGCCTCTACTTGAACTTTTCCAATGATAGGGAAACCGCTACCTCTTGAGACTGCCCTTTCAATTTTGATAGGGTTCATTTTCTAGGGAGATTTTTCCCCTTTACATTGAGACTAAATTAATCTCTTTGCAACTGAGTTATGATATACACATATCTTGAATAGGCACCTCAAATAATTAAATAAGGAACTGGGGCCACAGTGGAATGGGGAGAAGTTGGGTGGATTGTATTTGGGACATTGCTCACTGGTTTCAGTGATCTCCAGTTACTCTAACTGTGCATCACTGAACACTGTGGTCTCTGAAGAATTCACAATCACAGAGGAGCCTGAGTGCAGAACAAAGATACAAGGTCAACATGTGAGAAGTGTCAGGAGAGACACCATTGAGGCCACTGAATGACACTGATAGAAAAGTACATCAATGCAGGCCAAGGATTAAATGATTGATAGGAATTGGGCACAGTTTAGCAGAAAGAACATGGAGGATTTTGTGAATAAAAATCACTGACATGTAGGTCAGTGTTCATCATCAAGGTGGAGTGTTTATTAGGTGTTTATCTATCCATGATGTTATGCTAGGTACCATACAGAACCCTCTTTATGGATGGACCCTGCCTTTTGGGAGCTTACTATTTTCAAGAGGACTTTATTTGATGATTACTCTTTCATATCGTCTCTCATCCCTATTAGAATAAGGTATGGAGGGGCAGTCTTTTTTATATTTCTATTTATATCTGTATTCCCAGGCTCAGTAAGCACTTTTATATATGCTTCTCATTCATTCACAAATTGGAGAGAAAAATTTAAGCCACAAGTTAAACAAATATGCTAAATAAACAAATTGAGAATTTTTATTAGGTGCTAGTCAAAGGTTAATTGCTTTGAAAGGAAGTGTTGAATGAAAAGGGAGTTGTATTCCTCCAAGCTTTGAGCGAAAAACATCAAGTTCTTGAGTGGGGCCAGAACCTGGCACAAACTTGGTTCTTAGGAAATTCTTGTTGATTGATTGATTAGTAGGGGAGAATTGGATTTCCCATGAAAATTCGACCTGAGAGTCTGGATTCCATTGAGTTGATTTTGCCCTAGTTCCAAAGGTATGAGAACAAATTGCTATGTCTTGACTTAATCAATTCAAGGAGGTTTCTTCTTTTATTTAAACATTAAATTAAACAAACACAATCCCCCTAAACCCCATTTTTCAACAAGCCACATTTTGAGTTCACACTGAAGTTGAGTATCTTATGATAACTACATATGCTTTACACTTTATTATGTAATTTAATTTTTCATATCTTTCTTTTATTAGCAGTAAAATAGGTTTAGAAAAAATAATTAGATTATGAGGTTAGGATAAAAAGGACAGTTCAATAAAATATGTTCAATATAATTCCTATCTGCTAAAGTAAAATACAGCCTCTAAGAGATTTAATTATGGCAGTATTCAAAGAAATTTTGCCTGTGCATTGAAAACATCCAAAAAAGAAACCCCACGGAAGGCACTTTGGTTAACAACCAAAAAAGTAATGTGATACTTGCAATTATAATTTACAGAATATGATAGGAGTGGGGCTCGAGAAGACACAACAAAACCTTGTCTTTCCCCTAAGGGGCCATAGCGGCACTGCTTTAGTTACTCTTCTCATGAGTAGATGAGAGGTTTGGTTTAGCTTTTTATGTCTCCTAAAGGAAAATTTTCATGGGATCATAGATTCAGAGCTGGAAGCACCTTAGGGGCCATTCAGTCCAACCCCCTTCACTTTTAGATAAGGAAACTGAGGCCCAAGGACACCAAGGTAACAAGTGGTAGAACTGGGAGCTCCCCAAACTGATTCTTTTTCCACTGCTCAGCCACCATTTTGGGAGATTGTATAATAATAGTATTTTCTTTCAGTGGTGTCCTTTGTAAGAAGCCTTCCACAGACATATTCAAAGCTAGAGAATTGTAGGTATTTGTAATTGGAAGAGATCTCAGAGATCAGCTGGTCTGCCTCCTTCATCTTCCATGGCCTTTGTGTAGGAGGTAGGATCTGAGCTGAACTTTGAAGGGAGCTAAGAGATGAATCAGTCAATCATCAAGTATGTATTAAATACCTACTATGTACCAGGCACTGTGCTAAGCCCTGGGGATACAAAGAAAGGCAAAAGACAGTCACTGCCCTCAAGGAGCTCACAATCTAATGAGGGAATAGGTTAGAATGAGATACTGTTTGTGATGAAGGGGTGCAAAGATGGCCTCATAGGGGAATAACAAACTAGTTGGACTGGTATGCAAGTACATGAGAGGAAGCAACAGAACATGAGCTGGGAGCACCATTGTGACAGACAGAAAGGAGTTTATATTTGTTCATAGAGTCAATAAGAAACCACTGCTGCTTTTCAAATGGGGGAATGAGACATGTCTAGACCTGTGTAACTCATCCCCTTACTGGAATCCATGGCTGAAGGGAACACCACCAAATTCTGTCCTTATTGAAGGTCTTATCTTGTTAAGACTTTGGCTTGGGTTGGCGATGATTGGTTGTGTGTTTGTGTGTGTTTCCTGTATGTTCAACCCTTTTATATCCATTCCTCCTTCCCTCCCTGCCCCATCCCAGATTCAGTAATGGCAAATAATTGTAATGAGCTTAGCAGGAACCCAAGTGTCTCCATAGGAGGCAAATTCCTTTTGGCATTTATCATCATCTTCAGATCTTCCCCTCAAGTTTCTCATCCTTGCTATGCATGGCTGCTCATTTTCCTCAAGCTTGCATCAATTGTCTTGGATTTTCTAATGGATGGTGAGGAGGTATTGGGTGTAATAAGGATTATCATTAAACTCTTTCCTTTAGCCCCCCAAGCCTGGTTCAAGAGATGACAGGGGCGGAGCCAAGATGGCAGAGTAGAAACAGCACCTCCAAGGCTCTCTCTCCCCCCAGATTACCTCCAAGCTATGTGAAAGGGGACTCTGAACAACTTCTGGAGCCCCAACACCCACAGAACAACATAGAAAGGCTAACCTCCCGCTGAGGACAGCCCAGCAGCCCTGCAGGAAGGGCCAGCACAGCACTCTGGGAGCCGGCAGCGCACGCACCAGGCAGAGAGCTGAGCCCAGGTCCCCCGGTTTTAGCCCCAGGGCAGCTGGGCCGACAGCTGGCTGGAGGGACCCCAGAACACCAGCAGCTGTGGCGATTCCAGAATGGTCAACACAGACATGCCCAGGACAAAGTGAGAGGTTAGTGCCCTATGGACTTTGGGACCAGTATTTGGGGAATCCGTCGGCTTCCTCCCCTGGGGGCTAGAAGCCACTGAGGAAACATGCCATTTTGCAGTTTTCAGTGGCGGCTCCAGCTCCTGGCCTGTGAACTGTAGGGTGATACAGCAATCAGTCTGGGGGGTAATTGCTCTTGCTTTAACCTCCTTGGATCTGGATTGTGATCTGGGCGGGGGGGGAGGTCGTGGGGTGGGTTTCCAGATTGCCAGAAATGGAAGTTGCCCCCCCCCCCACATTTGGGATGAAGCTCCCCTGGCTGGTGGCAGAGTTCTACTGTGGCAACAAGCCCAAAAGTCAAGTAATTAAGTGGCATCATACCAAGGCAAAGGAAACAAAATAAACAGAAAAATGAAACATTAGACTCCTATTTTGGGGGCAAAGAGGATCGAAGCATGGAACAGGAAGAGGACTGTGAGGTCAGAAATCCTGCTCCAAAAGCCCCAAAGGAAAATATGAGCGGGTTGCAGGCCATAGAGGACCTTAAGAAGGACTTTAAAAATCAAATAAGAGAAGTGGAGGAAAAATTGGGAAGAGAAATGAGAAGAATACAGGAAAAGTATGAAATGAGGGTCAACAGCCTGACTGAGGAAAACAACACCTTAAAAAATAGACTAACTCAAATGGCAAAGGAGGCCCAAAAGGGCAATGAGGAGAAGAATGCCTTAAAAAGTTGAATTTGCCAGATGGAAAAAGAATCTCAAAACCTCACTGAGGAGATTCATTCCTTCAGAGTTAGACTGGAGCAAATGGAAGCTAGTGACTTTATGAGAAATCAAGATGCTGTTAAGCAGATCCAAACAAATGAAAGAATAGAAGGCAATGTGAAATATCTCATGGGAAAAACCACTGACCTGGAAAATAGATCCAGGAGAGATAATTTAAAAATTATTGGACTACCTGAAAGCCATGATCAAAGAAAGAACCTAGAAATCACCCTTCAAGAAATTCTCAAGGAAAGTTGCCCTGATGTTTTAGACCCAGTGGGCAAAATAGAGGTTGAAAGAATCCACCAATCACCTCCTGAAAAAGATCCCAAAAAGAAAAGTCCTAGGAATATTATAGCCAGGTTCCAGAATCCCCAGATCAGGGAGAAAATACTACAAGCAGCCAGGAAGAAACAATTTCAATATTGTGGAAACACAATCAGAGTAGCACAAGATCTGGCAGTTTCTACACTGAGGGATCTAAGGGCATGGAATATGATATTCCAGAGGGCAAAAGAACTGTGAATGAACCCAAGGGTCACCTACCCAGCAAAACTGAGTATTTTGTTTCAGGGGGAAATATGGTCATTCAGTGGAATAGAGGACTTTCAGGTATTCTTGAGGAAAAAACCAGAGTTGAATAGAAATTTGACATCCATACACAAGAAGGAAGAGATGCCTGAGAAGGTAATCAGGGAAAAGAAATCAAAAGGAACTTATCAAAGTTGATCTATTTACATTCCCTACATGGAAAAACTAACTATGACTAATGAAACTTTTCTCAGTATGAAAATAATGGAAGAAGGGTGTGTGGTCATATGAATACATATGTGAATGTGTGTAAAAAAAAGAAAAAAGAGATGACAGGGGTAAAAGGAAAAGAACCTTGGGCTCAGAGTCAAAAGTCCTGGGTTGTAGTCCTCCCTCTGCCACTAATTAGCCATGTGACTTTGGACAAGGCAGTTGCCTACACTGAACCTCAATTTCCTTCTTTATTAAATGAAAGAGTTGGTCTAGGTGATGGCCAAGGTCCAGTACTCTATATTCTTTAACTCCACATAGTTCAAGCAATTCCATCTCTCTTACTCCTCAAATATTTCATTGTCATAGTACTCCAAACATAATTTTATCTTATCTTTTCCCACTAAACCTATACATAGTATTATCTCTAATCTAGGCCATATATTTAGAAGCATCTCTAAAGCGCAGTGCCCTCCAGAGAAAGAAATTCTAGGCATTACCTACATTCCCCCTTAATAATCATAATAAATAGCATTTGTTCAGCACTTTACGGTTTGTAAATCACTTTACTAATCTATCTCATTTTATCCTCTCTACAACCCTTATAGGCAGATGCTATTTTTTTTTTTTTTTCGGAGGGCAATTGGGGTTAAGTAACTTGCCCAAGGTCACACAGCTAGGTTTTTGTTTGTGTGTGTTAAGTGTCTGAGGCCGGATCCGAACTCAGGTCCTTCTGACTCCAGGGCCAGCACTCTACTCACTGCGCCACCTAGCTGCCCCAGCAGATGCTATTTTAACACCATTTTGTATATTCAGGTGTTTCAGTCATGTCTGATTCTTCATGACCCCATCTTGGGTTTTCTTGGCAGATGCCAGAGTGGTTTGTCATTTCCTTCTCCAGCTCATTTTATAGATGAGGAAACTGAAGCAAACTGGGTTAAGTGACTAGCCCAGGGTCACACAGCTAGTAAGTGTCTGAGAATGGATTTGAATGTATGAAGATGAAGTCTTTCTGATTCCAGGTCTGGCACTTTATGAATGTGCCACATAGCTGTCCAACCCCATTTTGTAGAGGAGGAAAACTGAAGCAGTTAGAGGTTAAGGAACTTACCCAAGCTAATACAGCTAGTAAGTGTCTGAGGCAGGGTTTGAACTCAGGTCTTTCTGACTCCAAGTTTAGTGCTCTGTCCACTTTGTCAACTACCTGTGTCAGTACTTTCTCTGTCAGGAAGTTCTTTCTCATATCAGACCCTCCTTCCTCATGATGTACTTTATGCCCACATTCAGTTCTCTGTGGAGACAGAGTAGCTTGTTATGTGAGGGGTCCTCCTGGGAGGCACATATTGTCGACTCATGCCGCCACTATGAGATCCACTGGCATCTCCTAAGAGTGTTGCGTTGCTACTTATGACTGACCACTATGGAGGGTTCATGTTCTTTAAAAACAAGGTATTGCCTTTGGTTTTCTAAGTAAAAGTTGAGAAAGAGGCTCAGTTGCTAATGTATTTTTTCTTTCAATTTTCCCCCAACATATAATACACGTTGCATTACAATAAATTCAGTCAGTTCAAATGTTTTTCATCTGAAAAATTGAATACGTTCTTTTCCCTCTGTCTCCCTGCAAGGGGCGAGCTTTTTATATTTTTATGGTCTTTGTTGTTTTTACTTGTCACCGTTGCTAGTATTAGTTCACTTCTAAGTAATGACTTTTCTATATTGAGAAAGACAGATGACTTATTAGATGTCAGAGGCCATCGGAAACATTTTCAACTCAGCATTTTTAATGTCTGCGCCTTTTCTTGATTTGTTTTTCCTCTTTTTCTCATTCTTCTTTTCTCCCCTGTGTCCTTCCTTTGGTTCTTGAGTATGAGTATCTGTGTGTGTGTGTGTGTGTGTGTGTGTGTGTGTGTGTGAGTATACCTCTCTTATATACTTTCTTTGTGTCCCCTCTCCTCATCCTCCTGTCTTTGGGTAGACTTTCCTGCAATAGAGGGCCTGTGGTTTGCCTGCTGGGAGCATTTGTTATTATATATATCTATGAATCTGTCCTTTGAGGATCAACAAATTAGTAGATTTGTCCGGGACCAAACTTCTGTAATCAACCTGATACATGTATGTATGTATGTGTGTGTGTGTGTGCATATATATATATATATATATATATATGCATACACATATATTTATTTTTTAAACTTCTGAACAGGTGCTTAAGACATCAAAATCCCTACCTAAACCCCTGCAAAAAAATTGAGCAAAGCACAATTTGTCACAGTACTGGACCCACTGATGTACTAAGAGCCCCCAAGACAGTAGCAGCCCTCATAAATGATTAGGTTGAAAACAGAAGTTTTACATAGGTACAGCCCACTAATTCATTGATTGTAGAAGGACAGAATGCCATCATGAAGATTACCATGACATTCTGTTAAATTCAGACAATAGTTTCTAAGCCACTTTGTGTGTTGGGTATCTTCTTTTATGCCCATATGTCTGAAAATTGCAGGTACAATAGTTTACAAATGTAGGAGAAGCATTATAAAGGATATCATTAGAGAAATGTATAACCAGGGGCAAGTTACATTGGGCCACTTACATAGCAAGAGAGGGAGGGAGAGACAGTAGGCAACCCATGTGCTCTGATGGTATCCATCTGATGTCAAAAATTCTAGAAAAATGTCTAGACCTCTGGACTTCTTGGGGAAGGACTTGGTCTCAAGAGTTGTATAAGATGAGTAGGCATGGATCTGTCTGTGTCACTGAGGGAAGTGTTCCTATTGTGAAGATCACAAATCCATTGGAGTATATGCCAGCCAATAAAAGGTACAGATAAATGGCAGTAACTCTACTCACAGGAAGCTGACAGTCTAATGGGGGGGGGGGGCGGTGTAAGTGTGTAAATAACTGTGATATGAGGGAAGGTGAGGGGAAACAGAACAGAAGACCAGACCAGGAAGGAACAATTTCATCTGGGAAGAAGGGGATCAGCGAAAGTTTAGAGGAAGGTGCGGCAGCAGAGATGAGCCTGGGAGGAAGAGAGGGACTCCAAGAGAGGGAAAGTAGTACCAAGGAGTCCACTTTAGGCATGGCAGACATTTCATGATCAAACACAAGGAACCAAGAGAAGACAAAATAAGAAAGGCATGACATTCCAGAAGGTAGAGGAGTCCAAGGGGAACCATGATTTTCTGAGATTTTATCTATGTGCTTTATTTTCACATTACAAACATTTACAGATTACCCTTGCTCAAAGAACCATCTCTGACAGCAAAGGAAAAGAATTCAGCAAGGTTTACAATACAGTGACCTCATCTGAAGTGCAGATGGCAGCATTTTGCACCTGTAGCTGACCCACTCCCCCCAAACACTTTGCTATTTTTAATTTTAAAAAATTAACAGAAATCTATTTTCTCTCCCTTCCCTCCCCCACCCTACTGCAGGGGGAGAAAAAGAGAGAAGAAAAACAAATTCCCTCTAGCAAATAAGCATGGTTAAGAAAAACAAATTCCTTCCCTGGCATTATTCAATATCTACATATACATACATGCATACATACATATACACATATGTACACAATATACATATGCATATCCAAATGTAACACACATATGAATGTATACATATACCCATATATATGTACATACACACAGATGCTTGTTTACATACATATACCTATACAAACACATATTACATATACACACATACATACAGCATGCACATGTATACATATATACAAACAATATACACGTATATATTGTTATATACATATATATAACATAGATATGCACAATACACATATAGGTATATATGCATATCCACATACATGTGCATATGTAAATATATGTATGCATGTATATGTATCTCATCAAGCATGATGGAAGAGGAAAAATAAATCTGTCACCTCTGTGCTCTCAGTGGGTGAACAGGATGTTTTGTCATTGATCTTTTGGAATCAGTCATGGATGGTCATTGCTCTGGTCATAATTCTTACAACTTCAAAGTGGTTCATCTTTACAGTGTTGTTGTCATTATGGAAATTATTCTGTCATTTCTGCTCATTTCACTCTGTAATGAGTTTATAAAAGTCCTCAAAATTGTTCAATTTGATGATATTGGTTTTCATAGAAATAATTCTGATTCTGATAGCTTTTCTCTGCCTCAGTTCATATAGGGTTGTTTATGTCTCTTTGAAATCATCCATTTTCTCCTTTCTTATAATAAAATCATATTCCATCACATTCAGATACCATACCTTTTTCATGCATCTCTCAATTGATGGACATCCCTTTAGTTTCGAGGTTTTTGCTGTCACTAAAAGAGCTGTGGAGGAGGATAGAAGGTGGTAAGGCTATACATGAAGGTCCATAGGAGCCAGGTTTTAAAGGGTCTTGGATGCCAGGATTATCAGTTTATACAGTAGAAAGTTAGGAATCACTGTGTATGTGTGTGTGTGTGTGTGTGTGTGTGTGTGTGTGTGTGTGTGTGTGTGTGTATGTATTGTAGTAATGGTGGTAGTAGTGGTGCTGATAGTGTAGTGGTGACAGTGATGGTAGTAGTGGTGGTAGTTATAGTAGTAGTAGTAGTAGTAGTAGTAGTAGTAGTAGTAGTAGTAGTAGTAGCAGTAGTAGTAGTAGTAGTTTACCATGATAGGAGAGAGAAGATAACCATTATCATGAGGGCTTGAATGGAGAAAAACTATACTGTTAGGTGACTACAACAGTATCTATTAAGACTAGCTGACTGAAAAGAAATGAGGGTCTGAATTGGGACAATTACTGGTGGGAATGAAAATGAAAGTGATATTTCTGAATGATCCTGTTGAAAAAGAATCAAGAATTTGGCAGCTTTTTTGATATGGGCTGTGGGTGATAAGGGAGAGTGAAAAGGCAAAAATGATTCTAAGATTCGGAGACCTTTGTCTTGGGAAGATGGTGTTGTCATCAACCAAAAGAGATCAGGAGGAGGAGCAGGTTTTGATAGCATGGAGTCTTGAGTTTTAGCTATCAATCTATGGGAATGCTAGCTCACAAGAACCAATTTTCAAATTTTTAGTGTGAACATTTACATCCTAGAAATGGGCAAATACTACCACTGATCAGGGCTCCCCTTGTTGTTTTGTTGATTGTCTCTAAGAAAGTGATGGATGAAATGTTAATAATGATGCATATTCAATTTAAAATTGTGTCATTTTGATAATTTTTTCCCCGAGAACCAATGGATAAACATTTACTAGTACATCTCTGGTTATCATTGGGATATTCAGGTGCATATGTCTAATAGAAAGTATCTGATACTTTGGAAGGAGATGGGGGGGTGATACATAGCATTTGGGAGTCATCTGCATAAAAGCTGGCGTTTTAGCACCTGGGAATAGAACGCTGAGAGTTTCAGGGGCTGTTTTAGGGGCAGAATGAGCTTGAAGAGAAGTGAAGGGGACTGAGAAGGGGATATTCCAAGAGGTAGGAGGAGAATCATGACATGATGATGTCCCAGAATCCAAGAGAGGAAGTATAACAAAGCATTGGCCAACTTATTTATGCATCAAAGTCTAGTTTCGTAAATCTATTTAAAATAGTAAAGAAAAACTTTTTCTTGCTCATTTTATCTTACTATAGCTGAAATGACTGGAAGAATTACCTACTTTGTGAGGAATTTCAAAGTTGGGGGGTGTCAAATTGCTTCTTTCCATGAATCCTCATTATTGGATTCCTGTCTTGTCAGGTAACTTTTTTTTAGAAATAGTCCAAAGTAACCTTTATGATCTGCTGAGTGGGATTACCCAGAAAGATGCCTTGTTCCTGGTGCAGTGATTTCCTTAAGCTTCAGTTTGGAAAGTAGAAGGCAAAGTCATATTTTGCTTTATCATGCAGGATTCTCAGGGTTAAAAAATCTTTGCAGAGAATCACAAGGAGGAAAAAGGATAGTCCTGGAAAGAAGTTACCCTCGGAATCATTTTGGAGAAATTCTTGGTCAGGTCTGGGTTGGACTAAAATGACCTTTGAAGTCCCTTCCAAAGCTGAGAGCCTATGATTCAGTAAAGAAAAAGATGGTCCTAGTGGACAGAAAGAAATCAATAAGACCTCTCATTGGAGTCTTTTTCTCATTTAAGAGATGGGACACTTAGAAGCTCCCTCTTGGCTCTTAAAAACCATTAAGTGGAGCTAGAAGATAATTTCATGTACCCTGTTATCACTGAGCAAAAAATCTTTGGAATTCATCAGCATCCAGCTTGCAATATGTCCATTCCCTTAATTTCAAATCACATTTTAGTCCATCAGTCAATGGCATTTATTAAAGACTTACAACATACCACTGGGCTAAGTACTAGAGATAAACATAACATGGCAGCTCTGGTCCTAACCCAGTAGCTATGTTTGACAAAGAAAGTAAAAAAAACAACCACTTCCCTCTAGGAGCTTACATTCTAATGGGAGAAATGATTAACCAAAGGATGAAGTTCCTGCCCCTCAATTGTCCTTTCTGAGGTACTTTGGGAACTTTCATGAAGGGGAACCTTGTCCAAATGTGTTTACCTTATGGTGTCTATAGGATAAAGTTGGTTGGGACATCCTAAGTATTCTTTGTTATGTGTAGTGGTGACTGGGTACTAGTGAATTAGGGTCTGGGTACTGGGGTGTGAGGAAAGGATAGGTAGACTCCGATATCAGTATGAGAAAGGGGGAGAAGTGCCTAGGAAGAAAAGAGAGGACAAGTAGAAGAGAAATCCTGGAAATCTCTCGTTTTCTTTTTTTGCTTTTTGGAGGGGGGAAGGCAGGGCAATTGGGGTTAAATGACTTGCCCAAGGTCACACGGCTAATAAGTGTTAAGTGTCTGAGGCCAGATTTGAACTCAGGTCCTCCTGACTCCAGGGCTGATGCTCTATTCACTGTGCCACCTAGCCGCCCTTTAATTTTTATTTTTTATTTTTTTATCCTGGAAATCTTTAATGAAGAAACCTAAACTTTCTAAAATGAAGTGGTATAGGTAGTTTGGGTAATGGCTGATGGGAAGGTAGAAACAAATTTAGAAACAGAATGGAGGTAATGAAGTAGGCTAAGAGAGACCAAAGACTACGTATGTACTAAACATTGGCCTATATAACACTGGAGAGGAAACTTGGTGTAGTTGATAGAGAACAGCATTTCCTGTTAGGACAACTTGGGTCTTGGGTCCATCTCTCACCCATCCTTTCTGTGTGACTCTGCCTCTGAGGGCACCCCAAAACTCCTTTAAATGTATCTGCATTAGCAGAGGGAGTTTCCTCATGGGAAACTCCTTATGCTAATGAAATTACAAGTTTTGATATAAATATAATACTTTAAAAACCATATGTTTTGAGCTGGAAGGGACCTTGGTGATCAACTGCTCTTACTCCCCCATTTTACTGTTGTGCAAACTGAGGCACAGAGAGGTTGTAATTTGCCCAAGGTCATGCAGAGAACCCAAGTTCTCCAATTCCAAATCCCTCACTTTCCACTGCACCATCTTTCTGGGATGGCAAAAAGAATCCCTTAAGTTTTAATGCAGAAAACAAAGAAAGCCAAATAAGACCAAATGAAGCAAAATATGTTTTCTTTTTTTCTTTTTATTGTCTATACCCAAAATAATGTTGTGGTGAGTATATTTTCTTCAAGTTTAACTAGCCCTGGAATTGTCATCTAGCTTGTGTAACAAGTAGATTCCTTTTATTTTCTCTCTTTAAAATGCACATGGAGGGTTTTTCCTTTAACCCACACTTAGGTTGCAAAACTCTTTATAAAATAAAAAAATCATGCCATTATCATAAACAGCCTCCTCTGCCCATTATCTGGGTGGATAGAGAACACTTGGGTCCCAGGGGTTTGTTGTAGAAAGTCCTGCAGACAAGACCAAAGTGGGGCTGGGCAAGGAAGGTTCCCCAAATTACCTTCCCTTCCCTTAGGTCTGAAACTGACTTTGGGGCGTTGGGCAGGCATGTGGAAAGATGAGGGTGAGATGAGTGTTTGTGCGTTTTTATGAAGAATCCTTAAGTATACATACAAATGTATTTTTTTAAAGCCACATGCAAACACACCTTTCTCTGTGTGTATGCGTACAAATACATACACAGGCACATCAATAAAAATGAAATTACTTGCAAAAGCGACAGCTAATCCTGTAAGTTGGATACAATCAGTGTGCTGCAATATGTAGGTTATTAAAGAGGAAATGGAGTTTAGTTATTAAGCTATCTTAGATGGCTTGATAGAGTATATATTTCCTGGCACTCTATTATTTATATTTTATTTTCAAATATTTTAAGAAGATAAACCTCTAAATTCGCTTTAGCCCTCTGTGTCATCCAATTTCATCACCACTCACTTAGATCCCTAATTAACTTATACTCTCTAGGCCCATTTCTTTGCTTGTATTTCTTTCAAGTCTTTCTAATGCTCTGTGAGTTACACTGGAAGGAACAATAAGATTTAAGGGAAGAATTAATTTGGAAAGTTAGGAATAGAACAGATAAGGGAAAATGAGAAAAAACAGCTTAGTATTTTGTCTTGTAAATGGCTTTGCTCTGGTAGACCAAGAAGCCCATTTATTCAAGGAGAAGGAGGAGCGCTAATGAAATAGATCATGAGTACGGCTATTACAGTAATGAATTTTAACACTCACTTTGTTATGTGATATTTTATTTATGAGCTCCTTGATCATTCAGATAAAGACAAGAAGTTTATGGCAGTAGATTATGTCTTGTTTTCATAAACATATTCAGCAGTTTAATAAACATAATTTATTTTTTTCTCCTTAAAAATCAGCAAAATTTATGAGAGATTATCTTAGGGTTAATGAAGTCTAACATTAAGGAAATATTACCCTATAATATTGGAGCCTTCAGTGGTGGAGTTGTAATTGCTTAATGCTTTTTTCTACAGGCTATTTTTATATAGTACATGCTTTGTACCATTAATCCAATTTTTACAAGTTACTCTTAGGCCAATTCATTGGGATGTATATATCCATGTTTATATTTTTCAGTCACTGCTTTCATTAAAAGACGTAGTAAAGAGTGGGGAATTTAATGTAGGAAAAGGGAGGAAAAGACAATTATGTGTATTTCCTCGCAGAAAGGTGCAAGGCACATATTACCACTGCATTCTGCCCCTGAAACTACATCCCCTCATAGCTGTATCTCTCACAGGTGAGAATAAAGTGATTTGTGGACCCTGGAGAAAACTGGTATGTACATTCCTATTGGAACCCATCAATAGTTAAAATTCAGAGTTCTACCTCTATATTTTATCAGAATGTACTTAAGTCATTTGAGAGCTCGGCCTATGTCAAGTTGGTATATCCTTTCCAGGTAGTTGGATGTACCAGTCCTCACTGTAGGTTGGGGCCCCAAATGATAAATAGCTAACACAAAAGACAGTCCCCAGAAATCCATAGGGATTCAAGGGATGTGCATGTGACTCAACTCATTTAAAATAGACTTGGTTGTATTGACCTACATACTTTTAATGAACTCATGATTTTGAGGAAGTACAGGTGTTCAAACAGTGGTAGAAGATCCAATATAATCTGACAAGCATTTATCAAGTATTTATTATGTGAAAGACCCTGGGGATAATAAAAAAGTGGGAAAAAACTCCCAATCTTTTCCCTCAAAGATCTTACATTCTATTTGAAATAAGAATTTTATTCTATTTTGCATTATCTCCACCAACCTCTCCATTGAAATACTACTTTTATTTTTTTATTTGTTTTTGTTTTTTGCTTTTTGGAGGGCAATTGGGGTTAAGTAACTTGCCTAAGGTCACACGGCTAGGTTTTTGCTTGTGTGTGTTAAGTGTCTGAGGCTAGATCCGAACTCAGGTCCTTCTGGACTCCAGGGCCAACGCTCTACTCACTGCGCCACCTAGCAGCCCCCTGAAATACTACTTTTAGAATACTGTCTGGGCCAGGGAGATGAAACTTTGTGGTTCTTTGGTTTATCAAGCCTTTTGCCACTTGTCTTCTGCTTTTAGTCAGAATTCCCTAAACCATCCAGCCCATGTCTATCTCTGGGCCATTTTTCTGCTCATTAATGCCTTAATCATCATTCCCCAATTGCCTTTGGCCACAGAGCACTTTAGGACTCAAAACACAGAGAGGGAAACTACAAATACTTGTCTAGAATGTAGAGCAGTGAGGAACAGTCTTGGGATGAAGTGAAGGGGGGCTGGAGATAATTTTAAAGGAAGTAAAAGAAAACTTGTTTTTATAACAAAAAAATTCTGAATATAATTAAAACTGTTTTTTTACCCACACATAATGATCTTTGATATTTAAGAGGGAAAAATATTGCTAATATTAGCATTTTTCATGAGATCCCTATTTTCTGGTTGAGCACAAAGCCAGAGGTCTATGGAATACACGAAACCTTGCCCAGTCCTCCTTCGTCTTCGTTCCTTCCTTCCTTATGAAATTATCTCCATTTTAGCCCATCCATATTATCATTGTGCATAGTTGTTTGCCTGTTCTTCTTCCAATAGATCAACTCCTTGAGATGGGGGACTGATTTTTCCACCTTTCTTTTTATTCCCAATGTTTAACACATAGTAGTCTCTTAATAAATAGTTATTAACTTGTTTTGGCTTAGGGAATGCTGCCTTACAATGCTGTATATGTAATGTACTATAAGAGCCAGAAGAAAGATTAGGAAAAGTATAGGTTTTGTCTAGGAAAAGTGATAAAAGACATTTGCCTCTAATGTGGTTTAGGGAGGTAACTGTGGGTTCTCTTTATCTAGGCCCTTCCTGCCTTCCACAACCACAGATAAATAGGAATTGGTTTGCTGGTAATGTTGATTCAGTACTAGGTACTTATTTTATGGAGAGAATATTTCTGGTGGGCAAGTTTGGGGTGATGAATCACTATTCTGTTATTCATTCTGATTTTCATTTTTTTCATTCATTCAAATATATTTCTTATATACTTATAATTTGACCCACCCTATCCTATGGGGAGATGGCATTCAAAAGCTGACCAGTTTATTAAAGAGTTTATGATACTTTGTAACATGGGGATGTGCCTGAAAATCACCCAAGTCCGCAGGGTGTGCCCAAGAGGACTCATGATCTTGTTCCCCATGTTTCTTTGGCATTGCTTATTTGAATCCAACAAAGAGAATTGTTTCAATAAAGAGGTGTGTTGTTTGGGCAAAACGGTGGCATGGAGACATAAGGGGTGCCCATTCTTCTCCCCATTTTTGTCTTTCAGAATTGATTCCAAGTTATGAAACTACCACTTTTTCTCTTGTAAGTAGAAATGAACACCTATGACCATTTGAGGCAGGTGGTGAGATGTATTTAATAACCATGTGCCTGATGTACCTCATAAAACACCAGATGCTTATTATTTTAATAAGTGAGCAAGGTGAGGCAACAAGAGACAATTGAGATCAGTTTGGCAAAGCCCCCCCCCCCACCTCCGTGATTGCCAAAAAAAACAACCCCCAAAACTTACAAACTTATTCAACCCATTTGCACCTGTGTGTAGACAAAGTTACACCCATCCTTTCAAGCGGTAACGATGCCATTTTGTGTTAGTGTGGCCTGAAAGAAGAAAAATGGTAGAAAGGCATTGGACTTGGAGTCAAATGAATTGACTCAAGTTCCAGCTCTGAAACTCACTGGCTAAATTTACGATTTTTGGAAATTCACTTCTTGGAAATAACTGAGTAGTTATTCAGTCTCAGTTTCTTTACCAGTAAAATGAGAATAAAAATACTTGTACTGTTTCTCAGAACATTTTTTTTTGTGCATGAGGAATGTGTTTTGTAGACTGTGTTCTCTTTTCTCTGGAGCTTCTCTTTGTGACCTTATTCTGTAAACATACATAGAGCAGAATATCAGCCAGAATGCTCAGAGGCTAGGATAGTTTAGATACTTTAGTTTCCTGATTAACTAATAATTAGGAAACTTTTATCTAATCCTTATTATTGTTAGAAATATTTCTAAAATGTACTAATACCATTTCCTGCCTTATTAAATATAGCATGGCAAATATGTTTTAATCTTTGATGATCAAAGCTTTGTCAGATTCTCAGTCATCATTCTGATCTCATAATCCATTGGGAATAGTAGGCATAACAAATTTGACAGAATGTGTACAGAACCTAATACAGTATCCTGGAAAAGTTAATTTTTTTTTTTACTTTTTATATTTCCCTTCAATTCTGGTAACAATTTTTTTCTATCATATTGCCCATTTCTTATAAAATTAGAATGTAGGAGATAAATTCTGGTTAATAAAATATTTGAATCTAATTGGGTTCCAATGAAAAAAAATTCTAACAACTTTTGATCTTGCCATTCTCAGAGATGCCTCATTTCTCCTTACTTAGACTACAGTTTTTTTAGATGTAGGCATGGGTCATGCCCTCCTCATTCTATTTCTCTTAATATTTTGTGCATTACCTTACTTGGGGTGGAACATTCAGTATTAGATAATGATAAGGGACTATTTTATTTTGGTAGTAATAGGACCTAGCGCCAATCTGTTGGCTACTAAATGCTTCTCAAATTGAATGACAGAATCCTATAGGAGGAATTTTTGGATCTGGGACAAGTGTCTTGAAATAGCGCTGAATGAAGGGGGAGGAAGCAGGATTCTTCCCCATAGAAGGCAGACTGGGACATTGGCACAAGAATGCTACTGGAGAGGCTACAGGGGTCAGTAGGGGGATGGGAGTAGAACAGGGCACACATGATGAGCTCACCCAGCCCTGGTACAGATTGATGCCTTCCTATTTTACCTAATTATTTTTGCCCATCAGGTGCTAACCTAGTTTATTTTTTACTGTCGTCTAAGGATTGACAATGTTAACTACATTCATTGCATTTGGTGGCCTGGACGAAACCCCACATGCCTCCTCACCAGAGAATTAGACTTAGTCAGGAAGACCTTAGTTCAAATCCTGCTCTAGACACTTGTGTGAGTCCCTTCAGTCTGTCAGCCTCAGTTTTCTCATCTGTAAAATGGGAATAATGATGCCAGGATTATTGTGAGACTCAAATGAGATAATAAAGCTTTGCAAACCTTCATTTGCTATATAAATGCCCCCATTGTAATCATTTATCAGCCTTAACTAGTTATATAAATGTGGTAGTTATTGTTGATGATGAAAACTACTGGATTGTTTCATTCTCTGTACTTGTATCCCAGCACATAGTAGGCCCTTAAAAAAACACTCAGTTAATTAATAGTTCTGAAATGGAGCTTCCAGAGTCATGAGCAGAAGAAAGCACATAGTAGGCCCCTAATGAATACTTGTTGATTAATGAACAGTTCTGGAAGGGGGGCTCCAGAACCATGAGCAGAACAAGGACAGGGGCCTAAATAGTATGCCTCCATTGTTTCCTCACAATGGCTCCTGTTTCTCTGTCCCTTTCTATTCATCCTTCTCATTCCCTGGTCAGCATCTTGTCCCCAATCTCTTTTGGGTTATTGATTAAGAATCACAAAATTGTTTCTGTAGCTATATTATCAGTGGCTTCCAGGGTGACTGTCATTATGCACAGCCACACACTGAAAATGACACAGAGAGAGATGGCATTTTCCCACTCCAATGCAAAAGCATTTTAAACTGTGACTGAGTCTGAGATTTTTAATTTAACCCCCCTCTGTAGAGGTCCTAAGCACAAGCAGCAGCAGTTCATTGTAGTGAGTTATTTCTAAGAGCCCAGGTTTAGAGTCCCTTAATTGTCTGTGTTTCTTTCCCCCGCCCTTCCTTGCCCATCAGATGGGGCGCCTACAAAGGCATCGTGCAAAGTTTGGGAGCCACTGGCAGGTAGGTTTGCATTTTTCCAGGTTAATTCACTTGATGAAAAGCTGCTGCGTGTGATGTGTCATATATCAAAGGCAGGGCATCAGTAATCTTTGCTCAAGGGCATGGGTAACAGACAGATAGACGGGAGAATGAGATGGAAAAAAGCAACTCATCCTTTTCTGCTAACACCACGAAGGAGATAAAGGAAGATTTATGAGTCATCTTGGACCACATACCAGCAAGCGGTATACAGTATTTTTCACATGTGCCCAAAATTGGTGGAGGAAGGCAATCTGCTTGTCACTGTGACCATCAGGTGCTTGAGGAAGCAATTGGGTCCTTGGGGGCTTGGGGCTGTGGAGTCAGCATCCTAGAGAGGCCTGACTTATTTATTTATTTTGGGGAAAGCATCATTGCCATTTCCAAAGAGATGATTTGTAAGTTGAATAAAATAACCTTTGTGTTTAATTATGTTATCTGTGAAATCCAGTGGCAAATATCTAAAATAGATTTGGGTGGGGGCAGGTAGAAAGCATTCAGGGGTTACTCATTCAGCAAATAAATAAATCCCTTGGAAATAACTCCAGGGAAATAACGTTCCCCCTTTGACAGAGCCATCCTTGGCCCCCACCCACATGAAAGTGAAAAGGCCAAAGGTAGTAAGGCTTACTATTGTTTCCCTCCCTGCCACCTCAGCGCTGAGCCAGAAACCAGTTATCCAACTAACTGGATGCAAAATATTGGCTTGCATGCCAATTTAATTTCATTAGACTGCGTCCTTTGAGGTCATCTAGAACGGGTTTAGATATGGCGGGTGGGGTTGAGAGCCAAGGTGGCTTATGCTATGCTTTTAACAGCTTTTTGGGAGGAAGAAGATCAGGTTCAAAATGCTGCCTCTACAATTCTAAATGAGGATTGGGGGGAGGTGGCTTAGCAGTACTGATGGCCCAAAGGAGAGGGCCATTGTTACCATTTAAAAAATGCATAGAACAGAAGCAAGCTCAGAGGCAGCACAGACAAGTAGAACAGTTTTGAAAGTATTTTTTAGAATATATAACATCTAGGAAAACATGACCTGAGATCAAAACTAATGATTTCATGTAGAATCCTCTTTTTGTTTTCCACTGTGTATATGGGACTATTATTGTCAATTTCTTTTTTTTGTTTGTTTGTTTTTAAGCTTCCAAAATGCCCACCTAAAGTAGACAAACAAACAAACAACAACAACAACAAAACACACAACCAAAATCCTTCCCCATCACTAATTGTGTGAATTTGGGATAGTTACATCACCTCTCTGAGTCCCATTTCCCTCAATTGGCCAAGTATTTGTTAAGCTCTTACTAATAAAACACTTCTTAATTATTCATTAAAGATGAAAATGAGCAGCCCTTTTCCCCAAGGAACTTGAATTGAACAGGCAGTGGGATGCAGAGATAAAATATCCTCACAGATGAGTAAAAACATGGTAATCTGAGTGAAAAAAAAATCACTAATAAATGGGCTCAGGGAAGACTTACAGAGATACTAGGGTTGAGTCTTGAAAGGAAGAGAACTATTTAGAGAGGTAAAAATGAGAAGGGAGTATATTCCAAACAGATTATCCAAATGTAAGGAAGTAGATGAAGAGTCAGGTTCAAGAAACTGGAAATAATTCAGTTTGGCTGCAGTTTAAGTACGTGAAAGGAAATAACATGAAATAAGTCAGCAAAGGTAGGTTGGAACCAGATTGTGAATAGATTTAAATGCCAGACTCTGAGGGGTTTTGTTTTTTTTTAATCCTAGAGGCAATAGGGAGCCATGTAAGATCTTTGAGCAGGGCTGATGATGTAATCCAAGGGTTCTTAATCTTTTTATGCATTATAGACCCCTTTTCTAATATCTGGTAAAACCCATGGGCCCCTTCTTATAATAATGCTCGTAAGCATATACAATAAAATATGTAAAATTTACCAAGACAATCAGTTATATTGAGATAGTTATCAAAATAGGTCATTTTTTTAAAGTTCCTGGACCCCACTCCAAGAAGACTTGAGGTAGAAGGAATAATCCAGGATTACTCTGATGTTATGAGCCTGAGTGATTAGGAGGATCAATAGAAAGGGGAAGTTTGGAGGAGGAGCAGGTCTTAGAGGAAAGATAATGGGCACCACTTTGGCTAAGTAGAGTTGGACATCCAAATGAAAGTATCCAACAGGCAGCTAGTTAGTGATGGGGAAATGAAGATATGGCTAGAGATCACCACTGAATTTTTTCTAGATTTGGGAGTCCTTTACGTCATCATCTAAATATAATAGAAATACAATAACTTATATAGAGCTTATTATGTGCTAGACAGTATGCTAAACACTTTGCGATTATGATCTCATTTGATCTTCACAACAACTTCCTGAGAAGGTAGGTGATTTTATTATCCCCATTTTACTGATAAGGAAAATGAGGTTAAGTGACTTACCTAGGGTCTCAAAGTTAGGAAGGGTCTGAGCCTAGATTTGAACTCAGGTTTTTCTGATTCTAGGCCCATCACTCTATTAACCATACCACCTAGCTTACCACATAGAGGTAGTAATCTCTGTAAAATGGGCAGGTTGGATGAAATAATTTGTAATTTCTGTGGACCTGGATTAGTATTCATTCTGTTGGACTGTAGGATTTCAGTTAGGACATGGCTGGGTTTGAGAAGATTTACATCAGTGGGTAATTTTAAAAGCATTGTGAATTCCAAATGTAATGGCACACAAGCGTGCATGCGCACACACACATACACACACGCACACACACATTTGCAAAGCCCTCTTTAGAGCATTTCATTTCTCTGGGAGGCACACAATTAGCATTCTGCATGGAAAGACATGATTGATTCTGCACAGTGGTGGTGATATGAGCAAAGTTCATTTAGACAGCTGAATGAAATATATAGGAAATAAGAATTTACAGTGCCCAAAGTAGTTCATGCACAAAATAAGAAGGAGTGACTCCCCCTCTTCCTTACCCCTTAAAGGCTATGTGCTACTTATTCTAAATCTTCCTCCCCTCTAAGCCAACTGGGGGTGCCATCTTGTGGCTTATCATTCCACTCTGCTTGGTACCATGTGACAAGAAAGGCCTAATGCCACCTAATCATTGAGTCCTCCCAGGGGAAGCAATAAGTCTGCAAGCAGACATCCAGGGAGAGCTTTGGGAAGCTTATATGTGGCTGTTAATAAAGGCCCTGCTGGGGTTTTAGTTTGGGGAGGAAGGAGCTAGAGAATGGTAACTTCTGGGAACCAAGCTATGAAAATGTCCCCCATTGGGGCTTTCTGTGTTGGTGCTTTCATGATCTCAACCCTTTGAATGGATTATCCTGGTGATTCAGCACTCATAGCACAAAGCCTGGGCTACCAGCCCCAACTGTTCCCAGGCCTCTCTTCATCCAGTCCTCCATATTTGGTCACTTACAGACCAATCTTGACCAAAGTATAACCTGCCTGACAGATCTCTTGATTTTGGAAGCTGTTGGTAGAATTAGCTTTCTGTACCCCCTTTTATCTCTTCATAGCTCTCAACATCCCTGAATGTCAGGAAAAAACCCAGCAGCTCCTCTCTTTCCTTTCTCTGTTCTTTCAGTTTCTTCCCTTGCACCTGATTTTCCTCCTTCTCAGTTGTTCCATGCAATGAGTATTTATTATGTCTGACTTTGTGCCCAGCAGTATGCTAGTTGCCATGGGGAATCTGATTAGATACCAGTATGTTATGGTAGCTAAAAATCTAATGTGAATTTGAGCCCTATTAAGAGGGGCAGAGCTTCCAGGAATAAGGAGGTGATAATCCCATTGTACTGTGCCCTGGTTAGACCACATCTGGTATAGAGCATTCACATTTTAGGAGGAACATTGGGAAGTGGGAGAATAGCCAGCGGAAGGCTACCAGGATGTCGAGGGGCCTCCATTTCATGATAGGAAGGTTAGTAGAAAAGATTGGGGATGTTTGTCCTAGAGAAGAGATTATTTGGGGGAGCAGTGGGCATGATAACCATCTTCAAGTGTTTGAAAGGCTGTCATGAAGAAGACAGACATTAGCTTCAAAAATGACATTCTGCTACTCAGTGTTATTATGAAAAATTAGTTAATTATAATACTATCGAGCGTACTTACTTTTACAAATACCTCATTTTATCCTTACAATAACCATGGGAGCTAGGTGCTTTTATTATTTGCATCTTACCAGTTTACCAAGTTACTTATACAGAGATTTTATGGAGCTCGGATGGATAAGATTCGGCATCTCCTTGGATCTTCATGGTAGAGGAGAAAGAAATGTGAAGGTTTACTCTGAAGTGACAAGCCTTAGAGCATGAGGCCAAGATAGGAAATAAGTTAGAGAGTAGCAGATTTTGAGGAGTTGATGAGTTCATTTGGGACCTTTTGAGTTTGACTTACCAATGGGACATCCAGGTGGAAACCCAGAATGCACTTGGAAATATGGGATTAGAACTCTGGTAGAACCCTAGGGTACATGTGATCTGGGACCTTGACCTTTTCATGATAATTAATAACGAAGCTGTGCTTGGAGTATAGTTATAGGGTACATTATAAGCACTGAACACCAACTGGTCTGGTTGGGTCTGTCCTGGGCAGAAATGAAATGCTATACACTGGCCATGTAGGAATGGATCTGAATATTGACTCTAGAATCTATGAAAATGATCATGTGAAATGGAGGCCCTTATTTGCCCCCCTGCCTGACAAAGGTGGAATTTTCCTATACTGTCCTTTAATTTCTTCTCTTTCTATTCCTGGAGCTCTTGTCTTCTGCTTTTTCCTCATCTTCCTTCTATTCTTTCTCTATCATCTTTCCCCTCTATTCTTTTTCTTTTATTTCTCTTCCTTTTCCTCTTACAAATAGTTCTCTTTCTTTTTGAACTCTTCTTACTCCACCTTTAAGGTCATCTAATTGTTGATCGTTGATCAAGAGCTAGAAGAACCTCCAAGGCCATCAGGTCTAACACTTTCATTTTACAGATAAGAAAACTGAAAACCCAGTAAGAGGTGAGATTTGAACTCTGGTTCACTCATTCCTGATCCAATGGTCTTTCCAGTGGACCACTGTTGTCTCAAGCCACATAGTATTTCCCCAAGGTCTGTTACTTTCTTCCTAATGGTCCCCAGCCCCTAGTACAATATAAGACCAGTTTAGAAAAAAATACCAATTAGATTATACCTTGGTTTGCCTAATATTAATAGTTACTCTGTGCATCAGATTTCTTTATATGACAATGAAAAGGAAAATATTACTTTAAAAATTATTTTGGATAACCAAGTGGAGTTCATTTTGAGCTGTTAGGAAAATGCTTTTGTTTTATTTTGTTTTTTGATTATTTTGTCTCCATATCTTTTTTTTTGGTACCTTGTTCCTCCTTATCAAACATATAGTCTTTCCCCCCCTCACTTGGCTGAAGTCTCTAATTCAGAACTGAGAGATCGGTAGTGATATAGCATTTATTCCCAGTACAAGGCAAAGGTGATTGATGCTGAGAACCTGTAGGGAAGAGGAAAGCTGTCCTGTGAAACACGTGGGATGAGAGGTTGTGATCACAAAAATTGCAACCCAAGGTTTGCTCTGGCCTTCATATCATGGCAGGTTGGGAAGCCTCACTTAGAGTGGAGCTACTGGAGACACATGCAATTACCATCCTTATCTGCAGAAGGCTTAACTGTCTCCAGCAACTTGTAAAAATGAGTAGAGGAAACTGAATATGATACACCCACTTGGATTGTTACTTATGAGAAAACCTTCCAAATCTGAGAATTATTAAGAAGTGAGAAAATCCCTTAATTGCAACAAGTTCCCTACTGCACAAAAGGACTCTCTGGCAGAGAAAATTGGCAGTGTTCTGATGATCAGATTTAACAGCTGGAAGACTTCTATTCAAACTACTTTTGTAGTAATAAAGCTAATAATTTTTCCACAAACTGCTGTGATAGCCATAATTCTGTTTTGTTAAGATGTCTGTTCTCTATATTTGAATGCAGACGTACATACTTATTTTGGCCCATCATTATTATGAGTATAAGGGAGTTAATGAAATATTTTTTCTTCACTTTACATTTGTTTCTCTCTTCTTCCCTCTCCTCTGTCTCATTTCTATCTTTCCCTCTTTTATTTCTCCCCCTTTGGTCTTCTTTCCCTTCCCTTCCCTTCTACCCTCCTTCCTTTTCCCTCTCTCTTCCTCTCTTCCCCCTTTTCCTTCTTCTCTTCTTCCTTTCCTCCATTTTCTCCTAGCACCCTTCCTCCTTCCCTCCATTTCTCCATCCTCCCCTTCCCCTTCTTCGCTCCTTCCTTTTCTCTCTCCATCTCTCCCCTCCTCCCTTTCTCCTTCTCTTTTTCCTTCTTCTCTTCCCTCCCTTCCTTCTTTCCTCCTTTTTCTCCATTTCACCATTCTTCCCCCCTTCCTTTCTCCCTTCCTTCCTTATGTTCTTCCCTCACCCTTCCTCCTATAAACATATTTGTGTCACTACATTTGGAATCTATTCAGTTAGCAAAAAGAGAAGAGTAATACTGACCTTTGTTTTCTCAAATGCTCGTCATATGTATTCTTCTGTACTCCCCCCATTACCTTTTCTAGTCTCTTAGCTCAAGAACTATGTGTTGAGTAGATTGTGTAGTAAAAAAGTAAACTGGACTCACTTAGGGGAATCTCAGAGGCAGGAATGGGGTGAGGGAGAAGAAATGACATGAGGGACCAACTTCTGTTTTGAACTGGAAACAACCTAAAGGTCTAACAATAAGGGAATGGATAAGGAAGTGGAGATACATCAAGTAAATATGTATGGTAATACCATTAATGAGTACGGTGAATACAAAAAAATCGAGAAAGGCTTTTATGAAGTGAGGCAAAGATACAAAGTGGATTCTGAACGATGGAGTATTTACAAGTATCTGTTGAAACCGATAAGTTAATGAGAATGGATGGAAGTCAACAGAACAGTGAGAAAAGTGCTGAATTTGACATTAAAGGACCTGAGTTCCATCTCACATCTGCAACTTAACCACATCTATGCCACACAAGTTCTCTAGACCTCAGTCTCCTCAGATGTGAAATGAGGAAATTCAGCTAATTGGCTTCCAAGATCCATCCAAGTTCTTGATTGTAACAAAGAAACCTGATGAAGACTTGGAAGTGAGTCAGAATTGATATGATATTCTATTTAAATTAATGAAAAATAGTCACTAAATTTTAATTGACTATCTTGATTATGCTAAGTTTTAAGCTTTTAATAAAAAGTTAAAAATAACCTTTAGGGTTCTCCTTTGATACACCAATGAAATCTCTCCTTACGCACAAGCCCTATGCCACCTTCTTTGTGTAGGAGGAAGAAGAAGTTAGAGGGTGGAGAAAGATCTATGGAGACATTATTTGTCAGGGTCTTTGGGGAGGTAGCTGGGAGTGATGGGGTGAGGTTAAGCAGAGAGAAATTGAGGCTGGAAAAATCAGGACAAATTTCACAGCGGGGTTACGTCTGATCAAGTGTGTGGATGTAGTCTCCTTGGGGAAGACATAGAAGTCTCAGTACTAGAGATGCTAGAGACAGAACTTGACAAAGCATGAGAAAATACATAAGAGGAAGTAATCCCTGGGGATCAATGTGGTGACCTTAATAAGTCTTTTTCCTCTCCACCTCCTAATTCAGTAATTCAGCCTCAAGTGATCCAGTAGAGAAACAATTGGTTGGAAAATGGGCGCAGGAATATGATGGGTATGATAACAAATAGTGGCTTTGGAGTTTGGGTCTGTGTGTTTTTTCTCCAGCCCTTTTTTTGGGTTTCTTCATATTTTGTTTTGCCTGCTATCTGAGGGTCCATCAGTTGTTACCTGATGAGGTATGTTTTTGACGGGGTTAGGAGATTCTGATACAACATCAATCAGGCAAGGGTATGGGGAATTATAGTATGAGTTAGAGGTGAAACCAAGAGGTCTCTAGCTAGATTGTCTTGCAACCTGATATCCAATCAGCAAATATTTATGGAGCGCTGACTATAGAGCTAATGTGAGAGGCTAAAACCAGAAATTCCAGCCTTCAAGGAGTTTTACAACCCCATTATCCAGTGGGCCCTTCACTGAATGGTCAAGACCAACATAGATTGAATTTCCAAAGAAAGAGTGATACTCTTGTGTGCCAAAGTAAGACTGTTGGACTGATAGCTTGAGTCTCCTATTATCTGTGAAGTGCGGATTGTCTACCTCACTGAGGAAACTAGTGGTTTGATGTTAATGTTCTCCTCCCTTAAACCTACTGTTGTTGTTATTGTGGTTGTTGCTGCTGCTATATCAGCTTTGCTTTATACTGATATTTCTGGAAGAGGATGAGGCCAGTGGAACATTAGTAAGTATAAATTAGGGGAGTGTCCTCAGGAACTCCAAGTCAGAAAGAAAAAATAACCAAAGATCGCTAGTCTCTGGAACATCATAGGATTGTGGATTTAAAGCTGGAATGGAACTTTGGGGGTTCTAGTCCATATCCTTTATTTTACAGCTGAGGAAACCAAGGTCCAAAGAAGTCAAATGATTTGGCCAAGGTCTGTCCCACAGATAATAATAGAAGCAGGGCTCATACCCATGTCCTCTGATATCAGGTCCATTGCTTTTTCCACTATAATCTAGTGGTGTCAAGGACTACAGTGGGCTAGCAACACTATGGAGTATTGTAGGAACCAGATTAAAATGTAATTGGGAAATATTTAACCGATAAAAGCCCAACAGAACATAATGTTAATATGTGGTTTTCTAAGTTGATATGTGCCAGTAGGGATCCTTACGTAGGATTTAGTGACCCCTTTTCTTTTTGAATTTGATATTACTGCACTGTCCTGCCTGGATTCTAAAGACATGTGGCCATTCACATCTATGAATAATTGAAAAAAATCTAAGTTTCCTTAAGTAGATAAGCTAACAGGTTGAAATGTGAAGGGAAATTTATCCCTTTGCTATGTCTGCCTTTAGAATTGGCATATTTAGTCATCTTCCTGTTAGTTCTCAATTTAGAATGTCCAATTTATCCTCATATATATGTACGTTTTTGAATGCAGTTGTTTTCTTGTTGTCTCCCCCATTAGACTCTGAGCTCCTGGAGGGCAGGAACTGCTTTTTGCCTGGTATTCTCAGAGTTTAGCACAATGCCTGGCTTGTAGTAGGCACCTAATAAATCCTTGTCAACTTGACCTGACTTAGACCCTGTTATTTGGGGAGAGATGAGGGGAGATTGGGCCATTCTGACATAGGGACTGAGCTGTACAAGGATTCAGAGGCAAAAAACTTGTATTAAAATCCTGACTTTGTTATGTATGGCTTAGGACAAGTCACTTTATGTCTCTTGGCCTCAGTTTCCTCATCTCTAAAATGAGGTTCTTGGACAAGATGATTTTTAAGGTCCCTTTCAGTGCCAAATCTCTTCAATAAATCATTGTATTGAAGTAGGGGACTGGATTTGAAAAGGGATTTCTCTTTTGGATAGGAGATTTCTCAGTCTGGTGGAACTGGAATGGAGAAAGTACCTATCAGACTTTGCCCCACTGCCTTCTATCCCACTAGCTACTCTGCTGTTTTTCAGCTATTCTATAGTTATCATATGTGTGTGTGTGTGTGTGTGTGTGTGTGTGTGTGTGTGTGTGTGTGTGATTTAGATTCCTGTGGTCTTCTTCATTAGAATATAAACTTCTCGAAGGCAAGATCTACTTTTGATTTTTCTTTTTATCCCTAATACTTAGCAAGGAGCCTGACAGCTAGCAAGCCTTTAATCAATGCTTGCTGATTGATTGACTGATTATACAGCTTCTCTTTGACTGTCTGAGACTGAGTTTTAGTCTTTGTACCCTTTGTAGAACCTAACCTTTGCAGAAACTGCACTTTGCAGTTATAGACACTTGGTTGATATTTGTTGAATGGAAAGAAAGAAATTAATTTAGTTGGATTATAGGATTTAGAGCTGGAAGGGACCTCGGAGACCATCTAGGCCAGGGGTTCTTCAGCTGGGGTCCCCACACTCCTAGCTTTCAAGGTGTCTGTGAACTTGGATTAAAAAAAATGCACCTTTAATTTTCACTAGCTTCTAACTGAAATTTAATATTTCCTTCCATTAAACAAAACCAGAGCAAAACATTCTTTTGAGAAAGTGTCCATAGGTTTCACCAGACATTGCCAAAGGGGCAGAAGATGGTGGGATGGGAAGGGTCACATGATACAAAAACACGAAGAGTCCCTGCTGTAGTCGAAAACCCTCTTTTTATAGAAGAAACTGTAGTTCTTAGAGGGAAAGTGACTTAACTTGCTTTCCCACAAGTGGGATTTGAAACTAGGGCCCTGAATGCAAACCTAGGACTCTTTCCACTCAACCACATTTCTTTCATGTTTTAGAGATGTGTGTGAGCTGAAGCCCAAATTCTTGGTTCCCAAGGACCTGCTTCTGAACTTGTCAGAATTTCAAAATTTCAAAGTGGAAAGGACCACAGCATCCAACCTAGTTGAAAAGAACCCCCTCTTTAGCAAGAAGTGGGCATCCCACCTCTGCTTACAGGCCTCCAGTGAGGGGGAGCCCAGTACTATGCCAAGAGACCCATTGCACTTTTAGATAGTACCAGTGGTTAGGAATATTTTTCCTTACCTCAAGCCTAATTATGTTCCTTTCTTCTTCCAGTCACTTAGTCTATAAAACTGGGCTTCTCACTGTCCCTAACACATGCCCCACTTATTCTTGCTACCAAACCTTTGACTATGCTGGTATCCCCTTCTTATAACATAGGTATAACAAAGGTATAGACCTTTCCAAAGACCACCTTTTCCCCAAGGTATACACAGAATCCCATCTCCTCCAGGAAACTTAACTACCCTGACCCACACTGATCTCTCCTGACATTGATAATTACTGTTGCTAGTACTTTATATCTGTGCTTAACCACATAGAACTTTTTGGGTGATGTTAGTGCAACCTTGAACAAGGCACTTTCTTTTTCTGAAACTCAGTTTCCCTATCTTTAAAATGAGGGGGTCAGACTAGATGACCTGCATGGTTCCTCTGAACTATGACTCTGTAATTGTGTTTTATAGTTCATGGGTCAGTCTGTCACCCTGGTGAGATCACAGATGAGGTGTGAGCCAGACCTCAGCCGTCTGTCCAACACCTCAAGAAGTAGTGCATGTATAATAAGTCCATTTAAAAATATTAATGAGATTGAATTGACAGTTAAGTAAATCAGCTCACCCATCCACTCCTACTTTGGTCTGTAATTTCCCAAGACCTGCATTTTATCCACCCATAACTCTTTAAATAGTTTAAGGAGACAGAAAATGTCTTGACAGTTTTCCCAAACATAACAATAATTTAGCTTACACTTTTTTTTCCTATCAAAAGACAAGAATAATATTTCGAAGTTACTGTTCCTTTTTTCCCCTTCTTTCATTTCTTATTTCCTCTCTGTTCTCTTAATGTCATTTTGGATTCCAAGGGTATAATTTTGAAATTATGAATCCTGTTGGTCTTATTTTCATTTCTCCTTTTGTGTATATGTTTCAAGAACTGTTGATGGGTAAATGTCATTTTTATACTGTTGGATTCATAACTGTTCAATTACATTCAAAAACAATTAATAATATTATGTATCTTGGAAATCGCTGTCAGGGATCTGGTGAATGTGACATATTGTTAGGTATTTCAAGTTGAAGTTTTGTATCCAGGCCAAGTTAGAAAGATGAGAAGCAGACTGTTTTTTATAGACAAGCAGAAGGATATGGTAAATTTATGACAAAGCATATTACCATAATGTAACCAGGCTGGGAAATCTGTGTGGCTTCATAACTCATAAAATAAAACAGTGATCAGTAGCCTATCTCTACCCTAGTGTGTGGGTGTTGTTGTTGTTTTTCATTGTTTGCTTCTGCTCTCAGTCTGAAAACAAGAAAATCTGACAATTTGAAGGAGAAAAGATTATCACCAAACAAAACCTGGTTGGGGGCACTTTTCCCAGTTTCCTGTGTGTAGCTTTCTCCAGCTCAGATACAGCAGTTGCCTGAGTTCTTGAGCCTAATTGGGATTGAAAGTTCTCCATAAAGGGCTATTGTTTTTCAAATGGAACCATCCCAGTGGTAGGAAACACAAGGCTCCCAAGGGTGACGTCAGCTCTGGGAAGAAGTCCACTCACTACTTAGCTCCAAGGGAAAAAGTGCAGGAATCAAGTTACATGGAGTATTCCTTCCCTCAAGACTATATCAAAAACTGTTAGAACTCAACTTTTCTCTCTGAGAAATGGGACTATTAATGACACGATCTTTCTTCTTAGAATATTTCTAGGACGACTGTGGTTTATGCCTTCAGGCCTCCCCAGTGAAAAAAACACAAGATACTCCTGATGAACAAGTAATCTAATTAGTACTTTTAATCTGGGGAAACCCTTTGGATCCATCCCATAAGATACATCACCTTGACTCCCATGTTGGTACGGCTATGTCAGAAAGCAACCGGTTTGGTTACTACTATGGGGAACCCAAAGGGTCGTCTTGATGTTTGGTCTCATTGTTGGTCTTTCCATGATTGCAAATTCTAAGGAGCATTATCTTTGAATGGCAGGGAGGCACCCCAGATATCAATGTCATATGTGTGGATTCTTCCATCCCATGGGAAGGAATGGGGCTGGGGAGGTTTTGTGGAGGCCATGAGCATAGGGCATCTCCACAGCTCCACTAATAGGGCCTTCTTTCTGCCTGAGTTATTCAAAGGCTTCTTTCACAATTTTGTCACTTGGTGGACCCTCAACAATGATTTGCTTTACCTGAACTCCTGTGGTATCCACAGAGTTACAGTAAGGCATTGAGTGTGGGACTTGGGATCAGAAAAAATCTGGATTAAATCTTACTTTAAATCTTTACCAGTTGTGTGACCTTGAACATGTTCATTAACCTTTCTAAGCCTCAATTTCCTCATCCATAAAAACAGATTAGAATGGCATCTGAATAAGTTTCTGGACCTGGAGTCAAGAAGACCAGAATTCAAGTCTGGTCTCAGACACTTACTAGCTTTGTAAGGCTGGGCAAATCATTTAACATCTGTCTGCCTCAGTTTCCTTATCTGTGAAATGAATATGATAGCATCACCTACCTCCCAAGGCTGCTGTGAGGGTAAAATGAAATAATATATGTAAAGTGCTTTGTGTGAACCTGCAAGTGCTATCTATATAAATGCTGCCTATTATTATTAGCCATTATTGCTTCATTTCTTAGCATCAGTTTTCTCATCTCTAAAATCAGGATAATAACACCACCCTTACAGAATTCTTGTGTGGATTAAATTGTGAAGCACTTTTCAAGTATATAAATGCTGGCTATTATTATTATTAATTGTCATTATTTACCTATAGAGATTGTTATGCTCGTCAAAGGAGCTGATCTTTGTAAAGCATTTAGCTCACACTGATTAGTGATTTAGGGGGTGTGATTACTTTTTCTTTTCATCACCTGGTTTTGCCCACAAGTTGGGTGTGATTCTTAATTCTCCCAGAACAGGCTGACCCTTCAAAAGTCCCTGAGGCCCACTTTACCAGTGGGTGAGGAATAGATCTCCCAAGTTCCTCTGGCCTGGAATGTCTTGAAGACAAGTCTTGGGGACTCATCCACGAGGTCCATTGGGCAAGAGAGAAACATGGAGATGGAGACGGTTTTCTTATTTTTCCCATTGTTCTGGCTTCTCCCATCTCTTACCTGAGATGTCTCTGGGAATTTTAGAGTGACAAATTGAGTATGTATAATCTTTATTCTTCATCATACTTGCCACTGTGGATGTCACTTGAACTCAAGGGTTGAATGCCAGGGAAGGTTTTGAGTTGTACTAAGAGTGGCTGCTTATGTGGTACAGTGGATAGGATTCTGGGCCCGGAGTCAGCAAGATATGAGTTCAAATCCTGCCTCAGACACTGACTGTGCCACCCCAGGCAAGTCACTTTACCCTGTTTGCCTTGGCTTCCTTATCTATAAAATTAACTGGAGAAGGAAATGGCAAACCACTCCAGTATCTTTGCCAAGAAACCCCAAATGGGGTCACAGAGTCAGACATGACTGAAATGACTGAGCACATCATATATGTTATACAATACATACAACATATATACAGTAGTGTTGTGATAACTCCTTTATTACTTAGCTAGCTTGAAACCAAACATTTCATTTAGTTCTTTCCAGGCGATCATTCTACCAGTACCTGTTGACTGCAGCCCCTAGGAACTTTGGGGGACAGGATGAATGAGACTATTCCCTGCTGTCAGAGAGACCACAGTACCTAACTTCCATTTATATGGATGGTACTTTTCTGTTCTAGGTTCCTTTCTAACATAGCATTTGATTTGATGCCCACAGCAGCCTTAGGAGCTAAGCACCTTGATCTTTTGATGGAGTTGGGTGTGGCCTTGTCAATGTGGATACTTCTTCCAATGACATGGAAGAAATGACCAGATATGGCGAATGAAAGAGATGGCTGAGGCAAAGATAACACTAACATGGTGAGCCTGGATGACTGAGGTGATGGTGGTGCTGGTGAGTGACAAGGGCTGAGCAGCAGGGAGACCAACTCCTGCCCGTGACCTTCTGCCTGTTTTGTAGATGAGGAAATGCTCATTCGGAAAGCTATTCATGTTCATGGTATTGTCTTTGGACCCCATATCACATGTCTTTTTCCCTTTAGAGGAAACTGTGCTAGAGACAGGAGATGTATGTAAGTATCAGTGGTGTAAGAAGGTATGGTTAAAGCGCTAGGAATGGCTCCAGGAAAGAGATCAATTCGTTATTTTTTATTTGTTTGTTTTTGTTTTTGCTTTTTGGAGAGGGGAAGGCAGGGCAATTGGGGTTAAGTGACTTACTCAAGGTCACTAGTTTTGTGTTAAGTGTTTGAGGCCGGATTTGAACTCAGGTCCTCCTGACTCCAGAGCTGGTGCGCTACTCATTGTGCCACCTAGCCGCCTCCGTTATCATATCTTATTTGAAATGCTATGGATGGATTTGTGAGCAGTGTCATTGGGTCTCATCTACACTGATGACTTCAATTACAGATTCACTAAAGTATTTAAAATACCATTTTTCGTTTCACATCCAAAAGGCAGCATTGTATAGATACAGATAGAGTGTTGGGAATGGGGTCAAGAAGCCTTGCATTCAAATTTTGTCTGTTTTACTAGATGGTGACCATGGGCAAGTCATTTGCCTAATCTAAGCCTCAGTTTCATCATCTGTAAAATGGGGATAACAAAATCTGTAGTCAGTCAACAGGTATTTATTGAGCACCTACTGTGTGTCAAGCACTGAGCTAAGTGATGAAGATACAAAGAAAAAGCAAAATACCATACTAGCCCTCAATAAGCTTATAATCTAATGAGAAGACAATGTATAAATGATTGCATTTTATATATCTATATCTATCTATGCAGATAGATAGATATAGATATAATATACACACATTTATATATAGCCATAGATATTATATAAATATAATATCAGGAGCAAGAAGCCATTTTGTTTGCCACACTGTATTGTATATGTATAAAATATGCAGATTTTTAAAAATCATTTATTTATTTATTTTAAAGCAATTGGGGTTAAGTAACTTGCTCAAGGTTACATGGCTAGTCATTATTTATGTGTGGGTGCTCATTTTCTGAGGCCGGATTTGATCTTGGGTCATCCCAACTCTGAGGCTGGCACTCTTACTCACTGCGCCACCTAGCCGCCCCTTTTAGGGTAATTGGGGTTAAGTAACTTGCCCAAGGTCACATGGCTAGGTTTTTGTTTGTGTGGGTTAAGTGTCTGAGGCCGGATCCGAGCTCAGGTCCTTCTGACTCCAGGGCTGGCGCTCTACTCACTGCGCCACCTAGCCGCCCCTCAAAATATGCAGATTTTACAATTTTATTTTATTTTGCTGTTTGGAGGGGGGAGGGCAGGGCAATTGGGGTTAAATTACTTGCTCAAGGTCACACAGCTAGTAAGTGTTAAGTGTCAGAGGTCAGATTTGAACTCAGGTCCTCCTGACTCCAGGGCTAGTGCTCTATTCACTGCACCACCTAGCTGTCCCTATAAATCAATTTTATAAATTGCACATTATATATAATGTACTCTTATTGACCTGTTATATAGATGTTGCATGTTATATATATATATATATATATATATATATATATATGTTATTGTACTATTACACAAATATAAAACATCTAATACATTGGATATAATTAACTCCTCTTAGCGTAGTTTTGAGGCTCAGATGAGGGCATGTATACAAAGGGCTTTGCAAACTTTAATGAACTATATAAATATCAGGTTGTTTTTATTTTTATCATTATCCTCCTTGAAGAAATCAGTGAGGACTTTATTAGTGAGTGACTAGGTTGTGGTCTTAGAAAGAAAAAAAAATCCTTGCTATCTTCTGTTTGCATATCTTTTATGAAAACAGTCCACACTGCACCTGTTCAAACTTTTCAATGGAAATATTTGAAAGGTAAACAGTTGATTTTGGAGTGCATTAGAAGGCTGTGTTGTTTAACGTGGCAGCTCATAGTTGGTCATCTGTAATTATGTCTCCACTGTCAGCCCTGAAAGTCTTCACTGATCTGTTGTCGATCAGATATGGCATTTGAGCTTTTCAAAGCTGGAAAATATGAAAGAGTGAGCAGAGTCCATCAGGGCTCATTCCAATAGACTTGAGGGGAATGGAAGACATATTGCCTGCAGTGGCAGAGGGATTCCAGGGATATCCCAATATTCTCTCTTCTGGTAATGATGGGTAACAACTTTAAGGACCACCAAGTCACAACTGACTCAGGTGAAGCCATGCCAAAGCTGGGTAAGAGTGATGATCTTAGTGGAGCTGCTTGAATATGAGGGAATCTGCTTACTTTCCTAAACAGATGAATATTCAAGGAACAATGTTGTGAGAGATAAACTTAACACATTTAAATTAGTGGTAGTGGGGAAGGGGGAAAGTTAATGGGGAAGAGGTGTAGACAGACAGGGACAGAAAAAAAGGTCAGAATATTCCATCAGCTTTACCATCACACATGGGCTTAATGCCCTACCAGATCTGAGTTAGAATGATTTGGCTGCATTAAGAGGTCAGGGACAAATGAGTTACCATTTTACTGGGTTCATCTTCAGCTGGGTTAAAGTGGACAGTATCCAAAACCCCAACAGCATCCAAGGTACCATGCTTTAGGACCATTTAAGAAAATAGTAATTTTAGCAGCAGAGAAAAAAAATCCTGATTAACCTACCTGGGCAAAACAAAAAAGCCCCACAACTACGCAAATTCAAGCCAACTAAAGCTCTAAGAAGAATCTCTCGGGCATTTAATAAGAGGATCATAGAAAGTCCTCTAAGCAAAAATTGGATCCCAGAACAAGAGATTATTCATCAGTGCAGAAAGTAGAGGGAAAAACAAAAACAGAGTTTAGACTGAGAGAATAGCAGCAAGTTTAAGAGTAAAGGAGGGGAAAGGCATTAGAAGGGACCGAACTCAGGGAATTAAGGATAACCCATGATCAAGGTATATTTAAATCAGCAGACTAATTTTGATGAGCACCTCTGAATATGAATTTGAATAGATTGCCCCTAGAGCTGAGCAACTGACTTTTACTTAGCTAGATAAGACATGAGCCAGGAGAAGGGAAAAAGGAGAAAGGAAAAGATAATGAGCCCTAAGGGGGACTTTTCTCCATCCTTCTCTACCTGGGCTGCTTTGCTGTCCCTGACAGTGATAACTTAATGACATTAAGGACCACATCATGGTACAGTGAAACGAACATGGACTCTCAGTTAGAGGACCTGGATGATGCCCCACTTCAGACATTTACTACCTACATTACCCTGGGTAAGTCACTTAAAATCTCTGGGCCTCTGTTTCCTCGTCTCCAAAATAAAGGAGATTAATTAAAAGGTTTCTGAGGTCCTGTCCAGCTCTGGTTCTATACACCTATGGATTTTTACTGCTTCTGTGTTGTTGTCTCACACAGGATCACAGATTTAGAACGGGAAGGCAATTTAGAGCCTATCTGGTCCCATTATGTGATTTTACAGGTAAGGAAGGAAGGGAAGAGGGAAAGAATGAGGAAAGGAAAGAGGGAAGAAATGAAGGAAAAGGGAGGGAAGAGAAAGAAGGAGTGAAGGAAAGAAGGAAGGAAAGAGTGAAGGAATGAGGGAAGCAAAGAGGGAGGGAATGAGGGAAGCAAAGAGGAAAGGAATGAGGGAAGGAAAGAGGGAAGAAATGAAGGAGGCAGGGAAAAAGGGAAGGAAATAAGGAAGGAAAGAATGAAGGAAAGAGGGAAGAAATGAAGGAAAATGGAAGGAAAGAAGGAAGGAAGGAAAGAGAAGGAAAGACTGAAGGAAAGAAGGAAGGAAAGAGTAAATGAAAGAAGGAAGGAATGAAGGAAGGAATGAGGGGAAGGAGAGAGAGAAGAAATGAAGGAAAAAAGGAAGGAAAGAGGGAAGGAATAAAGGAAGGAAAGAGGGAAGAAAGGAAAAATGGAAGGAAAGAAGGAAGGAAGGAAAGAGTGAAGGATATAGGAAGTAAGTGCTGGGGGCAGTATTTGAATCCAGATCTTCCTGACTCTAAGTTTGGCACTCTAACCACTAGATCATGTTGCTTCTTTATATTGCTACACCCTGCCCCATGACCCTTCAGTGTTACCAATGCCCTCAAATTCATCCTTGTCCACTTGCCCTTCTTTCCTTATGGTTTCCTCCCATGAAGGATTCTTCTATTCTCATAACTTCAAGTATCATCTCTGTTGGTGATTCTTCAATCTATTTCAATCCTATCTTCCACTTGAGATGCAGTTCCATATCTTCAGCTGCCTACAAGATTTCTTAATTGGGCAATCTTGAAACCAGCTTCTCTCCCTACTGCTCAGCCCTTGTCACTCACTGGCACCACCATCATCTCAATCATCCATGCTCACGATGTTAGTATTACTTTTGCCTCAGCTGTTTTTTTCATTTGCCATATCTGGATATATATTTTTAATTTTTTTATTTTTCTTTTGCTTTTTGGAAGGGGAAGGCAGAGCAGTTGGGGTTAAGTGACTTGCCCATGGTCACACTGCTAGTGTTAAATGTCTGAGGCTGGATTTGAACTCAGGTCCTCCTGACTCCAGGGCCAGTGCTCTATTCACTGTGCCACCTAGCCCTAGTCATTTAAGGCATGATACCATGGACCAAGGGCTGGAAGAGAACTTAGAAGTCATCTTGTCCAACCCCCCTCATTTTACAGATGAGGAAAACGAGGCCAAAGGAACCTAAGTACCTCGCCCAAAGTCATATGGGTAGTAAACATCAGTAGCAGGATTTGAAACCGGGTTCTCTGACTCCAGAGTCAATGTCCTTTCCATGGTCATATCCAAACCAATTCTACTCTTACCACCCTAATCCAGGTCCTCAGCCCTCACCAAGAATCATGGAATTCTAGCATTAGATAGACCTCAGTGTCGAATTCCTTCTATAACATAACTGGCAGGTGTGTTCATCTAGCCTTTCCTGTGAGGAAGATTTTCAGTTAAGGATTAGCCCTGAGATGGCCCACTCTCCTTTTGGGTAGTTTTAACTACTGGAGCATTTCCTCCCATATGTTAAACCTCTTCTTACCTCTTGGCATCTTCTTTTTGCTCCCACTTCACCCCCCATCCCAGGAGAACAAGCCTGATTTCTCTTCCATAAGACTGTCTTTCACATTCCTAAATCCAGCTTTCATGACTTCCCCTTTAGCCTCCAGTCTTCCCCACCCCCACTCCAGGCTAAACATTCCTAGTTCCATCAACCAATTCTCATATGACATAGACTCAAGGCCTTTTACCGTCCTGATCCACCTTCTTGAAAGTCATGTATAAGTACCAATGGTTTTCCTAAGCTATAGTGCTCAAGACTAAACAATTATGTTCCCCAGATGTGTTCTGAGAAGGACGGGGTAAAATTATATTATCTTCTTTTAGCTAACATATACTCTTAACTCCTCTTAAGCTAGCAATGCACTAAAGCAGTCAGTCTCCCCTCCCCCACTAAAGATTTGCTTTCTGGATTATTGTAGCAGTCAATTAGCTGGCTTCACTGATTCCAATCTTTCTGCCTTTTATTCTCTATAACACTGCCCCCCCCCCAGGGGTTCTTAAACCTGGGATCTGTGAACTTAAAAAATCACTTTGATAACTGTATTTTAATATGTTTGGTTTTCTTTGTAATTCTATGCATTATATACATAGAATTACAAAACATTATTCTTAGGAGTCCATGGGCTTTGCCAAATTGTCAAAGGGGTCAATGACATAAAGAAGGTGAAGAGACCCTGTTAGAGATGTCATTTTCATTACTCCCTCCTTCCCAATCCTCAAAACTCCCCAGTAGTTTAGTATTTCTTAGCACATCAAGCCTCTTTGCTAAATTTCAAGGCCTTCTATAACATGGCCCCATTTCCTCCACCCTTATATTCCATCATTCCCAGCACATACTTTGACTCCAGCCTGGTGGATTTCTTCCTGGCCCACAGAGGCAATAACTATGCTCCTCCTAATTTGGTTGATATCTTTCCTTTACCCTCCAGTTAATTCACATCCTACCCATCATTCAGAGACATATCAGCCTCACTTCTGCAAGAAACATTGCCTGTTTGTTCCAACTCTCCTTAAATCTCCTTTTCATTGAAACTCCTAGAGTACTCCCAGTATGTAACTAACACATTTAGCACCAAATTAGTCTTATGCGAATCTGTAATTGATTCATATGTGTCAGAGACTGTACCAGGCTACTAGATTTTACTAGGTTAACAGAATTGTAAACACCCTTCCATATCCATCTTTACTAAATAACCCAATAAGCTTAGCTTGATGGTCATAGAGGATTAACGATCTTTTGTAACTAATTGTGTATTTTTCTTGACGGTGGGGGCTGCAAGAAGGAGATGGAAATGGAGAAAGAGAAAATCAGCGTAGGGAATTAGCAGGGGTTGCCTGGGTTGTTTAGGATTTAGTCTATATAAAAATAGGGAAGGGTAGAATTTCCATTTCTTGTCAATATGAATGTCCAACTGAGGAGAGTAAGAGATAAGAGCTGACCATTTATATCCCTTGGGTCAAGGATCAAGAGCACTAATGATATAATGTTAAAGTCACTGGATTTAAAGTCAGGAGAGATGGAAATTTGGTGCCTGGTTCTGACATTTTATTAGCTGTGTGATAATGAATAAATCACTTAACCTCTAGGAAGATATGGGTGATGATAGTTACATTGCCCCTTTCACCAGGTGGTTATGAGGAAGGTGTTATGTAGGCCATCCTGCCCTAGAAAGGTTTGTCATGGCTGTTAATGTGTCTTGGCAAAGCCCAGCTTGTCTCACTCTGGGGGAATCCAGGGAGGGCTGGTCAGCTTCTTTGATAACCACTCAGCAAGGTCCAGCCTCTGCATCTCTGCAAGATTTAAAAGGAAGCACTGATCACCTGCTGGGCTATTTTCATTTTGTTCCTAGAAATAATTCATCACCCAGCTTAGTGATGGTTGTTGCCACAAAGTGTTGGCTTTAATCCCCAGGGGTGTATTTTTCCTTTAAAAATATTTTGAAATTTTAATAATAAAAATAAGTTAATCTTGCTGTTTAGGTGGATATGTATCCTGTGTTATATTTGTAATTGATGCCTATGGAGATCCCAAACAAACTGCTATTATGTGAAATAGAGGAGTGAGCCTCTGTATTTGGTCACTTTCTGTTTCTCCCTTTCCTATTTCCTCTTATTCTTTTTTCTCTTCCTTCCCTATTCTTCTCTCTTTTTTTCTCCTTGTTCCTTTTCTCTTCCTTTTTTCAATTCCCTTTCCCTTCAGTTCCTCTTTTATCTTTCCCTTCTTCCTCTTATCTTAACTTCCTTCTCCCTACCTTTTTCTCCTTTTTTCTTTCCCTGCTTCTCCCCTCCTCTACCTTTCCTTCCTTCTTTCTCCCCTTTCTCCTTCTCTCTTACTCCCTTCCTCTTTCTTCCCTTTTTCCCTCTTTCCTTCTGTCACTCCCTTCCTCTCTTCTTTTTCCATCTTTACTTCCCTCCCACCCCCTTCCACCTCTCCTATCTCCTTCTCTCCTTTTCTTCTCAGTATGGCAGAAGGTGAAAGCACGATCAGCCTTAATACAATAAATATATTTGGTCTGATATTTTTTGTAGACAATATGGACGTAATTTTGGGTTTGCTTTTTAGGCAACAGAGAGCCCAAGGGGAGGCAGAATAGTTGCATAGTGCTTGCTGAGGGATCTCTCACTTATGAGTAGAGAGAGGCCATATCTCCCCAGGGCTGAGGTCACTGCCCTCCTGAGTCTCTCTTGATTTCTAGCATTAATAGCCAATACCATTTCCAAGTGGGGTCAAGGTAAGGCTAGGATGCTTTCAAGAAGTGGACTAGGGAAAAACAACAAACAGATGTTCTTTGATGATAACTGTTGAGAAAAGAGGATTTGGCTGAGAGATCTGTGGCTTTCACTTGTTGAGATCCTTAAGCTGGAGCCAGTGGTGTGGGTTTTTTTTTATTCTTGGTTTTTTTTTCCCTCTCTTTTTGTCCCCCAGAGTCATGGTGGTACCTGCTGTTACTATCAAGCCATTTGCCAACAGTGGCATCTGTTCAGTGTAGCCATCAAGAATTTGAATGTCAATATCTTTGCCTTGAAATGAATGGAAAAGTATTTGTCACTCAGCGGCAATCACTCTTCAAATAAAAGGTTAGCCAGACAGGGCCCTTAATCAAAGAGTCGGTCTTTTCTGTCAGCAGTGCCTTTTAAATAGCAATGATGAAGGCTGGCTGTCAGGGTATGACTTGATGAACCAGGTGATTGATCTGCATAAATCATTTTCTTTTAACATTGTCAGTGAAGAGTAAATTGGTGGGACATTTTGGGTATTAGCTCTGTTGAAATTAATATGCAGTATCCTAGGTGGGTCCTCCCTCCCTGAGTCGCCATAAAAGAAATCACAGGGAGGATTCTAGCCTGCATTTTTCCGAGAGTTGAAATAAGATGATTGGATCTACTTGCTCTGGTCATCGTCCTACATATTCAATTTGCAAGTTAAGCATTTTTGCATACATTATGAAATCTAGAAGGAATTGAGTTCATCTGGGAATTATCTAGAGGTGGGAGCTTGTACCTCCCAGTAAATCTGCACAGATCCAGTGACCTTAAGGTCAGAAGCCAAGGATGGATCCCAGTTTAAACAATAGCCACTGCAATACTACATACATGTGGTTTAATGTGCCTAGAATCTTGGAAGGATCCTGATAAAATAGTTAAAATTAAGGACACTCCCTTTGAGTTAATCAATCTGGATTTGGGCTTTTTGATCTTTTCTGTTCTTCAGTACCCTTTTTTTGTGAGGAGGAGGAGTACAATCTGTAATTAAATAGATAATATGGAGATAAGTTTCAGTCAAAGAAAGGTATAACCAGAAAAAAACAAAACAAAACAAAACATGGGCTGATCATAAATACCCAAAGAAGGGGCTCATGTGATATATTAGGGTGCCTGCAATGTTAAAAGAAGATGAGGAAAGCCCCATTTGGGTGAACCCCATATGGTAAAATCCTGGGAGGACATGGAGTAGAATTACATCAGGCAGATAGACATGGATGGATAGCTATCCCTGTGACTGAAGGACATCTGATGCTGATGGTTACATTGTTACATAGTTACACTGTAGAGCATTGGAATAGACTTTTTTTTCTCTTGGAAGACTATTTTACAGAGAATTTACATGAGGCAAACACTCACATGATGGTCAGAAAAAGTCTCTCTGAAGAGCTTTAGTGTGGATTGTGAGACATGGGAGATAAGGGTACAGGACTGCACAGCATGACTTGCCTGTATCAAAGAAGGTGCTATACTCCATGAGCAAAGCAGAATCACAATAACACAAAAAACAATCTGTGCAAACCCAGAGACATCTTCATCCCAAATATTCTAGTGGGCTATTTGTGCTCAACTTGTGCAAGAGCCTTCTGAACTCATATTGGACTGATCAGTCACAGTTAGACACACTGCACCCTGTAACATTGTGATGTCATTGATCCTCTTTGAAAATGAAGGATGAGGGGCAGCTAGGTGGCACAGTGAGTAGAGCGTCGGCTCTGGAGTCAGAAGGACCTGAGTTTGGATCCGGCCTTAGACACTTAACCCACAAAAAAAGAAAAAAACCTAGCCGTGTGACCTTGGGCAAGTTACTTAACCCCAATTGCCCTCCAAAAGGCAAAAAAAAAAAATGAAGGATGAACAACATTGGAATAGAATATGGAAGGTAGGATTCAATATGACTGGATAGTGAAATGTGATTAGGAGGTATACAGTAACCACTCTCCCTGTCATTAGATCAAAAGATACATCTGGGGGGCGGAGCCAAGATGGCAGAATAGAAACAGCTCCTCCAAGCCTCTCTGCCCCCAGATTCTCCACAAACTATGTAAAAAAGGACTCTGAAAATCTTCTGGAGCCCCAGCACCCACAGAACGATACAGAGAAGCTAACCTCCCGCTGAGGACAGCCCAGCACCCTGCAGGAAGGACCAGCGCAGTGGTCTGGGAGCTGGCAGCGCGCAGAGCGCAGGAGCCGAGCCGAGCCCAGGTCCACGTGAGCCGAGGTTTTAGCCCCAGGGCGGCAGGGCCAGCAGCGGGCTGGAGGAACCCCAGAACACCAGGAACTGTGGAGACGCCAGAATTATCAACATAGACTTGCCTAGGACAAAGTAAGAGGTTAGTGTCCTATGGACTTTGGGACCCGTATTTGGGGAATGCGTCAGCTCCCTCCCCTGGGGGCTAGAAGCTGCTGAGGAGACACGCCACTGTGTAGTTTTCAGAGGCATTTCCGGCTCCCAGCCTACAAATTGTGGGGAGATCCAGCGATCAGTCTTGGGGGGTAATCGCTCTTGCTTTAACCTCCCTGGATCTGGATTGTGATCTAGGGTGGAAGTCGTGGGTGGGTTTACAGCTTGCCAGAAACGGAAGTTGCCCCCCACACGTTCGGGACAAAAATTCTCTATCTGGCCTTAAAGCCATAGTGTGGCAACAAGCCCAAAAGTCAAGTAATTAAGTGGCAACATGCCAAGGCAAAGGAAACAGAAAAATGCAACCTGAGACTCCTATTTTGGGGGCATAGAGTGGGAAAAGGACTGTGAGGTCAGAAATCCTGCTCCAAAAGCCCCAGGGGAAAACATGAGCGGGTTGCAGGCCATGGAGGACCTTAAGAAGGACTTTAAAAATCAAATAAGAGAAGTGGAGGAAAAATTGGAAAGAGAAATGAGAAGGATGCAGGCAAAGTATGAAATGAGGGTCAACAGCCTGACTGAGGAAAACAACACCTTAAAAAATAGACTAACTCAAATGGCAAAGGAGGCCCAAAAGGGCAATGAGGAGAAGAATGCCTTAAAAGTCGAATTTGCCAGATGGAAAAAGAATCTCAAAAGTTCACTGAGGAGATTCATTCCTTCAGAGTTAGACTGGAGCAAATGGAAGCTAATGACTTTATGAGAAATCAAGATGCTGTTAAGCAGATCCAAACAAACGAAAGATTAGAAGGCAATGTGAAATATCTCATGGGAAAAACCACTGACCTGGAAAATAGATCCAGGAGAGACAATTTAAAAATTATTGGACTACCTGAAAGCCATGATCAAGGAAAGAACCTAGAAATCACCCTTCAAGAAATTCTCAAGGAAAACTGCCCTGATGTTTTAGATCCAGAGGGCAAAATAGAGGTTGAAAGAATCCACCGATCACCTCCTGAAAAAGATCCCAAAAAGAAAACTCCCAGGAATATTATAGCCAGGTTCCAGAATCCCCAGATCAAGGAGAAAATACTACAAGCAGCCAGGAAGAAACAATTTCAATATTGTGGAAACACAATCAGAATAGCCCAGGACCTGGCAGCTTCTACACTGAGGGATCAAAGGGCATGGAATATGATATTCCAGAGGGCAAAAGAACTGGGAATGAACCCAAGGGTCACCTACCCAGCAAAACTGAGTATTTTGTTTCAGGGGAAAATATGGTCATTCAGTGGAATAGAGGACTTTCAAGCATTCTTGAGGGAAAAACCAGAATTGAATAGAAAATTTGACATCCAGACACAAGAAGGAAGAGATGCCTGAGAAGGTAATCAGGGAAAAGAAATCAAAAGGAACTTATCAAAGTTGAACTATTTACATTCCTATATGGAAAAGCAATATCTGTGACTGATGATATCTTTCCCACTATGAAAATAATGGAAGAAGGGGGTGTGGTCATACGAATACATATGTGAATGTGTGTGTATATGGTTACAGTTATATATGGATAGAGGGCATAGGTTGATTCTGTTGGGAAGGGAGAGTACTCAAGGGATGAAATTATGAGGTGAGAGAGGAAAGTGGCAAGAGGAGATGGGGAGAGACATGGTAGGGTAAACTATCTCATGTAGGGGAAGTGGGTGCAAGGAGGGGGAGAATAAGGAAGGCTAAAAAGGCAAAACCACATTCACATTGAATTTGGTTCAGTGAGAAAATGACATACATACTAAATGGGATATCTCAACCTGCAGCAGGATAGGGGGAAGGGGGATGAGAGGAGAGATGATGGATGGGAGGGCATCCTTGGGGTGAGGGGAGGTTGGAAGTACCCACTATAGAAGAGGGACAGGATCATGTAGGGAATGGACCAGGTGGGGGGTGGGATGAGGGGGAGGGAATTATAAGCAGCCTTGAGCAATATATCTACTATGATAATGTTTTGCATAGCTAGACATGTACAACATATACTGAATTACTTATATCCCAAGAAGGAATGGGTGACAAAGGAGGAAGGAAATGGATCTGAAATTCAAGGTCATAACATTAAATGTTTCAAATATATATATAAATACTATTATTAATACTCTTTTGCCTATAATTGGGAGATAAGATGTGCAGGCATTGGGACACAAAGATTCATCTTCCTCTAATGGAAAGTCGATGGGGGTATGGGAGAAGGTATGGGAGAGAGCAGATTGGAGGAAGCAATATTTTGTGGGATTACTATTCTGGGAGGTTGGGTAGGGAATAATGGGGGGAAAATGATTGTAACTCAAAATCTGGCGGAAATGAATGATGTAAAACAGAAGTTAATAAAGTATTTGTTTAAAAAAAAAAAGATACATCTGGGTTCTTGTGATTTAACTTCAGAATTTACACAGGTAAAGGATGCTCCTGAAACCTATTGACATGAAAAAAATGTCAAGGGAAGAAATGTCCTTAGACCTTGAGATAAATGAAAGGATGTGTCAGAGTGAAATTCTTGCATTAGCTTACATAAAGTCCTCTGTTGGAGAGACTTGTGTGCAAGAAAGGTTTTTACAGGAACCACTGGCCAATAAAAAGTAACCTTTGAAAAGGTAAGTGGTCACCAAACTCCTCCTTTTCCTCTTTTCTGAAGGAATCAAGTTGATGGTATCTTGGTGATGGAGTCAACAAAGAGGACTTTTTTCTAGTTCATTAAACAATATTATTGATTGAATATCTAATGGTTGAGAAATGGATTTTGTAGGGTCTTCCTACAAATTCCCCTCACTTGGTATATTGATTACAAAAGTTAAAGAGTATTGCTTATTCAGACTCCAGCACTTTCTGTGCAGGTAACATCCTTTGCTAAAGACTCTTACCTATACCTGCCACATTACAGATGTGAATGCCTGTGTAACACATACACACATACACACATATCACACTCTTGGCTTATTGACCAAAGGAAAGCTGAACAAGCAGCATCCCTTGGTTTTGGTTATCTCTTAAATTGATATTTCTGCGAGCTTTGGCTTTTTACATTTTTGAGGGACAGTATTTGGGGAGAGTTAATGATAGTAGTGGCAATAACTACATGTACGACCAGAAAGGGAGGTGGATGCATCATGCAATGAAAAATGAAGGTTAATAGATATTCAGATTAAATATGCAATTCTCAGAATATGAAAGATATCAGAAGGAAGCTTCTAGACTTTTGTATAAGTTCTCTACTCATGAGTGGACGGGAAGTCATTCAAAATTCATTTATCTAAGAAACATTTATTGAACAGCTACAATATGTGAGACACTGTGCTAAATATTGGGGAGAGATGAAAGAGTGACAGTGACTGCCCTCAAATAGCTTACTGTCTACTATGGGATATTGTAATGGAAATGCAAATTTAAAGATTTTGTTTTTCAGGGAGGCTTGTTTTTCAGGAAAGCCAACACCTTGATACTTTGTGTTTGGGCAGTGGGTCAAGGAGGTTGTTACAATCACTGAGCCAGGAGAAGGCTATATAAACTCTGATGAGAGGCTTTGCTTTGGGGTTCACTTTGAGAAGTGTGTGATTTGACCAGATGAGACTCTGGGAAGCCATTGTTGAGAGCCCCCCGGCTTTGAAAACCCAGATGGTGATGCTTCCCTCTCTGGTAACTGTGATTTGGTATTGATATAATGGTTGGACAGTTTGGAAGCCTGTCTGTTTGATCTGTAAGTTCTGTAACTCTGAAGTTCGGGGTGCTGACCTTTTCCCCCTGAACTAGGTAATATACTTTTGTTTGATTAAAGTAAGCTTGTTAACTGATTTTGAGTTGCTTTCCTTTACAAAAGCAGATCTAGGAACCTGTGTTGGCAGCCACTCTGGGGGTGCTGGGGTGCTTGCTGCTACAGATATCCAAGTTATTCATGGAAGACTGATGCAAGGCAGTGTGGGATGGAGGTAGAGGAGAATTGAAAAGTAGCTACTTAATAAACACTTGTTAATTGATTGTTTGCAGTTATCAGAGTAATGTCCCACCAGGGGTTGGTGTTTGTGAGAGGGAATGAAACCTATTTTCCCTTAGCCATTCACTCCAAAGCTCTCCTGCCTACTTCTTTTTACCTGGTCTAAGTAGGCAGCTTTGAGCTTTCCAAGGTTGCTTTTCTTTGCTGCCCAACTAGTCCTGACTCTGTTCGTGAATTGCCCAGACCTAGAACACATTGAGAAGTAATAGGAGACATTCCTTCTTCACTTTCCTGCCTCTGACTTTATCTGTAAGGGCAAAGATGGGGTTATGGGGGGAGAGAAGGGTTAAGGAAGCCTTGGCCTATTATGTCTAGCTGGCCACTCTGCTAAGTCTGACCATGTTACATTTGATATTCTGCTCAAGATTAATTTCATGTAATGAAGATCTGAAACAGGGTGTTTTAAAGCTTCTCTAATGTTTCATTTATAGCAATCTATCAAAACGATAGATATTTAGCCTTCTTTATTGGATATGAAACATTAACTTAAACTCAGGACTGGTTTCTGTTTTAAATACCAATATCCATTACACATTTCCTGCTGTAAACGTCTCTGACCCCTGCCCTTCATTTCATCAAGTATCATGAAAAATCAGCCACCACCTGCCCAACTAGACAGCCTGGTGGATATAGCCTTAGGTTTCTGTTTCTTTTATAATTTTAACTGCTCATCTCCCCCTGTTGCCTGTTTCCCCTTGCTTCCCAGGTACAGCTTGGGTCTTTATCTTTTTATAGTAAATAAGAATTAATTGCTTAAAAAGTACACTGAGTATCTGTGTGCTTGGCCATTGGATCCACTGAGGAAGACTAATTTTAGCAAGTACAAAATACAGGAAAAGAGATTTAGAAGCCATTGAAGCAGGGCTCTCTGCCCTTCAGCTTGGTAATCACTTCTTTTTCAATTCTGACTCCTATAATATGATGATATCTAGTAGGGCTACTTTAGTCTTCCTTGCACTGTCTTTCTGCTTCTGATAGTATGGGAAATGCTAATTTCCTAATCATCTCTGAGCAAAATATAATGGGTAGATGGGGTGACCCTATATACTGTAGTACCTCAGATCTTTTGCCTAGAAGCATGGACATTCATAGATGTAGGTGTAGATATAAGTAATGGAATGGGCTGCTGCAGGGTTCCCATTCTTCTGGGCTTCCCAAGCAAAGACTTGGAGAGTTTGGGGTAGAGTGAATTCTTGCTCAGGTATAGATTGGCTTAGGTGATAGTTGATAACTCTTTTAACTGAGATTTTGTGATTCTATAGTGTGCTTTCCTACATTATGAAATGGGAATGCTATCATCCTCAGAATCATCGTCTTTACCACATAATTATGAAGTTCCTGTTTGGGTCCCACTCTAGTACATCTTCCACTTGGCTATTGATATAGAGTAGAACTTTGACCTTGTAATACTCCTATTCAGTACATTCCAAAGGCTCCTTGTCTCCTCCAGGGTCACATATAGAATCCCGTTTGATGTTCATAGCCTTTTAAAACCTGACTGTCCTTTATGTTTTTGATCTTTTTACACCTTACTCCCCTCCACCTACTATATTATTAGGCGATACTGGGCTCCTTGTTGTTCCTCACACCAGACACTCCATCTCCCAACTCCAGGTACTTTCACTGACTCACCCTCATACCGGTAATTCTCTCCCTCCTCATCTCTATCTTCTAGCTTCCTGTCTATTATTGAGTACCAATGAAAATCTTTCCTTTGACAAGAAACCTTTCCCAATATCCCCTTAATGCTGGCGCCTTCTCCATGTTGATTATCTTCAGTTTATCTTGTATATATCTGTTTGTACACAGTTTGTACATAATTACATGTTTGTATAATGTTGTCTCACCTATTAGATTGTGAACTCCTTGAGAACAGAGACTTTTGGGGTAGTCTTTCTTTGTATCCCAATTACTTAGCATTGTACCTGACACATAGTAGAAAGAAACTTAATAAATGTTTGTTAATGAATTGACTTGATTAGACTTGGTTATTTATGAAGAGAACCTTTTGGACACATTGTCAATGCCCTTAGGGTACATAAATAAACGCAGATATAAAGTTAAAAGAATAATAACATGGAACAAAACAAAACAAGCATAGTAAAATATAAAGGTGTGCACAAACCAAAGGTCAAGGGGATAATAATGAAATCATCTAAGAAAGTAGTAGAGGGAGTTTGTTCAAGGTACAAAATGCCACTACTGACCCTCAAAGAAAAGACGGTTGGATGCTTGTTTGATCAATAGTTATAAAAAGCTTAAAATACATTGTCTCACATTTATTTTTGTGTTTTAAATATCTAACAAGCTGTCTACAGCATTATCAGGTTGTGGGTTTTTTGCCTATCAAACTCTTGAGTGAGTGTTGAACTGGCCAAAAAATAATCAACATGAAACTGTCTTTCCTCTAACAATATAGAATGTTGCACAGATGTGTGGTTAAGTATTTATTATGCACATGCAAATATCGGTGTCCCTAAGGTTCATTCTTTGATTTCCAAACTGCTGTTGCTTTATTTGGTATTGTTGATTAATACAGGTCTTTGCATTGACACACGGCATATCTCACACTAGGGCCACTGAGATGCTGCCAAAGAGAAGAAAAGGAAAATCCATGGATTAATCTTCTCAGGCATAGACAGGATTTGAGAATGGGGGTCACCTTGTGAGAAATGTCAACAGGCAGTAGGGGAGTGGCTTATGGGGGAATGTGCTCACTCTGTAGCAAGCACCCCGGAAATTGTTTAGTTTATTTGATTAAATGTAGGAGAATGAAATTATAGGATTTAAAATCAGAAGGAACACTAGAGATTGCCTAGTCCGGGAGTTCTTAACCTAAGGTCCTTGAGCTTTAAAGAAATACACATTTTTACATATATGTATGTGTTATATATGTATATATGATAAAATATAAACTATATGTGTGTTTTATATTATATGTGTGTTTTATATTATATGTGTATATCATGTATGTGTATATGATAATATATACACATTATATGTGTATTATAAATAATGTATATATTATATATGTATGTGAGAATATATATGTGTATGTTTATGGATATGTGTTTATACACATACATATATATATATACACACACATATACTTTTGATTACTGTATTTCAATTCTTATAGTCTTATGTATTTCATTTTATGCATTTTAAAACTATTTTTTTTAGAATTAATAAGCTTTCCCAGGTTGCCAAAGGGGTCCGGTTGAAACAGGCTATTCTTTTTTAAAAATCTTGCCATTATGAAACTCAGACTTATAGGGGCTGATGCTAACTAATATAACTGGGATTTGAACCTGTGCCTTCTGTCTCATTACTCTATGTAGCATTGTGCAACATCACTGAATATCTCTCCCTACTCCTCTCCTTGGCTATCATATGAATTTTCCTAAAGCACATGTTTGACCCTATAACTCCCCTGCTCAAGAAGCTGCCATGCATCCTTACTGCCTCCAGGATCAAATACAACCTCTTCTGTTTAACTCTTGGAGTCTTTTGCAGTCTGGCTCCAGACTACCTTTCCAGATTTTTTGTTCATCACTTCCCTTCATGCAACTCTGTACTGTGCTATACCACTGTATTTATTATTATATATAGAACATTCTGACTCTTACCTCTCTGTGTTTGCACAGGTTGCAATGAGCTTCTTTCTTACCTGCATATCTTAGCATCCCTAGCTTCCTTCAAGGGTCAAGTACTATCTCCTCTAGAGGGGCTGGTGTGAACCTCCCAGTTATTAGTGCCACTCAAATTACTTTGTATATATTTTTGTATTTGCTAATACTGGCACATGTTGTTCCCTGTCCTCCATGTTCTCCCCTTCCCATAAGGAGTAACTAAGCTCTTTTGGGGAAGGGAGTATTTGTATTGTTCTCTCTATCTCCAGTGCTTGTTGGATGAATGAAAAGATAAAAACAATGGGAGACTTTAATACTGGACTGACTATAAGAAAGCTTGAAGTAAACATCAGGCATCTGAAGGGGCTATGATATTTCCTCCTTTATTCTTTCAAGATATATGGAAGTATGTATAGAATGATACACACACATACATATTTATGTCTCATGGTAGCTATCTCTAGGGCAGCAGGAGAAAGGGAAGAAAAAAGGGAAAAAAAGAGAATTATATGAGAAATTTATTATTTATTTTAAAAGAATAGCAAGTTGTACATAACAGATTTAGAGTTTCATACACAATCATCCTTTTAAAAATCTATTATGTTGTAGAAATGCTTATTTTGTTTCTTAAATTCAGAATAAAATAAATAAAAAATTTAAAAATATGTAATCTAAATGTTATCTAAACTATAAAAGTTCTCCCCATTAAACACTGTTTATATACACTGCACTGTGCTAGTTATTGGGAAAGATGATGAAATGTATCTCAATGACAGTCATGGAATATCAAATCTGGAAGGAAATCGAAAAAAATAGCCTAATCCAATCCATCTGTGAACAAGAATTGTCTCATCTTCATACATGACAAGAGGTTCTCCGCCCCTGGATTAACCAGTCAGCCTGAAGAGCTTCACTGAGGGCAAACACTCAAGTATTCCATCTCACTTTCTTAGGATGCTGTTCTCTGCTCTTGATCTAAATTTGTCCCCTTTCAGCTTCCACACATTGAGCTTCTTAAACCTGTTGCCTGAGGCCAAACAAAACAAGCTGAATCCCTCTCCTAAATAGCTTCAAAACATCCCTCCGCTAACTCTTCTTTTCTGCAAGAAAACAATCCCTGTTTCCTTGGATTGGTTCTTATGTTGCACTATCTTGCAGCCTCTTACAACCTGGTTGGCATTCCCTAGAAACTCCCCAGGTCATCAGTGTTTCTCCTGAGCTGTATGCCCAATTAATCAATCAGCAAATATTTGCACTCTATGTGCCAGGCAGTGTTTGAGGTGTTGTAAATACAAGTACAAAAAATGAAACAATGCCTCTTTCCAAAGACTTTACATTCAAATGGTAAAAATATAAAACATGTACAGAATTAATATAAAATGAATAAATAAAAATATATGGAAATATATAACATGTTTGTGCATTTGTATACACATTTGTATGTGTATATATGTATATGTATGATGCTGTGCAAGTTATGTAACCTCTTAGCCTCAGTTTTCCCACAGGCTAAATGGAGATTTTAATAGGACCTATGTCAAAAAATTGTTTGGAGGATCAAATGAGATTATATATATATATATATATATATATATATACACATTTTAATATATATGTAATTAAACATCTATACATCTAAACATCTGTATCTGTGTATATCTATATATCATATTGTATATATTTAAATGCTTTGCAAACTTTAAGGCACTCTACATGGGTTCTTAACCTGGACTCCATGAGCTTAATTTTTAAGACATATTTTGAAAACTGTATTTCTTAATATTGGTTTCTTTTTTAATACTGTGTCTTTTGTTTTAAGTATTTAAAAATATTATTTTGAGAAGGGATTCATAGACTTTATCAGACTGCTAAGAGGTCCATAAGGCACAAAAGGTTAAGAAGCCCTGAACTGTAGAAATGTAAGATGCTATTAGTCTCTTGATTTGCCAGTTTAACAACTATGTAAAAAGGAAACAAGGTTAATCTGTGTTGGTATGGCCAATCTGGGCCCCTATAGAGCTTATTGTCTAAGTAAAGGGATATGATATATGCACACAAATCAGCAATACAAACTATCATATACAAACTTTAGAGAGGTACCGAGTGATATGTGGGGTTCAGTGTGAAGAAGACCATTGCTAACTTTAGGGATTAGGAGAATTTTCATGCAGGATTTAGCAGCTTGACAATCAGTAGCAGTATGAGTACTGGGATAGGAGGAGTAGAAAAGGAAAGAAATTCTTGACCTGGGGAAAATTGTGAGCAAAGACTTAGGGGTGGGAAAGTCCACAAATAAATCAGTGGTCAGTTTGTTTGGAGTAGAATATGCATGGAGGAGAATAATATAGGATAAGACTGGGGAAGGTTGGGTAGTATAACATCTTAGCCTTGAATGCCAGGGGTAAGGAATTTAAACTTTATCTCATAAGCAACAGAAAGCAATTGAAGGTTTTTTGTCTTGCTTTTTGGAGGGGGGGTGGAGAAGGTAGGGCAATTGGGGTTAAGTGACTTGCCCAAGGACACATGGCTAGTTTTGTGTTAAGTGTCTGAGGGCAGATTTGAACTCAGGTCCTCCTGACTCCAGGGCCAGTGCTCTATTCACTGCATCACCTAGCTGGCCAACTGGAGGATTTTGAACTGAGAAATTCTCTGATTAGGCAAATGAAGAAAGATAAACTTCTTGGAAGGGAAGGTGAATTCTTTAGCAGTTTACTAAACCAAACTTGTTTCCTATGGATAAAAAGTAAGGCTATATGCCTTATCCTTATTTCTTGGTTTTGTCTTCTCTATTTTTTGGAGTTCTTTTTCTGGGATCTCCAAATGAGAACTCCCACTTCCATAAGAGTGAGGATTCTATCAGTCTCACTGGTAGCATAGAGGTTTCCATTTAATAAGGACCCACTAAAAGTCAAGAAATTGGAACTTGTGTGTGTGTGTATAAATATTTTATTATAAAAATAACACTGTTTATCTAGACAGTGGACAGTGCACCATTTTAGATGTTCTTGACCAGTTGGTGACAGAGTTGCCAACATGTCTACTGTGTTGTTTTTTTTACAGCACCAATCAAATGTAATCCAATAAAATACAAAGACCAAATGCAAGCAATCCATAAAACCCAAGAGAATATAATAAAGAAAAAGTTAAAATGTATCGATACACACTAAACAATGTAATTATCATTATTTTTTAATAAAGCCATTTGTCATCAATAAATACCAAAGGGAGTAGGGAGAATTTCAAGCACAGCAATGCCATCTTCTGTAATTATAGCTATTAACAATTTAAAGCATAATTATGTGAGGGAGAAACTTTTAAGAAATGTTTGTGATGGGTTTCTACAAACACAAGTCAGATCTTCTATATCTCTCGGAAATATTCCAGGATGATTTTAATGTTCCCAGCAAACTGGGGGGGGGGGTGAAATTAGAAGGTGGGTGGCAGGGGGAGGTCTGATGTTACTTGAGACTAAAATCTTCTCATTTTGCAATGTGGTTTCATTCACATCCTTCCTTGACTGTTTCCATTCCCAAATCAGCTATTTGTCCTTGATGAAGAGCTTGAGTTCAGCAAGAGGGTAGCGATGCTAATTATCTGTCCAAATTCATAAATGTCTCCAATTAAGAGAACTTCTTGTGGCAGGGAGGGGGTTGTGGGAATCTAAGTCTCCACCAGTCCTGCCTTGGATTCCTTGGTTCTTGGTCAGATGGTGAAGACTATGTATAAAGAAGTGCTACTCAACGAGCGGATGCTTAGGCAACACCACGGATCCATTTTTGTGCATTTGGAAACACACACCTGGGAAGCAGCTTGCCTTGTGCTTGGCTTAATTACAGCCCTGTTTCTACTCTGATGTTCCCTCTCAGAGAGAGCTGAAAGTTGGGCGGGGGAAACAAAGTTTGTGCTTATGGTGCTATTTTTGAAAACCATGGCCCAGTGTTGTTTCTCAGTGAAGTAGTTTCTCTAAACTTATCCACATGATAGTCTGTTCTTTTGGACACCATGCCTGTCCTTTTGTTTCTCCATGGTAAGCACTTCTTGGTCAGCAAGAATTCAGAATGGCTATTAACTTTATTACCCTGTAGCTGTGTTTTATGGGAAAAGACTGGGCCAAATGACTTAGGATCTTAGGATGACGTGGAATCTCCCCCCAATTAATGAACATGGTGTCATGGGTAGAATACTGAACGTGGAGTCAGGAAGACCTGAGTTCAAATCCTACTGCTTTGTGATCATGACCAAGTTATTGAACCTTTGTGAGCCTTAGTTTTCTTATCTATAAAATGAGGAGGTTCAACTAGAATGTCTTTATGGTCCTTTTAGCTCTTAATCTATGACCTTATGAAGTATTAAGCACATACTAGATACCATCCACTGTACTAAGCTCACTGGAGGTACAAAAAAATGAAAAGCCCTGCCCTTGAGGAGCTTACATTCTAAAGGAGGAGACAACACGTATATAACTAGGTACTTACCAAGTAAATTCAAGGTAACCTTAGAGGCAAAGGAGCCAGCCTGACTTGAGTTTGTCAATTCACTAGTTATAAACCTTAGGTTGAGTATTTAGATGGGGGTTCTTTACCTCCAAAGAGTCTGTGAATAGATTTCAGGGAGGCCCATGGACTTGGGTGGGAAAAAAATTTACATCTTTATTTCTAGTCATCTTTGGTCTTCTTTTCTTTTCTTAGGGGGGAAGGCAGGGCAATTGGGGTTAAGTGACTTGCCCAAGGTCACATGGCTACTAAATGTTAAGTGTCTGAGGCTGGATTTGAACTCAGGTCCCCCTGACTCCAGGGTTGGTGCTCTATTCATTGCATGTGGTTTTCTTTTAACCATATATGTTTTATTTAATGTATTTAAAAATATTTTGAGATGGGGTTCACAGGGGCCCAGGACACACAAAAACATTACATTCTCCTGATTTACAAAAATGAATTTGTGTTTACTAAGCACCTGTTATGTACTCAACCCTCTGCTATACTGTATATCTCCTGTTTTGTCACTACTTTCCTCTTTCTTCTTCTCTCACAGGGAGGATACAGGTTTATTCATTCATTTGGCAAATGTTTCATAAGGGCTTCCTGGGTTCTAGACAATGGAGCTCCAAAAACAGCAATGAGGTCATCTCTGACCTTGAGGACTTTACAGTCTGTTGTTGACTCTGCCTGTAGGGTGGTCATGGTGGGTGGGGGTTTGACAACTAGACCTGTTGGCAGAGGGGGAGGAACCAAGGCACAGACAAGTACAGAGAACTCTAAAGAACCAGAGCAAAAAGCAGACTCTCTCCCACAAGCAGAACCTACAGCCTGTTGTTGCTAATCTGTGGTTCATCCTTGATTCGTACCCTGAACCACAATGAGCTAATTTTTTACTTGCACATATATTTATCAGTATACTTATAGTGATATTGCATATATGTGTGTGTGTATGGGAGGAAGGGAGGGAGGAAGGAAGGAAGGAAGGAAGGAAGGAAGGAAGGAAGGAAGGAAGGAAGGAAGGAAGGAAGGAAGAAATCTAGTCAGTATACCTCAAGTTAAGTGGGCAGCTTCTGGCCATCAAATTTTACCTTCCTTTAGAGAGGAGAAGGAGAGGGAGAAGACAAGCTGGGTTACCCAACTAGCTGGGTCTCCATTCAGGAAGCTCAGTCTACTCATCTGTTGTGTTTGCCCTTTGTTTTTGAAGAGGGCAATGGCATCCACAATAGGTCTATGCCCAAACTCCACTTAATGGCTGTATTTTGGGCCTTCCTGGGTCAGAATGAATGTCAATGGCAGCTCTTTCTCTTTGGAACATTAACCCTGAGGGACTTCCTCTCTCAGCTTGATTTTTTTTCTATTTCTAATTAAAGGAACCCTCCCTTCACTCACTTCTTAAAGAGGCCTATTCACTGAATAGTTGTTACCTCACTCTGAGTACCTGAAAAGGCCTTAGCCTAAAAGGGCCAGGGTCATCTCCTATTGCATCCTGGGTCATCTCCAGTCATCCTAAGGAGAAAGTGAGGCTGGTGACCTGGCATAGCCCTCCCTCATTCAAATCAAAGTCAACTGCCCCATCATATCATCATTTCCTTGATGCTGTGGTCCTCTTTGAAAATGAAGGAAATGCAAATATGCATGTGTATGAACACATGCATCTTACAGAGAAGGAACTAAAAAATGTACTAGTAAGAATGAAACTTTGAACAAAACCTTGGACCTAGTCAATTTGTAATATTGTGTTTGTATATATTCATCTATAGCATAGTAAATTCCAATTTGTGCAATTTGCATAGCAAACTATACTAATATATGTTTCCATATTACTTTATGCACAAACTATTATCTGTTTGTATATATTCACCTATAACATAGCAAACTCCACTAATATATATTTGCTTACATATTAGTTTATATACAAACATAATATCTGTATATATTCACCTATAATATAGCAAATTCCACTAATACGTTTGGGTACATATTAGTTTATGCACGAAATAATATCTATTTGTATATATTCACTTATAGCATAACAAACTTCACTAATACATATGTTTGCTTAAATATTAGTTTATACTTGAACTAATATGTATTTGTATATATTCAGCTATAGCATAGAAAATTCTACTAATCTTCAACACTAAACATCAAGTTAGTAGATTGTGTCTGTGTTGACGTTTCTGTCCTTAGTCCAGTGATTTGTTTAGATAAAGAAGGCCATAATTCCTGCTGATGGTCTTAGATTATGGAGCTATTTGAAATCCTAACAATCAGATTTGGGAATAAAAAGATCATACAAATACAATTTGCTACTCGGCCTACGTCAATGCCGCCATCTTTGTTGTGCTGTTTTGTTATGCAAAGAAAATGGCAACAGTTATAAATTAAACAGTGCTTTGGGTCTAGAGGAAAGATAGTAACAGCATCAGAAACCACATGGAATAGTTTAAAGCATATTGGTATAATGGAATCCCACCAGACTGGGGACCAGAGAAGGTGACTGAATTCTTGCCCTGCTTCCTGCTCTCTCCTTCACCTTCGCCAAGTACTAATAGAAGCAGAGAATGTCGGAGTCTAGAGGAATGAGTCAGGTCATCTATTCCAGTTCAGACTTGAGTAAGAATTTCCTTTACTATATGCTAAAAGAGTAATTGTCCAGACTTTTCTTAGAAACCTTCATGAAAATCCGCTCCACTTTTGGCTGGCTCTAATTTTGGAAGTTTCCTGGTGCATGAAATATTAATTCGCTTCTTTGCACCTTCCACCTCCTGCTCCTGCTTCTGGCCTCTGGGGTCCAATGGAATGAATCCAATTCTTCTTCAATATGACAGACTCTACTCAGACCTCCCCTAAGTCTTCTCTCAGCCAAATATCCCCAGTTCCTTTAACTTATTGTCAAATAACATGAACTCCAAGGTTTTCGCCATTTTAATTCTCCTCCTCTGGATATCCTCTGGCTTGTCAATGTTGGGAGGAAAATGTACCCACAATTGAATATAGCATTCTAGCTGGGGTCTTCTCCTGAGTCTAGGCTAACTGGTAATTCTGGAAGTGCTTTGAAAACCCAGCATTAAAATGTCTTTAGGGGTGGGACAGAGTAAACTGCCTGACTGGCTACACTTAAACCCAGTCATAGAACTTGTCTCATTTTCCATTCTACCCAAGTTGCCTGTGTTGGAAGAAAATTTCCCCATCATTCATTTAGCTAGCATTTCTATAGTGCATTAAGGCTTGAGAAGCATTTTACATGTTAATGTGTTTGATTCTCATAGTAACTCTGTGCTATTATTATCCCCATTTTTACAGAGGAGGGAAACTGAGGCTGGTTAGGGATTTGCCCAAGGTTATATAACTAATAAATGTTTGAGACAGGATTTCAGCAAAGGTCTTATTGACTCTAGTTCTAGCCCTCTTATTTACTGTTTACTTATTTGGCTGCTAATATAGCTAAACTTTAAGATACTAAATAATTATGAATTCTTATTAGTGTAGGGGTAGCTAGGTGGGACAGTGGTTAGAGTGCTGAGCCTAGAGTCAGGAAGTCTCATCTTCTAGAATTCAAATCTGGCCTCAGATATTCACTGTGTGACCCTGGGCAAGTCACTCAACTCTGTCTCAGTTTCCTCATATGTAAAATGAGTTGGAGAGGGAAATGGCAAACTGTTCTAGTATCTTTGCCAAGAAAACCCCAAGTGGGGTCGTGAATAGTCATATGTGATTGAATATTTATTCTCCAGTCATATTACAGCTAAATACCCAATTCAGCAGAATTTGCCCAGTTTAAAGGCAAGAGCTGTTTCATTTTTTTGTGCTTGTATCCCCAACACCTGGCACACAGTAGGTACTTAATAAATGTTTGTTGGATTGGATCTATGGATGCATAATGCTCCATTGCATTAAAGTGCTGTAGTCTGCTTAGCCACTCCTCAATCAGCAAGCATTTTGTTAACTCCCTTATTTTATAGCTTATACTCTGAGAAACTAAATGATTTGCCTAAGGTCATATACATAATTAACATTGGAGCCAGATAAGAACCCAGGTCTCCTTGAGATTCCAATTTAGTTTTGTGTCTCTATGAAGACATCTTTCTGGACCATCCCAGAGTAGGTACCCACCTCAGGAGAGGGTGTGGACGTACGAGTATGACTGTTTAATGGGGCCACCTCTTCCCCCCTGCAGATCAATCCCTGCCTCTCCCTCTTTTCCTCCAATCTTGTCAGGCATCTGCTGACCTGTCCATTGCTCCTGTCAGGTCAGAGATATGGCGGCCTTTGTGGTCTACCCGGGTAGCATGTCATGTCCCAATGCTGCTGTACATCTTGTTTCAGAGATACTTTCCTGTAATCTTCTATGACCTTTCCCATTGAGTGAGGCAGTTGGAGAGCCACTCAGTAAGGGAAAATTGAGCTGTTTTATTCCTCCCCAAGGAGGCTCCTGTTTCCTTTCCACCATTCATTTGAAAGCTATCATTTTCTTGATTTTATAGCTGAAAAACACCATTGATTCACTGGATGTTAGATGCTAAGAGTTCTCCTATTGACAAGCCTATTGACAGTTTTCAGTATATTCTGTGTCTAATTATCACTCTTGGCTAAATGATACACCTTGTGGACTTGAGAGATGGAGTCAATAGCTTCAGCCACATTGTTCTAGCAGCCCCTATTGAGCCCAGTGTCAAAGCAATGTGATTTATGTGATCAGAAGAAGAAGAAAAAAAAACCCAAACATTTCTCTCAGTGTGCTGCATAATTAAAGTAAGCACAGAGTGACTGGTGACAAAAAAACCCTAGGCTTGCCAATGTCATCAGCAAACTAGAAGAGATCTCTGCAGTAAGTAGCTGTGACACTGAAGAATCTCTTTTGGCATCTTGACTTTGTCATTTTCAGGGGTTCGATTTTCTCCTTGGCCCAGCTGAGGATTCCTCCTCCATGTCCTTTTTTTGCCTTGCATTTTCACAAATTACAAAAGCCGCCATGTTTGTTTTCAATTCCTGCTCCTAAGGCTTGTCCCTGAGATGTATATTGAGTAGATTATAGATTTAATTTTTGCCTAGTCTCTTTGAAATGGAGGAATACGAAGGTGTAAAGAAGCCTCTAGGCAGATGAAAAAACAGTTGTTCAGGCAGGTTCAGTGATGTGTCCAGAGTGATGTGACTAGTCAATGTCAGAGCCAGGATTCAAACCCAGATCTTTAGACTTTACATTCAGTTCTCTTTTCATTGTCCCACGCCATATCTGATTTAATAATACTGGTATTACATTATTTTTTGTGGATGCCTTAGGGCAAGATATGTTATGTGCTCATAGCAGATGTAATATGATGTGTGAGCATATAAACAGTTATCTTGGTTTTTGGCCATACAACTTTCTCAGTTAAAAACTTTGGCATATGTATCCCAAATATGTATATATTTACTTATTTCATAAATTGTACAATATACTACCATACTACTATACATTTAACATTTGCAAAACACTTCGTGTGTGCTATCTCTTTTGATCCTCACAACTACCTTGGGGAGGAGGTGCTATTTTTATCTCCATGTTACAGATGAGGAAACTGTGACAGACAGGAGAGTGACTTGTTCAAGGTCACACCTCTAACAACTATCTGAGGCAGTATTTGAACTCTGGTCTTCCTGATTCCGAGTAGAGCATAGTATGCTAATTATTGTTATATGCTAATTATGTGCTAATAATTATGTACATAATTACATTATAGAACAGGTAAAGAAAGAGAACTTAATAATGGGTGGGGCAAAAAGAAATTATATTTGGTCCTAGACTACATGGGGAGTCACTGGAGTTTATTGAATAAGAGCTTGATGTGTGCTTTAGAAAATCATTTTTTGTAGCTGTGCAGAAGAGGGATTAGAGAGGGAGAAGATGAAGGTGGGCGACCAGTTCGAACACATTTTGAATAATTTCCATGAGAAATGGTCCAGACTTGAACTAGCGTGGTAATATGAGGAGTCCCAAATGGTGTCAATGCTACAAACATGACAGTGGCCCTTCACAATACTAGAGAAGCATAGGAGAAGATTGGATTTGGGGGCAAAGGTAATGTAACCAATGCTGAGTTGTGTAATCTAATAAAACCCTTCTAGGCCTGTTCTTCCTCTGCAACTTGCTGTTCCACCTAAAATGAAAAACAGGGAGGTGGACTCTAATTTACCAGTCACTAACTTAGATCTAGGTATACTCAGCCTCCCATTGGCCATGTCCCCAGCATCGCATCCCCCCATCTCATCACCACTTCCAGCACTTCGTGCCCATCAAGAAAACATGGTACCCTCATTATGACCTCATCATGGTGGGTCAATATCCAGACTTCAATTGCTGCTTTCACCTCTCATGAGCACTGGATGATTAATTTATTTGATGGGAACTTAGGGGAGATGGTATGTCAGCTTTATGATCTAGGCACTTCTGGTACCATCTTGCTAAATAAACTTAATTTTAGAGTTTGCCATTGGAGGAATGACCATAGCTATGAAGTGACCTCCCCATAGCAGACGGAGGAGATAGCTTAGAGAGAGAACAGTGGGATTTTCCCAGTGTTACTTGTTCAGCTATTTCTATGGATACCCTGGTAGTGGTCAGATAGATTATGACTGCCTTGAAGAGATGCCCAACTCAGAGGGGGAGGCTTGGACTTTATATGGCAGTGGGAAGACCAATGGGGAGACTACTGGATGATAAGGGTAATTATGATTGTGTCCAGGTATAATTATCTTCAGACAAGCCCCCCATGATTAGCTATCATGTGGATGAGATGCAACAAATCTTCCCATCCTCCATTTGATCACACACCACTTGGGTTAGGATCAGGTTATGTCTCTTTAAAAAGCACCTTGGCCCTTACTCTGGGGAACACTGCTCTAGGGGAATTTTCCTTGGCCATGAATGAAATGAAGGAAGAGCTATGGATTGGGAGCTAAGAAACTTGGGTTCCAGTTCAGTTACCAATCTGTTGTGTTGACTCTAGGAAGGTCACTTAATCTTTCTGGGCCTCAGTTTCTTCTGTTGAAAAAAATAGAGGAAGAATGGTTCTTCTCGGTATAAAATTATGACTATGATTTTATGAAGCAGAGAAACTCAGGGGCTTCAGAAATGGCTTTTGGAAATGCAACCCTGTTTCTCTCTCTTTTTTTGGGAAGTATCCTTAGTCATCATCAGAGAAACAATCAATCAAAAAATTTTTATTAAGTACCTACTATGTGCCGGGAACTATCTTAATCATTGAAACAGAAGGTATTCTTGCTCTTTTCATTTCAGTGACTAGTTAGTGAGAATGCTTTGAGATTAAAACACCAAAGATCTTGGGATACTAAACAATAAAACAAGAACAGGAACTGCCAAAAGGAAGCAGAAGGTAAAGACATTTTCAGATGTCCTAAACAAATCCCAGCCAGTGGGCAGTGAATTTAACTTTTTAGTCTGGTGTAATGTATACAAACCGTTTTTGAAGAAGTTGAGTTTTGGTACATGGAAATTTTCAAGGTACACAGGTATGGGTGTGCTGAGGTCATCTTTAACTGGTTTATGATTGTTAAATTTTTGGTATGAGCACTGATACTTCAGAAATTGGCAAATGCTACAAGTCAGAGTTTGTTTTATTGTTTTCTTGATTGTCTGTACTTTAAAAGTACTTGAAAAAAGGCTAGCAATGCAGATTAAACTTAAAAGTATATCATGGGCATTGGTTTTTTTTGTTTGTTTGTTTGTTTTTTTTTTGGGGGGGGAGGGAGAAGTAGAGTCAGTTGTTAAACATTTACCCTCCCACAGCTGGGAATAGGAATGGGCATCTTTGTTCAGTGCTAGGTTGGAACACATCTGTTGTAGGGTCTTGGGGACTAAACTTGTGGCATAAGTAGCTTCCTGTATTTTAGTAACTCAAAGGGCTCAAGGAAGTTAGTCCCCATGTTGTCCATTCCATACAGGATTTCCCGGAAGGCAGGAGTTTCCTGCTGTTTCCATTACCATCAATCAATACTTCATGAGCATTTCAACTATCATGGCAGTAAATACCCTTCAATATTCTAGGCTTTGGTTGTTCTAGGAGATGAAAATGCTACATTGAGGTATGGGGGAAAGGGTACAGGGGAGGGGAAAGGAGGCTGGGGAAAGGCGGTGTCAGAAGTATGCCTCAGAAAACCTCCCTGCTGCCCCCTTTTAATGACTGCTTATGGAACAATGGTCACGGAGCAGATTTTTATGGGAAAATATATGTATAATAGTGGTCTAGTAAGACTGATGAACCTTTAAAGACATAAACATGGTTTGTGATTTGGGTAGAGATGTTGAATAGCCCTGGAGTCAGGAAGCTTAGAGATTAAGACCTATCTGACACATGATGTTTGACCTTGGGCAAATCACATAGCCTCTATCTGTTCTTAGGCTGAACTTGGGGTCAAGAAGGCCTCTCTTAGGCACTAGCTGTGTGACTCTGGGCAAGTCATTTAACCTGTGTTTGCCTCAGTTTCCTCACCTGCAAAATGGAGACAATAACGGCACCTACTTCCCAGGGTTGCTCTGGGAGTCAAATGAAATTTTTGTAAAGTGCTCACTGGGGTGCCTGGCTTAGAGTAGGCACTGAAAAATTCTTGGTTTCTTCCTTCCTCCCTTTTCGTTTTTAATAAATGAAGAAACTGAGGTAAAGAGAATTTAAGTGAATGTGAGATCTCAGGTTAGAAAAAGTTGTTGCTCTTCGTTGATGAGGAGAGTTTCTGCCTCAGATATTCTTGTACCTTTGAAGTAATAGGACCAGACACACCTAACCCCTATAAAAATTAAGTATTATTAACTCAACCACTAAAATTACTCTGATTTCTAGAAGTTATAAAAATGATGATGATAACCACTGATAGTTTAAGATTTGCAAAACAGTTTACGTATATTATCTCATTTGAGCCCCACAAAACATGTGGGTAAATGCTATTATTTTCTTCACTTTGCAGATAAGGGAAACTGAGGCTGAAAAAGTTAAGTAACTTCCCCAGGGTCAAACATCTAGCAAATATCCGAGGTAGGATTTAAACTCAGATTTTTAAATATTCTAGAGCTCATGGCATTTAGACATCAACTCTATTGCCCCTGTGTTAGATGCTTGCATTGTAGATTTCTGAACTTACTGGGAAATAAGGCCTTCAACTATATATCTATATGTATGTATGTCTATGTGTGTATGTAAGTGTATATGTACATATAGGAGAATAGACATATTTGATCAGCTCTCAGAGAGTTGGAAAACAGTGAAGTATGAGGGGGAAGGTAGTAACTGATTGAAGGAATATAGGAAACTTCATGGAAGAGGTAGCATTTGAGTTGACTTCTAAATGATGAGCTATCTTTCCCAACCATTCTTAATTCCAGTGCCTCCCCTTTATGAATTATTCCCTACTTATTCTGTCTATAACTTGTTTGTACATACTTGTTTGCTGTCTCCCTCATTTGATTGTAAGCTCTTTGAGGACAGGGACTATCTTTTTTTTTTTTTTTGCTTTTTTTAAAATTTTTTTTAAACAAATACTTTATTAACTTCTGTTTTACATCATTCATTTCCGCCAGATTTTGAGTTACAATCATTTTCCCCCCATTATTCCCCTACCCAACCTCCCAGAATAGCAGTCCCACAAGATATCGCTTCCTCCAATCTGCTCTCTCCCATACCTTCTCCCATACCCCATCGACTTTTCCATTAGAGGAAGATGAATCTTTGTGTCCCAATGCCTGCACATCTTATCTCCCAATTATAGGCAAAAGAGTATTAATAATAGTATTTATATATATATTTGAAACATTTAATGTTACGACCTTGAATTTCAGATCCATTTCCTTCCTCCCTTGTCACCCATTCCTTCTTGGGAGATAAGTAATTCAGTATATGTTGTACATGTCTAGCTATGCAAAACATTATCATAGTAGATATATTGTACAAGGCTGCTTATAATTCCCTCCCACTCATCCCACCCCCCACCTGGTCCATTCCCTACATGATCCTGTCCCTCTTCTATAGTGGGTACTTCCAACCTCCCCTCACCCCAAGGATGCCCTCCCATCCATCATCCCTCCTCTCATCCCCCTTCCCCCTATTCTGCTGCAGGTTGAGATGTCCCATTTAGTATGTATGTCATTTTCTCCCTGAACCAAATTCAATGTGAATGTGGTTTTGCCTTTTTAGCCTTCCTTATTCTCCCCTCCTTTGCACCCACTTCCCCTACATGAGATAGTTTACCCTACCATGTCTCTCCCCATCTCCTCTTGCCACTTTCCTCTCTCACCTCATAATTTCATCCCTTGAGTACTCTCCCTTCCCAACAAAATCAACCTATGCCCTCTATCCATATATAACTGTAACCATATACACACACATTCACATATGTATTCGTATGACCACACCCCCTTCTTCCATTATTTTCATAGTGGGAAAGATATCATCAGTCACAGATATTGCTTTTCCATATAGGAATGTAAATAGTTCAACTTTGATAAGTTCCTTTTGATTTCTTTTCCCTGATTACCTCTCAGGCATCTCTTACTTCTTGCATCTGGATGTCAAATTTTCTATTCAACTCTGGTTTTTTCCTCAAGAATGCTTGAAAGTCCTCTATTCCACTGAATGACCATATTTTCCCCTGAAACAAAATACTCAGTTTTGCTGGGTAGGTGACCCGTGGGTTCATTCCCAGTTGTTTTGCCCTCTGGAATATCATATTCCATGCCCTTCGATCCCTCAGTGTAGAAGCTGCAGGTCCTGGGCTATTCTGATTGTGTTTCCACAATATTGAAATTGTTTCTTCCTGGCTGCTTGTAGTATTTTCTCCTTGATCTGGGGATTCTGGAACCTGGCTATAATATTCCTGGGAGTTTTCTTTTTGGGATCTTTTTCAGGAGGTGATCTGTGGATTCTTTCAACCTCTATTTTGCCCTCTGGATCTAAAACATCAGGGCAGTTTTCCTTGAGAATTTCTTGAAGGGTGATTTCTAGGTTCTTTCTTTGATCATGGCTTTCAGGTAGTCCAATAATTTTTAAATTGTCTCTCCTGGATCTATTTTCCAGGTCAGTGGTTTTTCCCATGAGATATTTCACATTGCCTTCTAATCTTCGTTTGTTTGGATCTGCTTAACAGCATCTTGATTTCTCATAAAGTCACTAGCTTCCATTTGCTCCAGTCTAACTCTGAAGGGATGAATCTCCTCAGTGAACTTTTGAGATTCTTTTTCCATCTGGCAAATTCGACTTTTTAAGGCATTCTTCTCCTCATTGCCCTTTTGGGCCTCCTTTGCCATTTGAGTTAGTCTATTTTTTAAGGTGTTGTTTTCCTCAGTCAGGCTGTTGACCCTCATTTCATACTTTTCCTGCATCCTTCTCATTTCTCTTTCTAATTTTTCCTCCACTTCTCTTATTTGATTTTTAAAGTCCTTCTTAAGGTCCTCTATGGCCTGCAACCCGCTCATGTTTTCCCCTGGGGCTTTTGGAGCAGGACTTCTGACCTCACAGTCCTTTTCCCGCTCTATGCCCCCAAAATAGGTGTCTAGGGTTGCATTTTTCTGTTGCCTTTGCCTTGGCATGTTGCCACTTAACTGCTTGACTTTTGGGCTTGTTGCCACACTATGGCTTTAAGGCCAGCTAGAGGAATTTTCGTCCCGAACGTGTGGGGGGCAACTTCCGTTTCTGGCAAGCTGTAAACCCACCCACAACTTCCACCCTAGATCACAATCCAGATCCAGGGAGGTTAAAGCAAGAGCGATTACCCCCAAGACTGATCGCTGGATCTCCCCACAATTTGTAGGCTGGGAGCCGGAAATGCCTCTGAAAACTACAAAATGGCGTGTCTCCTCAGCGGCTTCTAGCCCCCAGGGGAGGGAGCTGACGCATTCCCCAAATACAGGTCCCAAAGTCCATAGGACACTAACCTCTTACTTTGTCCTAGGCATGTCTATGTTGATAATTCTGGAGTCGCCACTGCTCCTGGTGTTCTGGGGTTCCTCCAGCCGGCTGCTGGCCCTGCCGCCCTGGGGCTAAAACCTCAGGAGGACCTGGGCTCTGCTCGGCTCCATTTCCTGCCCTCTGCGCGTTGCCGGCCCCCAGACCGCTGCGCTGGTCCTTCCTGCAGGGTGCTGGGCTGTCCTCAGCGGGAGGTTAGCTTCTCTGTGTCGTTCTGTGGGTGCTGGGGCTCCAGAAGATTTTCAGAGTCCTTTTTTACATAGTTTGTGGAGAATCTGGGGGCAGAGAGGCTTGGACGAGCTGTTTCTACTCCGCCATCTTGGCTCCGCCGACAGGGACTATCTTTTGCCTCCTGGTCTTAGCACAGTGTCTGCCATATAGGAAGCATTGAATAAAGAGTTATTAACTAAGTAGGAAATCAATAGGTGAATAAAAAAAGGGGTGGCATTCTAGGCATAGAAAGGAAAGGGAGCAAAGGATCCATAAGAGTTTTAATGGGAAGGTCCTAGGGGCCTTAGGATATAGCAGCTAAACAGCTGATAATGCATCTTCTTTAATGTCATTTCCACTGATAAAATTCTATCTGTTTCTGATGTTGAACAATTTGACAATACCCAGGACTTTGGTGTTGAGAACTTTCTTTTCTTAGGTAGCTTTGGATGCTGAGGAGGGAGATGAGGCTTTCAGCATCAGAAGAAGGGTTGTTGGGGCAAATCATTACAGAGGTTGCTTCCCTGATAATAGGGAAGTTTCTCTCTCTCTGTCTCTCTCTGTCTCTCTCTCTCTTTGTCTCTCTCTCTCTGTCTCTCTCTCTCTCTGTCTCCCTGTGGGACTGGGCTGGAAACAGGATTGTCTTTCTGAGGGTGGTGTTGCAATTTTTAAGGTTCTTGGTTTTACCTGCCTGAGGGCTGCAATTGCTAAGTGGTTAATATAATGCTGACCCAGAAGATGAAGGAAAAGTCTAGAACTGTATTCAGCTTACTCCCCAAAGCCATTGTGTTAGGTCCTGGAGACACAAAGATTAAAAAACAAAGTAAAAAAACAAGAATACCTGCCCTCAGGGAGCTTAGAGTCTATTGGAGGAGATCTGACCTATTTACAGATAAGAATAGAATAAGATAGAGAGTAATAGGTGGGGGAAGGGTGGTGAATGAGAGGATTAAACAAAAGTGACCAAGAATAATTGAGGGTAGAAAGAACACTGACTGGAGGGAATAGCTCCTCAACTAGGCCTTAAAAAAAAAAAAGAATTAGATCCTCAAAGGTAGAGAGGCAAAAGGAATACATTCCAAGAATGGGTATGGCCTCCTCAAATGTATGGAAACAGTAAAGGCAAGTCATATTAGGGGAATAGCTAATAATTCAGTTTGGCCAGAATGTAGAGGGCATGGAAGGAGCTTGTGTGAAATCAGGTATAAAAGGAAGATTAGAGCCAGAATATGAAGGACCTTCAAATATCAGACTAAGAGAGGACTTTGGATTGTATCTTGTATGTATTATGAAATCACTGGAGGTTTTTTGAGCAAAGGATTAATAGACCTATGTATTAAGAAGGGTATTTGAGGGGTGGCTAGGTGGTGCAGTGAATAGAGTACCAGTCTTGGAGTCAGGAGGACCTGAGTTCAAATGTGGCCTCAGACACTTAACACAAAAACTAGCCATGTTACCCTGGGCAAGTCACTTAACCCCAATTGCCCTCCAAAAAGAAAAAAAAAAAAGAAGAGTATTTGGGAAGTCATATGAAGGATGTTGAAAAAGACTTGCCTGGAGACAAGGGAACCTGTGAGGAGACTACTATAAGAGTCTAGGAGAGATGTATGTACTTATGTAGGAAGAGTCAACCAGAAAAGAGAAGTGTCATCCAACCCAAGGAAGGAGAGATTACACAGGTGGAGATGGTTGGTAATTGTGTGGAACATTGCAGAAAACTTGAGGAGGAGGAGGATGATTGTGGGAAAAGCTGTGAGACTGAGTCAATAGGAGGTCACTTGTTTCCTTTGAAAGAATGGTTCCAAAAGAGTGGTGGAATCAGACAGCAGATTCTAAGGAGTTGGAGAGTGGGTGGAGAAGAAGTGTCAGCAATAAATGTAGCCTACTCTTTGTATGAGTTTTAACAGTGAGGGGGAAGGAGAGATAAAGGATTGTAGGGAATAATGTCAAGTCATGGAAAGGTTTTTATAAAAATGTACTTTTGTTTATTTCATTAAATATTACTTAATTATGTTAAACATTAACATTCATTTTTTTTTAATCTGAGTTACAAATTCTTCCCCTCCTTGAGTCCTTTCCCACCTCTTAAGAAGGCAAGCAAGATGATAATTTCACATGTGAAGTCATGCAGTAAATATAAGCCATGTTGCAAAAGAAAACATGTGCAGAATCCCCCTCTCTCCCAAAGTAAAGAAAGTGAAAAAAGTTTACTTCCATCTATACTCAGAGTTCATCAGTTATCTCTGGAGATGGATAGCATTCTTCATCATGGTTTCTTTGGAACTGTCTTGGGTCATTTGCATTGAACAGAGTAGCTAAGTTTTTTTACAGTTAAAAATCATTATAATAGTATTGTTACTGTATACAAAAATCTCCAGGTTTTTCTCACTTTATTCTGAATCACTTCATATGAATATTTCTACATTTTTCTGAAATCATCTCCCTTGTAATTTTTTATAGCACGATAATATTCCATCATAATCATATACCACAACTTGTTCAGCCATTCCTTAATTAATGGGCATCCCTCAATTTTCCATTCCTTGTCACCACTAAAAAGCTGCTACAAATATTTTTGTACATATAGGTCCTTTTCCTTTTCCTTTGATCTCTCTGGGTTGCAGACCTAGTAGTGGTATTGATGGGTCAAAGGGTATGCACAGTTTTATAGCCATTTGGTCACAATTCCAATTTGTTCTCCAGAATGGTTGCATTAGTTCATAACTCTACCAACAGTGTGTTAGTGTACCAATTTTTCTATACTCCCTCCAGCATTTGTCATTTTCCTTTTCTGTCATTTAAATTTGATAGGTATGGGGTCATACCTCAGAGTTATTTTGATTTGTTACTTTAGTAGTTATATAAAGCACATTTTCATGTGACTGTTGATAGTTTTGATTTCTTCTTCTGAAAACTACTTATTCATATCCTTGGATCATTTATCGTTGGGGAATGACTCTTATTTTTATAACTCTGGCTCATTTCCCTCTATATTTGCAAAATAAAGCCTTTATCAGAGAAACTTTCTGAAGGTTTTTTTCCCCAGCTTCCTGCTTTCCTTCTAATTTTGATTGCTTTGATGTTGTTTGTTCAAAATCTTTTTAATTTCATATAACCAAAGTTATCGATTTTACTTCCCGTGATCCTCTCTATCTCTTGTTTGCTCATAAATTCTTCCCTTATCCATAGATCTGATAAGTAAAATTTTCTGTACTTCCCTAATTTACTTATGACATCACCCTTTATGTCTAAATCATTTATCCATTTTGATCTTATCTTGATATATAGTGTGAGATGTTCACCTATGTCTAGTTTCTACCAAACTGCTTTCTACTTTTCCTAGCAATTTTTGTCAAAAGTTGAGTTCTTACCCCAAAAGTTTGGATCTTTGGGTTTATCAAACACTAGATTACTATGGCCATTTACTACATTTATTTTATGCTTAATTTATTCCATTGATCCACCACTCTATTTCTTAGCCAGTACCATATTATTTTCATGATCACCACTTTATAATATAATTTGAAAACTGGTACTACTAAGCTATCTTCTTTCACATTTTTTTTCATTGATTCCATGGAAAGATTTTTCTTAAATTATAAATAATGTTTTTTTCCTAATTACATGTAAAAAGCAATATTTAACATTCATTTTTTAAAAATTGTGAGTTATAAATTCTCTCCTCCCCTCCACCTGAGAGATAGTAAGCAATTTTATATAGGTTATACATGCTCAATCATACAAAACATATTTCTATATTAGTCATGTTGTGGAAGAAAACACAGACCAGGGAGGGAAGAAACCATGAAAAAATAAAGAAAATGGAAAAGATTGTTTTAAACTGCATTCCATTACATTAGTTCTTTCTCTGGAGGTGGACAGCATTTTTTTTTTTTTAGAGGGCAATTGGGGTTAAATAACTTGCCCAAGGCCACATGGCTAGGTTTTTATTTGTGTGTATGTTAAGTGTCTGAGGCCGGATCTGAACTCAGGTCCTTTTGACTCCAGGGCCGACGCTCTACTCACTACACCACCTAGCCACCCCCACGGACAGCATTTTTTAATCATGAGTCTTACTTGGAATTGTTTTGGATCATTGTATTGCTGAAAACAGCTAAGTCTTTCACAGCAGATCATCATACAGTACTGCTAGTACTGTGTACAATGTTCTCTTGGTTCTGCCCACTTCACTTTGCATCAGTTCATTTAAGATTTTCATGGAAATGGGTTTTTGTTTTTGTTTTTTTTGCTTTTTGGAGGGCAATTGGGTTTAAGTAACTTGCCCAAGGTCACACGGCTAGGTTTTTGTTTTTGTGGGTTAAGTGTCTGAGGCTGGATCCGAACTCAGGTCCTTCTGACTCCAGGGCCGGCGCTCTACTCACTGCGCCACCTAGCCGCCCCTCATGGGAATATTTTTAAAGGTGTTTATTTAGAAGGAGCATATTTGTTCTGCTCACTTCACTTTGCATCAGTTCATTTAAGACTTTCCATGGGAATATTTTTAAAGGTGTTTGTTTAAAAGAGGATATTTGTGGGCAGCAGAGATGAGTCAGTTCAGTTATAGAAAGAGCTCTGGAGTCAGAGACCTGGGTTACTATCATTAGGACCCCCGATGCTTACTATCTTTCTCACCTTGGTCAAATCCTACATGTTTGTAAAAATGAGGAGTCTGGACAAGATAAGTCAAAGCTCTAGATATAGGAACATGTCATCCTATGTTTCTAGCCAATAGAGAAGTAGAAATTGAAGAACAAGGAATCATAGATTTAGATCTGAAAGGGACTTGAGAGCTATCTGTATCTCCTCATTTTACAGATGAAGAAACTGAAGTAAGAGAATGATGATTAGAACTGTGTTCTGAGGAAGAACAGAAGGAAGGTTTAGACCATAAGAAGGGAAGGTTTAGACCAGGCAATGATTAAAGCCCACCTTGTCCTCTGACACTGGAACAAAGACAGGGAGGGAGGCAGGTGCTGTATGTTTCAGTGCTGTCTGTTAAACACTTTGCAAACCTTAAGATGCTATATTTAGCATGCTACATATTTTATGTATATTATAGATATTACAATATATCATTTATGTAATTTATATTTAATATGCTATATTAAACATTTGTAGTAATAGTAAAAGTAGTAGTAGTAAGACAATGTTATCAAGATACATTTTATTGTGTTTTATCTTTTGAAATTGTTTTTTAAAACAATTTAAATGTTTATAAGTCATTTTGCACATGGGTACATTTTATAACTTTATAAATCTTTGCCCAGAATGTACAGAGTGAGGACTAGCCTGTCAGCCATATGTCCTGTCACTCAGGGCTCACCTAGGGCTTATATTCTTATCTGGGAAGATAGTTGAGAAAAGTCTGTTTCTGGATTTGTATGTCATCTATCACTCTTTTGATCACTAAGATAAAGCTGAGGCCATAGCCTCTTTGGTTTGGAACAGGGGTTCCAGTAGGAGGTCCTTTCTTTACACTTTATGTTCCCATCTGGTACACGAGAACCTTTAATCTGCCTCAGTTCTAGGGCTTATGTGGCCCAGCCAACAAGAGGAGAATCCGGCTTTTAATGCCCCCTCCATGGGCAGAGAAAGCCCAAATAAACTTCTAGGCAACATAGAAACAACATACTGTTCAGGTCAGACACAAGTATTTCCTGTCCCTGCCTGTTTTGATTCCCTAATGTGTGTGTAGTGCTATATAGTAGAAGAGTGTGTGTATCAGTGTGTGTGTGTGTGTGTGTGTGTGTGTGTTTGTGTTTCCCCATATTAGTCATGTTGCAAAAGAAAACATATACACACACGAAAAATAAAGAACGTGAAAAACAATATACTTCAGTCTGCACTCAGAGTTCATCAGTTCTCTCTCTAGAAGTGTATAGCATTTTTGATAATGAGTCTTTGGAATGGGGAAGTATAGTAAGCCCTGCTACACACAGGAAGCTCTGTTTTCCCTCTGGGACTATCAAGAAAGGTAGGGCCCTTTGAGAAAAAAATTCCCAGAGCACGGCAGATCAAGGTGAGTTCTGCCACTGGAGAGCCCTAGGATTAACCCACCAGAATGCAAAATAAATGGGCCACATCACCAGGCTCCCCAAGAAGCAAAAGGACAGATTCAGAGATCCCCATGACTGTGTCCTAGTGTCTCAAAAGAGTTTGAATCATTTCTGTCTTTGGATTTTTGCACATTTTGAATGATATGGGAACCAAAAGGTGTGCTCCTCATAGACTCTTCTTTTAAAAGAGGTGGGTCCTCCCCCCCAAAAAGGCTTGTAGTCACATTAAATGCCTTCTCTTGTGCATTTTGTTCATTTAGATGAACAGTAGCCTTACACATGGCAGGGGATTAAATTGATATAATGTGGGAATGGGGTAGAATCATCTGGAGGCTTTTGAAGTAACATAATGTACTTTGATCAGCCTTGGATGAGAACTGTACTATACCTGTATTTATGTTGATTCTAAATAGGAATTGTGTAAACAGAGAAAATGTAATTTTTTTTTGCAGTCTACCAGTTCAAATTAAATAGCTATGTACGTTAAGTAATGGAACAATTTCCAAGTAATGAGTTGAGTACAGCTTTTGAACATATGCATCCTTTAGTACCTCATAATAAGAGCATTTTTTGGTCATTCATTTGCATTCTGATTGCCAAAGTACACCATGACATGGGCTTTCCAGATTATTCTGTTGGTGAAGGGCATTTATTTTTAGTCTGAGAAAAAAAATCACTTTTGTTTTGTTTATTGCTTTAAGTAGCATCACCAAGAACAAGAAAAATGTAAGCAAAATAAATACCTCCTCCTTTCCTATCCATCTCCTGACATGAGGAATATACAAATGAGATTTGTCTGCTCTCTGGAACAGCTATTGCCACTTTCATCTGGGAACTAGCTTTCTTGGATGGTCCCAAGTATCTGTTGGTATCAACTGGACACTGATTATTTGATATCCATCAGATACTGAGATCCATTAATAACAATTGAGAAGCAAAGCACTTTGGCTGTTACAAAGCACTACCTGTTGCTTTTGGATATTTTAATAGGACATCCAATACCTTGACATAAGACCCAAAATAAAAGTTTTATAGGGTAGTGGAAAGAATTATGAACTTAGGAAATCAAAAAGTTCTAATTCTGAGTCCTCTATTAATTTGCCTTCTGGTCTTGAGCAAGCCGCCTAAAGAACCTCTTTGATTCCCAGTTTGCTCATCTGTGAAATGAAGAGGCAGCATGGTGAACTTGAAGTCTCTGGACCTGAGTTTGAATTCTGACTTTGACCCTCCCTTCCCAGGTAGTATTAGGAAAATTACTTCATGTCTCTGAGCCTCAGTTTCCTCATCTGTAACATGAAAGATTGGACTAAGTGTTTTGTAAGGTCCCTTTCTATAATTCTGTGATACTAAGATGATGGTCACAATATAATAATGGACATTTATCTAGCACTTTAAAGTTTGCAAAATCCTTTGCATGTGTTATCTTATTTGAAACCTGGGAGATAGAAATACAGGAATTAATGTGCCTGTTTTGTTGATAAGGTTAAGGAAAAGTATGGTATGGTAGAAATAGCATTGACTCTGGAATTTGGGGATCTGGATTCAAATTCTGGCTTTCTTGCCTATTACTGGTGTTGCTTTCCTCTTGGGGTCTTGCTTTCCTCATCTGTAAAATGGTGAGGTTGGACCAGATGGCTTTAGGAAGTGACTCTAGATCTAGGATTAGGTTATCTGTAGTCACATGGCTGATAAATGGCAGAGCAGGATGAAAACCCAGGTCTTCTGTATTCTTAGGTCTGGAATTTTGTCCATTGCACTGTGCTTCTTCATCTCCCTCAAAAGCACTATACACAGTTCTGGTCACATAGTTTGTAGCAATAGGTATTCGGTGAAAACTTACTGACAATAAATGTGAGGGATTTGATGAGAAAGGAGGAGATATAGCTTACTTTGCATTAGTGCAAAGAACAGGGTATTCAAACTTATAGGATCTAAATTCAAATCCCAGCCTTTCCATTTACCACATGACTTTGGGCATATCAGTTATCTACCTTGGACCTCAGTTTCCATAAAATGGGGGTGTTGAATTAGATGGCCTCAGAAGTCCCTTCCAACCCTCAATCTAAGAACTTGTTTTACTGAGACATTATTCTATGTTGCTATGTGAAGAATCTTCTGAAAGTGCCTTTAAGATACATGAAGTGCATATAAGATACATGCTCAAATGTAGGTGCCATTAAAATGATCCACTGTTTCCCTAGTAGATATCTAGAAGTATGCACTCCTTTGGCTAGAGGTCAACAAGCAGCTCTTCTTTAGGGCAGCTAGGTGTCACAGTGGACATAGTGCCAGACTTGGAGTCAAGAAGACTCATCTTCCTGAGCTTAAATCTGACCTCAGATCCTTACTAGCTGGGTGACTCAGGTCAAGTCACTATACCCTGTTTGCCTTAATTTCCTCATCTGTAAAATGAACAGGAGAAGGAAATGGCAAACTGTAATGGAAATGCAAATTTAAAGATCTTCCCTGCCCCTAGCTTAAGTGCACCTGGAGCCTGTGGTGGGAGGCTTGTTTTTCAGGGAAGCCCAACCTTGATACTTTTGTGATTGGGCAGTGGGTCAAGGAGGTTGTTACAATCTTTGAGCCAGGAGAAGGCTATATAAACTCTGATGAGAGGCTTTGCTTTGGGGCTCACTTTGAGAAGTGTTGTGTGATTTGACCAGATGAGACTCTGGGAAGCCGTTGTTGAGAGCCCCCCGGCTTTGAAAACCCAGATGTTGATGCTTCCCTCTCTGGTAACTGTGATTTGGTATTGATATAATGGTTGGACAGTTTGGAAGCCTGTCTGTTTGATCTGTAAGTTCTGTAACTGAAGTTTGGGGTGCTGACCTTTTTCCCCTGAACTAGGTAATGTGTGTTTGTTTGATTAAAGTAAGCTTGTTAACCCATTTTGAGTTGCTTTCCTTTTGAAAAGCAGATCTAAGAACCTGTATTGGCAGCTACCCTGGGGATATTGGGGTGCTTGCTGCTACAAAATGGCGACGAGGGATGGGATCTGCTGAGTAAAAGGAAAGTATGGGGGCTGGGATAATTGTTTGTTTCCCAGTTGTGGTAGCTGTGATTCTGTGGAGCCATGGAGCAGGAGAGAAAGACCTGCATGCTGACTTCACTGAGCTGAGAGCAGGAATGGTGAGCTGCCTGCATGAAGACCTTTGGAGAAGCCTGGAGCTGCTGCCTTCTGCTGGAGGAGAAAGAACCCAGGAGTTTGGAGTTCAGCCACAGGACAAGATAAGGACTGTGAGACAAAGCAGGGGCACTGAATGTGTTTCCTTGCTGCACCCCACAGTCTGGGACCCAGGGGGGATGGACTTGTGACTGGTGGGTGGGGTGAAGTGCCATGGACCCCAAGGACCCCACTTTGGTTTTGTTGCCCAGCTCCCTCTCTGGATTTGGAAGCAGGGGCTGGAGCAGTGTTATGGGAAGGACACCCCCCTCCTCCCAAGAGAACTTTATGTGATAATGCTTTGTATTTTGTGAATTGATGTGAAAATGCAATGTACTTTGTTTAAGACCAGTGGCCACTTTGGTAACTTTAGATGTACCTTGAAAATATGACTTAAGGGATGGTTAGTGACAACTGAAATGTAAATTGTCTATGCTATGGCCATCCTTAGTAAGACTTTACTGAATAAGGTACTGGTTGTACTTTGAGATATTGTTACAGATAAGAGACTAATTGAGTTAATCAAGACTTTGCCCCACGAGTGGAAGACTTGTACTTTGAAAACTGATGTAACTGATTGAGTTAACTTAAGAGTGACTATTTTTTGATTTTACGGATAAGTGACTGAGTTAACATTTGCCCCATGAGTGGAAGACTTGGACTATTGTATTTTGAGATTATATTGTGATTTTCTTATGTACCTGGAAAATGTGACCTAAGAGATGTTTAGTGCTAATTCAAATGTAAATTGTATATGCTATGGGCATGAAAGATCTTGGGGCCGAATGTAATGGAAATGCAAATTTAAAGATCTTCCCTGCCCCTAGCTTAAGTGCACCTGGAGCCTGTGGTGGGAGGCTTGTTTTTCAGGGAAGCCCAACCTTGATACTTTTGTGATTGGGCAGTGGGTCAAGGAGGTTGTTACATTCTCTGAGCCAGGAGAAGGCTATATAAGCTCTGAGAGGCTTTGCTTTGGGGCTCACTTTGAGAAGTGTTGTGTGATTTGACCAGATGAGACTCTGGGAAGCCGTTGTTGAGAGCCCCCCGGCTTTGAAAACCCAGATGTTGATGCTTCCCTCTCTGGTAACTGTGATTTGGTATTGATATAATGGTAGGACAGTTTGGAAGCCTGTCTGTTTGATCTGTAAGTTCTGTAACTGAAGTTTGGGGTGCTGACCTTTTTCCCCTGAACTAGGTAATGTATGTTTGTTTGATTAAAGTAAGCTTGTTAACCCATTTTGAGTTGCTTTCCTTTTGAAAAGCAGATCTAAGAACCTGTGTTGGCAGTCACCCTGGGGATATTGGGGTGCTTGCTGCTACACAAACCACTCTAGTATCTTTGCCAAGAAAATCCCAAATGGCATCATGAAGAATCAGACTTGACTAACATGACCAAACAAAAACAATTTGGGTACCTGGGTCCAGGAGCATGAAATATGCCCTCAATTCAATTATTAAGGGCAGCCAGGGGGCACAGTGGATAGAGTGCCAGTTCTAGAGTCAAGAAGACTCATCTTCCTGAGTTCAAATCAGACCTCAGATACACTTCTTAGCTGTGTGAACCAGGATAAATCACTTAACCCTGTTTACCTTAGTTACCTCATCTGTGAAATGAATTGGGGAAAGAAAAGGCAAATCACTCCAGATTTTCCACCAAGAAAATCCCAAATCCGGTCAGGAAGAGTCTGGTACAACTGAACACAGAAGAACAACACCTCTCCTTTATTGCCAGAAGACCACTCAAGATTTATATAGAGCACCTTGAACCAAGTGGGAGTTAAGGAAATGAAAGTGGGCAAGAATGATCCCACCTGGATTGTAAACTGAGCTCTCCTGTCCATAAAGACTATCCCTTGAAATCCACAGACATTTCCCTTGCTGAATTTTGGCAATGAAGTATAAAAGGAGAAACACTCCTCTGAATGGGTGAAGTTTGCATTCAGTAGTTGACATTGTGTGTGTGTGTGTGTGTGTGTGTGTGTATGTATGTGCGCGCATGTGTGTGTGAAATGAAATGCACATGCTTGTGTGTATGCATTATCCACCCTACATTTCCCAAGAAAATTATTTTATCAGGAATATCCTGGAGACTTCTATGTATAATATGACTCATGTTTGTCTTTGTTTGCTTGTTTTTACCTAGACTTATGATTTCACTGCTATAGGGGAAATTCCTTTCCTTAGTGCAGATCAGCAGTCTTTCTGTAATATATAGTCTTAGAAAGTAATCAAGCCACTGAGAATTGAAGCCAGCCACTCAACAAACATTATTAAACAGCACTTTGTGGAGTGCTGAGGATACAAAGACAAGCAGAAAGATGGCTTCCTGCCCTCAAGGAGCTTACTTTCTAAAGAGGGAAGGAAGACAATACCAAAAGTAGGAGGTGAAACTGGAGTGATTTGCCATGGGTCATGCATCCCATATGGTCTGAGAAAGAACTTGAACCCAGGTCTCCCCAGTTCCAATGCTGGCCCTGTGCTCATTGATGATTTGTATCCTACTTGTCTGTTAGTGTTTCTTCAAATGTACTTCCCTGACCCTATCCCTCTATTTTTAAACCATACTCAGTATTTTCCTCTCCTGGCCGAGGCTGCTGAAATGAAGCACACTGTTTTCCTTTAGGACACCATTCAAAGTCAATAATGACCTTTACAATGACTGATAGTCTTTACAAAGCTTTAATTGTGATTTTTTTCTTTTGGGAAGTGGGTTGAGCAGAATAGCATCAGTCAGTTTTCATATGTCTTTTGTATCGGGGAATCAATAAAAACTGCCGCCTTTTGTTGATGCTATAGGAGGTTTTATGTCGATGACAAGGGATTTGATTTAATATTCTCTTTAAATAAGATCAACACCGCTGCAGTTGTAAAATCTTCGAAAAACTGCCAAGCCCATCAATATGGTATGAAACAAAAAGTTAGCAGCTCAGGATAAATTAGCACATGTGGCATGTCTTTGGGAAAGGTGGTAGATATTTATGGGCATGTGTTAAAATAGATACGTTTAGAGATTTGTTTCTGCTCTTTAAAACGCACATAGGAAATGCAAGGAGGTGGCTTTCATTAATGTGGCCTTGCAAACTGCAAACTTTCTTTGCGGACGTTAATGATTTTCATAGAGCCATTTGGGATGTGGTGACATGATATAAACAGGTATTTATGATCTGTGGTAGAATCTATAGGGAGTATGGATTTATAGTTAAATGGTGAAGTGGGAATGAGGCTGGCTGTTATTGACAAAGCCTCCGGAATCTATATCCTGTTTGTTTCCTTCATTCACACACACACACACACACACACACACACACACACACACACACACACACACACACACACACACACACACACAATCTCTCTCTCTCTCTCTCTCTCTCTCTGGGGATGGCATATCAATGTTGGCTGGGGCATCTGTTTTGCATGGGGGGAGTTTGCCTTTTCTCAGTCAGCAGAGCCAATCAGAGCTAAGGCTTCTCCCCAAGAATCTGGAGGCTGTTGCTAACACATTTACTTTGGTGCAAGGAGAATATATTGCAAAGTCTGGTGGTTAGTTGGTTTGTTTGTTTTGGTATTATTATTAGGCAATTGTTGAGTATTCAAGATCTTGCTTTGTTTCAGGGAAGCAGTGAAATCTGGAGGGGCGAGTAGAATTTTAAGTGCTTCAGGGGATCAAAGGGATCCTAATAGGATAGAATAATGGTAGAGAATTATGCACGTGGCATAGTCATCTAGGTGACCATCAGCCACATTATCAGAGCTGGAGTAAGTGCTAAATAGGTAAGGGTCATTATGATTGTAGCTAGAACCTTAAATAAAAAATTGTTGATTTTAACAACAATAACAATTTAATTTGTTTAATTTAAAAATTAAATAAAAATTATTGATTTCTCTAAGGCAAAAATAATTGGGGGAAGATATTGTAAAGAAAATGCAGAGGGCAGTCTGGTTGGATGAACCTGACAATTGAGCTCAGTATGAAAGTAGTGGATGGGAGGGGAGCAGCCCATCCTCCCCTCTTCCTTTATCCTTCATAGGTCCATAAACCTCCTACCTTTCCTGAGGTTCACCTTTCTCCCCAGTCCCATAGGAGTGAGGGCAGGAAGCATCTCCCTGGAAGGAAGCATGCCCCTCCACATCATTTTAGTGCATTGGACAAAGCTCTAGTTGTCTTACTCTAGGTGCAACTCTGGTTAAATTGCTAATAAGGCCCATAAGAATCATAGTAGCAAAGTAGAGTTAGTCAAGATTCAAGGTTAGGTGATCCAAGTGCAGCCAAGTTTTATTCAGGTAGGATGGGCTACAATAGAGGCAGTAATAATGTCAAAAACTCCAAGCATGTTGAATCGACTTGGATCCCTTGCTAGATAAAACCCAGTATCCTGAAGTATCACATATATTTCCTCTGATTCATTTGAATCAGAAGTTCCCAGGGTTAAGTGACGCTCTGCATGTATCTCAGAGCCTCTGGCATATGGGGGAAGAGAGAGGCAGACAGACAGACAGAGACAGAGAGAAACAGAGACAAAGAGAAAGAGAAAAGAACAGAGAGATACAGGCAGACAGAGAGAGAGAGAGAGAGAGAGAGAGAGAGAGAGAGAGAGAGAGAAGGAGAGAGCACAGAGAGACAGAGAGCCACATTTAGTGAATAGATTTGGTTGTTCCACTGACTTTATTGAGTGGACTCTGGGAGAGATGCTTAACTGATAATAGTACTTAATAGTGCTTGTTGATTAGTTGCAGAGAATACATCTAATTTGCCAGAATCAACCTCTGTCCCTTTGGGATCTTCATTTCTAGTCTTTGTCACCTGCTTATCCATTTGGACAGGGTCCTGGTTCTGGAGAATCCTGAAATCTTTCTTGGAATAATTGCTTCTATCTGGCATGTTCCCTGGAATCTTCTGTCTTTTCTCTCTTTCACGCCTGACTTGGAGATCCCTTGGCATGGATCCTTTTTAACCTGTCTAATCATCTGGCCCCCTTCCTCCCATTTCCAAGGAAGTTTTTGTTGTTGGTGGTGGTGATGGTGGTAGTATTTTAAATGAAGGATTTTTACTCAGTTCTGTGGAGGATTCTATGGTGAGGCTTTTCCAATTAAATGCAAGAAGCATTTACTAAATGTTTGCCTAGCATCTCTGTGCCAGGCACAGTGTTAGGTGCTTGGAATGCAAAGACAAATAAATGCAAATCAGACTGTGTTCTTGAGGATTTTACATCCTACTTATTATCAGTTTTCCTCTTTGTCTTCACCTAGTGCCAGCTGGTCAACTCTTCTCTTTTCAGTTGGTCTATCATGTCCTTGGATGTTAGGTCAACAGGTAACATGTGACAATGTTCCATATTGTACAATGATACCCAATTAACCTTCAAAATTCCAAATTACCCAAGGTCTGACCCTCTAGTCTTTTGTTCTGTCTCTCTTTTCTTTTTCCATCTTTTCTTCCACTCCCTTTCTGTCATCTGATTATCATTTGCCTCTGCCTACAGTGGAGAGATGGGGAAGCAAAAAGAGGGGCCACTATAAAATTAGAAACTTAAAAATAATTTTTGCAAAAAAGATTTGGTTAGAAAAGACCTGAATCCATTGACCAAAAGGCTTAATTAACCAAAGTAGTCCTTTGATGCTAAAAGTCATGTCCCCGTTAGTTACCATGATCTGTGATCCTAGCAGCTCATCTCCTTGCATCATCTTGGGGCCAGCAATATTGGTCTGCATCTTGGGTCTCTATCATTCTCTCCAGCCAGGTAAAAATTAAAGCATTCAAACCCAAATCCATTTGTTTTGTCTGAATAATATCAAAATTCTTTGTGTCAGTGAACAGAAGTACTTTGGACTAACAGTTCCAGTTTTCATCTGGAGACTTCATGTTGTGTAGCTAAAGTATGAAATGACAAAGAGGCTAGGGCCAGAGATGGCTCAGAAAGGTGCCAGGGGCATTGTTTGAAAGCAGCTTTGACTTGGTATGGACTTTCCTGAGTCTGAAGCATCCTGGGACCAGGGTTCATTGATCTTGAAGACATTCAGTTCAACTCCTTCCTTTTTCTTCTTATTGCCCAAGATCTATAGCAAGACAGTTCGCACTTCTAGAACATGTTGGTTAGCTATTTCTTTTTCAGTAAGTATTTTACAGCATATGTTTAATGTGCTAATATTAAATCCATTTTGTTAAGTACACAAAAGGATCTGGCAGTCATATTATTACATGCTCAGATCTCCCTTCTCTTTCTTTTTTCCTTCCTCTCTCCCTCCTTTCTTCTTTCTTTCCACCCTCCATCCTTCCCTCCCTCCTTTCTCTTTTTCTTTCTTTCTTTCTCTCTTTCTTTCTTTCATCTGTCTAGTTTCCACCCTGCTATTCAGGGATAACCATCCCTGAATTTCCTTTTTCCAAACCATGTTCCATCAACTGAGAGACTTGTGCTTTTTCTATAAGACAGATTACCAGCTGAGTGCAGACAGCAGGTTGACATAACCAGATCAAAATGCTTTGAGTTTTGAAAGTGATTCCTCTCTTGGTTACTATGCTCAGTGATGAAAGCAAAGCTGTTGTCATCCTAAAAACAGCGCCATATACACAGCAGACCCTTTCCAATTAGAAAAGTTAAGATTTATGTAAGAAATGATGTGAAGCACTGAGATGCTGTATGGTGACCCTCAGGTAATGGGGATTTCTGTTTTAGAGTTTGAGATCTTTTCCCCCTGCAGTTATGAGAAAATCATTGCACATTTTTGGAGCTTATAAGTTCATCTTAACAAGTTTCCCCCCACTTAAATAGCAACATCCAAAGCTACGAAAATGGTGAGCACCGAGTTTACATGATGCCCTCAGGGTAACTTGTATTTTACAAAAGCTTCCATAAAAAAGAGGGACTCTGGACTTTTCTGAGTCTTCCCTCTTGAAAGCTAGATCTACCAGTCATACTGGTAGGACTAACATGAGGTCAGTTGAGTAAAAATTCCAAGCACCATCCTCACTTCCAAGTCCATCAAACCCTGAGTAAACAAATTTTCAATTGGCTTTTTGATGTTAACCCAGAACAGACTATAAGCTTACCTCCTCACTTATTCAGGAAGGTAGATATTGAGGGAGTGAGAACCTGCTATCAGAAGTCAGGGGGAAAGAGAGACAGACGGACAGAAATCTAATGCCCAGCAGTTACCAAGGGAATAATCACAAGGCTAGGACACATTTTCCCAAAAGTAGGAATATATGGCTGCCCATAAAATATGTCTGAGATGGGGCTGCCAAGGAGGCATTGTCTGTCCTAGAATATAACTCATCATTGAGCACTACACTATTATAACTTTATTCTTTTGCATCTTAAACATAATATTAATAATAATGACTGTGCACAGATTGTACAGTTTGAGTGTCAGCTTTGTCATCTGTGAAATGGGAATAATAATACCTCAAATTGTTACTCACTGGGACTGTTGTAAGAATCAAATATAAAGAAGTTTGTAAACTTTAAAAGCCTATTTAAAGTCAGTTATTATTACTCAACTCTTTCTGTTCATTTTGGATGGAGTTCATATAGGATTCTGTTATTATTCATTATATTTAATGTTCTATGAACTTTTGCATAGGTAGATAAAATAATTGCTTTTTATAATTGAATAAAATATTATAATATAAGGTAATCTTCTATAGGCTTCCCAAAAGCATCCTCACAACAATTCTAGTAGCTGACAGGATGATTGGAATAATATGGATTTTATCCTGTTGCAAAATGAATTTGATTTCTTCTGCTGTTCTCTATATTTTGGAAGCTTTTTGTTCCACATAGCTTAGAGATTATTAGCATTTGGAATGGCAACAAATTAAAAACATTCTTAACTTTTTATGGATCAACCTTAGGTCTGGACGATTGTGACAATAGTGTGCTCTGTGATTATGTTCTTGATCTGGTACAATTTGCTGGTTGAGTTTTCAGGACTATTTTAAGTATTGTTAATATTTAACTATCATTAATATAGGAATTTCTTAGTTCTCAATCTATATAAGTTGGTGAGCGTCTGATGTATCATTGTGACCCATCAAGCAATGTTTGGATAGGGATTTTTTAGGTGTTAAGTTTGATGGGCTGCATAGTTTCTATGAGTAACTTGTGTAGTCTTCAATAATTACTGTTTGGACTTCTTAAAAATAACCCTTTTGTTGTTTCTGGGGTTGATGGTCCTGAATTGACATAATAAATTTCTTTGTCATCTTAATTACACATATATATGTATATTATATATATTACACATATACACATTATATATGTTACATATACACACATATATTAATTACATATATACATACACACATACATATATATGTAACTGTGCCATTTGATCAATGTTTCTTTGGTGGCAAAAGATTGGGATATTGCCCATGGAGGGCCTTTTGATTCTGTTATTTGATCTTAGCTATTTTATAGGCTCCATCTGGAGGTTTACTTCAGTTTACATTTGACAGATCCAAAGGTGTATATACCTACCTGTTGCCAGAATTTATTATTGCTCAGTAAAGCAGTGTTTGCTTATTTCAAAAGTCTTACCATATATTTTTGACCTATCTGTCACATGCTGTTGGCATATCTATGAATCCTCTTCCTTCTTTTTGGCAAAAAAACAACTTAATCTTTCTATAGCTGCCTGAGGGTGATGTGCCCTGTGTTTCATTAATATTGCATGGGCTTTTGTTAGGATACTTTCCAGATCAGTAATGGTCCATTTTACAGTTCTGAAATTGTTCATTAGGACTGGTATTATGGAGGTATTAATTGCTTTAAATGTGTTATTTCCATTAAGCTTTGATTTCAGAATGCCAGTAAGTCTCTTAACGTATTCAACCATAGTTTCTTCTTAAGAGTTATATGCTTGATGTGTTTTGCTTGATGGAGGCTAAAATATTTGTAAGTATCACCTTCATCCATTGGCTCAATTTGACCCCTGGGCTCAAGCTTGAGGCCTTCAGTTTCTATCTTACTTTGGCTTGCATTAAGAATTTTATACTCAGCAAGCCCAAATGACATTTTGATATCCTTGGAACAAGATTTTACAAGATGAAGGAGTTGTTTAAAGTGTATGTATTTGGAGCCATATATAGCTTGGTGTCATTCACATACATCAAGTAATTAATAAGATGTTTTACTTTGATTCCTTTAATTTGGAAAGCTTGCTTAGTTCTGTTTAGGAGAGATGACAATGGAACAAAGACAGACTCCTAGTGGGTGTAAATTGTGGCCTTGAATTAATCAACAAAAATAGATTAAACATTTACTGTGAGCCAGTCATGGAACTAAGCACAGGGTATACAAAGAAAAAAAATGAATACCCTTCCTCCCCTCAAAGAGCTCACATTTCACAGGGATAACCATATGTATAGAAACAAATACACACACACAATAAGTATACAGAGTAGAATCAAGGTAATTTTTAGGAATCTCCCAAAGGTAACAAGGGGAAGGCACTAACAGCTGGGGGCCTATTACAGAAGGTAGTATCTGAGTGGGGTATCAGAAGAAGTTAGAAATTCTGAAAGGTAGAAATAGGTAGGGAAAGAGTTAGAGACATAGGGAACAACCAGTAGATAGAGTGCCATGTGCAAGGAAGAGGAAGCAGACCATATAATTTGAGTGTAAAAAGTATGGAAGAGAGTAATATATAAGAACACTGGTCCAGTGGATGGAACTCTAATATACTCTATTATCATTACTATTATTATTACATAGCAGACTTGTGATTTCATTGGTAAAAGAAATTCCTTGTACAGAAACTCCCCCCAATGCAGATTAGCCCCTGCTCAGCAAATTATAGGCCTTAAGAGTTACTTGGGGCTTTTTGAGGTTAAGTGACTTGCCCAGGCTCACAGTCAGTGGATATCAGAGTTCAACCCAGGTTTCCTTGATTCCCAACCTCATTCTTCTCATCATGCTTTCCATATAGTAGACAATTAATGTAAATTGAGTTGAAATGACAGCAAGGAGGTGAGGGGGAGGGAGGTTTGGTTGGAGTAGTGGGAGAAGCAAAGGAAGCTGAACAGAAATGAGCATGGTGTGGTACGTGTGCAGTACTTGGAGTCATGGGTTCTTCTTGGGTTGCAGTAAAAACCAAAATCGACAAAGAAAGTTGGGGCCATATTGTGGTGGGCCTTGGACAACAAGACAAGAAATTCAGACTTAGTACCATAGAATTTTAGAGCTGGGGGGTAGCTTAAAGTTCATTGAATGGAACACACTCATTTTATAGTTGAGTAAACAGCCTGGGAGAGAGGGAGTTACTTGCCAAAGGTTATTCCTGGAGATGGTAGCCAGATCTGAAGGCCCCATTATACCTCACTGGCAGAAAGGTAAGCTCTCCTGGTTTCTGTCTACAGTTCCTCCATGAGGAAATCTGTTATGATGCCCTGATATTGGAACCAGTGAGCTCATGCAGCTGTTTCTGCAGGGCGAGTTGAAAGCCCTTACTTAATGACCAGGCTTCTCAAACGAGTGAAGCGTGGGGCATATGAAAATGTTAGTTTGGCCTCCCTTGCTTCCTTCAGCCTCCAACCTCATGGCAGGTATTCCTTATTTCTATTTGCTAAATGTTAGTTGAAACAAAGGACTGTTTTGTTAGGATTGTGTTTCCCTGTGGAAAAGATTACTTTAGGCACATTTAACGAAAATGCTTTTAGAAAGAATTTTGTGTGAGTTGAAAACAGAGTGAAGGAAAGCAAATGTCTTGATGGCTTTTTATTACAATAAAAACTGTAGCAAAAGCTCTCTTTTCCCTTCCCATCCCCCCTCGTCAGCTGAAACAAACCTCTCTGTGGGAGGACAGCAGGAGGAGAGATGGGGAAGTGGTGTATTTTTTAGGTCCGAGGTCCTGGAAAAGTAGCTGTCGCTATTTCCTAGAGTCTGATGGGGGAATAAAGGCAATGGAAGGAGCAAGGAACCACAGAGGTTATGACCAAAGATAGGCAGTGGTTATAGAAATGAAAGTTTGCCAGTGGAGGACTTTGCCTTTAGATACAAGGGAAATTATTAACAATCTCTAAAAATATAAGTGTGTATTTGGGGAGAGGGCTATGGGGAGTATGCAAAGATTCAAATGATAAAATCTTTTTTTTTTAAATGGCTTTTAACATTCGAGTGCTTTTCTCAAATATCTTTAGATTTGCATGATCATTTTCTGACTAACAGAAAGGGGCTCTTATAAGAGATGCCAATTATGCAGAAATAATTCCTTCCTCCAAATTTTATCCTTAAAGTGAAGCTTTTTGACTATCAGGTAAATGTCTTGGCAGCTAAAAGTCTATGGGTGTACTGGATATGGTACGGAAAGATGTGTGGCCTACAGATTTTGTTTCAGGAACCCCTTCTGAAAAGAGAGTCCTGAATTGTATGTTAAATCAGTGAGTCAACAAATATGTATTAAGTATGTATGTACCAGGCACTGTGCTAGGTACAGGAAATCACTCTGATGGCTAAGTTTTCTAGGGGCCAGTGGAAAAGAGCAAGAGGTCTTAGAAGGCTCCGAAGGATGGGGAACCTGCAGCCTTGAGGCCACATGTGGCCTTCTGGGTCCTCAAGTGAGACCATTTGACTGAATCCAACTTCACAGAACAAATTCCCTTAATAAAAGGATTTGTTCTGTAAAATTTGGACTCAGAAGGCAGCACTTGAAAACCTAGAAGTCCACATGTAGCCTTGAGGCCCCAGGTTCCCCACTCTGCTGGGCAGTAGCAGAACTAAGACAGATAAAAAGGGCAGTCACTTAGGGTGCAACATGCCAGGGGCACAACAAGAGACAATTGATTTGTTTTTGCTTTTATTTTTTGGAGGGCAATTGGGGTTAAGTAACTTGCTCAAGGTCACACAGCTAGGTTTTTTTGGTTTCTGTGTGTTAAATGTCAGGCCAGATCAGATCTCAGGTCCTTCTGACTCCAGGGCTGGTGCTCTACTCACTGTGCCACCTAGCAGCCCCCGAGAATTGATTTTTAAAGTTGATGCACATATCTCAGTGCCCCCAAATCCTACTCTTTGTGTCAGACATTTTGTTTTATAGGCAATGAGGTTGTCTCTGTTCCGGTAAACCCTAAAAGCCTCCAGGTAACAATAACCCAAAGGTATATGTGGTGGGTTTCTACCATTTTCAGACTTTGACCAGGTGACTGAATACCTTCTCCTGGTTTGGCCACTATGACTTAGAGACCTCCTGTCCCAAAGCTGTTCATGGCATTTATGGGGTAATGGAAAATTTCATTGTATTAAAATTAATAATATTAATAATCATAGCTTATATTTGTATAGCACTTCAAGGATGCAGAACCCTTTACAAATGAATAGTCACTAAACATTTTTTAAGTGGCTGCTATGTGCCCAGCCAGGTGGCACAGTGGATAGAGTGTCAGGCCTGGAGTCAGGGGGAATTCAAATCTGGGCTCAGATACTCACTAGCTATGTGACCCTGGGCAAATCACTTAATCCTATTTGCCTCAGTGTTCTAATCAGTAAAATGAACTGGAGAAGAAAATGGCAAAATACTCCAGTATCTTTGCCAAGAAAACTGCAAGTGATGTCACAGAAGAATTGAACTCAACTGAAAATGACTAAACAACATATGTGCTCAGTAGTGTGATAAGTGCTGGGCTACAAATGAGGAAGACAGCCCTTGTCTTCAGGGAACTTACAATCTAATGAGGGGAAGACAGTATACAAAAGGAAACCACAAATGGGTGGGGGACCCCAGTGAGCGCTCACTGAGACCTGAAAAGAAGCAGAGCGGCTGATAGAAAATGAAGAGTTTAGCTTGAAAGCTCTGAGACCTGTATCAAGGAAAGCTTTGGGAGGAGTTTATTGCCGTGCCTTCCACGTCTCCAGTCAGATGGGAGAGGCATCTGAGAAGATGCTGGCATTACAGCTGAATCTGTCTCCAGGATCATGAGATTTCAAGGGATGAGCTTATCCTGGGGGAGGTACTATGTTTGGAATATCTATCTATCTATCTATCTATCTATCTATCTATCTATCTATCTATCTATCCATCTGTCTGCTTATATCACAAGATTCACCAATTTGCCCAGGATCCCACAGCTAGTAAATATCTGAAGCAGCATCTGAACTCAGGTCTTCCTGATTCCTAGTCCAGAGCCCTATCCATTACGCTATCTGCCCCACTCTACCTAGTCTTCAGTATGCAATCTTTCCCTGAACTAGACAGATGGACATTGTTGTTCCTCTTGACATATTTTAATATTTTACTCTCTTGATCACTTGAAAAGATCTGCATAGTACCCAGATGTTCTCTCCTCCCCACCCAGTGCAGGAAGCAGTAGGGAATCTGCCTGGGGCCCCCTGACAGCTATAGTGGAGGTATGAGTACCACTCCTAAAGTAGATGGAGTGGGAAAGGGAAAGAGTTAGTTGAATTCGACAAATACCTATGTGCTTCAGGACACAAAGAGTGAGAAACAATCCCTACTCTCAAGAAGCTTACATTCTACTGGGTGAAATAAAAGTGATGGGTAGAGGGATGGCATCCCCGCCCACCCCCTGGAAAACATGAGTTCAAATCTAGCCTCAAATACTTATTATCTGTCTTACCCAGAGTTAAGTTAGACCTGCCTTCTTCCTCACTTTCTTCATTTATAAAAAGGTTCAATAATTTCACCTAACATCCAAGGTTGTTGTAATGATAAAAATGAGAGAGTATTTGTGAAGCACTTTGCAAACCTTAAAACACCATGTAAATGTGTTGTTATCAAATATCCTGGCTAGATGAAGTCACTTCCCCTTTTCTAGACTTTCCAGAGTCCTTCTGTGGAACCTAATTTTGGATGTAATCTGAGGCTGGGGACCAAAACTCAGTGGCATCTTGCAAGGTTTTTTTTTTTTCCTCCTTTTTTCCTTCTTTTAAAGCTTAACATTTTGTTTGGCTTCTTAAATCTGGACACTGGATCTTAAGTCAAGAGTGTGCTGTCTTGGAAAGATCATTGATTATGAGTCAGAAGGTCTGGGTTCAAATCCTGTCTTTCTAACTTACTACTTGTGTGACCTAAGGCAAGTCATTTGAAATTCTCTAGGTCTCAGTTTCTCCATCCATAGATGAGAAGGTGTGGATGAGATGGAACTTTCTTCCAGCTCTCAGTCCACGATCCTATGATCTCAGTTTTCACAACCTCCTCTAAGGGGGTATGGGTAATTTCAAATTCATCCAGGTAATCCTCTATTTTGGTTCCTTCTGGAGACAAAGCAATTTCCTCTTATACCCCAAAGTTGCTTCAGGGATCACAAATACCCCTGCTTCAACCTCTAAGCCCAAATACCTGTGAATCTCTACTATTCTTTTACATTATGGCATCTGGAGTTTTGGTTCCTAATGTCAGATTGAGAAGTCACCTATGAAGAAAGGGAAGAGCTACAACCCATCAACCCTCAATAGTTAGGATTTGTGTTACTTCCTGGGAGACCCCTGAGAAGGACCTTGTGGGTCCCCAGAGGAGTAATGACTGGGTTGGACTCATGAGAGGGCAGCTAGCTATAGTATTAGAGAGGGTGCCTAGAAGGGTGGTGGTTGAGTGCTGCCCCCGACTTGAATCATTTTGGGTGGCTCCTGATGGTGGAGTCTGAGAGGAGAGTTCTGGTAAGACAAAACGGTGCCCAACCAGGCCATCTTCACAATTTTGCCTCAGATCAGCCTTGGCTAGAATGATGAAGGATTTTCATGGTGGACAGCACCATAGTCCTAAGTGGGAAATGGGATACATTCAATGTGAAGCTGCTTAGGGATCCCCTCTCAGTCTCCTTTACTGAAAAGATAGAGATGACTGATGCACTTCCTAGGGAGCAGCTGTGAATTTGAAATAAAATTTTAGGTGAATTCCAGTGGAATTAACACTAGTCTGGGCCTGGGAAGAATGATTTTTGCAAAGAATGTAGTCATAGTATTCAGAATGAATTACAGGATGGGCAATACATGATTTACCACCTATTGTAAATATAGCTTCACACATGGTGTATTTCTGCTGTGTGGGTTAGTTATTAACTGCAAAAAAGGGGGAATTCATTTACAAGACGTGCCCATTTTTTATGAGGTAAGGCTGCCTGGAGATACATGGCATTTTAAAGCAAACAAATTCCTGGGAGAGTCCGAGCTTACCACCCAAGAATGTGGCAAGGAATAAAAACATTTACACCAGTTTAATATGAATGGTTGAAAAAAATTTATATTGCACATTGAACATGATATATGAAACCATAACCTACTCTAGTGTAGTAAGCAACGGAACCATTCCCATAACAGATTACGATTCGAGTTGACATTATCCTGCATCTTTTCGATCTTCTCTTGCCAAGTGCTGGAGACTGTCAGGGAAACTCAGCCAGATACATACATACTCTTGGCCTGGGGGTTGGGAACACAGATGAATCCTGAAGGCAGAGGTTACCCAGTGATCCCCAGGGCTGAAAGTGATGATGAAAACCAAACAATGACAGCAAATGTAAACAGTCAGGACAGCATGTAGGATGTCAAGGAAGAGACAAATGGAGGAGGGACAGAGAAGTTCCCTTCTCTGTCTCTTCCTTTCTGGTGTTCTCTTTCTTGTTTTTGGGAAAGACACCAAGTATGTAATTTCCTTGGGTAGAAGAAAGAGGACCGAATGATGCTGGTCTGTTCCATCTTATGACTCCTTCTACCCTAAACTTCTTAATTAGTTTTAAAAACAAAAGTAGATCTTGACTTCTCCTTTAATAATTCCCTTGGGTTCCATTTGGATGGACATTGTAGAATCATGGGGACTCTAGAATCAGAAGTTGCTGTAGTGAACATCGAATCTGTATAACCTATATAATCTAATAACCTTCATTGTGTAGGGAAAGGAAATTGAGATGTAAGATGGTCACATGATTTACCCCAAATCACAGAGGTTGAACTAAGAACTAGAATGCAGGGATTTCTATTTATGGACCTTTTTCTCAACCACATATTGTCTCTATATGTCTTTTATATACTTGAACTTAAAAAGTAAAGTATATTTTTCTGGGGCAATTGAAAGTAATCTCTACTCCTTTTATTTATAATAAATATGTGGTCTTCATAGACACAATAAAAATTGCAATGTCTTAGACATAATAAGAAGTTAATATGTTCATGTGACATTGGGTTGACTGTATCCCATGAGGTTCATATCCAGCCAGGTCCCCATTATTGGGAATGAAGACCTCTGTGAAGTGATCACTATTCAAATTTACACTCTATTTTCCTGCATATTTCCATATTGGCTGGAACCAATAATCATATTTTACACAAGTATAACTTCAGATAATATGATTTGGAATACATACACACACTTCACAGGTTTCATTATTTACACTATTTGGGATCTTGCTCTGTATGTTAAAATGTAGAATATTTTTCTTCATGTCCCTATTATCTAGTATAGAGCATTTCTCATAGTAGGTCTTTAGTATAAACTTATTGGATTAAATTATGTTGGGTTGGACATTACCAGTGTATTAAAATGTAAACTCCTTGAGAGCAGGGACTATTTAGTTTCTCTCTTTGTTTCCCC